>JBBDGP010000505.1:0-600000 GCA_037952835.1 Lithobates septentrionalis
CAAACCTGGTGGCCAACTACAAGAAACATCTGACCTCTGTGATTGCCAACAAGGGTTTTGCCACCAAGTACTAAGTCATGTTTTGAGAAGAGGTCAAATACTTATTTCACTCATTAAAATGCAAATCAATTTATAACTATTTTAAAATGCGGCTTTCTGAATTTTTTTGTTGTTATTCTGTTTCTGTTAAAATAAACCTACCATTAAAATGATAGACTAATCATTTATTTGTCAGTGGGCAAATGTACAAAATCAGCAGGGGATCAAATACTTATTGCTTAGTGCTTATTGGTCCGTGCAACCACATGACTATTAAGACTAATGAGAAGCACTTGCTACTTTTGGGACACCTTACTGGAAGAAGCCTCAGATGCACTTCTCATTGGTCAGTATGGTCACATGATAATGCCAATGAGCTCTTACCATTGCAAGCATTATGATGGATATGCACTCTGAGGCTGTGTATTATGGTGTATGGATGCCACACCAGTATCACGGGGCATCACAGCGCAGCGGGTTTTGGGGGGCGGCCAGGATATTTGGCATTAGTTCACCTTTTCATGAATAGGCACTGTTGGCCGTACCTCCTGCCAACAGTGATGTGCTGTAAAAGTTTGCCACGCTGCGATATGATTGCATTAATGTGAACATGTCTGCTGGGGATGGTAAAAATGTGGATCAATGGCCTGTTTTCACCTCTCCTCTCCTCTTCGTGGCAATAATGATATAATATATAGCGTGCCTTCATTCACAGTGAAGTGCAGTTTCAATCAGTTCACAGCTCCACATTAGACACTCAGTTTTTCTCGTACATTTTCATGCACATTCCAGAAAGGAATGGAATCGCTGTCTTCCTCTCACAGATGGACGGAGTTTTCTATGTGAATTTCTGATGTCTAATTAAGAAGGTAATGACAGATCTGTGTAGTGTAGTGCTGAAACAAAGGATTCCTTGGCTGAATCATTCCTTTGTGACCTCACAATCACAATACCACACACTGAGATTTCTGAAATATGTCTGCATAAGCTGGTCAATCAATGAAAAGCCTGAAAAATGAGAACGTGGTTCATATGGTGCAGGAAGCGGGATTTTTAGTTTTTTTTGCAGTGCAGTTGGTTAGAACAGGTCCTCTTAAGCCAGTGGTTGTCAACTCCTGTCCTCAGGACCCACTAACAGGCCAGGTTTGCAAGATAACTGAAATACATCACAGGTGATATCATTTTGCTGCTCAGTGTGTGCATCTCCCCAAGGTAATACTTAAAATCTGGGCTGTTAGTGGGTCCTGAGGACAGGAGTTGAGAACCACTGTCTTAAGCAATGCATTTTCCCTAGATAGGTGGGTGTGGGGGGACCGATTGTTCCACTGAAGCAGTGGCGGCCCTTCCAAAGGGGGCGCACGGGCGCCGCCCCCACCCCCCACCCCACCCAGCAGTCACCAAAAGAAAAATAAATAATATTTTTTTTTTAAAAGGCCCCTTTACTTTAAAAAAAATAGAAAAAAATGTTCTTTAAGTGCACTATGTTCGGACACCGAACACAGTGCACTATGGTAAGCGCCACGTCAATGCAATCATGAGATTGTAGACGAGGCTCTTCATTTGCAGGCTTTTGATCTGCTTTTGCGGCGCATTCCAAAGCGCCGAACAGCTTACATCCGTAGTATTACTACGGACGGGAGCTGTGTTGTTCAAGTTAAGAGGTTACTTCTGGTTTCCTGATCGAGAGGGAAACCAGAGGTGACGTCGGCAGCTCAGTGGAACATATGGCCCGAGCGAAGCTGCCTGTAAGGTAATTAAGTGAGGCTGCATATGATGGGGCACAGTGAGGCTGCATATGATGGGGCACAGTGAGGCTGCATATGATGGGCACAGTGGCTGTATTCGATGGAGCACTGTGGCTGCATAAGATGGGCACAGTGGCTGTATAAGATGGGCACAGTAGCTGTATTTGATGGGGCACAGTGGCAGCATTTGATGGCACAGTGGCAGCATTTGATATGGCACAGTGGCTGTGTTTGATGGGCACAGTGTCTGCATTTGATGGCACAGTGGCTGCATTTGATGGGCAAAGTGGCTGCATTTGATTGGGCACAGTGGCTGCGTTTGATGGCACAGTGGCAGCAATTGATAGGCACAGTGGCTGCGTTTGATGGTACAGTGGCGGCAATTGATGGGCACAGTGGCTGCGTTTGATGGTACAGTGGCGGCAATTGATGGGCACAGTGGCTGCATTTGATGGCACAGTGGCTGCATCCCCCCCCCCACACAAATTTTGAGCACCGGCCGCCACTGCACTGAAGGAACCCTGCTGGAGCACAGAATTAGGTATTTCTCTTTATTCTGACACCTGTTTACCACTGCACTGCATGGGTAGATTTTTTGTTGTGCCTGTTGGTATTTAAAAATATAATAGTGCTTAAAGCAGGAAGTTACTCATTACAACACCTTATGCTCCTCTGGTTCCTCCCCCTCCCTCTTACAAAAGTGAAATGTTTTTCTGCATATTTACATACATACATACATCATATTTACATACATACATACAGTACTTTCTTTGTACTGCAAGGCAGCACTTCCTCCTTTCTAGCCAGTGCGAAAATTAAGTAGCCCCCCCCGCTGCCTTCTGGTATTGCCAAGTCAAGGATCCCAGGAGGTATTGGGTTACTGAGGGCACACATATGCTGGAAGATTCAGCGTATAAGCAGACACAACACCCATTTTTAGTATGTCTACACATGTGTGGGGAATCCCGGCCCATGCACACAAATGCTGCAGGTCTCTGCAATACCTAAAATCAGACACCTACCAGCATCTGTGCGCATGCGCCAGGATCTCCCACTAGTCATAGTGTGCTTGTCTGAAAGCAGATATTTTTTATTGTTCCTATATTGTACATTTTAGTGAGCAGCACCATACTAATGCCCCACACACACGATAGGATTTTTCAACGGAAAATGTTCTATAGGAGCTTGTTGTTGGAAATTCCGATCGTGCGTAGACTCCATCGGACATTTTCCATCGGAATTTCCGCCACACAAAATTTGAGAGCTAGTTCCCAAATTTTTCGACAACAAAGTCGTAAATTCCGATCGTGTGTACACAATTCCGACGCACAAAGTTCCACGCATGCTCGGAATCAAGCAGAAGAGCCGCACTGGCTATTGAACTTCATTTTTCTTGGCTCGTTGTACGTGTTGTACGTCACCGCGTTCTTGACGTTTGGAATTTCCGACAAGATTTGTGTGACCGTGTGTATGCAAGACAAGTTTGAGCCAACATCCGTCGGAAAAAAAACATGGATTTTGTTGTCGGAAAATCCTATCGTGTGTACAGGGCATTACAATATTGAGAACATCCCACATTTATGGAGGCATCCACAGGGACCACATATTGCCCATGCACCTGATTTATGTGCTTCATAGAAGAACAGGCACATCACATAAAAGTCAGTGTATTTCTGCATTCCTTGTGAACAATAAATGAGCCTTCATAGAATAACCAGCTATGGCTGATTGATTTATTTGATTTATGGAAATGTTTCTCAGATTCCAAGCTTTGAATGCATTTAGCTATTAACTTTGTGGCTTTGTTAGACTGTTATAAGACATTGCTGTTTTCATGGGAACTGAAAGAAAACATTTATTCTGAACTGTACAAGAATGAAGGTCACACAGTAGGGACTACAATTGTCATACCAAGAATAGAGAGAGTTACAGCAAGTCCTGCTCATCTCATCGTAAACCAAACCACCTTAAGATCATCTTGAACATGCACTCCAGCCAAAGAAGAATATATGCCATTAGGACCAAATCCTCAACCTGTTTTCTCCGTACTCCTTATTTTCAGCCCGGTCTTTGGCTTACTGGTGACCTTCTTTCCTGGACTTAACAAACCAGGGAGACCCAAGTTACATAGTTAATCTGGTTGAAAAAAGACACAAGTCCATCCAGTTCAACCCACAGAAAAAAAAGCACAAATCAAAACCTCTATATACACAATCCTATACCCACAGTTGATCCAAAGGAAGGCAAAAAACCCCCAGCAAAGCATGATCCAATTTTCTCCAGTGGGGAAAAAATTCCTTCCTGATCCCCAAAGAGGCAATCGGATTTTCCCTGGATCAACTTTATCTATAAATGTTAGTAACCAGTTATATTAGGTACATTTAGGAAAGAATCCAGGCCTTTTTTTTTACGTTCATAGTGTATGGCCAGCTTAACTCTTGGGGGTAGGTGGGATATACTGTAAATTAAAGGATACCTTTTATGAAAGTTAACTTTTGAATTAAAATAACTGTTTATTGTGGCTGTATAAGCATACAGTATAAATTCAAAAAGATCGGATCTTGTGGACAGATTACTGGGAGGGGCTGGGGAAGACCCGGCTGTCATGGTGCACGTTGGCACCAATGACAAAGTCAGAGGCAGATGGGGTGTCCTAAAGAACAATTTTAGGGACTTAGGAGCTAAATTGAGGAAAAGGATCTCCAGGGTAGTGTTCTCAGGAATACTACCGGTACATCGAGCCACACCAGAAAGGCAGAGGGAGATTAGGGAAGTAAACAAGTGGCTGAAGATCTGGTGTAGTAAGGAGGGGTTTGGGTTCCTGGAGGACTGGGCCGACTTCTCAGTCGGTAACCGGTACTATAGAAGGGACGGACTGCACCTAAATGAGGAGGGTGCAGATCTGCTGGGAATGAAGATGGCCAAAAAGTTAGAGGGGTTTTTAAACTAGGCGATGGGGGGGAGGGTCCAGAGACAGTGATAGCCAGCGCAGAAGATATTCCAGAGGGTAGTATTGGGGGCATTAGTGGTAGGTTAACCAAAGCACAAAAACACAAGGGGAGTATAGTAGCAAGTCCTAGTTGCAATCTTGAAACACCCAATACGAGGACAATATGCGACCAGTCTAAACTATGTGGCATGTTCACCAATGCCAGGAGCATGGCGGACAAGATGGGTGAACTAGAGATACTGTTGTACAAGGAGGATTTGGATTTTGTGGGAATTTCAGAGACCTGGTTCAACAGCTCTCATGATTGGCTGGCAAACATTCAAGGGTATACCCTATACCGCAAGGATAGAGAAGGTAGAAAAGGGGGAGGGGTATGCCTATATATCAAGAATAATGTACAAGTGAGTGTGAGAGATGACATCACTGAGGGGGCTAGGGAGGAGGTGGAATCTTTATGGGTAGAGCTCCAAAGGGATGAAGCTAAGGGGAAAATAATACTGGGAGTATGCTTATAGGCCCCCAAACCTGAGGGAGGAAGTGGAGACGGATCTCCTATCACAAATTGGATTAGCAGCAAGGATGGGAAGTGTTATCATAATGGGGGATTTTAATTATCCAGACATAGACTGGGCGGAGGGAACCGCGCATTCATTTAAGGCTCGCCAGTTCCTTAGTGTCTTGCAGGACAATTTTATGGGTCAGATGGTAGACGCACCAACTAGAAATAAAACATTACTAGATCTACTGATTACCAACAATACAGACCTGATAACAGATGTGGAAATACGGGGCAATTTAGGTAACAGCGATCACAGGTCAATTAGTTTCAGTATAAATCACACAAATAGGAAACATGAAGGGAACACAAAGACACTGAATTTCAAAAGAGCCAACTTCCCTAAACTACAAAGCTTGCTAAAAGGCATAAATTGGGATAAAATATTAGGAACAAAGAATACGGAGGAGAGATGGGTTTGCTTTAAGAGCATATTAAATAAGGGCATTAGCCAATGTATCCCATTGGGTAATAAATTTAAAAGAGCAAACAAACACCCTGGATGGCTTAACTCCAATGTAAAAATGCATATAAAAGCAAAGGAGAAGGCCTTCAAAAAATACAAGGTTGAGGGATCATCCTCAGCATTCAGAATTTATAAAGAATGCAATAAGAAATGTAAGGGTGCAATTAGGATGGCTAAGATAGAACATGAAAGACACATAGCGGAGGAGAGCAAAAAAAATCCCAAGAAATTCTTTAAGTATGTAAACAGTAAAAAAGGGAGGACAGACCATATTGGCCCCATAAAGAATGAGGAAGGACATCTGGTTACAAAGGATGGGGAGATGGCAAAGGTATTGAATTTATTCTTCTCCTCAGTCTTCACAAGTGAATCGGGGGGCTTCAGTAACCAAAACTGCAGTGTTTATCCTCATGACACAACACAGGAAGCACCTACATGGTTAACAGAGGATGGAATTAAAATTAGACTTGAGAAACTTAACATTAATAAATCACCGGGACCAGATGGCTTGCATCCGAGGGTACTTAGGGAACTCAGTCAGGTGATTGCCAGACCGTTGTTCCTAATTTTTACAGACAGTCTATTGACTGGAATGGTACCAGCTGATTGGAGAAAAGCCAATGTAGCACCAATATTTAAAAAGGGCCCAAAAAACATCCCTGGGAATTACAGACCAGTTAGCCTAACATCAATAGTATGTAAACTCTTGGAGGGGATGATAAGGGACTATATACAAGATTTTAGTAATAAGAATGATATCATTAGCAGTAATCAGCATGGATGCATGAAGAATCGTTCTTGCCAAACCAATCTATTAACCTTCTATGAGGAGGTGAGTTGCCATCTAGATAAAGGAAGGCCCGTAGACGTGGTGTATCTGGATTTTGCAAAAGCATTCCCCATAAACGTTTACTGTACAAAATAAGGTGCGTTGGCATGGACCATAGGGTGAGTACATGGATTGAAAACTGGCTACAAGGGCGTGTTCAGAGGGTGGTGATAAATGGGGAGTACTCAGAATGGTCAGGGGTGGGTAGTGGGGTTCCCCAGGGTTCTGTGCTGGGACCAATCCTATTTAATTTGTTCATAAACGACCTGGAGGATGGGATAAACAGTTCAATCTCTGTATTTGCAGACGATACTAAGCTAAGCAGGGCAATAACTTCTCCGCAGGATGTGGAAATCTTGCAAAAAGACCTGAACAAATTAATGGGGTGGGCGACTACATGGCAAATGAGGTTCAATGTAGAAAAATGTAAAATAATGCATTTGGGTGGCAAAAATATGAATGCAATCTATACACTGGGGGGAGAACCTCTGGGGGAATCTAGGATGGAAAAGGACCTGGGGGTCCTAGTGGATGATAGGCTCAGCAATGGCATGCAATGCCAAGCTGCTGCTAATAAAGCAAACAGAATATTGGCATGCATTAAAAGGGGGATCAACTGCAGAGATAAAACGATAATTCTCCCGCTCTACAAGACTCTGGTCCGGCCGCACCTGGAGTATGCTGTCCAGTTCTGGGCACCAGTCCTCAGGAGGGACGTACTGGAAATGGAGCGAGTACAAAGAAGGGCAACAAAGCTAATAAAGGGTCTGGAGGATCTTCGTTATGAGGAAAGGTTGCGAGCACTGAACTTATTCTCTCTGGAGAAGAGACGCTTGAGAGGGGATATGATTTCAATTTACAAATACTGTACTGGTGACCCCACAATAGGGATAAAACTTTTTCGCAGAAGAGAGTTTAATAAGACTCGTGGCCACTCATTACAATTAGAAGAAAAGAGGTTTAACCTTAAACTACATAGAGGGTTCTTTACTGTAAGAGCGGCAAGGATGTGGAATTCCCTTCCACAGGCGGTGGTCTCAGCGGGGAGCATTGATAGCTTCAAGAAACTATTAGATAATCACCTGAATGACCGTAATATACAGGGATATGTAATGTAATACTGACACATAATCACACACATAGGTTGGACTTGATGGACTTGTGTCTTTTTTCAACCTCACCTACTATGTAAACTATGTTACTATGTAAATAAGGTGCTACAGTAATGAATACACTAGAGACATCACTGGCATGCAAAGCAATATTTTTATCCATAGTCACAAGTCACGATCAAGAAACATATCTTTTAAGGTTTTAAAAAAAATACACTACCGAGATTAGATTTATTGTAGCTGTAAGTTAAGGCCAGCTGGAGCTCTAGACAGAATTTCACCAGAAATAGAAGAAACAGTTAAGAACAGTGCCAGGATTATGAGGGGGCAAAAGGGACAACTGCCCTGGGCGCCCCAACAAAAGGGCCCCCCCTCTATGCAAAATGAATAAAAAACAATATACAAATTACTGGTAAATATAAAACAATAAAAAATAAATACGAATAAAATAATCTAAAATACATAATAATAGAAGAATTGCTTTCTTTTATTTAATGTATCTTGGAAAGTATATTTTACTGGCCATCATCTGTAAAAGTTTTTACTCTGGATTAGTATATTTCATTGTTTTTTAAAAACTAATTTTGGCAGCTCAAGCGAACTACACAAAGGAGAGCTATCACTGTGTGTGTGTGTGTGTGAGTGTGTGTGTGTGTGTGTGTGTACGCATGACCTCAGAATGACATTGTGTCATGCATTTTAAAAATGTGTGACTGTTATTGAGAAAGTAAACCAACTGTGTGTATGAGGGACCCCCGGAACCTGAAGTGCTTTGGACCCCCAAAGGTCTTAATCTGGCCCTAGTTAAGGGGAAAGAAAATTACCCAAAAGTAATTTATCCAGGTAGCCCATAATTATGGATAAGGCACATGCATTCCATATTAAGTACCTAAAGTGATATTAAAGGTGTTTTTCTATTTAAAAAAATAACAAACATGTTATACTTTCCTGCTCTGTGTAATGGTTTTGCACAGAGCAGCCCTGATCCTCCTCTTCTCGGGTACTTTGCCAGCATTCCTGGCCCCTTCTCTTCTCTGAGTGCCCCCATAGTGTCAGGTCACCTGGGACCAGGTGACAGATGCACTCTGTAGGAGTCGGAAGTGCACCGCTATGGTAGTGCACCCTAGAACGGACTGCTGCGGATTGAACCCTGGAAGGTTCAGGAAGCAGGTCTACAGGATAACTAACATGGATCCCAGTGGGAGCTAGAGCATAGATTCCCCAGGGCGCGGAGTCTAAGAGCCAGCGGGTGTTCACCAGAGCCTCTAGTGGTGAGGATGGACTTCGCTGCAGTCTGGCTCCAGGTCGCGGCCCCCAGGGTCTCACAGCTCACGCTCACCGTAGACTACAGGAGAAGAGGAAGGAGGCAGCAGGCTGGAACGACAGGGAAGTAAGGGGTAAGCCAAAGGTCAGGGCAACTAGCAGACAAGGATAAACATAACACGCCAAAGGTCAGGGTAACAAGCAGACAGGGAGAGTTGAGAACAGGCCAAAGTCGGTAACCGGAATCAGACATAGGAAACACAGCAAGTACACACGGAGGCTAACACACAATGGTTGATCAGCACTGCTGGCTTGCAGTGCACAGGTTAATATAGGGTTCCCTGATAGGGCCTGGGGTGGGGCCATGCTTAGAGGAGAGGTTATAAAACCAGTCAGGTGAGAGGCAGCTGGTCTTTAGAGATGAACACATGGAGACAGGTAAGCTGACAGAGAAAACTCTATTGCATAACCATGACACATAGCAAGCTGCTTGCTTTGGGGACCCTCGTGCATGCTTGCGCCTGAGCTCCACTCTGTGTGTCCATCAGACACACAGAATGGGTCTCGGCCCCGCCCCCACTTCTATCTCACTGACTATGAGCTATGATTGACAGCAGCGAAAGCCAATGGCTCCTGCTACTCTCTCTCAGCCAATCATGAAGCAGAAAATCGGGAGAGCAGCCACTCTCATGCACATCGGATTGTGATTGGCTCTGGTAAGTATTAAAGGGGGGGGGGGGGGCTGTGTGGGTAGTTGCATACTGAAGATGTTTTACCTTCATGCATAGAATGTAAAAAAAACCTTCAGCCGTTACAACCACTTTAATACAGGTAATGTAAAGGAATAGAGTTCGGAGACTTTAGGAAGGTAGGGGCAGATATTTGGGATCATAGGTGAACCCCTAAGCTAACCATCTCTCCCAATTTTTTTGGAACTTAGCATGACAACCTCTATAAATATATAAATATTTCTTATGGGGAGCCTTGGCATTGAAATCGGCTATCCAGTGCACTTTTTTGGGGTATCGCATACATCCATTGTTTGGCTATCACCTTTAAGGCTAGGAATAAAGTTTACAAGAATGAAGGACTCACCGCTCCAGGTGGATAAATTAGTGCCTGATAGGCATGTCCAACCAAGTGCTAGCCCCGGCCTGCCTGCAAGGGTAAGTAGATAAAATAAGAAATGGCTGCACATCGATTGAAATCCAAAATTTAATTTATTAATCACCAAGATGACATCAAAGGACGCCAACACACAGATCTTGTAGACACGTTTCACACAATACAGTTGTGCTTAATCATTATCAAAAGGAATAAAGTCCTGTAGGAAGATGGAATAATATCTCTTCAGCTCTAGGTTTCCTGATAGACCCAAGCGACATAACTTTGTAGTCCATAATTATGGATAGGACACAGGCATCTTATATTAATACAAGTAATGTAAAGGAATAAAGCTTGGGAACTATAGGGATATGCATTAGCTCCACTCCATATAGGAATGTGAGGGAAGCTACTTGGGATCTTCACAGGTGATATCCTTGGCTAACTATCTGTCCCATATTTTGTGGAACATAGTCAAACAACCTCTTTGAATATACGAACAACTATTATAAGGAACACTGGCATTGATGTCACTTTTGTCGGTGATGATGCAGTAATACATTGTTTAACTATCCCCTTTCTGGCTAGGAATAATGTTTATTAGAGGAAGATGGAATCATATCTATTCAGCTCTAGGTTTCCCAATATACTCAAGAGACATAATTTTGTGTCCATATAGCCACTAATTATGGAAAAGGTATATACATCAGATATTGAGTAGTTATTGTAGATAATGTATAGGAGTAGAATTTGGAAACTGTAGGGATTAGGCATTAGCTTCACTCCACATAGGAATGTAGAGGAAGCTACTTGGGATAATTACAGGATTCCTGGAATATATATATATTGTACAGGATGCCGTGGCTGGGTCCTGGAAGGACGCTTTATTTCCCCTCTGTTTGGACTGCGGTCCCTTTAAGGGAACAAAAGAGTTAATTCACCTGTCAGAGGAAGTGGGTTTAAAACAAGACAGGAAGTTGTAGGTGGGTGTGGAGGAGTATAGTGGAGACTGTGGATGGTGGATGGTGGACGGTGGACAGTGGACAGTGAATAGCTGTGAAAGAGCACGTCAGTGTCCTGCCTGGAAACCTACTAGCAGGGAAAGTTACCTGCAATACAAATTAAGGACTGTTTAACCACTTCAGCCCCAGAAGGTTTTACCTCCTTCCTGACCAGAGCACTTTTTGCGATATGGCACTGTGTTGCTTTAACTGACAATTGCGTGGCCGTGCTATGTTGCACCCAAACAAAATTGACGTCCTTTTTTTCCCACAAATAGAGCTTTCTTTAGGTGGTATTTGATGACCTCTGCGGTTTTTATTATTTGCGCTATAAACAAAAGAGAGCAACAATTTTGAAAAAAAAAAGCAGTAATAAGTGTATATTGATTGGTTTGCGCAAAAGTCATAGCGTCTAAAAAATAGGGGATAGATTTATGCCATTTTTAATATTCATTTTTTTTTATTAGTAATGGCGGCGATCTGCGATTTTTATTGTGACTGTGACATTATGGCGGACACATCCGACACTTTTGACGCTATTTTGGAACCATTGTCCTTTATACAGCGATCAGTGCTATAAAAATGCACTGATTAATGTGTAAATGACACTGGCAGGGAAGGGGTTAAACACTAGGGGACGATCAAAGGGTTAAGTGTGTCCTAGGAAGTGATTCTAACTGTAGGGGATATTGTCTCACTAGAACAAGACAGAGATCACTGTTCCCGATGACAGGGAGCAGTAGATCTCTGTCATGTTGCTAGGCAGAACAGGGAAATGCCTTGTTTACATCTCCCCGTTCTGCCTCTCCGTTACATGATCGCCGCCCCCGGCGGACATCAAGTCCGCGGGACCCGCGGGCACGCTCACAAAGTACACAAAGTACGCCGTGATTTAAAGGGGAGGTACCTGTACGCCCATTTGCCCAGCCGTGCCATTGTGCCCACGTATATCGTCGTGCGCTGGTCGGCAACGTTCTGAGCTCTGCAAATCGGTGAGACTGATATTTCTTTCTGTTGTTTTTGCTGCTGTGAAGCTGTTTGAGTTTAATAAACCTCTTTTTGATTAAAAAGCCTGTGCCCTGCGATCTAGCTGGTTCCCCAATACTTTACAACTGGTGCAGGAAGCAGGGCAGGACAGAATAACAAAGAAATAAATATATATATATATATATAAAGAAATACTGTACCTCTTGTCCCACCTGTCAGTTGACCGCCCTGGTGACTGACTTCCAGAGCCCTTTGGTCCCACTGCCCATAATTGAGGTCCCCTTTGAAAGGATAGCCATGGATATAGTGGGTCCGTTGGTAAAGTCGGCTCGAGGTCACTCCTACATACTGGTGATCCTCGACTATGCCACCCGATATCCTGAGGCACTACCCCTGCGGAATACCTCATCCAAGGCTATTGCCCGGGAATTATTCCAGTTGTTTACACGGACTGGTTTTCCTAAGGAAATACTCACGGACCAGGGCACTTCATTTATGTCGAGGTTTATGACCGATGTGTGCAAGCTGTTCCAGATTAAACAGCTGCGCACAGCTGTTTAATCTGATTGGAGAAAAGCCAATGTAGCACCAATATTTAAAAAGGGCCCAAAAAACATCCCTGGGAATTACAGACCAGTTAGCCTAACATCAATAGTATGTAAACTCTTGGAGGGGATGATAAGGGACTATATACAAGATTTTAGTAATAAGAATGATTTCATTAGCAGTAATCAGCATGGATTCATGAAGAATCGTTCTTGCCAAACCAATCTATTAACCTTCTATGAGGAGGTGAGTTGCCATCTAGATAAAGGAAGGCCCGTAGACGTGGTGTATCTGGATTTTGCAAAAGCATTTGACACAGTTCCCCATAAACGTTTACTATACAAAATAAGGTGCGTTGGCATGGACCATAGGGTGAGTACATGGATTGAAAACTGGCTACAAGGGCGTGTTCAGAGGGTGGTGATAAATGGGGAGTACTCAGAATGGTCAGGGGTGGGTAGTGGGGTTCCCCAGGGTTCTGTGCTGGGACCAATCCTATTTAATTTGTTCATAAACGACCTGGAGGATGGGATAAACAGTTCAATCTCTGTATTTGCAGACGATATTAAGCTAAGCAGGGCAATAACTTCTCTGCAGGATGTGGAAATCTTGCAAAAAGACCTGAACAAATTAATGGGGTGGGCGACTACATGGCAAATGAGGTTCAATGTAGAAAAATGTAAAATAATGCATTTGGGTGGCAAAAATATGAATGCAATCTATACACTGGGGGGAGAACCTCTGGGGGAATCTAGGATGGAAAAGGACCTGGGGGTCCTGGTGGATGATAGGCTCAGCAATGGCATGCAATGCCAAGCTGCTGCTAATAAAGCAAACAGAATATTGGCATGCATTAAAAGGGGGATCAACTGCAGAGATAAAACGATAATTCTCCCGCTCTACAAGACTCTGGTCCGGCCGCACCTGGAGTATGCTGTCCAGTTCTGGGCACCAGTCCTCAGGAGGGACGTACTGGAAATGGAGCGAGTACAAAGAAGGGCAACAAAGCTAATAAAGGGTCTGGAGGATCTTAGTTATGAGGAAAGGTTGCAAGCACTGAACTTATTCTCTCTGGAGAAGAGACGCTTGAGAGGGGATATGATTTCAATTTACAAATACTGTACTGGTGACCCCACAATAGGGATAAAACTTTTTCGCAGAAGAGAGTTTAATAAGACTCGTGGCCACTCATTACAATTAGAAGAAAAGAGGTTTAACCTTAAACTACGTAGAGGGTTCTTTACTGTAAGAACGGTAAGGATGTGGAATGCCCTTCCACAGGCGGTGGTCTCAGCGGGGAGCATTGATAGCTTCAAGAAACTATTAGATAATCACCTGAATGACCGCAATATACAGGGATATGTAATGTAATACTGACACATTATCACACACATAGGTTGGACTTGATGGACTTGTGTCTTTTTTCAACCTCACCTACTATGTAACTATGTAACTATGTAACATCAGTCTACCATCCCCAAACGGACGGCTTGGTAGAATGCTTTAAGTCTATGCTCAAGAGAGTGGTACAAAGAGATAGGAAAAACTGGAACTGCCTGTTACCAGCTCTCCTGTTTGCTATTCGGGAAGTGCCCCAGGCCTCCACTGGGTTTTCGCCCTTTGAGTTGGTATATGGGCGGAGACCTCGTGGACTACTTGACTTTGTTAAAGAGGAATGGGAAAGTGAACCTATCCAGCATAAGAGTGTTCTTGAATATGTCTCCCAAATGCAGGAGAGGATCCTAACCGTGATGCCACTGGTCAAGGAACATTTGCAAAAAGCCCAGGAAGCCCAAAGCCGGGTCTATAATAGGACCGCTAAAATAAGGCACTTCCAAGTGGGGATCAAGTGGTGGTGTTGATTCCCACTGTGGAAAGTAAATTCTTGTTCAGATGGCAAGGTCCCTTTGAAGTTGTGGAAAAAATGGGGGAGGTAAATTATAGAGTCCACCAACCAGACAAGAGGAAACCGTATCAGATATACCATGTAAATTTGTTAAAGCCCTGTATGGACAGGGAACCGTGACTTCCCTGGCTGCTGCAAGACTTGAGCCTCAGGTTGGGGTGGAGAGTGTCCAAGTAGCAAATACCCTGTCTAAAATCCAAAGTGAGCAGGCCAAAGAGTTCTTGCGGAGAAAGAAAGAAAAATGTTCAGACTTGCCAGGGCTAACGTGTCATAGAGCACGATATTATCACGGAGCCAGGAGTCAAAGTTTTTGTTCGGCCCTACTGCATCCCAGAGGCTCAAAGGAAGGCCGTTTCAGAGGAAGTGAAGAAGTTGTTAGACCTGGAGATTATGTATCACAGAGTAAGTGGTCGAGCCTGATTGTGTTGGTACCGAAGCCCAACAGGACTCTGCGATTCTGCAATGATTTCCGGAAACTTAATGAAGTTTCACGGTTTGATGCCTACCCCATGCCCCGGGTAGATGAGCTTATTGAGAGACTAGGTCCAGCCAGGTATATCACTACATTAGACCTTACCAAGGGGTATTGGCAAATCCTGTTGACCAGGGCTGCTAGAGAGAAAACTGCCTTTTCTACCCCAGAGGGGAGTTTTCAGTACAAAAGAATGCCTTTTGGACTACATACGGCTCCAGCCATGTTCCAGTGAGCAATGGATAGGATTTTACGACCTCACCGGAAGTATGTCTCAGTGTACTTGGACCACATCGTCATTTTTAGCAGAGACTGGGAATCACACTTGCCCAAAGTCCAGGCAGTGCTGGACTCCCTCTGGAAGGAGGGGTTTACAATAAACCCTGAAAAATGTGCTTTGGGAATGGAGGATGTGAAATGCCTGGAATATATTGTGGGTAGAGGGGTGGTGAAACCTCAGGTCAGCAAGGTAGAGGCTATACAGAACTGGCCCCGCCCCCCCACAAAAAGCAGGTACGTGCATTCCTGGGCATGGTGGGATACTACAGGAGGTTTGTACCCAACTTTGCCACATTGGCGGCTCCATTGACCGATCTGACTAAGGGTCGGAAATCGGTCATGGTGGAGTGGAATGCAGGCGCTAAGAAGGCTTTTTTGGAGCTCAAGTCGGCACTGTGCCAACATCTTGTCCTGATATCACCCAATTTTTCAGAAGAGTTTGTTGTCCAGACTGATGCTTCCGATGTAGGATAGGGTGTTGTCACAGGTTGTTCATGGCGAGGAGCACTCAGTGATCTTCCTCAGTAGGAAGTTGACACCAGCGGAGAAAAACTACGCTATAGTTGAACGAGAGTGTCTGGCCATTAAGTGGGCTCTGGAATCCCTCAGATGTTACCTCTTGGGGAGGAAGTTTAGGCTGATTTCTGATCATACCCCTTTAACATGGATAAGACAAGGTAAAGGGACTAATGCCAGGATTACTCGTTGGTTCCTGGCACACCGGGAATTTAAATTTGTAGTGGAGCATAGGCCCGGGAGACTGCATCAAAATACAGATGCCCTCTCCCAAGTCCATTGTTTTAGCTCCACTGTTGCCTCCACCATCTTGGCGTTGGGGCACGGGGGGGGGGATATGTCCAGGACACCGTGGCTGGGTCCTGGAAGGACGCTATATTTCCCCTCTGTTTGGACTGCGGTACAAAAGGGAACAAAAGGGTTAATTCACCTGTCAGAGGAAGTGGGTTTAAAACAAGACAGGAAGTTGTAGGTGGGTGTGGAGTAGTATAGTGGAGATTGTGGATGGTGAATAGCGAATAGCTGTGAAAGTGCACGGCAGTGTCCTGCTGGAAACCTACTAGCAGGGAAAGTTACTTGCGATACAAATTAAGGACTGTTTAACTGCGACAGCAGTTCTGAGCTCTGCAAGTCGGTGAGACTGATATTTCTTTCTGTTGTTTTTGCTGCTGTGAAGCTGTTTAAAGCGGAGTTCCACCCAAAAATGGAACTTCCGCTTTAAGGGGGGTGATTTTTTTGGGGGGGAGGGAGCACATACCCTGTTTTTAGAGGGTCCCAGCTCCCACTTCCTCCCGGCGCACCGCGGCACCGGAAGGGAGATCACCTCTCACCCCTCCCTCTCGGGCAATAATCTGTGACACATCACAGGTCCCAGATGATTGCCCAGCCAGTCATGGCGCCCATGAATCCACAGCCGGGCGCCCACAGTTACAATGCCGGCGCAGCAGAGAGGAGGGGGAGACGAGCGGGGTTTCGTTCCCCCGCATTGCTGGACCCTGGGACAGGTAAGTGTCCGATTATTAAAAGTCAGCAGCTGCAGTATTTGTAGCTGTTGACTTTTAATTTTTTTTTTTTTAAGCAGAACTCCGCTTGAAGTTCAATAAACCTCCTTTTGATTGAAAAGCCTGTGTCCTGCGATTTAATTTAGCGGGTTCCCCCGAACTTTACAGTATATCTCTCTCTCTCTCTCTCTCTCTCTATATATATATATATATATATATATATATTTCTTTTTTTATTTTTTATTTTTTTATAGAAAATCCATTCAGCTCCAGGCTTCCCAATATACTTAAGAGATGTAATTTTGGGTTAAAAGTGGATGGTGACCCCTATCATATGATGTATACACTGAACCATCTGTTTCCAAAAATCCTGGATTATTGGACAGTCCTAGAGCAGGAATGTTATCCTTTACCTCCTCAGAGCAGTATCTCAGAAATGATGGGAATCTGAAGTGTAGGGTGCTTGTGAACATGTCCATTCATTCATTCCATATCCATTCAGCTCTAGGCTTCCCCATATACCCAAGAGATGTGATTTTAGGTCAGCAGTGGATGGTGGCCCCATCATATGATGTAGACAATGAACCACCTGTTTCCAATCCTAGATTATTGGACAGCCCCAAAGCAAGGAAGTTTTTTGTAACCTCCTCAGTGCAGCATCTCCCTGGGATGATGGGAATCTGTAGGGTGCTTGTGCATTAAAAAGGAACAACAAAACAACCTTGCAGAACACAGAAAGGCCTCTTTCACACGAGGGATCCGTATGTCCGTTTTTCATCCTTCCGTTTTCGGATGAAAAACAGACATACATTCATCCCTATGGAGCGTCGGATGTCAGCGGTGACATGTCCGCTGACATCCGACCCGCTCCGATCCGAAAAGTGTAACGGAGGAAAAACCTACTTTTCCCTCCGTTTTCGGATCGGATCGGGTGACGATGGACACTACGGACCGTCATCATCCGATCCCCCCATAGGGGAGAGCGGCGCTCTGACAGGTCCGTCGCTGCACAGTGAGCAGCGATGCACCTGTCATCTTCCTGCTCAGCGGGGATCGGCGGAGCGATCCCCGCTGAGCCAGCGGATGTTCACGGGGCGGATCATTACTGATCCGCCCCGTGAGAAAGAGGCCAAAAGGTTTTTTTCCCGAGGAACAAAGCCAAAGACATAAGATCCATCTCATATTTTTATGAAAGCATACATTGATTTTAGATTAAATTTCCATTTAAACTGCTGAAAAGAAATTCAGGTCGCTCACCAGGCTGTGCTGTCCATCATGGCCATGTAATTCCAAAAACTGGATGGACAGAAGAACAAATCCTTTGGCAGTTAAAACAGCAACCAAATTTCTATTTCAGCTGTGTCTGTTTTAGCTGTCTGCCAGGAGTTCACATTTAAGCAACTATTGTACAGCTGTTCAAGTTGAAATATAGGCGGCTATAAAAATATATTCATTAAATGATTTTTTTATGGAACTAGCATTAGTACATGAATCTGTATTACACATTCCCAGCCTCCTTCATACCCCTTCAGAGCAGCTTTCTGACCTGGGAGAGATTGAAGTAGCATTCCCAGCCAATCAGGGCTCTATTACTGTGCACATTGTGGTCCATCCATTAAGGTGGACCACAGGGAAACTTATAACTAGATTTCTGCTCCTTCATTGTTCAATCTCAAGCTAGAGCCAATATCTACTGTGTACTTACTTATATGCTTGGAGTTGATCTTGAAATGTCACCACAGGGCTTCCTTGGCTAGAAATGAGTTAATGGCCTTTGGTAGTTTTGTATGTTGTAAAATGATATTTGCAAAGCAGAATCCAACCACATAAAGGCTTCGAAAAAGGCAAATTACTACTGCTATTTTAGGGACCGGGATGGCAGATTTATGTAGACAAATCACATTGTGCATATCTGGGAGACCGGTTGGATTTGCATATGAAATAAAATTCCTTGCTGAATAAGAAAATGTAATGATTTATGTAATAATTTATTAAATGTAATGTACATATTCTGATCTTTTTACATATGTAACACATATAGAGTGATCAGTTTATAGGGGATCTATAGTCTCAACATACACTTTCAATTTATATCATCATCCTTATAATAACAATACAAATAATAGTTATCTTTTGACAATCCAATATTAGCTTAGTTGAAAAATCCCCTTCCACGTTGTGAGTTCTGCCTGTCTGCTGATCCTCTCTTTCCACAACTTTCTGGATTCCCTGCATGCTTTGCAGCTTCTCCTGTGCATTTTTTTTCCATTTCTAAGAACTACATATCCCATGGTCCCTTGCTGCCTGCAAGCAGTGATTTCTGTACTGACTCCACCTCCCAAAACGTCTCCTCCCAGCACCTCTGTAGTACAGAAGACAGGCCCTGTGAAATGTGTGACACAGCAGTGCCTACTTACAGGGCATAGTGACTACGTGTCACAGAATTCAAGGAAGTAAATGTACGGGGATCTTCACAAAGTATGTTTACAAACTTCAAGATCATTTACATTAATAGGAGTAGGCTAGGAATAATTGAAATACAATATGTGGAGATGAATATATGATTTTGCATTTAGACCATAGATAGGCTTTAATGTAAATAGTATTATAAAATGTGTGTTAATGCTTTAAAACCTTGTTTTATGTATAATTTGTAATTATATATTTACTTGGGGCAGCCATAATTGCTTATTACATACAGTATCTCACAAAAGTAAGTACACCCCTCATATTTTTGTAAATATTTTATTCTATCTTTTCATGTGCCAACACTGAAGAAATGACACTTTACTACAATGTAAAGTAGTGAGTGTACAGCTTGTATAACAGTGTAAACTCAACACACAGCCATTAATGTCTAAACCGCTGGCAACAAAAGTGAGTACACCCCTAAGTGAAAATATCCAAATTAGGCCCAAAGTGTCAATATTTTGTGTGGCCACCATTATTTTCCAGCACTGCCTTAACTCTCTTGGGCATGGAGTTCACCAGAGCTTCACAGGTTGCCACTGGAGTCCTCTTCCACTCCTCCATGACAACATCACGGAGCTGGTGGATGTTAGAGACCTTGCACTCCTTCACCCTCCGTTTGAGGATGCCCCACAGAAGCTCAATAGGGTTTAGGTCTGGAGACATGCTTGGCCAGTCCATCCCCTCTTCCCTCAGCTTCTTTAGCAAGGCAGTGGTCATCTTGGAGGTGTGTTTGGGGTCATTATCATGTTGGAATACTGCCCTGCGGCCCAGTCTTCGAAGGGAGGGAATCATGCTCTGCTTCAGTATGTCACAGTACATGCTAGAAAGCAACCCAAGAAGTTCATATATGTAATTCATAGGTTGAAGCAGCGTTTAAAGGTGATATAAATACACACAGGATGGTAATAAGCAGCCCTATGAAGGGCGAGTCCAGTAAAGACTTTAGTAATCCTAAAGAGTGTTCATATGGGATCTCATCCCGACCCCACGAGCTGACATATAGCTACGACAGCTCGGCAAGGGGAGCCAACCTGCCGCAATATAACTGCAGCGGTTGGTCGGGAAGCGATTAAAGTGTCATTTGTCCATAAGCGCCGGATCGGCTGACCGTGTTTGCTTTTTATTGATATATGTCACAGTACATGTTGACATTCATGGTTCCCTCAATGAACTACACTCATGCAGCCCCAGACCATGACACTCCCACCACCATGCTTCACTGTAGGCAAGACACACTTGTCTTTGTTCTCCTCACCTGGTTGCCGCCACACACGCTTGACACCATCTGAACCAAATAAGTTTATCTTGGTCTCATCAGACCACAGGACAGGGTTCCAGTAATCCATGTCCTTAGTCTGCTTGTCTTCAGCAAACTGTTTGCGGGCTTTCTTGTGCATCATCTTTAGAAGAGGCTTCCTTCTGGGACGACAGCCATGCAGACCAATTTGATGCAGTGTGCAGCGTATTGTCTGAGCACTGACAGGCAGACCCCCCACCCCTTCAACCTCTGCAGCAATGCTGGCAGCACTCATACGTCTATTTCTCAAAGACAACATCTGGATATGATGCTGAGCACGTGCACTCAACCTCTTTAGTCAACCATGGCGAGGCCTGTTCTGAGAGGAACCTGTCCTGTTAAACCACTGTGTGGTCCTGGCCACTGTGGTGCAGCTTAGTTTCAGTGTTTTGGCAATCTTCTTATAGCCTAGGCCATCTTTATGTAGAGCAGCAATTCTTTTTTTCAGATCCTCAGAGAGTTCTTTGCCATGAGGTGCCATGTTGAACTTCCAGTGACCAGTATGAGAGAGTGAGAGCGATAACACCAAATTTAACACACCTGCTCCCCATTCACACCTGTGACCTTGTAACATGAGTCACTTGACATCGGGAAGGGAAAATGGCTAAATGGCCCAATTTGGACATTTTCACTTAGGGGTGTACTCACTTTTGTTGCCATCGGTTTAGACATTAATGGCTGTGTGTTGAGTTATTTTGAGGGGACAGCAAATTTACACTGTTATACAAGCTGTACACTCACTACTTTACATTGTAGCAAAGTGTCATTTTTTTAATGTTGTCACATGAAAAGATATAATAAAATATTTACAAAAATGTGAGGGGCGTACTCACTTTTTGAGATACTGTACATGTGGATAGGGTATTTCATGTTCCTTTGCATTGCATTAGACAGCCTACCTTCATACAGGAAAATATAGGTTCTGAACTATTTTGTAAAATCCAATACACTGCAGCACACGCGTCATTCACATCTGTGAGTTATCGTATATCGGGGTACAAAGCGGGTGACTTTCTGTGTCCCAATTGCAGCAGGATAGCTGCTTGACACAGGACCTGGAAGCTAGTGGGGATCACTGGATTAGAAATGCCTACAAAAGTAATTTCCAGCTTCTAGAGCAGAGGTTCTTAACCTGGGGTCCATGGTCCCCTAAGTGGTCTATGGATGGGTTTCAGGGGTCCATGAGGTTAAATAAACAATTACATTTACATTCACTCTACAGCCTTCCCCTTCGTCCCAATCAATGGTTTCCCCAAATGAAATAAAATGCACCCTTCCACTGCCTATAGCACTGACCACAAGTTAGCCCATGTTTACCACTTAAATTTGTATCGTTGTGGAGCTCTAAAAGCTTTCATCAGATTTTTAAACGGGTCCATGACTCAAAAAAGGTTAAGATTACTCTTCTAAAGCAGTGCTCTCCAAACCGTAGCCTGGGGGCCAGATGCAGCCCTTTGCTTGCCTGTATCCAGCCCTTAGGGCATTGTTCTCCTCTTCCAATGACACCAATGATGGGGCACCATTCCCATTCACTGACACCAATAGTGGGGCATAATACATCCCACTGACACCAACAATGGGGCACTTTTCCTCCCACTGACACCAACAAAGGGGTACTATTTCTCCCACTGACACCAATGATGGGGCACTATTCTTCCCACTAACAACAACAATGGGTGCTATTTCTTCCAGTGACACCAGCAATGGGGTACTAGTCCTCCCACTGACACCAACGATGGGGCACTTTTCTTCCCACTGACAACAACGGGGTGCTATTTCTTCCAGTGACACCAACAATGGGTACTAGTCCTCCCACTGACACCAACGATGGGGCACTATTCCTTTCACCAGTACCAACAATACCAATGAAGAGGCACTATTCCTCCTACTAATGTTTTTTTTTTTACTCCCACTGACCACCAAGCCTGAGGCATTGTTTACTCGCACTGACGTGGGGCATTTTGTATTCTCATTGGCAACAGTCCAGCCCCCCTAAGGTCTGAAGGACAACAAAACAAACTGGCCGTTTGTTTAGAAAATTTGGATACCCCTGTTCTAGAGGGATGCCACAGGTATGGTGTGGTCCATGCTGAACCAAAGTAAGTATATAAAATATCGATATGTCAGGCTCCTGTGGTAATGAATTCTCTAGAAGGCCAACTTGGGGTTCCAAGGGGCACAAAGTCTAGGCCCCAGCCTACTCCTTCACAAGGGCCCCTGATGGTGGGGATGGACTTACACCAGACTGGAACTAGGTTGCAGCTCCGGGTATGCCCAGCTGAAGATGTGGAGACCACTCGCTGGTGCAGAGTACAGATAGCAGGGGACATACAGTAAGAGGATCTGGGAAACAAGCCAAAGTCAGGGTCGGTACACAGGAAGTCAGACACAGAATACAAGTAATATGTGGGAAAGCAGGAGCACGGAGAAACTAGGAAATTGCTCAGGCAACACGAGCTGCACTGAGCATGTCTATATATAGAGAAGCAGACTGGGAGGCAGGCCAGGAAGTGGTAGAAGGGAAAGGGATATAAATCCACAGTAGAGCAGGTGACGCCCATAGGTGTACACAGAAGCCACCAACACATGTGAGTAGAACCACTGCAGCAAGGAGCTATGAATTTCACAAGAAAAAAACTGCAGGCTAGACTATGACATTGTACCTGGATTTCTTCTTTAAAAATGGAGACATTTTCCTGACTCTGTCTTATGGTGTTATGTGCTTCATGTTCACACTGGGACAGTCAACAAAAAACAGTTTTTCCAGTGTTAGGTTAAGCAGGGAAAGCAACCCCTTTTTCCAAAGAGAGAATACATTTATTGTCCTGGACATAATATTACTTTGCTTGCTAGATGACCATTCATGAAGATTTAGTTGTCGATATTTTCTTTCTTTTTACCATTTGGGGCAGCACAGTGGTGTAGTGGTTAGCACTTTCACCACGTTCAAATGCCAACCACAACACCATCTGCCTGGAGTTTGCATGTTCTTCCTGTGCCTGTGTGGGTTTCCTCCGGGTACTCCGGTTTCCTCCAAAACTCCAAAGACATGCTGGTAGGTTAATCAGATTCTGGCCCTAGTATATGTATGAATGTGTGTTAGGGACCTTAGATTGTAAGCTGCTTGAGGGTAGGGACTGATGTGACTGTACAATGTATATGTAAAGCACTGCGTAAATTGACAGCGCTATATAAGTAACTTAAATATTAAAAATTGACAGTAGTTGTTTAGTAGCTGATATAATGGTCATTCATGCGTTGGTACTTGAACGTGTACTGAAGACTAGGTAGGTTGGTATTCAGTCATGCAAAAATATGGAGAATATCCTTTATTAATAAGACAAGTGATGAAGAACGAGTGAATGGAGTCTTTCTTATGCCACTTTCCCATATAAATATATCTATTCAGACCCTTGTGGTATTCCAACAACGCTCTCTTTATATCATTATTTCCAGATATAATTACTTGACACACTACAGAAACCTCTTTTCATGTAGTGCGTGCCATGGAAAAGGGAAACTCCATGAGATGGAAAAGAGTATTAACTTGAACATTGGCCAAATGCCAATTTATTAAGTATTATTTAAGCATTAGAGTCACCAGGGGCGTTGCTAGGTCTACAAAAGATCTGGGGCTAGAGCCCATAGCAGCAAAGTAAAGAGTCATACGCTTGGGTCATACTCGGGGTCCTCAGAGAGTCCCTTCCTTACATCGGGGCCCCTGGAGTGCCCCTGCTTACATCGGGGTCCCCGGAGTGCCCCCCTATACATCGGGGTCCCCGGAGAGCCCCCCTATACATCGGGGTCCCCGGAGAGCCCCCCTATACATCGGGGTCCCCGGAGAGCCCCCCTATACATCGGGGTCCCCGGAGAGCCCCCCTATACATCAGGGTCCCCAGAGAGCCCCCCTATACATCAGGGTCCCCAGAGAGCCCCCCTATACATCAGGGTCCCCAGAGAGCCCCCCTATACATCAGGGTCCCCAGAGAGCCCCCTATACATCCGGGTCCCCAGAGAGCCCCCCTATACATCAGGGTCCCCAGAGAGCCCCCCTATACATCAGGGTCCCCAGAGAGCCCCCCTATACATCAGGGTCCCCAGAGAGCCCCCCTATACATCAGGGTCCCCAGAGAGCCCCCCTATACATCAGGGTCCCCAGAGAGCCCCCCTATACATCAGGGTCCCCAGAGAGCCCCCCTATACATCAGGGTCCCCAGAGAGCCCCCCTATACATCAGGGTCCCCAGAGAGCCCCCCTATACATCAGGGTCCCCAGAGAGCCCCCCTATACATCAGGGTCCCCAGAGAGCCTCCCTATACATCAGGGTCCCCAGAGAGCCTCCCTATACATCAGGGTCCCCAGAGAGCCTCCCTATACATCAAGGTGCGAAAGGGAGGGTGGATGAAAAGGGGTGCAAGAGAGGGAGGGTAGATGAGAGACCCCTTAGCCCTGCCTGCAGTCCCTACTGTCCCAGCCTGTCTGTGTGGGTAGACATGTGTCATCCAACCACCTCCCGCCCGTCCTCGGCTCGCCTGTTTTCTTCCTGTTCAAGTCACAGCCAGCTGGGAGAGGAGGTTGGAGGAGTGCAGGCTCTGGAAGGCATCGGGGATGCTGCTCAGGGTGGTAGGGCGCTCCAGTCCAGGAGTCGCAGGCCAGGCCCCACGAGCACTAGCGCGGAGAAGGAGGAAGTGCAATTCTCCGTTTTGAATGCTGGGCCCAGTGGGCAGGAATAGAGTTGTGGCCGTGACATCACTGGTTGCCAGATGCTAGGCAGCTCTAGCAACCAGTGACCAAGAGTCAGGTGGCGGCAGGGGCGGAGGCGGAGCTGGAGCCAGCGCTACCACGGCTCAGTCTGCCCCTGTCCCCTGCATTCCAGACCGGGACAAGAGACTCGGGGCTTTGGGTCCCAGACTCGGGGCTGTAGCCCCAATAGCCACCCCCTAGCGACGCCACTGAGAGTCACAGAAACAAGTGTTTGTATTGGACGATTTCCCCTCTATTCCTGTTCTGTTTGCAACTCAAAGATTTGAATTTACTTTTAATCTTGAATTCATAATCATAGTATAGTCTTCTCTAGGGTTTTTTTATAGCAGTGAAAAAAAGCCAGTGAGTGGAATGAAACATTATTCTAAAACAGAAGTCTCCAAACTTGAACAAAGGGTCAGTTTACTGTCCGTTAGACTTTAGAAGCCCGAACTGTGACCAGTGAGATATCCTTGCATCAGTAGAAGTAAAGAACTCCTCAAGCTTGGTAGTCAGTGAGAAAAAAAACTGTTACATACAGCTTGTAGTCATCAGGAGGAGAAATTGTGCACCACATCATTGGTATTAGTTGGAGGAACAGTGTCCTATCATCGGTATTAGTTGGAGGAACAGTGTCCTATCATCGGTATTAGTTGGAGGAACAGTGTCCCATCATCGGTATTAGTTGGAGGAACAGTGTCCTATCATCGGTATTAGTTGGAGGAACAGTGTCCCATCATCGGTATTAGTTGGAGGAATTGTGAACCACATCATTGGTATTAGTTGGAGGAACAGTGTCCTATCATCGGTATTAGTTGGAGGAACAGTGTCCTATCATCGGTATTAGTTGGAGGAACAGTGTCCCATCATCGGTATTAGTTGGAGGAACAGTGTCCCATCATCGGTATTAGTTGGAGGAACAGTGTCCCATCATCGGTATTAGTTGGAGGAACAGTGTCCCATCATCGGTATTAGTTGGAGGAATTGTGAACCACATCATTGGTATTAGTTGGAGGAACAGTGTCCTATCATCGGTATTAGTTGGAGGAACAGTGTCCTATCATCGGTATTAGTTGGAGGAACAGTGTCCCATCATCGGTATTAGTTGGAGGAACAGTGTCCCATCATCGGTATTAGTTGGAGGAACAGTGTCCCATCATCGGTATTAGTTGGAGGAACAGTGTCCTATCATCGGTATTAGTTGGAGGAACAGTGTCCCATCATCGGTATTAGTTGGAGGAATTGTGCACCACATCATTGGTATTAGTTGGAGGAACAGTGTCCTATCATCTGTATTAGTTGGAGGAACAGTGTCCTATCATCGGTATTAGTTGGAGGAATTGTGCACCACATCATTGGTATTAGTTGGAGGAACAGTGTCCTATGATCGGTATTAGTTGGAGGAACAGTGTCCTATCATCGGTATTAGTTGGAGGAACAGTGTCCCATCATCGGTATTAGTTGGAGGAACAGTGTCCTATCATCTGTATTAGTTGGAGGAACAGTGTCCCATCACTAGTATTAGTTGGAGGAACAGTGTCCTATCATCGGTATTAGTTGGAGGAACAGTGTCCTATCATCGGTATTAGTTGGAGGAACAGTGTCCTATCATCGGTATTAGTTGGAGGAACAGTGTCCCATCATCGGTATTAGTTGGAGGAACAGTGTCCTATCATCTGTATTAGTTGGAGGAACAGTGTCCTATCATCGGTATTAGTTGGAGGAACAGTGTCCTATCATCGGTATTAGTTGGAGGAACAGTGTCCTATCATCTGTATTAGTTGGAGGAACAGTGTCCCATCACTAGTATTAGTTGGAGGAACAGTGTCCTATCATCTGTATTAGTTGGAGGAACAGTGTCCCATCACTAGTATTAGTTGGAGGAACAGTGTCCTATCATCGGTATTAGTTGGAGGAACAGTGTCCTATCATCGGTATTAGTTGGAGGAATTGTGCACCACATCATTGGTATTAGTTGGAGGAACAGTGTCCTATCATCTGTATTAGTTGGAGGAACAGTGTCCCATCACTAGTATTAGTTGGAGGAACAGTGTCCCATCATCGGTATTAGTTGAAGGAATTGTGCACCACATCATTGGTATTAGTTGGAGGAATTGTGCACCACACCATTGGTATTAGTTGGAGGAACAGTGTCCTATCATCGGTATTAGTTGGAGGAACAGTGTCCTATCATCGGTATTAGTTGGAGGAACAGTGTCTTATCATTGGTATTAGTTGGAGGAACAGTGTCCCATCATCGGTATTAGTTGGAGGAACAGTGTCCTATCATCGGTATTAGTTGGAGGAACAGTGTCCCATCATTGGTATTAGTTGGAGGAACAGTGTCCTATCATCGGTATTAGTTGGAGGAACAGTGTCCCATCATTGGTATTAGTTGGAGGAATTGTGCACCACATCATTGGTATTAGTTGGAGGAATTGCGCACCACATCATTAGTATTAGTTGGAGGAAGAGTGTCCCATCATCGGTATTAGTTGTAGGAACAGTGCCCCATCATTGGTATTCGTTGGAGGTATAATGCCCCTTCATTGGCAATATTTGGAGGAACAGTGCCCCATCATTGGTATTAGTTTGAGGAATAGTGCTCCATCATTGGTATTAGTTGGAGGAACAGTGCCACATCATTAGTATTAGTTGGAGGAATAGCACCCCATCATTGGTATTAGTTGGAGGAATAATGCCTCATCATTGGTATTAGTTGGATGAATAATGCCTCATCATTGGTATTAGTTGGAGGAATAGTGCCCCATCATTGGGATTAGTTGGAGGAATAATGCCCCATCCTTGATATTAGTTGGGGGAATAGTGCCCCATTATTGGTATTAGCTGGAGGAATAATGCCCCATTATTGGTATTAGCTGGAGGAATAATGCCCCATCATTGGTATTAGTTGGAGGAATAGTGCCCCATCATTGGGATTAGTCGGATGAATAATGCCCCATGGTTGATATTAGTTGGGGGAATAGTGCCCCATCATTGGTATTAGCTGGAGGAATAGTGCCTCATCATTGGGATCAATTGGAGAAATAATGCCCCATTGTTGATTTTAGTTGGGGGAATCGTGCCACATAATTGGTATTAGCTGGAGGAACAGTGCCCCTTCATTGGTATTAGCTGGAGGAATAGTGCCTCATCATTGGCATTAGCTGGAGGAATAGTTCCCCGTCATTGGTCTTAGTTTGAGGAACAGTGCCCCATCATTGGTATTAGTTGGATCCATAGTGGCCCACTATAGGTGTCAGTGGCAGGATTTATGCCCCACAGTTGGTGTCAGTGGGAGGAATAGTGCCCCACCCATCATTGGAGCACAGGTGTGTCAGGAGGAGGCTGTCTCTCTGGAGCTGCTGCTGATCCGTGTGAGAGGGAACTGGTGAGGAAATCTATCCCAGCTCTCCTGGCCCCTTTCTGGGGAAGCCATGGAGGCCAGCAGGGCCTCTCCTGCTGGAAGCTCACAGCCATCTCCTGGGCCGTCGGGTGACATGCCTGCCCCTGTACAAGCTGATCTCTCTACCCCTGGTGGGGATGAAGGTTCCGAAGCCATTCGGGAGCGAGTGGTGGCCGGGATTAAGGTCCTAAATAGGGAGAGGGATAAGCTTTACAAGCTACGAGCGGAGCTGAAGCGTCTGCGAAGGCAGCGGGAGGGCTTACACAGCCAGAAGCGTGGATCCATGGATCCGGAGATCCAGTTGGCCAAAGTCCGTGTGGACCATCAGGAGACCATTGTGGCCATGATGGAAGGCAGAGATGGGCCATTTAAGGAGAAGTTTGGAAATGACAGGAGGTTTGGAAGAATGACAAAGATGGAGGTGGAGGAGGAGACCCCCAGTTCTGACCCCCTGCCCCCTCAGGGAGAGGTAAGCAGCCCCATGCCTTCCCAGGACTCAGGAGGCATGCTCAGGGCCATCCAGGTAATGGAGTCTCCTATGCGGAGGAATCAGTTAATGTTTAATGAAGAGGACATTACTGATGATGTACCTGATAAGGTAAAGACTGCCAAGTCCCATGTTGTGGATAAGACTGTTTTTGTGCCTTTCAACACTGACAATGTGCCTAATGACAATCAGGCTGCTGATCCTGTGTGCAGCAATGTTGTGCTTGCTGATGCTGCAATGCAGCAAGAGTTACTTTTAAAAAATGTCATTTCTGTAGAAGAACCACAGGTGTCAGCAGAGCCCATTAACCCTTCTTTAGGTGAGTCCAAAGCTGTTTGCCCCACTGCTGCTGAGGACTCTACAGCGCAGCATCAGGAGACAGCTGGTATTGCAGCAGAAACTGTGACCTTTCCTGATGGGAAATTGAATATTGCTGTGACTGATAACAATCACCCCAGTATCAGTGTGATGGACAATCGTCCTGCTATGGATTCTGCCAGTTCAGTTCAGACAGTTGATAATGATGTACAGACTGCTATGACTTCAGTGTGGGGCCTTGGCCCTGAAAAACTTACCTTTGCTCAGGTGGTACGCTCTGCTCCTGGTAGCTCTGCCCCCAAGCGGGGTTTTCCCCTACAGGCTACCACTTTGAGCACCCCAGGATCTGGTCTTGGGTCTCTGGCTTCTGCTGGGGGTCCCAGACGTAATGTTGTTATTCTGAAATGGGAAGGTGGTGCGATCCCTCCAGCACGGCGTGCAGTGGTGGATTTGATTTTAGAGATGGGTTTTGGGGCAAATGATCTGTATGCCTTTATACATGTTGCTGGGACACGGGATTATACAGTTAGCTTCACCAGGCCAGAGGGTCTTGACCTGTTCTGGGAGAGATATGAGGCTCGTTGCAGGTCAAGACCTGAATGGGAAGGTCTGGCCCCAGTTGCAGTTTCTCAGAGGTCTACAGTAAAAAAAATCACAATTATCCTCACTAATGAGAGTGTCCCTGCCCGGGATCTAGAGGTTTGGTTAAGGAACTATGGGGAGGTTTTGACCAAGCCCAATAAAATCCTTGATGAGCGTAACATCTGGACTGGGGGTTGGTCAGTAACAGTCAGGTTGGCCAGGGATGGGAATGTTGTCCGTCACCTGCCCTCCTCAGCTTTTATAGGGAGGGATAGGATGACTGTTTTTTACCCTGGTCAGCCGAAGCTGTGTCACCGCTGTGGAGAAAAGGGGCATTTGAGTTCCTCCTGTTCAGCCTTGATATGTTCAGTGTGTCGGGGTCAGGGTCATATGGCTAAGGACTGCACCGAAATGATCAGGTGCAACCTGTGCCTGCGCCTTGGCCACCCCTACAGCAGATGTCCTGAAGCCTGGCACAATATGGAGAAGGAGGTAATAGATGACATGTCAAGGCTGGACAGGATGGAGGGTGAGGCCCCTGGTGTACCATCCTCCTCTGCGGTGACTGACTCCCCTGGTCCTGCTCAGGATCCCTCTCCAGTTCCTGTGGCCACCCCTCATGTGTCTGTAAGTATTCCTTCTGTATCTGTCTCCCCCCAGCCTACTGTACCCTCTCCTCTTGTGTCAGAACCTTCCAAGTCTGTGCCCCCTGAGTCAGTTACCCCCCAGGAGTCTACCCCTTCTAAGTCTGATTCAAAGGGAGCACCCCCCCCACCAGCAGTGGTAGTGGGTACTAAAAAGGTTGCTTCTTCCTCTGTAAAGAAGTCTTCTGTAAAGACTTCACAGAAAAAAGTAAGAGATGAGGGCATCTCTGAAGCTGACCTGCAGTACCTGGAGGAGAGAAGGAAGGTTGGGAAGCGGAAGAAGCAGTTGGTGAGGACAGAACAGGCTCCAGTGCCTGTCTCCAACCGGTATAGGTCCTCTAATTGGGATATCTCTTCATCTGGAGCTTCTTCGGAGCGAAGTTCTGATTCCGAAATGGAGTTTGAGGCGGCCTCAAGAAAGAGAGAGGCTTCTGGTGATGAGCAGCAGAGGGGAGCTAAGAAGCAAACCACCCAATAACCCAAATGGCGGTTCCCCCTCCGTTAAAAGTGGTGACAATAAATGTCGCCAGCATTAAGTCAGTAAGAGCTCGTTCTATGGCCTTCTTTTTGTTCAGCCAATTAGATGCTGAAATTTTATTTTTGCAAGAGACTAGGCTCACCTCCTTGGCAGATATTCATATGGCCAAGAGAGAGTGGAGGTATGGTCCATCTTACTGGTCTCTTGCGGCCGAGCCTTACGGCGGTGTGGCGGTGTTGTTTAAAACCGGCATGGTAACTGTCCGGCGGGTTATTGAGGTGGAGATTGGGAGATGTATGGTCTTAGACGTCCTTGTGGGAGGGCAGGACCTGCGCCTAATTAATGTTTATGGACCGCACACAAAGTGGGACAGGAAATGCCTTTTTACAAGGATCAAGCCATTTCTTTTTACATCCCGGCAAGTGGTCTTTGGAGGTGACTTTAATACAGTAACTAGGCCCAAGGACAGGAAGGACTTCAAGGACAGGCTGGGATATGATAGCGTTTTTTTAAATAGTATGGTTAGGGATGCTGGTCTTGTGGATGTGCACATTAAGCACCTCCCGGATGACACTGGGTTCACCTTTCATCGAGGTAATAGTCAGAGTAGAATAGATAGGTTTTTTTTGAAGGAGACCTCTGCTTTCTCACCCCCAGTGGTGCAGGCAGTAGAGTTCTCTGATCACTGTATGCTATCTGTGGTCCTGAATGCTTCAGACGCCCCTCAGAGGGGTAAGGGCATCTGGAGATTGAATTCGACTCTACTCAAGGAAGAACATGTTAGACAATCCTTTGAGGAATTCTTTCAGGCACAGGTGACCATCCTGGACTTTTGTAGCAGCAAGGCTGAGTGGTGGGAGCTGACCAAAAAGAGGATCGCTGGATTCTTCAGGGGCCTAGCCAATAGAAAGCAGTTTAATAAATACATGACCTACCAACGTTTACGGAGGAAGCTGGATATTCTTGTCTCGAGAGGAGGAGATCCTGGGGCAATCTCCGAAGTGAAACTCCTTCTCAGGAATTGTCAATATGACCGGCATGCCTCTTTGGTTCTGGAGAGGGACTATGGGAAGTACCACTCGCCTGACCCTTACCAGAACTGCAAACAAGGTGTAGCTGTTAAAACGGTTGTTGGCCTTAAGGACAGTACAGGTTCCTTGACAAAGTCCAGGTCGGGGATTCTGGAGGTCGTGAGGTCCTTTTATGCTGACCTTCTTGGGAGGAAAGAGCTTGACCGTGACAAGATGGAAAGCTTTTTGGACTCTACTCCAGGTCTAAATGATGAAGATGTCCCATTGATGAATTTGACAGAGGAGATCACAGTTGAAGAGGTGATAAGGGCAATTGAACAGCTTGCCATCAAAAAGTCACCTGGACCGGATGGCTTGACGGCTGAGTTTTACAAAGCTTTTAAGCCTATTCTGGCCCCACATTTGGTAGAGGTTTTTAACAGTTGCCTTGCTGAGGGGGTACTTCCCTCTTCCATGAGGCACTCAGCTGTGATTCTTCTTTCAAAGGGTAAAGATCCTTCGATGATTGAGAATTGGCGCCCCATCAGCCTTCTTAATGTCGATAGAAAGATACTGGCAAAGATCATTTTCTGGCGCCTATCGTCAGTAGCAGAGTCTTTGCTTTCTCGCCATCAGCACTGTTCGGTCCAGGGTAGGTGCACCTTCACAGCAGTTTTAGCTGTCCGGGAGGCCTTGGAGCGGTGCAGGGCTGCAGGCTGGGGAAAGTATTTGCTGACATTGGATCAGGCAAAGGCTTTTGATCGTGTTAACCATGAGTACCTGTGGTTGCTCCTTAGTAAGTACGGTCTGCCGGGTGGTTTTGTCGATTGGTTAAAAGTCTTGTATGAGGGGGCAGAGAGCTTTCCTCTTGTTAATGGTTGGGTTGGGCAGTCCTTTGAGGTTGGCTCCGGGGTGCGCCAGGGTTGTCCCCTGAGTCCCCTGCTCTATGTGTTTGCAATCGACCCCTTCATCAGGAGGCTAGAGAGCGGCATGTTGTGTGGGGTGCCAGTGGGGCTTCCGGGTGAGCCGCCTTTGAGGGTTGTTGCCTATGCGGACGATGTGTCGGTGATTGTCACTGGGGCGGATGAAGCAGAGGAGGTGGTCTCTCTGACATCACGGTATTCTGAAGCATCAGGCTCCAAGATCAATCAGGAAAAGAGTGAAGTTTTCTGGATGGGAAAGGAAGGTGAGGGGTTTGATCTCCCGGACACCTTTCCAGTGCCCCAGGAAAGAATTAAGATTTTAGGCATTGAATTTGGACCTGGCGATTATGGCCTCAAAAACTGGGAAGGCAGACTGGAAATTGCCAATACTAAGGTGGTCAGCTGGAAGAGATGGAAGTTATCTATGAGGGAAAGGGTTGATCTGATTAAGACTTACCTGATTCCGATCTTCTTATATGTCAGCTTTGTCTGCATCTTGCCAGTGTCTCTCTATGCTAGGGTCAGTAGTGTGTTCTTCCAGATGTTGTGGGGGAACAGACTGAACCCCATCAAGAGGAATGTCACCTATCTATCCAGGAGGGAGGGTGGCTTAGGTATGGTCAACCCAGTTCTTTTCTTTTCACTGCTTTTTCTCAAGTTTAATATTGGTAATATGCTTGCAGTGGAACCTCCTGGATGGGCAGGCATATTTAGATCTTGGTTTAGGCCTTTTCTACGACTTTGGGAAGAAGGTGGCCAAGTGAAGAATCTCAGGGGTCATCGTGGTCAGCTACCAGCCTATGTCGCTCCGTGCCTGAAGTTACTACGGCAGTGGCGATTGTCAGCTGAAGATCTCAGATCGGTTCCGAGGAAAGTCCTTATGAGTCGAGTCTTGAGCGAAGTCTTTCATGACCCACTGGCCTTAAGGGATTGCCCAGGCCCAGTTTTGAGGGCAGGGTTAAGACTTATTAATTTGGACAGAGTACCCCCTAAATTCAGGGATCTGGCCTGGTTGTGCTTCCATGGGAGACTCTATGTTAGGGGCAATTTGAAATTCCGCAGTGGGGTGGATCGTAGCTGTCCTCGGGAGGAGTGTGCAGGTGAGGAGGAGACTATGGACCATTTTCTGCTTCATTGCCCTTTTAACATAGAGGTGTACAAACAGGTGGGACGGGCCCTCGGTGTCCCTTTCCTCTCCAGGCTGGGTTATGCTGAGTGGGTGTACGGAGCATTCAATACTGGTGGGGTTTTTTGTTTAGATACACTTTTTCTAGTTAGCCTAGTAGTCCGTTATTTCACTTGGAACGCACGGTGTCAGGTCTGCATTCGGCGTAAAATCCTTCCTGTTCAGGTGGTGGTGTATGACATTTTGCATGAGGTGGAGAAGATTCGGGTACTTGAGAGAGACAAGCGGAGTCAGGGGGCTTGGTTGAAGGCGTGGAGGGGTTTCAAGCCTCCCTGACTGCCAGGAGTCTCTTTCCCGGGTGTGGCTGTCTGTCTCTTATCACCCTAGATTATTTTTTTTTTTGGATTAATTTTTGATAAATGGCTGCGTACATAGGTGATGGGTTGTGCCTCTTAGGCCCTCTCTGCTGCTTTATGTAAATAATTTTGGTAGTGGATTATGTATATATTGTATATATTCTGAACATGGATGTGTATTCCTTGGATTTCTGTTGAAGTTTTGTACTATGGTTTTGTTTTTTACTTTTGTATAAAATTGGTTGCTTGATTCTTTTAATAAAAGATCAATAGTGCCCCACCCATCATTGGAGCACAGGTGTGTCAGGAGGAGGCTGTCTGTCTGGAGCTGCTGCAGATCCGTGTGAGAGGGGACTGGTGAGGAAATCTATCCCAGCTCTCCTGGCCCCTTTCTGGGGAAGCCATGGAGGCCAGCAGGGCCTCTCCTGCTGGAAGCTCACAGCCATCTCCTGGGCCATCAGGTAACATACCTGCCCCTATACAACCCATGGTTGGTGATCTCTCTGCCCCTGGTGAAGATGAAGGTTCCGGGGCCATCCGGGAGCGAGTGGTGGCCGGGATTAAGGTCCTGAATAGAGAAAGAGACAAGCTGTACAAGCTCAGAGCGGAGCTGAAGCGCCTGAGAAGGCAACGTGAGGGCTTACATAGCCAGAGACGTGGATCCATGGATCCGGAGATCCAACTGGCCAAGGTTCGGGTGGAACACCAGGAGACCATTGTGGCCATGATGGAAGGAAGAGATGGGCCATTTAAAGAAAAGTTTTGTAATGAGAAAAGATTTGCGAGGATGACAAAGATGGAGGTGGAGGAGGAGACCCCCAGTTCTGACCCCCTGCCCCCTCAGGGAGAGGTAAGCAGCCCCATGCCTTCCCAGGACTCAGGAGGCATGCTCAGGGCCATCCAGGTAATGGAGTCTCCTATGCGGGGGGATCAGCTGGCATTTAATGATGAGGACATTACAGACAATGTGCCTGACAAGGTAAAGCCTGTCAAGTCCCATATTGTGGATAAAACAATTTTTGTGCCATTCAACACTGTGACTGATACAGACAATGTGCCCAGTGAGAGTCAGGCTGCTAGTCCTATCTGTAGTAATGCTGTGCCTGCTGATGCTGCAGTAAGCAAAGTTTGCCTTTAAAAAATGACATTCCTGCAGATGAACTACAAGATTCAGCAGAGCCTATTAACCCCCCTTTGGCTGAAGCTGTTTGCCCCACAGCTGCTGAGGACTCTACAGCACAGCTTCAGGAGACAGCTGATATTGCAGCAGAAACTGTGATTATTCCTGATGGGAATGTGAAGTTTTGTGTGACTGATAAAAATCATCCCAGTACCAGTGTGATGAACAATGGTCCCAGTTCAAGTGTGGACAGTCCTACCAACTCCGTTCAAGCAGTGAATAATAATAGTAATGTACAGACTGCTATGACTTCAGTGTGGGGCCTTGGCCCTGATAAACTTACCTTTGCTCAGGTGGTACGCTCTGCTCCTGGTAGCTCCGCCCCCAAGCGGGGTTTTCCCCTACAGGCTACCACTTTGAGCACCCCAGGATCTGGTCTTGGGTCTCTGGCTTCTGCTGGGGGTCCCAGACGTAATGTTGTTATTCTGAAATGGGAAGGTGGTGCGATCCCTCCAGCACGGCGTGCAGTGGTGGATTTGATTTTGGAGATGGGTTTTGGGGCAAATGATCTGTATGCCTTTATACATGTAGCTGGGACACGGGATTATACAGTTAGCTTCACCAGGCCAGAGGGTCTTGACCTGTTCTGGGAGAGATATGAGGCTCGGTGCAGGTCAAGACCTGAATGGGAAGGTCTGGCCCCAGTTGCAGTTTCTCAGAGGTCTACAGTAAAAAAAATCACAATTATCCTCACTAATGAGAGTGTCCCTGCCCGGGATCTAGAGGTTTGGTTAAGGAACTATGGGGAAGTTTTGACCAAGCCCAATAAAATCCTTGATGAGCGTAACATCTGGACTGGGGGTTGGTCAGTAACAGTCAGGTTGGCCAGGGATGGGAATGTTGTCCGTCACCTGCCCTCCTCAGCTTTTATAGGGAGGGATAGGATGACTGTTTTTTACCCTGGTCAGCCGAAGCTGTGTCACCGCTGTGGAGAAAAGGGGCATTTGAGTTCCTCCTGTTCAGCCTTGATATGTTCAGTGTGTCGGGGTCAGGGTCATATGGCTAAGGACTGCACCGAAATGATCAGGTGCAACCTGTGCCTGCGCCTTGGCCACCCCTACAGCAGATGTCCTGAAGCCTGGCACAATATGGAGAAGGAGGTAATTGATGACATGTCAAGGCTGGACAGGATGGAGGGTGAGGCCCCTGGTGTACCATCCTCCTCTGCGGTGACCGACTCCCCTGGTCCTGCTCAGGATCCCTCTCCAGTTCCTGTGGCCACCCCTCATGTGTCTGTAAGTATTCCTTCTGTATCTGTATCTGTCTCCCCCCAGCCTACTGTATCCCCTCCTCTTGTGTCAGAACCTTCCAAGTCTGTGCCCCCCGAGTCAGTTCCCCCCCAGGAGTCTACCCCTCCTAAGTCTGATTCAAAGGGAGCACCCCCCCCACCAGCAGTGGTAGTGGGTACTAAAAAGGTTGCTTCTTCCTCTGTAAAGAAGTCTTCTGTAAAGACTTCACAGAAAAAAGCAAGAGATGAGGGCATCTCTGAAGCTGACCTGCAGTACCTGGAGGAGAGAAGGAAGGTTGGGAAGCGGAAGAAGCAGGTGGTGAGGACGGAACAGGCTCCAGTGCCTGTCTCCAACCGTTATAGGTCCTCTAATTGGGATATCTCTTCATCTGGAGCTTCTTCGGAGCGAAGTTCTGATTCCGAAATGGAGTTTGAGGCGGCCTCAAGAAAGAGAGAGGCTTCTGGTGATGAGCAGCAGAGGGGAGCTAAGAAGCAAACCACCCAATAACCCAAATGGCGGTTCCCCCTCCGTTAAAAGTGGTGACAATAAATGTCGCCAGCATTAAGTCAGTAAGAGCTCGTTCTATGGCCTTCTTTTTGTTCAGCCAATTAGATGCTGAAATTTTATTTTTGCAAGAGACTAGGCTCACCTCCTTGGCAGATATTCATATGGCCAAGAGAGAGTGGAGGTATGGTCCATCTTACTGGTCTCTTGCGGCCGAGCCTTACGGCGGTGTGGCGGTGTTGTTTAAAACCGGCATGGTAACTGTCCGGCGGGTTATTGAGGTGGAGATTGGGAGATGTATGGTCTTAGACGTCCTTGTGGGAGGGCAGGACCTGCGCCTAATTAATGTTTATGGGCCGCACACAAAGTGGGACAGGAAATGCCTTTTTACAAGGATCAAGCCATTTCTTTTTACATCCCGGCAAGTGGTCTTTGGAGGTGACTTTAATACAGTAACTAGGCCCAAGGACAGGAAGGACTTCAAGGACAGGCTGGGATATGATAGCGTTTTTTTAAATAGTATGGTTAGGGATGCTGGTCTTGTGGATGTGCACATTAAGCACCTCCCGGATGACACTGGGTTCACCTTTCATCGAGGTAATAGTCAGAGTAGAATAGATAGGTTTTTTTTGAAGGAGACCTCTGCTTTCTCACCCCCAGTGGTGCAGGCAGTAGAGTTCTCTGATCACTGTATGCTATCTGTAGTCCTGAATGCTTCAGACGCCCCTCAGAGGGGCAAGGGCATCTGGAGATTGAATTCGACTCTACTCAAGGAAGAACATGTTAGACAATCCTTTGAGGAATTCTTTCAGGCACAGGTGACCATCCTGGACTTTTGTAGCAGCAAGGCTGAGTGGTGGGAGCTGACCAAAAAGAGGATTGCTGGATTCTTCAGGGGCCTAGCCAATAGAAAGCAGTTTAATAAATACATGACCTACCAACGTTTACGGAGGAAGCTGGATATTCTTGTCTCGAGAGGAGGAGATCCTGGGGCAATCTCCGAAGTGAAACTCCTTCTCAGGAAGTGTCAATATGACCGGCATGCCTCTTTGGTTCTGGAGAGGGACTATGGGAAGTACCACTCGCCTGACCCTTACCAGAACTGCAAACAAGGTGTAGCTGTTAAAACGGTCATTGGCCTTAAGGACAGTACAGGTTCCTTGACAAAGTCCAGGTCAGGGATTCTGGAGGTCGTGAGGTCCTTTTATGCTGACCTTCTTGGAAGGAAAGAGCTTGACCGTGACAAGATGGAAAGCTTTTTGGACTCTACTCCAGGTCTAAATGATGAAGATGTCCCATTGATGAATTTGACAGAGGAGATCACAGTTGAAGAGGTGATAAGGGCAATTGAACAGCTTGCCATCAAAAAGTCACCTGGACCGGATGGCTTGACGGCTGAGTTTTACAAAGCTTTTAAGTCTATTCTGGCCCCACATTTGGTAGAGGTTTTTAACAGTTGCCTTGCTGAGGGGGTACTTCCCTCTTCCATGAGGCACTCAGCTGTGATTCTTCTTTCAAAGGGTAAAGATCCTTCGATGGTTGAGAATTGGCGCCCCATCAGCCTTCTTAATGTCGATAGAAAGATACTGGCAAAGATCATTTTCTGGCGCCTATCGTCAGTAGCAGAGTCTTTGCTTTCTCGCCATCAGCACTGTTCGGTCCAGGGTAGGTGCACCTTCACAGCAGTTTTAGCTGTCCGGGAGGCCTTGGAGCGGTGCAGGGCTGCAGGCTGGGGAAAGTATTTGCTGACATTGGATCAGGCAAAGGCTTTTGATCGTGTCAACCATGAGTACCTGTGGTTGCTCCTTAGTAAGTACGGTCTGCCGGGTGGTTTTGTCGATTGGTTAAAAGTCTTGTATGAGGGGGCAGAGAGCTTTCCTCTTGTTAATGGTTGGGTTGGGCAGTCCTTTGAGGTTGGCTCCGGGGTGCGCCAGGGTTGTCCCCTGAGTCCCCTGCTCTATGTGTTTGCAATCGACCCCTTCATCAGGAGGCTAGAGAGCGGCATGTTGTGTGGGGTGCCAGTGGGGCTTCCGGGTGAGCCGCCTTTGAGGGTTGTTGCCTATGCGGACGATGTGTCGGTGATTGTCACTGGGGCGGATGAAGCAGAGGAGGTGGTCTCTCTGACATCACGGTATTCTGAAGCATCAGGCTCCAAGATCAATCAGGAAAAGAGTGAAGTTTTCTGGATGGGAAAGGAAGGTGAGGGGTTTGATCTCCCGGACACCTTTCCAGTGCCCCAGGAAAGAATTAAGATTTTAGGCATTGAATTTGGACCTGGCGATTATGGCCTCAAAAACTGGGAAGGCAGACTGGAAATTGCCAATACTAAGGTGGTCAGCTGGAAGAGATGGAAGTTATCTATGAGGGAAAGGGTTGATCTGATTAAGACTTACCTGATTCCGATCTTCTTGTATGTCAGCTTTGTCTGCATCTTGCCAGTGTCTCTCTATGCTAGGGTCAGTAGTGTGTTCTTCCAGATGTTGTGGGGGAACAGACTGAACCCCATCAAGAGGAATGTCACCTATCTATCCAGGAGGGAGGGTGGCTTAGGTATGGTCAACCCAGTTCTTTTCTTTTCACTGCTTTTTCTCAAGTTTAATATTGGTAATATGCTTGCAGTGGAACCTCCTGGATGGGCAGGCATATTTAGATCTTGGTTTAGGCCTTTTCTACGACTTTGGGAAGAAGGTGGCCAAGTGAAGAATCTCAGGGGTCATCGTGGTCAGCTACCAGCCTATGTCGCTCCGTGCCTGAAGTTACTACGGCAGTGGCGATTGTCGGCTGAAGATCTCAGATCGGTTCCGAGGAAAGTCCTTATGAGTCGAGTCTTGAGCGAAGTCTTTCATGACCCACTGGCCTTAAGGGATTGCCCAGGCCCAGTTTTGAGGGCAGGGTTAAGACTTATTAATTTGGACAGAGTACCCCCTAAATTCAGGGATCTGGCCTGGTTGTGCTTCCATGGGAGACTCTATGTTAGGGGCAATTTGAAATTCCGCAGTGGGGTGGATCGTAGCTGTCCTCGGGAGGAGTGTGCAGGTGAGGAGGAGACTATGGACCATTTTCTGCTTCATTGCCCTTTTAACATAGAGGTGTACAAACAGGTGGGACGGGCCCTCGGTGTCCCTTTCCTCTCCAGGCTGGGTTATGCTGAGTGGGTGTACGGAGCATTCAATACTGGTGGGGTTTTTTGTTTAGATACACTTTTTCTAGTTAGCCTAGTAGTCCGTTATTTCACTTGGAACGCACGGTGTCAGGTCTGCATTCGGCGTAAAATCCTTCCTGTTCAGGTGGTGGTGTATGACATTTTGCATGAGGTGGAGAAGATTCGGGTACTTGAGAGAGACAAGCGGAGTCAGGGGGCTTGGTTGAAGGCGTGGAGGGGTTTCAAGCCTCCCTGACTGCCAGGAGTCTCTTTCCCGGGTGTGGCTGTCTGTCTCTTATCACCCTAGATTATTTTTTTTTTTTTTTGGATTAATTTTTGATAAATGGCTGCGTACATAGGTGATGGGTTGTGCCTCTTAGGCCCTCTCTGCTGCTTTATGTAAATAATTTTGGTAGTGGATTATGTATATATTGTATATATTCTGAACATGGATGTGTATTCCTTGGATTTCTGTTGAAGTTTTGTACTATGGTTTTGTTTTTTACTTTTGTATAAAATTGGTTGCTTGATTCTTTTAATAAAAGATCAATAGTGCCCCACCCATCATTGGAGCACAGGTGTGTCAGGAGGAGGCTGTCTGTCTGGAGCTGCTGCAGATCCGTGTGAGAGGGGACTGGTGAGGAAATCTATCCCAGCTCTCCTGGCCCCTTTCTGGGGAAGCCATGGAGGCCAGCAGGGCCTCTCCTGCTGGAAGCTCTCAGCCATCTCCTGGGCCATCAGGTGACATGCCTTCCTCTGTACAAACCATGGCTTGTGATCTTTCTGCCCCTGGTAAGGATGAAGGCTCAGAGGCAATTCAGGAGCGAGTGGTGGCCGGGATTAAAGCCCTGAATAGAGAAAGAGACAAGCTCTATAAACTGAGAGCGGAGCTGAAGCGCCTGAGAAGGCAGCGTGAGGGCTTGCACAGCCAGAAACGAGGGTCCATGGATCCGGAGATCCAACTGGCCAAGGTCCGGGTGGAACATCAGGAGACCATTGTGTCCATCATGGAAGGAAGAGATGGGCCATTTAAGGAAAAGTTTTACAATGATAAAAGGTTTGCGAGGATGACAAAGATGGAGGTGGAGGAGGAGACCCCCAGTTCTGACCCCCTGCCCCCTCAGGTAGAGGTAAGCAGCCCCATGCCTTCCCAGGACTCAGGAGGCATGCTCAGGGCCATCCAGGTAATGGAGTCTCCTGTGCCGGGGGATCAGCTGGCGTTTGGTGATGAGAACATAACTGATAATGTGCCTGATAATGTCAAGCCCCAAGCAGGGGATGAATCTGTTTTTGTGTCATCTAACACCATGAGCAATGTTGATAGTGTGCCCAGTGACAATCAAGTTTCTAATGCTATGTGTAGCAATGTTGTACCTGCTAATGCTGCAGCGCAGCAAGAGCTGCATTTAAAAAATGACATTTCTGAAAAGGAACTACCGGTGTCAGCAGAGCCTATTAACTCTCCTTTGGCTGAGTCTAAAGATGTTTGCCCCACAGCTGCTGGAGACTCTACAGTGCAGCATCAGGAGACAGCTGGTATTGCAGCAACTGTGACTATTCCTGATGGGAAATTGAACGTGTGTGTGTCTGACAGCAATTGTACAAGTGTGATGGACAATCGTCCCAGCTCAGTCCAAGCAAATAATAATAATGAACAGACTACTGTGACTTCAGTGTGGGGCCTTGGCCCTGATAAACCCACGTTTGCTCAGGTGGTACGCTCTGCTCCTGGTAGCTCCGCCCCCAAGCGGGGTTTCCCCCTGCAGCCTACCACTTTGGGCACCCCAGGATCTGGTCTTGGGTCTCTGGCTTCTGCTGGGGGTCCGAGAAGAAATGTGGTAATTCTCAAATGGGAAGGTGGTGCGATCCCTCCAGCACGGCGTGCAGTGGTGGATTTGATTTTGGAGATGGGTTTTGGGGCAAACGACCTGTATGCTCTAATACATGTTGCTGGGACACGGGATTATACCATTAGTTTCACCAGGCCAGAGGGTCTTGACCTGTTCTGGGAGCGATATGAGGCTCGGTGCAGGTCAAGACCTGAATGGGAAGGTCTGGCCCCAGTTGCGGTTTCGCAAAGGTCAACGGTGAAAAAGATAACCATCATACTCACCAATGAGAGTGTTCCTGCTCGGGACCTAGAGGTCTGGTTAAGGAACTATGGTGAGGTTTTGACTAAGCCCAGCAAAATCCTTGATGAACGTAACATCTGGACTGGGGGTTGGTCGGTTACAGTCAGGTTGGCCAGGGATGGGAATGTTGTCCGTCACCTGCCCTCCTCAGCTTTTATAGGGAGGGATAGGATGACTATTTTCTACCCTGGTCAGCCGAAGCTGTGTCACCGCTGTGGAGAAAAGGGGCATTTGAGCTCTTCCTGTTCAGCCTTGATATGTTCAGTGTGTCGGGGTCAGGGTCATATGGCCAAGGACTGCACCGAGATGATCAGGTGCAACCTGTGCCTGCGCCTTGGCCACCCCTACAGCAGATGTCCTGAAGCCTGGCACAATATGGAGAAGGAGGTAATAGATGACATGTCAAGGCTGGACAGGATGGAGGGTGAGGCCCCTGGTGTACCATCCTCCTCTGCGGTGACTGACTCCCCTGGTCCTGCTCAGGGTCCCTCCCCAGTTCCTGTGGCCACCCCTCCTGTGTCTGTAAGTATTCCTTCTGTATCTGTCTCTGTGTCCCCCCAGCCTACTGTACCCTCTCCTCATGTGTCAGAACCTTCCAAGTCTGTGCCCCCCGAGTCAGTTACCCCCCAGGAGTCTACCCCTCCTAAGACAGATTCAAAGGGAGCAACCCCCCCACCAGGAGTGGTAGTGGGTATTAAAAAGGTCGCTTCTGCCTCTCTAAAGGAGTCTTCTGTAAAGACTTCAAAGAAAAAAACAGGAGATAAGGGCATCTCTGAAGCTGACCTGCAGTACCTGGAGGAGAGAAGGAAGGTTGGGAAGCGGAAGAAGCAGGTGGTGAGGACGGAACGGGCTCCAGTGCCTGTCTCCAACCGTTATAGGTCCTCTAAGTGGGAGATTTCCTCATCTGGAGCTTCTTCGGAGCGAAGTTCTGATTCTGAGATGGAGTTTGAGGCAGCCTCAAGAAAGAGAGAGGCTTCTGGTGATGAGCAGCAGAGGGGAGCTAAGAAGCAATCCACCCAATAACCCAAATGGCGGTTCCCCCTCCGTTAAAAGTGGTGACAATAAATGTCGCCAGCATTAAGTCAGTAAGAGCTCGTTCTATGGCCTTCTTTTTGTTCAGCCAATTAGATGCTGAAATTTTATTTTTGCAAGAGACTAGGCTCACCTCCTTGGCAGATATTCATATGGCCAAGAGAGAGTGGAGGTATGGTCCATCTTACTGGTCTCTTGCGGCCGAGCCTTACGGCGGTGTGGCGGTGTTGTTTAAAACCGGCATGGTAACTATCCGGCGGGTTATTGAGGTGGAGATTGGGAGATGTATGGTCTTAGACGTCCTTATGGGAGGGCAGGACCTGCGCCTAATTAATGTCTATGGGCCGCACACAAAGTGGGACAGGAAATGCCTTTTTACAAGAATCAAGCCATTTCTTTTTACATCCCGGCAAGTGGTCTTTGGAGGTGACTTTAATACAGTAACTAGGCCCAAGGACAGGAAGGACTTCAAGGACAGGCTGGGATATGATAGCGTTTTTTTAAATAGTATGGTTAGGGATGCTGGTCTTGTGGATGTGCACATTAAGCACCTCCCGGATGACACTGGGTTCACCTTTCATCGAGGTAATAGTCAGAGTAGAATAGATAGGGTTTTTTTGAAGGAGACCTCTGCTTTCTCACCCCCAGTGGTGCAGGCAGTAGAGTTCTCTGATCACTGTATGCTATCTGTGGTCCTGAATGCTTCAGACGCCCCTCAGAGGGGTAAGGGCATCTGGAGATTGAATTCGACTCTACTCAAGGAAGAACATGTTAGACAATCCTTTGAGGAATTCTTTCAGGCACAGGTGACCATCCTGGACTTTTGTAGCAGCAAGGCTGAGTGGTGGGAGCTGACCAAAAAGAGGATCGCTGGATTCTTCAGGGGCCTAGCCAATAGAAAGCAGTTTAATAAATACATGACCTACCAACGTTTACGGAGGAAGCTGGATATTCTTGTCTCGAGAGGTGGAGATCCTGGGGAAATCTCCGAAGTGAAACTCCTTCTCAGGAAGTGTCAATATGACCGGCATGCCTCTTTGGTTCTGGAGAGGGACTATGGGAAGTACCACTCGCCTGACCCTTACCAGAACTGCAAACAAGGTGTAGCTGTTAAAACGGTCGTTGGCCTTAAAGACAGTACAGGTTCCTTGACAAAGTCCAGGTCAGGGATTCTGGAGGTCGTGAGGTCCTTTTATGCTGACCTTCTTGGGAGGAAAGAGCTTGACCGTGACAAGATGGAAGGCTTTTTGGACTCTACTCCAGGTCTAAATGATGAAGATGTCCCATTGATGAATTTGACAGAGGAGATCACAGTTGAAGAGGTGATGAGGGCAATTGAACAACTTGCCATCAAAAAGTCACCTGGACCGGATGGCTTGACGGCTGAGTTTTACAAAGCCTTTAAGTCTATTCTGGCCCCACATTTGGTAGAGGTTTTTAACAGTTGCCTTGCTGAGGGGGTACTTCCCCCTTCCATGAGGCACTCAGCTGTGATTCTTCTTTCAAAGGGTAAAGATCCTTCGATGATTGAGAATTGGCGCCCCATCAGCCTTCTTAATGTCGATAGAAAGATACTGGCAAAGATATTTTTCTGGCGCCTATCGTCAGTAGCAGAGTCTTTGCTTTCTCGCCATCAGCACTGTTCGGTCCAGGGTAGGTGCACCTTCACAGCGGTTTTAGCTGTCCGGGAGGCCTTGGAGCGGTGCAGGGCTGCAGGCTGGGGAAAGTATTTGCTGACATTGGATCAGGCAAAGGCTTTTGATCGTGTCAACCATGAGTACCTGTGGTTGCTCCTTAGTAAGTACGGTCTGCCGGGTGGTTTTGTCGATTGGTTAAAAGTCTTGTATAAGGGGGCAGAAAGCTTTCCTCTTGTTAATGGTTGGGTTGGGCAGTCCTTTGAGGTTGGCTCCGGGGTGCGCCAGGGTTGTCCCCTGAGTCCCCTGCTCTATGTGTTTGCAATCGACCCTTTCATCAGGAGGCTAGAGAGCAGCATGTTGTGTGGGGTACCAGTGGGTCTCCCGGGTGAGCCGCCTTTGAGGGTTGTTGCCTATGCGGACGATGTGTCAGTGATTGTCACCGGGGCGGATGAAGCAGAGGAGGTGGTCTCTCTGACATCACGGTATTCTGAAGCATCAGGCTCCAAGATCAATCAGGAAAAGAGTGAAGTCTTCTGGATGGGAAAGGAAGGTGAGGGTTTTGATCTCCCGGACACCTTTCCAGTGCCCCAGGAAAGAATTAAGATTCTAGGCATTGAATTTGGACCCGGCGATTATGGCCTCAAAAACTGGGAAGGCAGACTGGAAATTGCCAATACTAAGGTGGTCAGCTGGAAGAAATGGAAGTTATCTATGAGGGAAAGGGTTGATCTGATTAAGACTTACCTGATTCCGATCTTTTTGTATGTCAGCTTTGTCTGCATCTTGCCAGTGTCTCTCTATGCTAGGGTCAGTAGTGTGTTCTTCCAGATGTTGTGGGGGAACAGACTGAACCCCATCAAGAGGAATGTCACCTATCTATCCAGGAGGGAGGGTGGCTTAGGTATGGTCAACCCAGTTCTTTTCTTTTCACTGCTTTTTCTCAAGTTTAATATTGGTAATATGCTTGCAGTGGAACCTCCTGCATGGGCAGGCATTTTTAGATCTTGGTTTAGGCCTTTTCTGCGACTTTGGGAAGAAGGTGGCCAAGTGAAGAATCTCAGGGGTCATCGTGGTCAGCTACCAGCCTATGTCGCTCCGTGCCTGAAGTTATTACGGCAGTGGCGATTGTCGGCTGAAGATCTCAGATCGGTTCCGAGGAAAGTCCTTATGAGTCGAGTCTTGAGTGAAGTCTTTCATGACCCACTGGCCTTAAGGGATTGCCCAGGCCCAGTTTTGAGGGCAGGGTTAAGACTTATTAATTTGGACAGAGTACCTCCTAAATTCAGGGATCTGGCCTGGATGTGCTTCCATGGGAGGCTCTATGTTAGGGGCAATTTGAAATTCCGCAGTGGGGTGGATCGTAGCTGTCCTCGGGAGGAATGTGCAGGTGAGGAGGAGACTATGGACCATTTTCTGCTTCATTGCCCTTTTAACATAGAGGTGTACAAACAGGTGGGGCGGGCCCTCGGTGTTCCTTTCCTCTCCAGGCTGGGTTATGCTGAGTGGGTGTATGGAGCATTCAATACTGGTGGGGTTTTTTGTTTAGATACACTTTTTCTAGTTAGCCTAGTAGTCCGTTATTTCACTTGGAACGCACGGTGTCAGGTCAGCATTCGGCGTAAAATCCTTCCTGTTCAGGTGGTGGTGTATGACATTCTGCATGAGGTGGAGAAGATTCGGGTACTTGAGAGAGACAAGCGGAGTCAGGGGGCTTGGTTGAAGGCGTGGAGGGGTTTCAAGCCTCCCTGACTGCCAGGAGTCTCTTTCCCGGGTGTGGCTGTCTGTCTCTTATCACCCTAGATTATTATTTTTTTGGATTAATTTTTGATAAATGGCTGCGTACATAGGTGATGGGTTGTGCCTCTTAGGCCTTCTCTGCTGCTTTATGTAAATAGTTTTGGTAACGGATTATGTATATATTGTATATATTCTGAACATGGATGTGTATTCCTTGGATTTCTGTTGAAGTTTTGTACTATGGTTTTGTTTTTTACTTTTGTATAAAATTGGTTGCTTGATTCTTTTAATAAAAGATCAATAGCACCTCGTAGCAATGGGAAGAAAAGCTCCTGAAAGGCTGGATAAAGGTGCCTCAGCTGCAGTTTGGAGACCACTGCTCTAGGAGCCCTCTGGTAACTATAGACTTGTTAGAAAACACAAAGAAAATGGATGATTATTGTTAGTTTAAAGTCTAATTCCAGGTCTTGTATAATTTGTTTGGTTTAAGCAAAAAATAATCAGGTGATCCAGTATACATCAGAAAGCTATGATTATGTATGGACTCTGACATTGACTCAGTTCAGTTCCAAGAGGATGCGGATGACAGGAGCCCGGCTGGGAGACGACACCTGCTGCATGATGATCAGTCATTTGTTTGGTGAGAGGATATCCAGAGTTTAGTGTTCCCTTAAGCACTATCTGCAGCTCTTAGTATATCCTGCCTGTTATTTTGGAACAAAATTCATGAAAAGCAAAAGCTTCTCAAATGCCTTACGAGCATCTAAGGTGCATTTGCAGCACATTCTCAGCTTTGCTCTAAATCAATCTTCCTGAATTATATGTTAGGGAACAGACACTGGCATTGCAAAGCATTTGGAAAGCTTTAATAGCACAAAGCAAGTGTTCTCTTTACACTCCTGTGTAAAGATGGAGCACAATCAGATATCCGTTTATTATAGTAAATCTCTACAGGATGAGACAGTCACTGTACTGTATCTAAGGAGGGGCGGCCTAAGATAGAAGGGACTACAGAACACCCCATTCCTCTTCTCCATAACAGAAGGCAGGTGTTCTGTAGTCCACAGAGAAAGCTCAAAACATTCCTAACTGGTAACACTGCAGCACAGGCAGAGAATACAAGAAACTATGAGCGCAATGGATTTTTTGGCAGGGTCAATGGTTGTTTTTGCACTTATAGAACAGATATAACAAAATTATTTGAATGATATATTTAACCTGTTCAGATGCATGCTATAGCCGAATGATGGCTACAGCGCGGACCTGCTTTGCCGGTAGTACGTCTATTGTCATCCTCCTGTGCCGAGTGGCCTGCGCGCCTCCTGCAGGGCGCGTGGCGCGCTCTGTGATCAGCGAGTCTATGATACTCGCTGGGTCACAGATCGGAGTAAGGGCTCGATCCCGACCCCTTACCACGTGATCAGCTGTCAGCCAATGACAGCCGATCATGTGATGTAAACAGAGTCGGTAATCGGATATTTTTTATCCTCGCGCTGACAGCATGAGGAGAAGAAAAAAAAGCCGATCACTGGTGGCTGTGAGAAAGACATCAGTCCCGATCACAGAGAGCTGCCGCCAGCTCATCAGTGCCCACCTGTGCCAACTACCAGTGCCACCAACAGTACACAACAGTGCCGCCTACCAGTGCCCACCAGCGTCACCCATCAGTGCCCACAGTGCCACCCATCAGTGCCCACAATCAGTGTCTCATCAACAGTGCTGCACATCAGTGCCACCTATGAGTGCCCATCAGTGCCATCTATCAGTGGTACCTATCAGTGCCACTCATCAGTGCCACCCATCAGTGCCATCCATCAGGGCCCATCACTGCCGCCTTATCTGTCCCCATCAGTACCGCCTTATCTGTCCCCATCAGTACCGCCTTATCTGTCCCCATCAGTGCCGCCTTATCTGTCTCCATCAGTGCCGCCTTATCTGTCCCCATCAGTGTGATTGGTGTCCCTTGCGCTGGTCAGGTGTGATAATTGCGTGAGTAACAAGGTGTCTCAAAGTGAACGTAAAAATGACCGATAATATTGCAGCGAAATTAGGTGTTTACACACAACACTTAACAGCAATATAGGACAAAAGGATTTCGCGCAATATTAGATGAATAAGGTGAATAGAAACACATATAGGATAATTGTGTCTCATAAATGTGCAAATCGCATAGTGAAGTGAATGTGGCAATGGAGGTGTGAATGGTGAGCTGATGGCTACTAAGGGATGCGAATCTCAATAGTGTAGCATCTAGCTATGGACTTAATCCATAAACAGTATGTGTAACATAAATGTGCAAATCGCATATAAAGTGCACAGTGTGATTGGTGCTACTAGTAGTGGGCTAATTGCTGCCAGGGGTGTTAGTCCCTATGCCTGACGTTTAGCCGGGTAGTTAGCCACAAATAGTTGCGTAAAAAAACACAAAAACAAATACAAATCATAAAGAAACATACACATACAGTTGAATCTGAAAATAAATATAGGAGATAAGGATGACATGTGCAATTCTACAATATTAGTGTAAGTAAAATAGAAACTATCACACTTAAACCATCATTTAGTGTTCATAGAGTGTGCAAAACCGGATCCACAGCACTCTATGGGGCATGTGTAATGCTGCTGGGAGTTGATGGGTTAATTGGGAAAGTCTATGTGTGGATGCCGCTTCCTTGTTCACCAGGAGGTGTATGGGGTGGATGGAGTAAAAAACCTATTTTTTCAATCCTCTAATGGTCTCATAGGACCCTCACCTTCATACTGTGGTAAAACGGCATTCTGCAATGGAGTATAGGTAGTTCTGGCAGCTGTCACCGAAGTCTCTGCTTTCTCTGTGTTAAGACTTTAAACCTTCTCTCCCTGTATCTCCGGAACGGCTCTCTCAGAAAGGGGGGAGATAAACCAGAAATAGGGGAGGGGGAGAGAATGGAGGCTCCACTAGTGTATTAACGTTTTAAAAAGAAGGGGTATTTATTTAAGGTAATGCTCTTACATTTAAAAAACTTGTAACAGGCAGAGTAATTAGAATAAAAAGCTGTGGCGTCCTAAGCGCCCTCTCACTTGTGCTTCAAACTGTGTTGTACCGCTCAGCCAATCCCTACGCGTTACGACACCGTCACGTGCCTTCATCTGGGGACAAGATGAGAGGGCGCTTAGGACGCCACAGCTTTTTATTCTAATTACTCTGCCTGTTACAAGTTTTTTAAATGTAAGAGCATTACCTTAAATAAATACCCCTTCTTTTTAAAACGTTAATACACTAGTGGAGCCTCCATTCTCTCCCCCTCCCCTATTTCTGGTTTATCTCCCCCCTTTCTGAGAGAGCCGTTCCGGAGATACAGGGAGAGAAGGTTTAAAGTCTTAACACAGAGAAAGCAGAGACTTCGGTGACAGCTGCCAGAACTACCTATACTCCATTGCAGAATGCCGTTTTACCACAGTATGAAGGTGAGGGTCCTATGAGACCATTAGAGGATTGAAAAAATAGGTTTTTTACTCCATCCACCCCATACACCTCCTGGTGAACAAGGAAGCGGCATCCACACATAGACTTTCCCAATTAACCCATCAACTCCCAGCAGCATTACACATGCCCCATAGAGTGCTGTGGATCCGGTTTTGCACACTCTATGAACACTAAATGATGGTTTAAGTGTGATAGTTTCTATTTTACTTACACTAATATTGTAGAATTGCACATGTCATCCTTATCTCCTATATTTATTTTCAGATTCAACTGTATGTGTATGTTTCTTTATGATTTGTATTTGTTTTTGTGTTTTTTTACGCAACTATTTGTGGCTAACTACCCGGCTAAACGTCAGGCATAGGGACTAACACCCCTGGCAGCAATTAGCCCACTACTAGTAGCACCAATCACACTGTGCACTTTATATGCGATTTGCACATTTATGTTACACATACTGTTTATGGATTAAGTCCATAGCTAGATGCTACACTATTGAGATTCGCATCCCTTAGTAGCCATCAGCTCACCATTCACACCTCCATTGCCACATTCACTTCACTATGCGATTTGCACATTTATGAGACACAATTATCCTATATGTGTTTCTATTCACCTTATTCATCTAATATTGCGCGAAATCCTTTTGTCCCCATCAGTGCCGCCTTATCTGTCTCCATCAGTGCCGCCTTATCTGTGCCTATCAGTGCCGCCTTAACTCTGCCTATCAGTGCCCATCAGTGCAGCCTATCAGTGCCCACCAGTGCTGCCTCATCAGCGCATATCAATGAAGGAGAAAAATTACCTGTTTGCAAAATTTTATAACAAACTATGAAACATGATTTTTTTTTTCAAAATGTTCCATCTTTTTTTGTTTGGTTAGCAAAAAATAAAAATCCCAGCTGTGATTAAATACCACCAAAAGAAAGCTCTATTTGTGTGAAAAAAATGATAAAAATTTCATTTGGGTACAGTGTTGTATGACCGCGCAATTGTCATTCAAAGTGCGTCAGCGCTGAAAGCCGAAAATTGGCCTGGGCAGGAGAGGGGTAAGCAAGTGGTTAAAGTGAGAGTAAAGGCTAACTCAAATTATTCTAAAAAAACAAAAGTGCAAATCACTCGCACAACGAGTATGTGTAATAATTTAGGCTAGCTGATGCTCTTTAAAAGGTGAATACCTCTACATTAAATAAATAAATTAAAAGAGAGCTGCGCTTTCCCTCTATTCCACTAGTGCAACACTTACATACTGTATATAGAAAATAAAGCAACCATGTAAATCTACAAACCATATTATACAAATAAATCAAAACTCTTTTCATGCGATACTTAAGTGTGTAAATAAATATTAAGGGTCAAAAAAGTTCATAAAGAAAGTGCTGTGTGCCAATATTGCACAAATACTCTCACCGGCCACTTTATTAGGTACACCTGTTTAATTGCTTGGTAACACAAATTGCTAATCAGCCAATCACATGGCAGCAACTCAATGCATTTAGGCATCTAGACGTGGTGAAGACGACTTGCTGAAGTTCAAATCAAGCATCAGAATGGGGAAGAAAGGGGCTCTAAGTGACTTTAAATGTCGCATGGATGTTGGTGCCGAACAGGCTGGTTTGAGTATTTCAAGTACTGCTGATCTACTGGGATTTTCACACACAACCATCTCTAGGGTTTACAGAGAATGGCCCGAAAAAGAGAAAATATCCAGTGAGCGGCAGTTGTGGAGAGGAAAATGCCTGGTTGATGTCAGATTTCAGAGGAGAAGGGGCAGACTGGTTTGAGATGATAGAAAGGCAACAGTAACTCAAAGAAAGCAAAAAGGGGTTTTGGGACTTTAAATGAGGTGCATGATAACAGTAACTCAAATACCCACTCCTTACAACCAAAGTATGCAGAATACCATCTCTGAATGCACAACACATCGAACCTTGAAGCAGATGGGCTACAGCAGCAAAAGACCACACAGGGTGCCTCTCCTGTCAGCTAAGAACAGGAAACTGAGGCTACAATTCACACAGGATACCAAAATTGGACAATAGAAGATTGGAAAAATGTTGCCTGGTCTGATGAGTCTCGATTTCAGCTGCAGCATTCAGATGGTAAGGTCAGAATTTGGCGTAAACCACATTAAAGCAGAGAAATGCATGTTTTTTTAAGATGGCGGACGTCTGCAGGAGCGGACTGATAACTCATGGGGCCCCCGGGCAATAGGAGATTATGGGGCCCCCAGGCAATCAGAGATTATGGGACCAAACAGTATACACACACACAGTATACAATCACACAGTATACACATACATGTACACACAGTATACACAGACAGATGTAAAAAAAACACAGATTTATACATACTGTCCCTGGTTTTACTGAGGCTGGCAACCCTGATGGGGCCCCCTACTGGCCCAGGGCCCTCGGGCAGTGCCCGAGTGGCTCAATGGTCAGTCCGCCCCTGGACGTCTGCTAGACAAGCTCTGGTCCCAACGTGCCCTTCACGGCCTCCGCGCCGCTCTACATGGCAACGATGGCTCTGGGGGTAAGCTTTGTTTCATCCCCAACAACCCGTGCACCTCATGGTTAAGATAGGTTGGCAAAAATCCACTGCCCCATTGTTCTATGAGCCGCGGCCTCCACACACTATGGAGCGGTATCTCACTAGGCCTGCATCCCAGGCCTCGAGTACTCAGGGGGACCCGGAGGAGCTGCATGGCACTTTTTTGGAGGATGATCCAACTGTCCCTGCAACACCAACTATTTCAGCCAGCAGCCCCCCTGCCCCTGCCTTTGTGTTAACCCCTGCACTACTAGATGAGAAGCTCCAGGCTGTGCTACAGCAAATAACCCACACTATCTCCCAAGCAGTGGGGAAAATCTCTCAGGAACTTAAACGGAAATTGATCAGCTTGGAGAGCGTACTGACACCTTAGAGACTAAAGTTAATGACATGGTTCAGTATCTTCATGTGCTGGAAGAGGAAATCTCTACTCTCAAACATACAGTTTCCCAACCTCAGTCTCAGCAAGAAGACTTAGGGAACAGAGAAAGGCGCCAAACTTTACGCATTCGGGGAGTTCCGAAAACTGTGGGTGATAACAAGCTGCGCTCTTATCTCCTGGGCCTATTTATTGCCTGAGCTCCAGATGTGGACATAGACTGGCACCTTGATAGGGCTCAACGCTCTCTGGATCCTAAACCACCGATGGGTGCCAGACCCCGAGACATCATTGTCTGCTTCCACTACTACGGCAGCAAAGAAGCCCTAACCTTGGCTTCCCGCAAAACAAGTTGCAAATTGAGCACAAGAGTGACAGAATCCAAATCTTTAGCGACTTATCGCCCATAACCCTCGGAAAAAGGTGCAGTCTGAGGTCAATTACAATTCATCTACAGAATCATCATGTCTCCTACGACTGGGGCTTCCCATTTCGTCTTAAGGCAACTAAAGATGGTGCCCAGCATGTTCTCCAAGATCTCCACGAAGGAGATGCTTTTCTGAAAAGTTTGGGCGTTCCTCCTCTTCCTGAAGATGATCTTCCACACCTTCCCTCCACACCTCGATCTCCACCTAACAGGTCAGGATGACCTTCTGATGCCTTTTACCATTCTCAGGTCATGGCTTTAAAATTAATGTTGTATAATATAAAGGGTCTAAACTCCATCAAGAAACTATGGCTGGCCTTGAAGGAGTTTAGAAACTCAGGAGCTGATGTAGTCCTGGTTTAGGAGATGCACTTCCGTTCTGGGGGGTCCTTTAAATTTGCCTCGAGATACTTTCCTACTTCTTACATAGCCTCTGATTCTACTGGGAAGGCTGGGGTAGCAATCCTGATCCGATGCAATTGCCCTTTAAGGGTTAAATCCTCTCACTTGGACCCCCACGGGCGGTTTGTGATCCTGTCCTGTGACTACCTATTTACCCCTCTCACTCTTATGAACATATACACTCCAAATTCTGGTCAGATCGTTTTTTTTTCAACTCAGTCTTTGAAGCGCTGCAGCGATATGCCCAGCCTTTGACGATTGTTGGTGTTGACTTCAATACGGTCTGTTCTTCTGTAAGGGATAGGCAGACTCTTCATTCTACCTCATCTAGCCGGGGGCAGGCTCTGTCTACCACCTTTCGCAAGCTGCTCTGCGCATTCCGCCTGTTAGATTCCTGGCGCATTAGACACCCAACCAGCAAACAGTATATATTTTATATATATTTACTCTCCGCCTCACAAATTGTTCTCTAGACTGGACCTTTTTCTCATTTCCGCTCCCCTCCTGACCAGTGTTGTATCCTCTGAAATTGGGCTGCTCACATGGTCGGATCACTCCTCTATATTTTTGGATCTCACCATGTCTTCCGCCCCTTCGAAAAAAGGTCACTGGCGTTTGAATGATGTGCTTTTACGCCTTGACAACACTAAAGCCCACCTTACCCAAGCCTTGGAATTTTTTTTACCCTTAATCATGGTTCTGTCTCAGAGGAGTCCACTATATGGGAGGCACATAAGGCCTTTTTCAGGGGCCAATGTTTTTCTACAGGCCCCCCGCTTGAAAAAATACAAAAATGCCCTATAAGCCTCCTTGCTAGGTTAACTTCGAGTATCAGAAAGGCAACTTTTAAGGTCTCCCACGGTGGCTTGCCTCCGTGTGGTAACCTCCCTTCATACTCAACTTAAATGCCTGATTTTGAATCCTATTGCCAAATCCCTATTATTATGGTCAAAGAAAAAATGTTATGAATTCTCCAACAAGCCCCATAGAATGCTAGTCAATAAGCTTAAGCCTCGACCTTTCCACTCTTTCCCTGATTTTCTTACTCAACCAGATGGTACACCCACATATTGCCCCCAAACCATGGCCAAAGTTTTTACCTTACTAAAAGCTTTATAACTGTTTAACCCCTGAAAACAATTTCAATTTCACCCAGGAAGCCTTTGATGACTTCTTTACCACAAAATGTATTCAAAAGAAGGAAACATGGACTTTAGAGGCATATCTGTAGCTTTGGAATACAAAATTAACTTTTTATTAATCTTTAAAATTCCTATTATTGACATGACATGTTAAAAACAAAACATGGTGTTTGGTCTAAACGACGCTCACACCACCTAACACAATCAACTATTACCACAGTGGAAGAGATCGATCAATAGTGATTCAAAATGAGATGATGTCAAATGGAAGAAGCAGCTGGTTGGTGGTAGAGACGTAGTAAAGAAAACTCTACACGTTACGCACCCTTAGGCGCTTCTTCAGGAGCTTGCAGTCTAATATATACATGAAAACAATAAAAATACCGTATATACTCGAGTATAAGTCGTTCCGAGTATAAGTCGAGGCCCTAATTTACCACAAAAAAATGGGAAAAACTTATTGACCCGAGTATAAGACGAGGGTGAGAAATGCACAGCTACTGTAAGTGGAAAGAGGGTCAACAATGCCCATTTGCAGCATCACTGTTCCCATTTGCATGCCTTACTGTGCCCATTTGCAGCCATAGGTCCCCTGAACTTCAAACTCGGTAGTTAAGGGTTCCTAGATGCCCCCTAGCTGCAGCCAAAATTTGGGGTCTCTGAACCCAAAGGGTCCCGAAATGACATTGCTGCAGATGGACACAGTTGACTGAATGTGGGGCCCCATATCTCGGGCCACTTAGTGCTAAGAACCCCAAATTTGGTTTGAAAACCCAGTGGAACTAGCACCATAACATTCCCAAAGCTGGGGTTTCTAGCACCAAGTGGCTCCGAGATACAGGGCCCCAAAAATCAGTTCAGAAAAAGTCAAGCACTTTTTTGCAGCAGAGAATGACATTTTCCGAACCGGTTTTGGGGCCCCGTATCTCAGGGCCACTTGGTGCTAGGAACCCCAGCTTTGGATATGTTATGGTACCAGTTCCACTGGGTTTGCACACCAAATTTGGGGTTCCTAGCACCAAGTGGCCCTGAGATATGGGGCCCCAAAATCGGTTCAGAAAATGTCAAGCTCTTTTCTGCAGCAGAGAATGACATTTTCCGAACCGATTTTGGGGCCCCGTATCTTGGGGCCACTTAGTGCTAGGAACTTCATCTTTGTATATGTTATGGTACCAGTTCCACTGGGTTTGCACACCAAATTTGGGGTTCCTAGCACTAAGTGGCCCTGAGATACGGGGCCCCAAAGTCGGTTCGGAAAATGAATTTTTTTGCTGCAGAAACGTGCTTGACTCGAGTATAAGTCGAGGGGGGCACTTTCAGCACAAAAAAATGTGCTGAAAAATTCGACTTATACTCGAGTATATACGGTAATTAAAAAACAAACAAAGACAGCCGAATAATGTATCAGAACTGAGAATGTAACAATCATTTAATAATAGTGTAGACAAAAACTAACATGTCAAGGAGTCTGCCCCTCACTCTCACCCCCCAAAAAAACCCTTGGGAAGCAACCAACCCAGAAAGCATGTGATCATAGGTGGACACAACCCAATTGCAGGGGCGTATACAACTGTACAAATGTGATCTCCTAAGGCAGGTAACAGCTAGTATAAAAGAGGGAGGAAGCATACTTACGGTGCATATTATACGAAACAATATACGCAGGCAAACCTTCCATCATCCACCAACCAGCGGTTTTTCATGCCTTAAGCAATATAGAGTTCTAGAAGGAAGTGCACAAATATGTATGTGTATATACGTATAAAAAAACAGGGCACAAGAGAAACACCCTATCTGTAGGAAACAGCCAAGGATGGTGTATAGAGTTCAAAAGGTACTTACTGAAAGGTCCTTTTAACTTGTGTGGAACGGGGGTAATAACCATATCCTCAACAGCCAAACTAGGGAACTTTGAACCAGGCACTAGTACCATACACACGGAAAGGGGAAGCCCAATATGACTATTCCTATATAAAGTCCACTTTAAGTGTAGGGGGCCAGTAGAGTTCCAACAGTGCTAAGCCTAAAAGGAAACAAACGGAGGAGTTTCATCAGTAACCTAATGAGCACTATCAAGACAGAGCAACAAAGCCTTGTTTTAAAATAAGGAACAAGCCTTGTATCCAAAAGCGTAGACAGGGCATAAGCAGTGCATAACTTACCCAGAGCCAGTAAATGTAACGAAGACCCACCGTCCGTATCTCTCCAGACAGAGTGAATCTGTCTCTGTCTGAGAGGTGCTGTGGCCGCGTGTATAAACGCCCCGTCCGAAAGTGCGTCATCCCCGAAACCGGAAGTGACGTCAACCGGAAGTGCACCATCCCGAAACTGGAAGTGATGTCACCCGGACTGACCCAAAATTAAAACACGTGTTTAGCTCCCATGGTGTTTACTTTGCAAGTCCTCTACCGGAATTCCCATAAAAAGTATTCTCTCTCTTCACCATGCACTCCCCTGTCCAATGTTATCTTCAATCCACCTATCCCAGACAGTATTTCCTATGGACGTAAAGCTCCCTGGGCATAAGCCACCTTGTTTCAAATGCGACAATTTGTTAACGCAATCCTTTGCAGAACTGCAGACTAAATACCATATACCCAAACAACTACATTACTCATATCTCCAAATTAGACATTTCTTCTCATCCATGTCTGCATCCCTTACTTTAGACAAACCTACTTTATTTGAATACACCTGTGTCCAGGGACCCTACCAGCTCCATTTGATTTCAACCATATATAAATTATTACATGAAGTTGTCCCCATTTCCGCAGATTTTCACTCCTATATGCGGAAGTGGTCCCATACCTTACACAAACCCATCCCTCTCACCTGCTTGGGGAAAATCTGGTCTGCTATTTCCAAATCATCTAGATGTGTGGTGTAGAGAGAGACTACACTTTAGGTACTAATGTTCTGGTATAGAACTCCTGAAGTCCTCCATCACCATAACCCAGCCTGCTCACCACTCTACTGGCGATGTGGCTCAGAACCAGGCACACACTTTCACATATTTTGGCAGTCTAAGTTGATACAACCCTTCTGGACCAATGTTAGAGCCCTTATTCAGTCCTTGTTCAATACGTTCTTACCACTAGACCTGCTTCTTACCTATTGGGACTCCCTTTCCCAGGTCTAAAAAAAACAAGTAAAACTACTGCTCTCTCACATTTTAGTAGCGGCAAGAAGAGTTATCCCTATGAACTGGTTATTAGTTGAGCCTCCTTCACTCTCCTTATTCATAAACACCATATCTGAAATTCAGAGAATGGAGTATCTCACTGCATCTGCCAATGATGAGTTATCAAAATTTGACAAGATCTGGGAACCATGGGTCCCATATGCAAACACCCTGATATCTGTTTATATTTTGCCCCTTACCGGGTAAACTTTATTTTAGTCTATTTTTTCCATATATCAGTATGTGTTACTCCGAGTCTCCCTTCCCCTTCCTCCCCTTCCCTCCTTTACCCCTTTCCTTATGTTTAGATGCATACTCTGTCGATTTCCATTCGAACCCTCATCTCTCTTGCGGAATTGAATCTTGTTAATTACTCTTAACTTTGAACTAGCCAATGATCATTTTTGACCTGCTTATGACATATAATCTTTTCTTATCATCGACCTCTATATGCTATACTTCAATTACTTTGTTAACGTTATTCATCCAGATCTACTGTGTGTATTATATTTTTATCTGTCTACCTATACCATTATGACACTGTATCCTATGTTTTTCCTTTGTAAAACTTTCAATAAAAACAAAATTATAAAAAACAAAAAACAAAACATGAAAGCATGGATCCATCCTGCCTTGTATCAACGGTTCAGGCTGCTGGTGGTGTAATGGTGTGGGGGATATTTTCTTGGCACACTTTAGGCCCCTTAGAACCAATTGAGCATCATTTAAATGCCACGGCCTACCTGAGTATTGTTGCTGACCATGTCCATCCCTTTATGACTACAATGTACCCATCTTCTGATGGCTCCTTCCAGCAGGATAATGCACCATGTCACAAAGCTCAAATCATCTCACCACTGGTTTCTTGAACATGACAATGAGGTCACTGTACTCCGATGGCCTCCACAGTCACCAGATCTCAATCCAATAGAGCACCTTTGGGATGTGGTGGAATGGGAGATTTGCATCATGGATGTGCAGCTGACAAATCTGTAGCAACTGTGTGATGCTATCATGTCAATATGGAGCAAAATCTCTGAGGACTGTTTCCAAGACCTTGTTGAATCTATGCCACGAAGAATTAAGGCAGTTCCAAAGGGGGTGCAACCCAGTACTAGCAAGGTGTACCTAATAAAGTGGCCGGTGAGTGTATATCTTCAGTAGAAAGTGTTCTTGCGCATATAATCTTCCTCCACACCAATTCACCCTGTTGGTGCCCCCCAAGGGGTTTGCATTCACCCGCTGGATTTAACCCCCTTTGACATACACCAAGGTGGGTCACCAGAGCTTTAAACTGCCTTTTTTCCATATAAGATGGCGCCATCCAGGGGTTTTGAACTCCATACAAACACAGGGAGAAACTCAGGAAAAAGGAACCATGGGAAAGATCAGAAATTTATGGAAACTTTAAAACTAAATAAAAATGCGCTAAAACAGATTGGTGATCATACACATCATCACCAAACCAAATATTTAGAACTAAGTGACCCTGCAGTCTTTGATGTCCCATCTCGGTACAAGGTCTCTGATCCATTGGTCGTGGTTCGAAGCAGTATTAGCTTTCTCTGATCCTCTGTAACGGGGATCATGAGTTTCTGGTAAGCGACCAGTCTGATTTCACGGTGGTGGAGCAAGCACGCTTTTTTCTTCTCACAGCAAGAATTCGTTTTTTTGGAACTTTTTTAAGATACTTTTATATCACTTGGGTGATTTATTTTTTATACATGGACTTTTTATTATCACTTTGAACATTTTATTTTTGGATTGATTATTCATTTGACATGTGTTTTGTATATTATGTATACACTAAAGGGGAACTCTTCACTTAGTTCTAAATATTTGGTTTGGTGATGATGTGTATGATCACCAATCTGTTTTAGCACGATTCAACCCCCCTTTTTTTTCCTATTTAATTTCACTGTGTTTGTGTTACAAAGATGAATTGCGGCTATAATTGTTATTGTTTATGTATTTCACTGTAGCGCAGTTATTACCCTAATTTTTCTTACCTAAATAAAAATGCGCATTTACAAATCTTGTGCCGATGCCGGCACCTAGAATGTTCTGCCAATGTGTCCATGGGAATCGCCAATGCTACCATCTGTTCCAGGGTGTCATCAGGAGATGTCTCACAGAGATCACAGAGAGTGAAAATTAAAGAAAATTCCAAATCGTGGGTTGTCACCAGAACAGGTATAGAGGGGAAATCTTCCAAAGGCACTAGTTCTGATGACAACCCTTTGTTTGGAAGAATTCCCTCTTACCTCCTGTTTTGGGTATGGCACAGGAAGTGAAGAGAAATCTTCCCAATAGGATGCAGGAAAAACCTGGCTGGGGTTATAACCCTCTCTTACTCTATTGAAAAAGAAAAAAAATGTTTTGCCTTTAGTTCTACCTTAAAGTGATTGTAAAGTCTCGTTTCAAAATAAAATAAAAATAAAATAACAAACATGTTATACTTACCTGCCTTGTGCAGTGGATTTGCACAGAGTGGCCCAGATCCTCCTCTTTTCGGGTCCCTCTTTGCTGCTCCTGGCCCCTCCCTTCTGTCAAGTGCCCCTAAAGCAAGCAGCTTACTATGGGGGCACCCGAGCTGAGCTGCAGCTTCATGTGTCCATTCAGACACGGAGCTGTGGTTTGGGCCCCCTCTCTCCTGATTGGCTAACTGACTTTGATTGACAGCAGCGGGAGCCAATGGTGCTGCTGCTGCTGTGTCTCAGCCAATCAGGAGGGAGAATCCCAGATGGCTGAGGGACTTGTGGACATCGCTGGATAGAGATGGGGCTCAGGTAAATATTAGGGGGGCTGCTGCACACAGAAGGCTTTTTATCTTAATGCATAGACTGCATTAAGATAACAAATCTTCTGACTTTACAACCCCTTTAACCCCTTTACGTCGACCGTATGCAAATATGTGGCCCCACTGGACTGGTCTTTTTCCATGGGGCCGCACATCTGCATATCTCCGTTTGTGCACGCTGCACGGCACACTCCCAGCACAGAGGCCAGGGTCTCACCGAGACCCCCAGGCCCCGTTATAACAATCGGGACCCGGAATGTCTGATTCCAGGTCACCTGATCACTGTGATAGCCTCTGATAGCCTAGTGTCAGTGTGTTTTAGGTAGGATAAAGAAAAAGCAAAATGCGCACTATTGTTTTTGGGCTGTACTACGGGTACAAACAACTAACATAGACATATGTGATATCGCTGTGATCATCAGGAGCAGGAGAATTTATTGCGGGTTGTTCTTTGGTGGTAGGTTATGGTATTGTCAAGAAATACACAGTTACATTTTAAAAAAATAGGTTTTTTTTTGTTTTTTTTTGTTTTTTTTCCTTAGATAATAAAAAAAATCAGAAGACATCCATTACCATTTGCCACCATAAGAAAGCCCAGTTTGTCCTGAAAAAAAAACCAAGGTATAATTCACCTGGATGCACAAAATAGTTGTGATGATATGTATAGTTTTACTAACACATGTCAAAGTTACAAAATTGTGCTTAGGCATTAATATTTGTTAATATTCTAGAACTCACCTGACAGTCTCTGGCAGTTTCTGAAAAATATGTTTGATGTAGATTCTGATCTTGAACAAACACTATAAATATAGTCCACTGTACTTAGATGGACAAACTTAGATGGGCAAATGAAAAAAACAAATCAAATATTTTTTTTTTAGCACAGTTTAATCTGAAAGGCAAGTGACAACTACTATTCCATCCTATTTTTATACTGTATGTTTTGTCTTTTGCCGGGAGACATTATCTATAACAGTGCAAAGAGGGTGACCAAAAAAAGAAACACATGGAAACTATTGGGTGCTTCATATGGAATGTATTAAAGTCCGTTTTATTTCCTCCTTCAGTGAATGACAAAAATGATCATCTGTTTGGCAATTTGGGATACTTAATGGCCTATAGCTGTTTTACATTCCATTATTACAACATTGTTTTACTTGTGAGTGACAGCTAGCACAACATAGTTCAACATGTTCCCAGGATCCCAATAACTAGACGTCTTGTTGAACATTTACCCCTGTTGTTGGAAACCATCACAACAAATCAGGTAAAATAAAGGGAATTTATAGAGTTTTTTTTTTATATATATTTATAGTTTGGGACTGAAATGATATATCTATAAACAGTATGCTATGCATTCATTCTTAGGCCCCTTTCACACGATCGGACCGTTCAGGTCCGCCTGTCAGTTTTGACGGCGGACCTGAACGGGCGATCCATGTTAGCCTATGGAGCGTCGGATGTCAGCGGAGACATGTCCGATGACATCCGACCCCGTCCGATCCGCTAAAAGCAGACGTATGGCTCTACGTCCAGATCCGTCGCTGGCGGATCGGATCGGGTGAGATCTGACGAAAACGGACATGCTGTCCGTTTTCGTCCGATCCCTCCATAGGTGGCAGCGGCACCTGACAAGCACCTCCCCGCTCAGTGAGCAGAGAGGGACCTGTCATCCGCCGGCTCAGCGGAGATCAACGGACAGATCTCCCGCTGAGCCGGCGGACCGAGGCGGGCTCCGTAGAAACGGAGCCCGCCTCGTGTGAAAGGGGCCTTAGATGTTTGCTTTTTTTTTTTTTTGCATCTTCTATTTATGAAAGATTTTACCAATGTTTACAAAACAAAATGTAATCACAAAAATGAAGACAAAAATTACAAAAAAGGAAAAACATATGACAGCTCAGACTGCCCTGAGGACTGGATATCGTCATACAAGGTTTCTTGGAAGAGGGTAAAGTTACGCAGAGTACATGTCTAAAATAAAGTCTAAAACAGTAAGATAGAGATCATGAACCAAAGTCCGCTGCACTTAGACCTAATGGGTTTGATTTTTACCAAAACTGTAGGGTGCAAAATCTGGTGCAGCTGGTCATGGTAGCCATTCAGCTTTGAACGTCTGCTTGATCAATTACGCTATGACAAAAAAAAACTGGAAGCTGATTGGTTCCTTTGCAGAGCTGCACCAGATTTTTCACTCCCCTGTTTTAGTAAATCAGCCCCAATGTGTGGGCTTAAGCCAAAAAAAAAAGGGTAGGATCTAGGATGGGAGTATGAGAGTGAGGACTAGGGGGAAGGGAGGGGAGGGGAGAGTTGCCCTTTCCCCTGTAAAGGATAACTCCACTTTCGTAGGGGAAAAAAAATAGCAAATAAGGAAAAAATAATATAGCACATATAATTGTTACACTAATCATATTGTAATTGAATGTTATTAAAATAACTTTCCTTTTTAATCTGCAGCCACTGTAATTTTCTGAGAATACATTGCAATATGGCTACATGGAGTTGTCCTGTACACAGAATGTGTACTGACCACTCCCCAGAAACATCATCTCCTGTTTGTGTGATTGGCTCACCAATTTTCCCAGAAGTCTGCCTAAGATACAATATCAGATTTCAGGCATCCCCTGCAACAAAAATGTCATTTTTGGAGACATACTTTCAATAGGAGCACATCTAAAGGGATTCAGGCACAGTAGATTTCCTAAATAGTGCACTGCAGCTGCACACCTGACAGTTCATTATGAAACCACTCCCATTAGACCCACTTAGAACAGAGAAACAGACAAACACACAGGGATTTCTTCAGAATAATAAAAGGTAGGAATCTGCAACAAAGGTTGTTATAATCCTTGCAATGTACATAGATCACCCAGAGGGGAATGTTTTTTTCTCAACAAAAGTGGAGTTACGCTTTAACCACCATCGGATACCATCATCACCACCATCGGACACAAGGGACTCTATGAACACTGAGTATATGTCATTCAGCCACAGGATGCTATAACAAATTGCCTATCTATGCTTCTCCCAGAATGGTGTGCATCTGCACAAGTGGCAAATGCAAACTTTAATGGTACCAATCACTGCCCAGAGTGATTATGAACTTCAATATGTTTTCAGCTTGCAAGGATTTGCTGGAATTCTGTAGCACATATATATGCCGTCCAGTAAAACTATAAGGTGCAAAAAATTATTGCGCTATCCTGTAACGAAAGTAGCTACATACGAATGTGCCAAAGTTCATGAATGGAAGTGGGTGAAAATGTAACGCTAGTGAAAAAACAGTGTTAAAAAAACTGTGTAAATACATGAAAAAATATATACATGAGTAAAACCATCTAAACGTGAATAAGTCCCAATTGTAACACAATAAAAAACAAATAATAAATCACAAGTGGGTCAATCCCAAGCAAAGGCGGGTACACCACAAACAAAGGTTTCTTCATATAAGGAGCCAGGAACAATAGGCTTAGTGGGTCCTACCCTAGTAATAGAATGAAAGAACCTGTGTCTCAGCACCATCTTGAATGTAAAGCATTTTAGGGTGTGCCCCCCAAGTATGTTTTTGTATATTGTATGGACCCTGACCATGTCTCTTGGGCTGGACCCCTCCCCCCCCCCTCATTACCTCTTTTTTTAGTGGCCACCAGTGCATAGGAGGAATCCCTTCAGTTCTCCCACATAGAGGAGTTTATCTCCTATGGTTGAGACACAGGTTCTTTCATTCTATTACTAGGGAAGCACCCTCTAATTTGGGGTACTTTGTCGCAGTAAGTGGGCTTAGCACTATATGACCATATAGTGTGACCAAACCCTCGTATATTTAAATATGTTCAGGTGTTTTTAACTAGCCTTGCAGGATAAATGTCATTTTTGTATGTGTGCGCTATAATCTGTTTTGTACTGGTTTTGGTCTTATAGCAGCACCATCTTGAATGTAAAGCATTTTAGGGTGTGCCCCCCAAGTATGTTTTTGGACCTATGACAGGAGACATTCTTCATTTTTAATAAAGGACTTCTCAAAAACCATCTCTTTGTTTTTTGTAACACAACACTTCTTTTTTTGGGTGAATGGGTAGGAGTACAATCTACCCCATACTTATTCACATGGGGGGGGGGGAGGTCGCCAGTGGTCGCCAGTGGTCCCCAACCAGTTGTCCGTGAACCACTGATGGTCCATGAGAAAATTTGGTGGTCCCCAGGGGTTCTGGCAGAAATCAACATTGTGGCGCCACAGATGTATACCACCCAATGTTGTTTCCAGTGTTGTTCTCAATGCTTGCTGACAGTCAATACTGTAAGCGCATTGATACCCCGTGCCTCCTCTGTAGTTCCAGCTCCTGTGAACTCAGAGGGAGGCACTGGGAGTATTGCTGAGAGCGGGAAGTGAAGAAGGAAGGGGCTTCCAATGGCAGGGCTGACCAGACTGTGGGAGGGAACACGGAGCTCCAGCACATGGCTGGATAAGGAGGTGAGATCCAATGAGAAGTCTGCGTAAGGCAACAGTGTGATGCAGAGTATGGGGGGGGGGGGGCAGAGATCCAGAGAATTGTGTTTATAAGGCATGTAAAAGTCATGTTAGTGGTCCGTGGGATTCAAAATTGTGAGTTTAGTGGTCTATGAGGTCCGAAAGGTTAGCGACCACTACATTAACTGCATTCAAAGATTTTTATGGGCTAACTCCAGGTAACACCTTTTCAGCTTTCACTTTAACAAATTTTGGGATAAAGGATTTACATAAACAAAGAAAAGCTGATCATTTGAAGCACCCCTGTCAGTGTTAAATGGTTTGTCTCAAACTTCTAACTACCACTTTTGCTGGACAGCTTGGTTGGGAAATACCAGACTTACTAGCTGGATCACCAGGTAAAAAATAAAGGAAAAAAAGCCTAAATAAGTAAAAAAAAATAAAAATCTAAGAATTGGTAAGCTGCAGTATATCAATTTTTTGTTGTGGGGTTTAATAGTGATGTCCATGCCCATCGCCAAGACAGCAAGCACAAGAGATCCTCACCAGGGAGGACAGAGATTGTGATTTTAGGTTTCTCTTTTCTGTGTCGGAGGTAAGCAAAGTGTCATGTACCGGTTCAATCAAGTATGTGTGGGTTTGATTTACTAAAACTGAAGAGTGCATAATGGTGCAGCTCTGCATAGAAACCAATCAGATTCCAAGTTTATATTTTGTCAAACCTAATTGAAGAAGTTGAAGTTAGAAGCTTATTGGCTACCATGCACAACTGCACCAGATTTTGCACTCTCTAATTTTGGTAAATAACCCCTAAGTGTGTGTGACCTGTGCAGTGAATGTTGGGGTTAGAAAACCAAACATATGTAGTACATCTATGAAGGACAATGTTAGTTCTACTCATGATAACGTGTTGTCCTCTCACCTTATATCATGGGTGGTACAGCCCCAGTTATTTAAACTCTGCTGAGCCTCTAATCATGGGTTTTTTAAGCATATCATAGATCTCTGTGGCATAAATCGCCACCTGCTACACCATCCAGACATGCATGACCAATGCCAAGAACACATTTCTCCTGACTGTGTTTTAATGGTTGTGTGTTCAGAGATGTAATTTTATTGAGCCAACTAAATTTCAGTAATCGGCTTTCATTTTCATGGCAACAAACAATGTTATGATATACACTAGAGATTTGCTGCTGTGGGCTTTTGGCTTTAGTACATCAGGCTAAGCTATGCATTCAAACTGTATAATTATAGTTCTGTAATTACATGCTCCGCTGTGTCTCATTGCATGCATCTCATGTTTCACATTGATTATAGGCTTATTACTTCTTGCTAGGAGAGTATGCAGTTTGCTGATTCTGGGTCCCGTATAAGGCTCCCTATGCACTTTAAGGATGCGCCTACCGGCAGGTTCCCGCCAGTCAATGATTTTTCTGCCAGTGGCAAATATTTGCACATTTTTAAAGGATGATCTAACCCTGCTGATAAACCCCCCTTCCAGAAAGTTGGACAGGAGGATGTCTGCCATGGTTTAAAAAGGCCTACAAACATATCTGATCTCAGTAGAGCCATGCAATAAATCCAGAGTAGTATTTTTCGTCAATATTAATATTAAAGATACCTATAAACTTTTGAAAAGATTTGGCCTTTCATGGTCCGATGGTCATTTGATCACAGGGTCATGGTCAGATGGTAATGTGGCCACAGGGTCATGGCCGGATGGTCAGTTAGCCGTAGGGTCATGATCAGATCTGGAAAAATTCATATGTTTGTAGGCACCTCTACTAGGGAGGAACAAACTGATTCAACGCAAGTTTGGATCCACTAGCCAATTCATGCCTCATCTGGAAGAGTTGACTTTATACAGTGTGCAGTGATCCCCTGCCGGAACCCTACGAACCATTCCTGTCACTCACCAGTGACTTCTGGTACCAAAGAAACTGGCTTGTAGGCAGGTGCAGTCTACTTTCTTAAGTGCAGGTGGTGCTCAACCACAGTCGCATTGCAGAGGGAGCAGACCTCAAGAGGAACATGGTTCCTCTATGGTTTCCTGGGTCACTGGGGAGGCTAGCGCAGCTGGTGGCCATCTTGGGTCAGGCAGAGTCTACCTAAGATCCTAGCTCCCTGGCTTGGTGCACATTTTGCATGTGGGTACGAGTAGGAAAGGGACATGCCATGCTTCCTGGAGACCTCCCCATTTGGGCACAGACTGGCCAGGCCGCATTCCGCCCCTCAAGACAGAACCTGTTGGCACGTCTTAAACACTACACATCACTGTTGCATTTTGCGAGTGTTCTTGGTCCGGTGCCTTCCTGTCGGGCTTGTTGTGAGTTGCCAAACTTTAATATAAGTTCTATTTTCTGCAACGGGACTGAGTTGGATATAAAAAGTCTACACACCCCTGTTAAAATGTCAGGTTTCTGTGATGTACAAAAAAATGACAAAAATAAATAATTTCAGCGCTTTTTCCACCTTTAATGTGACCTATAAACTGTACAAATCAATTGAATTCGAAATCAATTGAACAACAAACTAAAATCTTTTAGGAGAAGGGAAGTAAAAATAAAATAATATGGTTGCATAAGTGTGCACACCCTTACACTAATAATTTGTTGAAGCATCTCTTCATTTTTTTACAACACTCAGTCTTTTTGGGTCTGAGTCTATCAGCGTGGCACATCTTGACTTGGCAATATTTGCCCACTCTTCTTTGCAAAAACACTCCAAATCTGTCAGATTGCGAGGACATCTCCTGTGCACAGCCCTCTTCAGATCACCCCACAGATTTTCAATCGGATTCAGGTCTGGGCTCTGGCTGGGCCATTCCAAAACTTTAATCTCCTACTGGTGAAGCCATTCCTTTGTTGATTTGGATGGATGCTTTGGGTCGTTGTCATGCTGAAAGATAAAGTTCCTCTTCATGTTCAGCTTTCTAGCAGAAGCCTGAAGGTTGTGTGCCAATATTGACTGGTATTTGGAATTGTTCATAATTCCCTTTACCTAGACTAAGGCCTCTGTTCCAGCTGAAGAAAAAACAGCCCCAAAGCATGATGCTGCCACCACCATGCTTCGCGGTGGGTATGGTGTTCTTTTGGTGATGTGCAGTGTTGTTTTTTGCGGCAAACATATCTTTTGGAATTATGGCCAAAAAGTTCAACCTTGGTTTCATCAGACCATAACACATTTTCCCACGTGCTTTTTGGGAGACTTCACATGTGTTTTTGCAAAATTTAGCCGGGCTTGGATGTTTTTCTTTGTAAGAAAAGACTTCCGTCTTGCCACTCTACCCCATAGCCCAGACATATGACGAATACGAGAGATTGTTGTCACATGTACCATACAGCCAGTACTTGCCAGATATTCCTGCAGCTCCTTTGATGTTGCTGTAGGCCTTTTGGCAGCCTCCCTGACCAGTTTTCTTCTCGTCTTTTCATCAATTTTGGACGGACGTCCAGTTCTTGGTAATGTCACTGTTGTGCCATATTTTTTCCACTTGACGATGACTGTCTTCACTGTATTCCATGGTATATCTAATGCCTTGGACATTATTTTGTATCCTTCTCCTGACTGATATCTTTTAACAATGAGATCCCTCTGATGCTTTGGGAGCTCTCTGTGGACCATGGCTTTTGCTGTAAGGTGCGACTAAGGAAATGTCAGGAAAGACCTACTAGAACAGCTGAACTTTATTTGGGGTTAATCAGAAGCATTTTAAATGATGACAGGTCTGCACTGACTCCTATTTAACATGGGTTTGAATGTGATTGCTTAATTCTGAACACAGCTACATCCCCAGTTATAAGAGGGTGTGAACACTTATGCAACAACATTATTTTAGTTTTTTATTGTTACCCCCCCCAAAGATTTCAGTTTGTTTTCCAATTGAGTTGTACAGTTTATCGGTCACATTAAAGGTGGAAAAAGTTCTGAAATGGTTTATCTTTGTCTCATTTTTTTACATCACAGAAACCTGACATTTTAACGGGGGTGTCTAGACTTTTTATATCCACTGTATACCTAGTGAAGTTACTAGCCGCAGGTGATACACAGAGATGAAACAAATCCTGCTACATAAGTCATATTTGTCTATCTGCAGTCTTCTCTTCTCTTCATCCGTTCAAAGTGCTGAACTTTAAAGCTCAGTTCTTTTCTTTTAAGAACGGCAGAAAAAACATTGTTTATTTTTAGTTTTAGGCCGGTTGTACACACATGCGACTGGTTAGTGTCTGGGATCCGGTGCGTTCCTGTACACTGATTCAGGTGCTATTCAGGCCCAAATGTTAGCCTGAATTCGCTCCTGAACCAGACCCAAAGACACACCACACCCTTTTTCAATCCGAACCGTGGCTGCCCCGGACATGTGTGAACCGGCTCCATTGAGAGCCTGTCACACTTGCCTGTCATGCGAATTGGATGCAGGGAAATCCACATCCAATACGCATATGTGTGAATTCGGCCTTAGACAGAGCAGGGAAGGATTAAAACAGGGGTGACCAACGGCTGACCCACAAAGCCCTCTGATGTGGCCCACGACCTCCTGTTCTAGGATGGCGGGTTAATAAGCCCAGATCGCAGGTTCCCAACCAGCCGTCCCAGAGCATCAGTGATGAGAATGGAGCCAGTGGTAGAGGAAGCTTGAGGCTGCATCAGAGAGCAGAGCTGATGCTTCCTGTATAGCGCTGGCTGCTGTCACAGGCAGAGTGATACCAAATTTTTAACTGCTTGCCAACCAGCCGACGTGGTTTTACTGTGGCAGAATGGCACGACATTACCTTACGTCGCTTCCCCTTTTGGCTACTAGGGGCGCGCGCGAGCCGATGTGAGTGCCTGGTGGGCACAATGACCGCCGGGCTCCCACGATCGTTCGTGACAGAGCGAAAACTGGGATCTGTGTGTGTAACCACACAGATCCTGGTTCTTTCAGGGGAGTGGAGACAGATCGTGTGTTCATACTATGTATGAACACCGATCTCTCTCTCCTCCTAGACAGTCCCATCCCCCCTACAGTTAGAACACACCTAGGGAACACAGTTAACCCCTTGATTGCCCCCCGGTGTTAACCCATTCCCTGCCAGTGAGATTTATACATGAAAAAAGGAGATGCAGCTCACAAACACTCTTGCTCTGGAATGACACCGCCCTAATAAGAACTGGTTCCAGGTGCTGGCTTGCACTGAGGTAGAAAGAAATCCTGGATAGCCGCACTCTGGGATAAGGACATCTTTATTTCAATAAAATCCAAACATAAAGTCAAGTGAGATTTATACATGAATCAGTGTATTTTTATAGCACTGATCACTGTATAATTGTCAATGGTCCCAGAAATGTGTCAAAAGTGTCCAATTTGTCCGCCGCAATATCGCAGTCCTAAATAAAATCGCAGATCGCCGTCATTGCTAGTAAAAAAAAAATATTAATAAAAATGCCATAAATCTATCCCCTATTTTGTAGACACTATAACTTTTGCGCAAACCAATTAATATACGCTTATTGCGATTTTTTTTTTTTTTTCGTTTATCATTTTTTATTGATTTTATAAAGGAAATACAGAGTACAATTTCGAGATTGTACGTCGTGCAACGACGTTTGATTAAACATATGTGATATAAGCATATAAACATAAGTCCACAAACAGTGTTTAAATGTAACCAGTAGTAAACATGTATTGGTGAGAGTGTTATTGAGTACATTTAGGCCATTCCGCTGGAGGGGCACCCCATGTGGGATCTTTAGTGCCCCTGAAGCGGAGAGGCCTTTCCGCACATCTAAACATGTTCACCATATTTGTCTATTAAGAACTTTGTGATTTGAATAGAAATGTCTCCCAGTAGGGTTGCACATATTGCTCGGTCAAGAAAGTGAGATCTAAGGTGTTGTGCTACTATGTGGGGTGTGCAGTTTTAGTCCAATCAGTCCATGGTTGCCAGTTTTTGTGTGCTCGTGCTGCATGGCCTGTGTATTCTGCAGTTGTTATCTCATAGCTGCAGTGCAGGGCCACGGTGTCTACAACTTGGGTTAATGTCGGGGGATTGTCAGACTTCCATTGTCTAGCAATATTGAGTCTGGCCGCCAGTAGAATATGTGTGATTATTAGTCTGGATGTAGGGTGTATTTCTTCTATATTTAAGTTTAAGATTGCAAGCGCCGGTTGTGGATGGATCCTGGTGTGGGTTACTTGTGATATTAGATGGAAAATATTTTCCCAGTATTTCTTAAGGGCAGAACATGCCCAGAATACATGAAATAGGTCACCTGAGGAGGATTTGCATCTCCAACAAGTGTTGGGAATTTGTGGGTTAAAGGATGTTATTTTAGCTGGTGTCATGTACCAGCGCAGGGATATCTTCTGGGTCAGTTCCCAGAGGGCCGCGCATTTGGTGGCTGTATATATGGACTTGAGGGCATGTTGCCATTGATCACTTGAGTAGGTGTACGCAAGATCAATGTCCCACCTGTGATGTGGTTTCAGTTTTGAGAAGATGCATTTTTGGTGTAGAATGTTGTAAAAGTAAGAGATTCCTTTCGTTTTCGTGGTAGGGTTGGTGAGGTAGTCCCAGGTTTTAGATTGGATACAATATAGAGGGATGGGGATAGTTTTCAAACAGTGGCGTATGCGGAGGTAGGTATAGTATTCAATCGAAGGCAGAGCGTATTCTGATTGTAGTTGGGGGAATGGTTTGATGTGGTTGTCATGTAATAATTCGTGTAGATAATGGATGCCATTGAGGTTCCATGTTGATAAGGAGAGTTCAGGCATTAGGTGTAGCAAGGCGCTTAAGGGAATATGGGATTGCATCATTGTGGGGGTAGATGGCGAGAGGGTTGACAGTTTCTTCCACGCTTGAGCCGTGGCCTTCATAGTTGGTGATATAGCAGTTGGGATTATGGTGCCTAGCGGTATGCTAAGTATCCATGTTGTTAGGTTAGAGTGGGTGAGTGAAGCCTTCTCTATTTGTCCCCATTGTGTTGACGGATGGGTTTGAAACCAGGAGGGAAGTTGGGCTAGGATGGTTGCCAAGTGATAATCCTCAAAATCTATGGAACCCGTACCTCCCGCTAGTTTGTGTTTAGTCAGAGTGGAGTGGGCACACCGTGGCTTTTTGTCTTTCCATAGAAATTTGTTAAAGATTGTACGAAGAGTTCTAAAGAAGGAGACAGGTAGAGGGATGGGTAGAGCTCTGAAGTGGTACAAGATTTGGGGGAGGCATATCATCTTGAACGCTGCAAGTCTACCTGTCCATGAAATTTCGTGTTTTGATATTTGTTGTGATGTCGCTTGAATGTGTTGGAGAAGGGGTAAGAAGTTGTATTGGTATATGTGTTTGGTTTTCCGTGGTAGTTGGATGCCTAAGTAGGTAATGTCAGTGTCGGCCCACGCAAATGGGTATTGTAGCTGTAAAAGGTTTTTCGTGGTAGCGTCAATATTAATGTCTAGTATAAAGGACTTAGTCGTATTCACTTTATAGTACGATACCGAGCTGAACCATTCTAGCAGTTTTTGCACTTCACCCAGGGAAGCAGTCGGGTTGGAAAGGATGAGAATCACATCGTCGGCGAAGAGACTGATTTTATAGTGGGAGTTACCAATTTTTAGGCCTGAGATTTGTGGGTGGGAGCGGACATGTTCCGCAAGTGGTTCCATTAGCATATTGAATATGAGGGGGGACAGGGGGCACCCCTGTCGGGTACCATTAGTAATGGAGAATGGGCGTGAAAGCATGCCCTCTACATATACCTGGGCCTCAGGTGTGGAGTAGAGTGCCATGATGGCGCTCAGAATAGTGCCCTGGAACCCAAACTTCTGTAGAACCGCCCTCAAGTAGGACCAATGGACTCTATCGAACGCCTTCTCTGCATCTAGAGATAGAAGCAGAGAAGGCGTTCCAGTGCATTCTATATGGTGGATGAGGTTAATCATCCGTCTAGTGGCGTCAGAAGTCTGTCTGCCTTTCGTGAACCCGGTTTGGTCTCGGTGGATAAGGGTGGGCATGATTGCAATTAGTCTTGTTGCAATTGTTTTAGCGTAAATTTTTAGGTCTAGGTTTAACAATGAGATTGGGCGGAAATTTTGTGGGGTGTTCGGCTGCTTCCCTGGTTTCGGTAGCGTTATAATCAAAGCTTTTAAATATTCATTGGAGAAATTGGAAGAGGAGGCAGCGTTGTTGAAAAGGTCGGTGAGGTGAGGTGTTAACTGTGGGGCGAATTGTTTATAGTATTCCCCGGTCAATCCGTCTGGTCCTGGTGCTTTTCCATTGGGTAGCGAGGTTATGGCATTTTTAATTTCATGTTCAGTGAAGGGTGCGTTAAGGGCGGATAGTTGGTCCATAGTCAGTCTGGGTAGATTTATTTTGTCGAGGAATGCGTCTATTTCAGTTAGTGTGGGTTGTGGGGTATGAGGGTCTCTTTTTAGGTTATATAAATCTCCATAATATGTGCTAAAGGCATCAGCTATATCTTGGGGATTACTTAGGGAGATTTTCGTGTGTGGGTGGATCAATTGATCAATTTTAGATTTTGTGCGTCTACCTTTGATGCGTTGTGCTAATTTCTTTCCTGCTTTATTTGAGGTGGAATAGGTAGATGCTTTAACTTTCCTTAAAAGGAATTCATATGAGTGCAGGAGTAAAGACCTGAATTCCTGTCGTAGGGATAGAAGTTGATTCGTCTGAGAGTCATGAGTGTTTTTTTTATGTCTTGATTCTAGGGCTGTTATTTGAGCTGTCAGTTCGTCTATGCGCTGCGTCCTCTTCCGTTTATGATGGGAGCTCAGTTTAATTAGCATCCCCCTCATATACGCCTTATGCGTGCTCCACACCACGGCAGGGTCGGGCACTGAGCCCTTGTTTAGTGTAAAAAAATCAGTGATTTGTTCAGATATTTCTGGGGCATATTTGTCATGTTGAATAATAAAGTTGTTTACTCGCCATAAAAAAGTGTTGTGTTGTAGGTTGGAGTCTTGGATTGTAATTGAGATAGGGGCATGGTCCGACCATGTCGTGGTGTGGATCACAGAGCTGGATATTTTTTGTAGAATACATTTATCAGTGAGAAAAAGGTCAATTCTCGAATACGAATTGTGTCTGGGAGAAAAAAAAGTGAAGTCCCGTTCTGAGCCATGATGGCATCGCCAAACATCATATAGGTCGTGGGAGGGTAAAAATGCTTTCAGAGGTGATTCCCTTCTTTTTGTTGCTGACGTGGAGTCCATGGTTGCATCTGGGACTTGATTGAAGTCTCCACATGGATAGGTCTGGCTGCTTTAAGAACTTTACGGAGAAATTTCATTTGGCGAAAGTTTGGGGCATAGACATTTATGATAGAGTAAGTCACTTTGTTAATGATGCATATTAGAATGATATAGCGACCCTCAGGATCAGTGAGTACATCTAATAGGTGGAAGTCAACAGTGTTCTTAATTGCGATCATGACTCCTCTGGTTTTCAGGGAGTGTGATGCGTGAAAAATATGGGGAAATTGATGGTTTTTACAGAGGGAAGAATGGTGTGGTATCAGGTGTGCTTCCTGGACACACAGAATGTCACAATGGAGTTCTGCGGCAGTTTTCCAAAGTGAGTGACGTTTGGCGGGGTGGTTTAACCCATTGGTGTTTAATGATAGAATAGTGAGCGGCATCTTGTGGTGGTATGGGTGTTGAGCGGTGCAGATGGCACTTACGGTTAGATGATCTTGAGGTTCAAAGGAGATCTGGAGGCGGAAGTCAGGTGAAGATGAGCTGGGGTCCTAGATTGGGAAGTCGTTTAGGCTAGTAGAAGGGTGATGCGACGTGGCCCTGCAGTGGCTTGAAGGCGAGATTTAGTTGCAGGCCTGTGGTTGCCTGGTTAGCTGTATGGAGGGTGGACTGTAAGACTGCGAATAGAGCAATATGTTAAGGAGCACAGTAGTAGAATTCAATAGGAGAACATCAGGTTCAAAAATAGAGAGAAAAAAAAAAAAAAAAAAAAAAGAAATAGAATAACCAGAGATAAAATAACAACTGGAAACAGTATCAGTGGGATACTCTGCTGGTGAGTGATTCGGTGTATCTTTTCGCTATGGGTATAGCAAATGGTGACTAAGAGGGGGTGTTGAACACCGTGATTTCCTCTAAATGGGGTGCACAAAGTTAATGACACGGGAAGAAGAGATCAGGAGTAACAAGCTGTCAGCGCTCAGGGGAGCTGTAATGACGATCGGTGGCCGTGGGTAGCATTGAAAGGATCATCCTTCAGTGGAAAGTGTGCTCCAGGTGCCTACGGGGTGCATTGGGGCCTCTGTCTGGAGGAGTTTCTTTTGGCAGTTCTGGAATTATTCCCCAGGAGTGGAGGAGTTTTAGGCCTTTGTCAAGATTTCCGATGGTATGGTTTTGACCATTGCACACTAAGAGTATGGTGGCTGGGTATCGCCATTTATATGGTATTTTGTGATTTTGTAGACATTTGGTGATCGGGTTCATCTGTCTTCTCATTTGGAGAGTGTACTTAGACAGATCTGGGAAGAATTGAATTTCAGTGTAGGGAGCTGGTAAAGGTGTTTTAGCTTTTACTCCCATGAGGAGTTTTTCCTTTATGTGGTAAAAGTGGATCCTCATCAGCACGTCTCTGGGGACTGAGGCTGCAAGGTGAGACGGTTTAGCGATTCTGTGTATTCTATCGATAATCACATCTCGTGGAGATGCTTCGGGGATGACAATGTGCATCAATTCTTTTGCATAACGCGGGAGGTCTGCGGGTGGTACACTCTCAGGAATTCCTCTCAGTTTAACATTGTTCCTGCGAGACCTATCTTCTAAATCGGCCAGCTTGGCGCGCATCCATGCTTGCTCTTCTTTGACTTCATCATAGGTATCAATGATGACATTCACTGTAGAGGTACAGGCATGTAGGCCCTGTTCAGTGTTAGTCACCCTGTCGTCCAGTGTGCGGATGTCAGAGGTGATTTTGTGAAACATGGATGAGAGGTCTGTCATTAGGGATGATTGCAGAGAGAGGAGCATATCTTTTAATGTTGTGTCCATAACTGGCTGCCCTGAGGTGGGGAATGCAGCCATGGATGAGTGCAAGGCCTGATCCATGGAGAGAGGAGTAAGAGCCTGGGCCTCAATTTGTGGACGCTGCGTCCAGTGCTGCGGCGCGTCTAACCGTATTTTAGCTTTGGCTGGGCTGGGAGGAAGAGGGTCACCCTCAGGGGTATAGTGGGGCTCAGCAGCGGTACCTGGAGGTGGTTGTTCATCTGCGATGGCATCTGGAAGGTCGGTATAGGAGACTCGCGGCGCGGCCTGGTCGGCGCCATCTTGCGATCCGGTGTGCGCCGGCTTGTAGGCAAACTCTGTGAGTTTTTGGGGTATATGCTCCGTAATTCTCTTTCTGGAGGCTTGCATCTTGCTCTGGTGGGTGGATGGAGCAAGGATGATGCGGATGTGGGTCGTGATGGCGGCCTGTTGTGGCGGATTGTGTCCCCTGGCTGACGAGCTGCAGGCTTAAGCGTCCATCTTCTTCTCCGGTCGGCCACGCCCCCTCTCGATTTTTTTTTTTTACCAAAAATATGTAGAAGAATACATATCGGCCTAAACTGAGGAAAAAATTAGTTTTTTTTGATAAAAAATGTGGGATATTTATTATAGCAAAAAGTAAAAGATAGTGTGTTTTTTTAAAAGTGTCACTCTTTTGTTTATAGCGCAAAAAAATAAAAAGGCGATCAAATACCACCAAAAGAAAACTCTATTTGTGGGAAAAAAAGGATGTCAATTTTGTTTGAGTACAGTGTCGCACGACTGCGCAATTGTCAGTTAAAGCGACGCAGTGCCGTATCGCAAACAATGGCCTGGTCATTGAGCAGCCAAATCTTCCGGGGCTGAAGTGGTTAAATAAAATCACATAGCAATGGGCAATGGACATATCTGTTCTAGTTCTGCATTGGATACTCTGGGCTGCTTTCAAACTGATCTGCAGGTGCAGCGCGGATAGACTTCTTTTATTACCTGCGAGTTTGGTGTACTTTCTGAAAATGCACCACACCTGCAGGATATAATAGAAATCTATGGCAAAGTGCAGCTAACCCGCAGGAAAGCCACAGGTGCACTGCGCTGCACCCGCAGTGCTGGTGAACTGCAGCGCATCAGTGTGAAAGCAGTCTTAGGCCTCTTTCACGTGATCGGGTCTGCCTGTCCGTTTTTCAGGCGGACCAAATCAGACCCTCTGTTCACCTCTATGGTGGACTTGTGTCCGTTTACACCTGCCTATCCCCAATCCAATCCGCTAAAAAACAGAAGAGGATCTGTCCTGATTCAGCTGTCTGCTGAAAACAGGTCACAGGAGCAGTGGCAGCCGATGGTCTATTTTTGTGGGGGGCAGCAAACAGTGCGGTCGGTCACCCACAACACTTATCCCAGGCAGCACTTCCTTCCGGGCGTTTGGCTTCCCCTGCGTCTCCTCCTCGGCATCACAGCTGTGTCCTCGCCGTGCTTCTCCTCCCTCCTCCTCCCTCGGCCAATAGGATAGCTTCTCCTTTCGGACAATCGGGAAACGGGTTTCAGGCCCCGCTTCCTGATTTGCCAGGAGGACAGTTAGTGTGACAATAGCGAATATTCATTCACTATTGTCACACAACTAGGTGGGCTCGAGGCACAGTGCTCTGTACCCCGAGCCCACCCTTTTTTGAAGCCTATGAGAGCCTCAGGCTCTAATCAGGTGCTTAAAAAAATCCCCCATTGGAATCCATGCGTCCAGCGCCCTGCATCTAGATTAGGGAGCCAGACGCATGGATTAGGGGGGCAGCGCCCCTGCGCCCCCTATGGACCGGCCGCCACTGCACAGGAATGCAGAATAAATTGCAGTCCTGTCATCCACAGGAGAAGTACAGCAAATTGAACTTTGGCTGTACTTCTCCTTTAAATAATCTTTAATTAAATCACCTAAAATGCAGGTGCCAAGAGGGGGCGTGGCCAGCGCGGCATGTGAGCAGACGTCTTGTCACAGAGCTCCCGCAGTTATCCTGTATTGATCCGGTTCCCGGCACGGTATACCGAATACTGCTAGACAGCCCGGAGAGAATCTCCTCTACATTCTGCTCCCATTCCGGTTCACACAGAGGGCATGATGACCCGAGGACAGAGAGGAGAAGGCTAACGGATGGATCCTCAAAATGGCGCCGCTCCGCCATCCACACAGAAGCTCGGTGCACAAAAGGAGGGACTGAATAAGCAGCAGAAATGCTCCAAGGATGGCTCCGCTGATCACCCTAAGGATATGAGGTACTATGCCCATAAACTGACTGAGAAATCGGGCCTGACTGCAGCCCAGCCTCTGAGTGATTGTACTGTACACAATGATACTGAGGAGGAGGAGGGAGAAAGTGAACAGGGAGCAGGCGCCATGATGGCTCAGGAGGATGACAGCGGTGTTCTAGCTGAGGAGCCTGAGGAACCTGAGGAGGAGGAGGGGGGTGAACAGCCCACACTGGCTGCCATCTTAAAAGCAGTTAATAAATGTACAGCCTCTGTTAATAATCTACAAGCCCCATTTGGTGGCTTGAAGGAAGAAGTCAGTCTGCTCAGGCAAGATATTCAGAAAATCTGAGAGCGGACTACTGCAGCAGAAAGCAGAATAAGTGAAATGGAGGATAAACTCCCTCTGATGATCAGAGAATCCCAAGCCACCTCATGTCTAGCGAGTCACTGATACACGCGCTGAGGATTTTGAAAACCGTCTCAGGCGTAATAATGTGCGCATAGTGGGATTCCCTGAGAAGGTAGAGGGTGGTGACCCCACGCAGTTCATAGAACAATGGATGACTGATGTTTTTGGCAAGGAGGCTTTTACCCATTTATATGCTGTAGAACGGGCCCACAGAATACCCACAAGGCCTCTCCCACTAGGACACCACCCTCGCCCGATACTGGCCCGCCTCCTAAATTATCGGGACAGAGAGATTATTTTGAGATTAGCCAGAGAGAAAAGGAACATCCAGTACAATGGCACGTGGATCTCATTTTACCCCGATTTCTCGGCTGCTGTCCAGAAGAATCGTTCGCGGTTTTCTGAGATTAAAAAACGCTTACAGAAGTTGCAAGCCTCATACGCGATGCTTATCCTGCGAAACTCAGAGTCACCCTGCAGTGTCGAGTACATTTTTTTGAAAACCCTGCTGAGGCCTCAGACTGGCTAGATGCCAACGAAAATGAGTTTCGCAAAGATCGGAGGCCTGAAGCGGAGATAGACTGACACCTTTAACACCAGACCAGGGCTCTTCCTTATTCCTCCCTCGGCTGAGAGCAGTGCCGGAAACTTACACCGATTTTTTTCTTTCATTCAATGCGAGTTCGGAAATGTGATGGATCCTGGCAATGTACTTATTAATATTTACCAGGAACTTTATTATTGCTGTTCAGGACCCCTTTGGGGGTCGGAGGGACCAGTTGTCCCACAAAGTTTTGTTATTCCTTTTGACACATCGGTGCCCTGGATTACAAAGAATGTTTGCCCTTCTGTGTGCTGAGTTCACACAGGCAGATAGCCTACATCAGAAGAGGCATCTATGTTTGGTTCATGCACCGTTGTGCGTTTCAAGGTACTTCATCATACAAGTTTGTTCCGGAGCGCTCAGGATATGCCACCATACGGGTAGAACTGTAGCTTCTTTTCTCTCTTTCTGGTTGATTCACCAATTGACATTACTTTTCAGATATGACACTGAGGTCCCTTTCTCCCCCTTTTGTAGGAGTAAGAGGGGCAAGAAATGGTTTTCCCCTGCAAGTCATTTACTGGCCACTCAAAGATGACGACAGTGGCTGTGGTGTCATGGAATATTAGAGTGCTGCAAGATCCTCTAAAACGGACTATGGTATTGTCTCTGCTAAGGAAACGCCTCCCAGCTATCTGTGCCCTGCAAGAGACTCACCTCACAACAGACTCTCTGTCATGTCTTAATTTTAGGTGGGTGAACAAGGCGTATCTCTCCACTCATACCTCGTATTCTAGAAGCGTGATTGTGTTGATACATAGCTCCATAGATTACGAGGAACTAGGTTCCGAAATTGATGAGGGTGGGAGATATGTCTTTCTTCTATGCAAGTTGTTTACTTTTAAATGTATACTAGCCTTTGTCTATGTGCCTCCCCCGTATAACAATCGGGTGTTGAGAGCCCTGTTAGCATACCAAATGAAGCATCCGGAGATACCGCTGTATGCCTTCGGGGACTTCAATAACTATACGGATCAGCTATTGGACAAACATCCACCTGTAGTGGGTGGGAGGGGGATGAACCGTACAGCCCTTTGGAAATTTATTGAGGAAGTGGGGTGGAAAGACCCGTGGAGAGCACAAAAATCCAGGAGTGAGACAGTTCTCTTGTTTCTCTAAGAGCCACTCGTCACTGTCAAGGATAGACCTGTGTTTATGTTCATGTGTGGCTGAACGATACATATCGGAGGTGACCTATGCTCTCAGAAGTGTGTCGGATCATTCCCCACTAATTGTAATCCTAGAGGTGCGCCCTCCTTCCATGATAGCAAAGGCTCCATGGAAAATGAATGCATTTTGGTTAAATCTCTTCCCTTCCCATGAGCAAATAGAATCTCATATTACAGACTATTGGCCTATTCATGCCACCGATGGCCATGACCTGGGAGGCCTTTAAGGCAGTCCTGCGGAGCCTCTTCATTACCGAAATTCAAGCTATTAAAAGAAAGACACATGCTCAGAGGGAGGGAATAGAACGCTTGGCAGAAGACCTAGAGAATAAATTTATTGCAGATCCAACTCAAACTAACAAGGAGGCGTGGCTTTCGGCGCAAGATGCCCTGTATCGGACCACGGCATCCACAGCGAAGAGAAAGAGATTCTTTCATAAAACAGCATTCTATGAGGAGGGTGAGCACACTGGACGCCTGTTAGCAACTATTGCCCACTCCCATCAAACTTCCCCTCTATTGGGGAGCTACGTACCCACCTTGGTGGGCTAACCAACTCCCCAGACCAAATTTTGCCAGAGCTGGTGAGATTTTACTCTTCCCTATACAAATCCAAACAAACATACTCATTAGATTCATTATCTGAGTACTTAGACAATGTCCAGTTGCCCAGCTTAACGGCGGAATCTAAGGTAGAGCTTGATGCCCCTTTAACTATTGAAGAATTGCAGATGGCGACCAGTTTGTTCCCCAATTCTAAAGCTCCGGGAGATGACGGACTCCCCATTGAGGTATATAAACAATATGGAGAACATATACTTCCACATCTGCTGAAGGTGTTTAATGCAGCGAGACAGAATGGTAACCTCCCTTAGTCAATGACCAGAGCGAACATAGTTCTGGTATTAAAACCCAATCAAGATCCACTTGACCCGGGATCGTACTGACCTATCTCTCTTTTACAAAATAATGTAAAGATCCTAGCCAAGGTACTGGCGATTCGAATGAATAAAGTCATCTCTACCATAATACACGCGGATCAGTCCGGGTTTATGCCTCAAAAGTCGAATGCGATAAACCTACGCAGACTTTTTCTCAACATCCAATCCCAAGCAGACAATAGAGGAGATAGAGCACTGCTGTCACTGGATGTCCACAAGGCGTTCAATAGCGTCGAGTGGGGCTATCTATGGGCGGTAATGAGGAAATTTGGAATTGGTGACGGATTCATCACATGGGTACAACTACTTTATTCATCCCCTGTAGCAGCTATTAGGGAAGGGGGGAGGATCTCGCCACCCTTTAAATTACATAGAGGCACGAGACAGGGCTGCCCCCTGTCTCCCCTCCTATTCGCTATGTCTATTGAGCCCCTAGCGGCAATGATATGTAGTAATCCCTCAATACAGGGGTTTCGATATGGGGATGTTCAGGAGAAGGTTATCATGTACGCTGATGACACCATGTTGCTCCTTGGTGATACATCCACTTCACTGTCAGAGGCAATGAGGGTCATTAGCCAGTTCGGGAAGTACTCTGGTCTAGTTATTAATTGGACCAAGTCCTCCCTTCTACTGTTGGACCGCGAACCATCCCCATCCCAAACAAAATCGCAGGATATCCCGACATCCCTTAGATATCTAGGCATACAGGTTACTGCCCGTACGTTGGATTACGTCAACCTAAACCTAACCTCTTTAATCAATCGCTGTCACGATCGAGTTAAAGTGTGGAGTAAGCTGAAACTATCCCAAGTGGGGAGGATAAATCTAATAAAGATGATCCTTATGCCACAGCTGCTTTACGTCCTTCACAACTCCCCAATAGTCATCACTTTGAAAAAGTTCAGAATCATTAACTCCCTTTTCCGGTCATTCATATGGCTATCGAAACCTCCTAGAATTAAACTTGAGCAGTTACAGCGCCCCAAGGACAATGGTGGCTTGGCGCTGCCTAATCCCTGGGTGTACTACTTAGCCTCCCAATTGCAACACATTGCAAGGGTCATACGGCCTAGGCAGGAATTGGAAATGAACCTACGGGACTCTTCGGCCCAACTACTCCGGTTCACGTCCAAGAGAGAGATCTCAGATGGTTTAGAGGCCCTACAGTATAATAAATCCAACAAACTCTTCCCAACTTATGCTCTTATGCAGAAGATCTGGAATAAGGTCAGGATGCTCCAGGGGGTGAATGAGTTTACTAAATATAGCCCTATTTGGGAGAACAATCATTATTTGGAGATAGTGAAAATACCATATGGACTGAAATGGAAGCATTACGGGGTGTCACACATGATACATATATTTAGAGATGGCAAATTGAGATCCTTCTCGGAGCTCAGAGAGGACTTTCAACTGCCGGTTTCTATGTTTTTTTATTATAGGCAACTCAAACATGCGATAGATGCCCAGAAGGGTGCAGACATTTGGACCCTGGAGCCTACATCCATTTTTAATTTCCTGTTTGAAATAACTACTTATAAAGGGTTTATATCAGATTGCTATACCATGCTTTTGAATCTTTTCCTGAGGAACACACCCTTGAAAGTTATGTCCAAATGGGAACAAGATGTTGGCACATTTGAAGAAGAGCAATGGGAGGAAGCCTTGCAGGCGGTCCCCCTGTGCTCGTTAAATGCTGCTCAAAAACTCTCCCAGCTCTATATACTCTCTAGAGTACAGTACACGCCTGCTAGATTAGTCCGTATGGGAATAGGTACAGACTCATGGAGATCTCATTCATCTCTTATGGAGATGTCCCAAACTGCACGTATATTGGAACAATGTCATTTACACTATTAATAGGGTTTTCCAGGTACTGTTACCTTTGGATCCTAAACCATGCTTGCTGGGGATAATAGATGACCTCTTGATGGGGGATATCCTTAAGCAAGCTATTGAAAGAGCTTTGTTCCAGGCTCGTATGCTAATCCTCAGGCATTGGAAATCCAAGGACCCACCCACAGTGCAGGAATGGATCACACAAATGGGGATCACTCTCCGTATGGAAAAAATTATATATCAGCATAGGGGGACATCTAAAAAATATGAGAAACTCTGGGCCCAATGGCTGGATGTGCCTGGTCTAGCGCCAGTAGATTTGGTGCTTGACCGCTTATTTTAAAGCTCATGACCGTCAAATTGCTTTAAATAAATATAAAGAGAGAACTACTTGAATGTTTGTAGATGTATAGTGGAACAGGAGGAAGGTCATTGTGGCTATCTAAGTATTGCAATGTACTCTGAATTTAATAAGAGAGAGAGATGTAATGTAATAATAGCGTTTTACTTGTAAGATATGATCTGTACTTTGTGAGGTTCTGTTTATGCTCTGGAACTGTATGTAATAATTTCTTTATAATAACACCCTTTCTGTTTGAAAAAAAAACTATGCAGGTGCCAATGCTGCGCAAAAAACCCCACTTCTCCTTTTTTTCTAACCTGCAGACTTGAAAGAAAAGCTGTTTTATTCGTATATACAATACAATACAATACAATACAGACCATTTTGCAGTATTTTAAAAAGAAACCTCATCACTGAGACCAACAAATGACGCTGCAAAAAAATAAATGATGATGTGCACAGTGCAGCAAACCATAGCAACCAATCAGTTTTCATTTTGCTGAAGTCAGATCAGCGAATGATAAATTCTGATTAATTGTCATGGGCTAGCGCTCGTTACACGCTCTCGCTTTCCCTGCTGAATGATTGCATTTTGTACACACTTGTCATCGTTTTGTAAAATGCCATGGTACAAGACTTCCTTTTCTTTTTACAGTGAGTTTTCCCGAGTGATGTTCTCTACTAAAAAGGCACATGTACTGTATATTTTAAAGTATTTTTCTGGCAAAAAATTGGAGGCAACCATTAACAAATTCTGCAACTTTTATTACTCACTTTTGAAAACAGATGGTGTCAAGTTTGAAAAAATTGTGGAATTTATGGTTTAGTTTTCTTGAAAATCTAATATACAGTCCTCCCAAAGCATGATTGATGACATTTTGTCTGATACGGAATTGCAGGTCATTATGAAACTGTTACAATGCAAAAATGGTACATGATTTTGATGTTTGTGTGTTTGTTTTTTTGGTATTTTTTTACAAGTAGGAGTACTGATACTCATACATTTTGTTTGTTACTTTTTTTTAGTGCTTGCCGATACCAGCCACTAATGTTTTTTTTTCTTTTAATTTTACGCTTTTTTCAACAGGAAACATGGAAATATATGTTAAAGGTGTAAAAATAATAATTAACAAAGCAAACAAAAAAAGTTTTATTTATTAATAGTTTATAAAATAGAAGTGAAATAAAAAATCAACAGGAAAATAATAATTAAATGGAGAAGAAGAATAAGGAGCTAATTAAGGCTGATTAGAGTAAATTAAGGGTTAAAAAGGGGTTAAACAGAGAAACATTTAATAAAAAAAAAAATGTTTTGACAGATCGCTTTAAACTGACTTCATTTGCAGATCGAAGTTCATCCCTTTGATGTGTAAATGAATAAACAGAAAGATGCAAAAAAGAAACAATGTTTCTTTTTGTCTTTCTGCTTCAGTGGATGAGCAATGTTGTTGATAAACATTGCCCAGATTTTTTTTCTTTGACAGCTCCAATTGCCGGGACTTTGTTTACACTTCAACTGTCAACAGGGAAACCCCACTGACAGCTGAATGAGTCATCCGTTGTTAAGGACACAGCGGCCGCGCTCCTTAACAACCGATAATTGCCAGCTTTTTTTTTACATTTCAGCTTTGTGAGGGGAGTGCAGGTAGGCCTAGACAGTTGAGGGGAATAGGGGATTCTATAATCAGAAGGACTGATAGAATAATTTGTCGCCAGGATCGCCTCAACCGAATGGTTTGCTGTCTCCCTGGTGCCAGGGTTCGGCATGTGGTGTACTGGGTTGATAAATTACTGGAAAGGGCTGGGCCGGACCCAGCTGTCTTGATCTGTGTTGGAACCAATGACAGAATAAATGGAAGGTGAAGGTTCCTTAAGAATCAATTTAAAGAACTAGGCTGCAAGTTGAAGGGAAGGACCTCCAAGGTGATATTCTCTGAAATATTGCCTGTGCCATGCGCAACACAGGAAAGGCAGGGGGAGGTTAGAGAACGTGTAGTGCTAAAAAGGAACGAAAGGAAAATAAGACACCTACACACTGATAGGGTATGGAGCCAGTATCCTGCAAACAACTAAACTCAAACACAGTTGAATTTCTCACATTATATATGAATCCAAATACAGTACAGAGTCCATGGGTAAGAGATAAATGGAATACTGCTTGTGAGTGATATGTGAACCACCTTCACCAGCATGAGGTCCTATAGTCTCTGAATGGATGCTAAACACCAGATAAAATTCAAGTTCCAGATTGAATGATGTATGAATGAATCAGCTCTAGAACGTCACACCACAGTGTCTTCACTAGGGATGAGCCGAACACCCCCCTGTTCGGTTCGCACCAGAACATGCGAACAGGAAAAAAGTTCGCTCGAACACGCGAACACCGTTAAAGTCTATGGGACACGAACATGAATAATCAAAAGTGCTAATTTTAAAGGCTTATATGCAAGTTATTGTCATAAAAAGTGTTTGGGGACCTGGGTCCTGCCCCAGGGGACATGGATCAATGCAAAAAAAAGTTTTAAAAACGGCCGTTTTTTCAGGAGCAGTGATTTTAATAATGCTTAAAGTCAAACAATAAAAGTGTAATATCCCTTTAAATTTCGTACCTGGGGGGTGTCTATAGTATGCCTGTAAAGGGGCGCATGTTTCCCGTGTTTAGAACAGCCTGACAGCAAAATGACATTTGGAAGGAAAAAACTCATTTAAAACTACCCGCGGCTATTGCATTGCCGTCAATACACATAGAAGTTCATTGATAAAAACGGCATGGGAATTCCCCACAGGGAAACCCCGAACCAAAATAAAAAAAAAAAAAAATGAAGTGGGAGTCCCCCTAAATTCCATACCAGGCCCTTCAGGTCTGGTATGGATATTAAGGGGAACCCCGGCCAAAATTAAAAAAAAAAAAATGACGTGGGGTTCCCCCTAAATTCCATACCAGACCCTTCAGGTCTGGTATGGATTTTAAGGGGAACCCCGCGCCAAAAAAAAAAAAAAAATGGCGTGGGGTTCCCCCAAAAATCCATACCAGACCCTTATCCGAGCACGCAACCTGGCAGGCCGCAGGAAAAGAGGGGGGGACGAGAGTGCGCCCCCCCCCCTGAACCATACCAGGCCACATGCCCTCAACATTGGGAGGGTGCTTTGGGGTAGCCCCCCAAAACACCTTGTCCCCATGTTGATGAGGACAAGGGCCTCATCCCCACAACCGTGGCCGGTGGTTGTGGGGGTCTGCGGGCAGGGGGCTTATCGGAATCTGGAAGCCCCCTTTAACAAGGGGACCCCCAGATCCCGGCCCTCCCCCCCTGTGTGAAATGGTAAGGGGGTACTTACCCCTACCATTTCACTAAAAAAGTGTCAAAATAGTTAAAAATGACAAGAGACAGTTTTTGACAATTCCTTTATTTAAATGCTTCTTCTTTCTTCCTTCATCTTCTTCTTCTTCTGGTTCTTCTGGCTCTTCTGGTTCTTCCTCCGGCGTTCTCGTCCAGCATCTCCTCCGCGGCATCTTCTATCTTCTTCTCCTCGGGCCGCTCCGCACCCATGGCATTGGGGGGGAGGCTCCCGCTCTTCTCTTCATCTTCTTCTTCATCCTCTTCTCTTCTTCCTTCTTCTCTTCTTCTCTGTTTCTCTTCTTAATTTTCTTCTCCGGGCCGCTCCGCATCCATGCATGGAGGGAGGCTCCCGCTGTGTGACGGCGTCTCCTCATCTGACGGTTCTTAAATAACGGGGGGCGGGGCCACCCGGTGACCCCGCCCCCTCTGATGCACGGGACATGACGGGACTTCCCTGTGGCATTCCCCGTGATGTCACAGGGAAGTCCCGTCAAGTCAACGTGCGTCAGAGGGGGGCGGAGTCACCGGGTGGCCCCGCCCCCCGTTATTTAAGAACCGTCAGATGAGGAGACGCCGTCACACAGCGGGAGCCTCCCTCCATGCATGGATGCGGAGCAGCCCGGAGAAGAAAATTAAGAAGAGAAACAGAGAAGAAGAGAAGAAGGAAGAAGAGAAGAGGATGAAGAAGAAGACGAAGAGAAGAGCGGGAGCCTCCCCCCCAATGCCATGGGTGCGGAGCGGCCCGAGGAGAAGACGATAGAAGACGCCGCGGAGGAGATGCTGGACGAGAACGCCGGAGGAAGAACCAGAAGAGCCAGAAGAACCAGAAGAAGAAGAAGATGAAGGAAGAAAGAAGAAGCATTTAAATAAAGGAATTGTCAAAAACTGTCTCTTGTCATTTTTAACTATTTTGACACTTTTTTAGTGAAATGGTAGGGGTAAGTACCCCCTTACCATTTCACACGGGGGGGGGCCGGGATCTGGGGGTCCCCTTGTTAAAGGGGGCTTCCAGATTCCGATAAGCCCCCCGCCCGCAGACCCCCACAACCACCGGCCACGGTTGTGGGGATGAGGCCCTTGTCCTCATCAACATGGGGACAAGGTGTTTTGGGGGGCTACCCCAAAGCACCCTCCCAATGTTGAGGGCATGTGGCCTGGTATGGTTCAGGAGGGGGGGGGGCCGCACTCTCGTCCCCCCCTCTTTTCCTGCGGCCTGCCAGGTTGCGTGCTCGGATAAGGGTCTGGTATGGATTTTTGGGGGAACCCCACGCCGTTTTTTTTTTTTTTTTGGCGCGGGGTTCCCCTTAAAATCCATACCAGACCTGAAGGGTCTGGTATGGAATTTAGGGGGAACCCCACGTCATTTTTTTTTTTTAATTTTGGCCGGGGTTCCCCTTAATATCCATACCAGACCTGAAGGGCCTGGTATGGAATTTAGGGGGACTCCCACTTCATTTTTTTTTTTTTTTAATTTTGGTTCGGGGTTTCCCTGTGGGGAATTCCCATGCCGTTTTTATCAATGAACTTCTATGTGTATTGACGGCAATGCAATAGCCGCGGGTAGTTTTAAATGAGTTTTTTCCTTCCAAATGTCATTTTGCTGTCAGGCTGTTCTAAACACGGGAAACATGCGCCCCTTTACAGGCATACTATAGACACCCCCCAGGTACGAAATTTAAAGGGATATTACACTTTTATTGTTTGATTTTAAGCATTATTAAAATCACTGCTCCTGAAAAAACTGCCGTTTTTAAAACTTTTTTTTGCATTGATCCATGTCCCCTGGGGCAGGACCCAGGTCCCCAAACACTTTTTATGACAATAACTTGCATATTAGCCTTTAAAATTAGCACTTTTGATTTCTCCCATAGACTTTTAAAGGGTGTTCCGCGGCATTCAAATTTGCCGCGAACACCCCAAATTGTTCGGTGTTCGGCGAACTTGCGAACAGCCAATGTTCGAGTCGAACATGAGTTCGACTCGAACTCGAAGCTCATCCCTAGTCTTCACACACGTGCAAATCACTCAAACGGTAAAGTTGGTAAAATTGGAGGCTTACCGGAGGGTTTGAACCCAAAACAGTGTATACTGTGAGGGTCAAACCAGCTTTTATTGCATAATGGCAATGGTGGGGAGACCTTGACAGCGTGAAGGGATCACAAGGAGTTCATAAAGATGTATCTTCTCCAATCATAACATAGGATCTCCCCGTGTGCGGCTCATAGAGAATATAAAAAAGGCCACATAGTGTGATACCATAAAAACCGTGGTTTATTTAAAAGGAAATACACTTACATGATAAAGTTGTTAAAAAAGCGCTTGTACATAAAAGAAGGCAGCAGTGGAGTCCTCCCGACGCGTTTCGTCTGAGTAGACTTCGTCCTGGGACCCCAGGACGAAGTCTACTCAGACGAAACGCGTCGGGAGGACTCCACTGCTGCCTTCTTTTATGTACAAGCGCTTTTTTAACAACTTTATCATGTAAGTGTATTTCCTTTTAAATAAACCACGGTTTTTATGGTATCACACTATGTGGCCTTTTTTATATTCTCTATGAGCCGCACACGAAGAGATCCTATGTTATGATTGGAGAAGATACATCTTTATGAACTCCTTGTGATCCCTTCACGCTGTCAAGGTCTCCCCACCATTGCCATTATGCAATAAAAGCTGGTTTGACCCTCACAGTATACACTGTTTTGGGTTCAAACCCTCCGGTAAGCCTCCAATTTTACCAACTTTACCGTTTGAGTGATTTGCACGTGTGTGAAGACACTGTGGTGTGACGTTCTAGAGCTGATTCATTCATACATCATTCAATCTGGAACTTGAATTTTATCTGGTGTTTAGCATCCATTCAGAGACTATAGGACCTCATGCTGGTGAAGGTGGTTCACATATCACTCACAAGCAGTATTCCATTTATCTCTTACCCATGGACTCTGTACTGTATTTGGATTCATATATAATGTGAGAAATTCAACTGTGTTTGAGTTTAGTTGTTTGCAGGATACTGGCTCCATACCCTATCAGTGTGTAGGTGTCTTATTTTCCTTTCGTTCCTTTTTAGCGCTTCACGTTTTGGTTTCCATTTGATATATGTGCAATTTTCTAGTGCTGTGTTAGCGGCTTAATATTATTCGGGAGTAAGCGCATATTTGCCATTTGGGTTGTTTAGGGGGAGGTTAGAGACCTGAATGCAAGGCTTAGGATCTGGTGTAAGAAGGAAGGGTTTAGGTTTCTAGAGCACTGGGCTGACTATGGGGTACAACCTATATGCTAAAGATGGTTTGCACCTGAATGCAAGGGGGTCTACTGTGCTGGGGGAGAGGTTTATGGGAAGGTTGGAGGAGTATTTAAACTAGGATTGAGGGGGGGGATGAACTAGAATTCAGTTGGGCAGACGGGTCAGTTAGGGCTCAGACATTAATGGAGGGTGGAATGGGGATAGATGGGGGGGGGGGTTATGGCAGGTGATAAGAAGGTTCCCATGTTGCAAACAGCCATTGGAAATTAAAGTGCCATTTGTACTACTAAAAAAGATATGCAAAACACCAGAGCAAAATGTATTAATGCAGTAAAGTGTTTTTTTTTACCAACGCCAGAAATCTGCCAAGGAAAATAGGTGAGTTGGAAGCTCTGGTGCACGAGGAGAGCTATGATGTAATAGGTATTGCTGAATCTTGGCTTCATTCCTCACATGACTGGGCTATTAATATTCCTGGTTATGCAATCTTTCGGAGAGACAGAGTAAAAAGGAAAGGTGGTGGGGTCTGTCTCTATGTGAAACGTGATCTCAAAGGGAGTGTGAATGAGAACCTAATTGATGGAGAGCTTAATGTGGCTGAAGCATTATGGGAGGAACTGCATATAGATGTGCGTAGTTCAAAGTTAATCATTGGAGTTTGTTATAGACCACCCAATGTTAATGAGGAGGTGGAGAATCAGCTCCTTGCACAGATGGAAAGGGCTGCAAGGGCTGGGACGGTGATAATAATGGGGAATTTTAACTACCCGGAAATTGACTGGAGTAATGGCAATGCTGGAACAGTTTAAGGGCAAAAATGTATAAACCTATTACAGGACAATTTTATGGCCCAGTTTATTGAGGCCCTGACTAGAAATGATGCTCTGTTGGACCTGGTAATCTCAAACCATGCAGAGCTTATTACTAATGTTCATATAAAGGAACATCTGGGTAGCAGTGACCATAACATGATTACATTTGATGTTAGCCGTAAGCAAAAAACACAAAGGGGAAAGATAAAAACACTTAACTTTAAAGCGGCGGTCTGCCCACCGCTGCAAAAATTAAAAGCCAGCAGCTGCACATACTGCAGCTACTGACTTTTAATAATCGGACACTTACCTGTCCTGGAGTCCAGCGATGTCGGCACCGCAGCTGATGTTTCCATCAGCTGTCGGGTGCATGCTGCCTCCATTGCGATTAAGGGAACCTGGCAGTGAAGCCTTACGGCTTCACGCCGGGATCCCTACTGTGCATGTGCTGTGCGACGCTCCGCTCCTCTCTCCTACTGGCCCGGTGGCCGGGCAAGGAGGAGGGAGGAGGAGGGAGCCCGGGCGGTGACGTCAATACCCACAGTTGAGGCTCCTGGAAGTGTAAAAGACAGGTATCCTGCACAACCCCCCCCCCCCCGAAAGGTGCCAAATGTGGAACCTGAGGGAGGAAGGAGTACAACAAGCGGAAGTTCCACTTTTGGGTGGAACTCCGCTTTAAGAGAGCAAATTTTCCAAGGATGAGGGCTGCTCTCCAGGACTTAGGCTTGGAGGGAATATTGGCATCAATGAACACAGAACAGAAATGGGAATTCTTCAAAAAGACTGTTTGTGAACTCACTGCAAAGTATATTTCCACTATAAGTTTTAAAGGCTAAAAATAAAACCTATGTGGCTCACGTCCAAAGTTAAAAAGGTATAAACAATAAGAAAAAAGCTTTTAACAAATATAAAATTGAAGAAACATTACTATCGTTGAAATGTTACAAAGAATGTAACAGAATATGTCAAAAGGAAATCAAGGACGCAAAAATTCAAAATGAACAACAGATTGCAAACGATAGTAGGACAAACCTCAAAAAAAATTTCAAATATATTAATAGTAAAAAGGTCAAGTCTGAGCATGTAGGCCCTTTACAAAATAAACTAGATTGGGTGACTGGGGACAAAGAAAAGGCACATTTATTAAATACCTTCTTCAGTTCTGTGTATACAAAGGAGCATGGGGGTCCTTAATGGGGGTGGTAGTGCCACAGCTCCAAACGATCCACAATGGCTCAAAAGAGTTATATGGTCCAGAAATATTTAAACACAATAAAGGTGGATAAAGCACCTGGACCAGATGGCATCCACCCACGGATCCTAAAAGAATTGAGCTCTGTCATTTCATGGCCATTGTTACTAATATTTAGGGACTTGTTAATGACTGGAATGAAACCACTGGATTGACATAGGGCCAATGTGGTGCCTATATTTAACCACTTCACATCCGTGCTATGGCCAAATAACGGCCACAGCACGGACCTAAATTCCCGGGAGGCCGTCATATTACGGCCTTCCCTGTGCAAGCGCCCTGCAGGGCACGCGCCGAGCGCGCTGTGATCACCGAGTCACTGAGACTCGGGTGATCACCGATCCAAGTAAGGGGCCGGTCCCGGCACCTTACCATGTGATCAGCTGTCAGCCAATGACAGCTGATCACATGATGTAAACAAAAGATCGGTAATCGTTTTTTTTCATACTCACGCTGAGAGCATGAGTAGAAAAAAAAGCCGATCACTGGCTAAGATGTGAGGGACATCGGTCCCGAAGTGGAATAGGCACATCTGCCTCATTAGTGCCACCTAATAGTGCCACCTAACAGTGCCCACAGTGCCACCTAACAGTGCCCACAGTGCCACCTAACAATGCCCACAAGTGCCACCTATCAATGCCCACAAGTGCCAGCTATCAATGCCCACAAGTGCCACCTATCAATGCCCACCTGTAGTGCCAATCAGTGCCACCTAGCAGTGCTGCCTATCAGTGTAACTGATCAGTGCCCATCACTGCCGCCTATCAGTGCCCATCACTGCCGCCTCATCAGCGTACATCAATGAAGGTACATCAATGAAGGAGAAAAATTACCTGTTTTAAATATTTTATAACAAAATATAAAAAAAACTATATATTTTTTTTAAATTCAGGTTTTTACATTTTTTTAACACAAAATAAAAACTGCAGAGGTGATCAAATACCACCAAAAGAAAGCTCTATTTGCGGTGAAAAAATGATAAAAATTTCATTTGGGTACAGTGTTGTATGACCGCGCAATTGTCATTCAAAATGCGTCAGCGCTGAATGCTGAAAATTGATCTGGATAGGAGGGGGGTTTAAGTGCCCAGTAAGCAAGTAGTTAAAAAGGGATCAAAGTCTTTACCAAGTAACTATAAACCTGTTAGTTTAACCAATTTCCGACCGGCTTACGTCTTTTTTATGGGGGCAGAATGGCACCCCTGCACAAAACCCCATATATGTACGGGATTCCCTTTAAGAGCCGCCAGAGGACGTGCACGCTCCGGCGGAGGCGCGCTCCCAGCACAAAACACTCCCTGTCAGGGGAGAGGAGACATATTGTTTGTTCCTAGTAAGTAGGAACAACGATATGTCTCCTCCCCTAGTCAGTCCTATCCCCATACAGTTAGAACACACTGAGGGAACACACATTTAACCCCTTGATCGCACCCTAGTGTTAACCCCTTCCCTACCAGTGACATTTACACAGTAATCAGTGCATATTTATAGCACTGATCGCTCTATAAATGTCAATGGTCCCAAAAATCTGTCAAAAGTGTCCGATCTGTCCCTCGCAATGTACCACTAAAAATCGCAGATCACCGCCACTAGTAAAAAAAAAAAATAATAATAAAAATGCCATAAAAATGCCATACAAATGCCATACAAATGCCATAAATCGTTCCCATAGTTTGTAAACGCTATAACTTTTGCGCAAACCAATGAATATATGCTTATTGCGGTTTTTTTTACCAAAAATATGTGGAATAATATATATTGGCCTAAACTGATGAAGAAATTTGTTTTTTAAAAACATTTTTGGGGATATTTATTAAAGCAAAAAGTAAAAAATATTGTTTTTTTTTTCAAAATTGACGCACTTTTTTTGTTTATAGCACAAAAAATAAAAACCACAGAGGTGATCAAATACCACCAAAAGAAAGCTCTATTTGTGGGAAAAAAAGGCCGAAAATTTAGTTTGGGTACAGCATTGCATGACCGCACAATTACCAGTTAAAGCAGCGCAGTGCCAAATTGTAAAAAAATCTCTGGTCATTAAGGGGGTAAAATATTCTGGGGCTGACGTGATTAACTTCTATAGTCGGGAAGATACTGGAGAGTTTAACAAAAGACCACATAGACGAGTTCTTGCTGGAAAAAAATATTTTAAGCAATAGACTGCATGGATTCACGAAAGACAGAAGTTGTCAAACAAATGGAATTTCTTTTTATGAGGAGATAAGTAAAACCTTGGACAGAGGGGTGGCTGTGGACGTGGTATACTTGGATTTTGCAAAAGCGTTCGATACAGTTCCCCGCACACGGCTCATGTGTAAGGTAAAGTCTACAGGCTTGGAAATATCAGTTTGTAAATGAATGGAAAACTGTTTAAAACATAGAATTCAGAGAGTAGTGGTTAATGATTCTTACTCTGAATGGTCTAAGTGGTTATCAGCTGTGTACCCCAAGATTCAGTATTGGGCCTCCTACTTTTTAATATCTTTATAAATGATATAGGGTCTGGGATTAAATGTACCATTTCTGTCCTTGCAGATGACACTAAGCTATGCAGTGGAATAACGTCCTTACAGGATGTCTCCAATTTACAAGCCGACCTTAACGCACTTTGTAATTGGGTGACTATGTGACATATGAGGTTTAATGTAGATAAATGTAAAGTTATGCACTTGGGGGCTAAGAATATGCATGCATCATACATACTAGGGAGAGTACAACTGGGGGAATCCATAGTGGAGAAGGATCTGGGGGTTTTGGTAGATCATAAGCTATAAATAGCATGCAATGCCAAACGAGCAAAGTCCTTCCTTGTATTAAGAGAGGTATGGTCTCCAGAGAGAGGGATATAATTTTGCCCCTGTACAAATCATTAGTAAGACCTCATCTGGAATATGCAGTTCAGTTTTGGGCACCAGTTGTCAAAAAGGATATTGGGGACCTGGAGAAAGTACAGAGAAGAACAACCAAACTGATAAGAGACATGGAGGAGCTCAGCTATGAGGGAAGATTAGAGGAACTGAGTTTTTTCTTTCTTGAGAAGAGGAGATTAAAGGGAGATAAGATCAACATGTACAAGTATATAAGGGGTCCATATAGTGAACTTTGTTTTGAGTTTTTCACTTTACTGTCATCACAGAGGAAAAGGGGGCACTCTTTACGTCTAGAGGAAAAGAGATTTCATCTCCAAATATGGAAAGGTTTCTTCTCAGTAAGAGCTGTGAAAATGTGGAATAGACTCCCTCCAGAGGTGGTTCTGGCCAGCTCAGTAGATTGCTTTAAGAAAGGCCTGGATTCTTTCCTAAATGTACATAATATAACTGGGTAGTGACATTTATAGGTAAAGTTGATCCAGGAGAAATCCGATTGCCTCTCGGGGGATCAGGATTTTTTTTTTGCTGTAACAAACGTTCCAGGGTGAACCTTCCAGATATCAGATTAGGCCCAAGCGAATCCAAAGGCATGGTGAGCAATGGAGGGGTAAGATTGCCCTATATACCGCTGGAGGCTATGAGGCTCTAGGACTGATCTGTGGACGATGCCTTCAGCCTAACCACGCAATTAAGGCCTTGGATCGTCTGTGGACGTTGTGGGGAACAGTTGTTTGAGGTTATCACTACAAACCCAGCCTCCTCGGATACTACAGGTTGACTGGGACCAGAACATTGCGGTCCCAGCTGAGAGTGATCCCCAGAGTTCACTGGAGTCGTGCTAGAAGCTGCTAATCCTGTATCGTGACCACCCCAGGACCCAGCGAATGAGTTGCTTCTAGAGGCTGTGGTTGGGCCCAACTGCTTACTATGATGTCCATGTATCCTGAGAGGAAAGTACCGGGGCGGAGTAAGCAAGTGAGAAGTGAGAGTAGTGTGCTTGTGGGGGAAGCGATGCCTGTAATCAACCAAAAAAATTAGATAATTGTGCCGGCAAAGGTGCATGCTAAGCGCAGCTATCTCCCGGCTAAAGAGTGTTCCACCCCTTCATATTTGGATATCCCGTCCGACAGGTTATCGGAGTTGTTTTCGGACACTTTGTCCTATACCGGGAAGTTGGGTGATAGCGATGAGGAACCAATGAGTGAGGTGCAAGAATGCGGGATTCTCTCTGCTGTGACTGCCAAGGTGGAGATCAAGCTGCCTCTGGATGCAGCTTCCCTAGTCAGTACCTCCAAGTCTGTCAAGGAGGATTCAGGGGTTATATGGGTCCCCAAAGCTCACCCTATGGCGCCCTTACCTAAAGTTACTGGGTGTTCAGTTCAACGTACACCAGACGCCCGGGTCCTACCCGGAAACGGGGATTCCAAAACCCTGCCTAGGCTGTCCAAAATACAGCGAATCATAATAAAGAAGGTAGCGCCAGAATACAGATCTCTGTATCCATATATACCAGCTCATTTGAAAGACGAGATCTTTGACAAGGAGGCCCAGTGGGTGGACGAGGCTGTGTGCAGCTTTCTACAAATCCCTCTTCATCTGGATTTTTCCAAGCTGTCACCTAAGGTGGCTGAAAAATACCATTCTGTAGTGAATACCTGGAGCTACGGCTGAAAGATTAACTTGAACAGCATACCGTATATACTCGAGTATAAGTCGAATTTTTCAGCCCTTTTTATTGGGCTGAAAGTGTCCCTTCGACTTATACTCAAGTCACCGCCATCTGTCTGCATGATCAGCGTGTCATGCAGGCAGACGGCGGCCGGCGTGTGATGATAGCGTTCGGCGGCTATTGCAGCTTTCAAAAGCCGCGCCTCCTGCTCGTCTGTGATAGGCTGAACAGCTGTCAGTGTACAGCCTATCACGGACATTCTCTCATCCTCGTCCGTGGTATGAGAATGAGAGAATGTCCGTGATAGGCAGTCAGCGGTCAGCCTATCACAGACAAGGAGGAGGCGCGGCTTTTGAACTGTGGAATGGCCGCCGAACACTATCATCACACGCCGGCCGCCGTTTGAGGATGGAGATCGCCAATGGGAGGATGGAGATCGCCACAGGGAGGCTGCACAGGACACAGGTAGGCTGCACATGCACACAGGACACATGCACACAGGACATGTACAGGACACACATGTACAGGACACACATACATGTACAGGACACACATACATGTACAGGTAGGCTGCACAGGACACAGGGAGGCATGCAGCTGCAGATGGGCATTGTTGACCCTCTGCATTTCTCACCCTCGTCTTATACTCGGGTCAATAAATTTTTCCCAGTTTTTTGTGGTAAATTAGGGGCCTCGACTTATACTCGGGACGACTTATACTCGAGTATATACGGTAGTCAGTTGCAGACCGGATAAAAGAGACATTAAACGTTTTGTCACTACGATGAACACCAAGGGAGAGACCTTGATCTTACCCGATCCCTGGTACTATTGGTAACTGTTGTGAAGATGCCAATATCATCTCTCTTTGTGGATTACAAATGTGCAGTTGTGAGTCAAAGGACGCTTTGCTGAAGCCACTCTATTTCTTTGCACAAAGTTCTTTCATAATAGGGAACATTTCAGAAAGCTGTACTGCCAGGACTGTGCTGGACTGAATGCTCCTGTCAGATACATGGAAGTGATCTCTTGAGCCACATTGGCTAAGACTAAAATTGTTGGGGTGTTCCACCCTGAAGAGCGATCTGTGACTTTCAGGAGATTGTTGTTTGCAAGTAATCAAGAAAGTTTTTGTCTTTGGCTGTCATGTGGACAGACTAAAGATATCTTTGCAAGGGGGCCTGTGTCCTGAAGTGTGGTCCCTTGCACCATGACCTGGCTGCTTATTGCCTAATATGCAGTCATGTCTTTTTGTGCCCGGGGGTTCCCTTTAAAGAAGAGAGGGAACTGCTAGGAAATGTTGTCCATCCCAAGTGAAATTGATGGACTGAGACATGCCATGGATGCTGGATGTGTAGTTAGTTAGAATAGGCTGTGATAAAGGAGCAATTGCCTATTTTCTTCAAACAATGGCCTCATCTATGTATCAGGACTGTTACTTGATAAAACCTTTGCTAAAGATATACCGTATGCTGATTAGGAAAGGGGGTGGCATTCTCAGCGAGAATGGGGCCTGCTTTCATTATATAAATAATGTAGACATTTATAGGGTGTATTTACACTGCAATACTGTTCTCGGCTGAGGACACTTTCAAATCACTATGTACATATTGCACTACGTTATTATAGGATAGGATGCATTTGCATTGTTTTGATCTCTCTCTTTCAGGTGTTGCTGTATCGGTGCGTCTTCCTTGGCTAAGGAGAGACAGAGATCTAACCTGATGACAACACTAACCCTCTGTATATTTTGTTTTTACTGTATACAGTCATGTCCATAAATATTTGGACATCGACAAAATTCTAATCTTTTTGGCTCTATACACCACCACAATGGATTTGAAATGAAACAAACAAGATGTGCTTTAACTGCAGACTTTCAGCTTTAATTTAAGGGTATTTACATCCAAATCAGGTGAACGGCGTAGGAATTACAACAGTTTGTATATGTGTCTCCCACTTTTTAAGGGACCAAAAGTAATGGGACAGATTAACAATCATCCATCAAACTTTCACTTTTTAGTACTTGGTTGCAAATCCTTTGCAGTCAATTACAGCCTGAAGTCTGAAACACATAGATATCACAAGATACTGGGTTTCATCCCTGGTGATGCTCTGCCAGGCCTCTACTGCAACTGTCTTCAGTTCCTGCTTGTTCTTGGCATTTTCCCTTCAGTTTTGTCTTCAGCAAGTGAAATGCATGCTCAATCGGAGTCAGGTCAGGTGATTGACTTGGACATTGCATAACATTCCACTTCTTTCCCTTAAAAAACTCTTTGGTTGCTTTCGCAGTATGCTTCGGGTCATTGTCCATCTGCACTCTGAAGCGCCGTCCAATGAGTTCTGAAGCATTTTGCTGAATATGAGCAGATAATATTGCCCGAAACACTTCAGAATTCACCCTGCTGCTTTTGTCAGCAGTCACATCATCAATAAATACAAGAGAACCAGTTCCATTGGCAGCCATACATGCCCACGCCATGACACTACCACCACCATGCTTCACTGATGAGGTGGTATGCTTTGGATCATGAGCAGTTCCTTTACTTCTCCATACTCTTCTCTTCCCATCACTCTGGTACAAGTTGATCTTGGTCTCATCTGTCCATAGGATGTTGTTCCAGAACTGTGAAGGCTTTCTTAGATGTTGTTTGGCAAACTCTAATTTGACCTTCCTGTTGTTGAGGCTCACCAATGATTTACATCTTGTGGTGAACCCTCTGTATTCACTGTGGTGAAGTCTTCTCTTGATTGTTGACTTTGACACACATACACCTACCTCCTGGAGAAGTTTCTTGATCTGGCCAACTGTTGTGAAGGGTGTTTTCTTCACCAGGGAAAGAATTCTTCGGTCATTCACCACAGTTGTTTTCCGTGGTCTTCCGGGTCTTTTGGTGTTGCTGAGCTCACTGGTGCATTCTTTCTTTTTAAGGATGTTCCAAACAGTTGATTTGGCCACGCCTAATGTTTTTGCTATCTCTCTGATGGGTTTGTTTTGTTTTTTCAGCTTAATGATGGCTTGCTTCACTGATAGTGTCAGCTCTTTGGATCTTAAATTGAGAGTTGACAGCAACAAATTCCAAATGCAAATAGCACACTTGAAATGAACTCTGGACCTTTTATCTGCTCCTTGTAAATGGGATAATGAGGGAATAACACACACCTGGCCATGAAACAACTGTTGTCCCATTACTTTTGGTCCCTTAAAAAGTGGGAGGCACATATACAAACTATTGTAATTCCTACATTGTTCACCTGATTTGGATGTAAATACCCTCAAATTAAAGCTGAAAGTCTGCAGTTAAAGCACATCTTGTTCATTTAATTTCAAATCCATTGTGGTGGTGTATAGAGCCAAAAAGATTAGAATTGTGTCAATGTCCCAATATTTATGGACCTGACTGTATATTAGATAGATAGTTAGGAAGCAATACTATTGCTCTGCTTGCTTTTAAAATTATACATAACTATTTTGATACTTGAGTGTCATACATGACTTACCATTTTCATGTGTCTGATACTATGTTTATTTCAGGTGGTAAGTCACACATATCTTTTATATTTTTAAATTGTTACTTTGTTATTCTTTTCCTGTTTCCCCACCTATCCCAGTTTTTGCCAGGACATTTGCTCTCAGGCTTGGGAGCTCAAATTATTTTTCTGCAAACTCCGAGACGTAGTTTTTTTTGGGCAGGAAGAGAATGTAGCACCCTGGGGTTTAGGCAGGGACCTCCTCACAAATGTACTTACCAGGAGTAGCTATCCTGGTCAATTGTTAGAGATCTATTGATTTCCTCCTAATCTTGGCCTTGTTGCACTTTTCTCTTCTACCACTAGGTGGCCGGGTACTTGGTGGTACTAGATATGAGAAGGGCAACTCAAGCTCAGGTTATGGGTATATGGGGTATCTCAGCCTATGGGCAGGGGTTTTCTTGAATCCCTTGGCCTGCTGGGAGAACCTATATATTTGGGTGAAGTCAGGTGATCTGTGTTTTGTGCCACCTGGACGGCTTTCTGGGTGGAGGTGTGTCGAATTGTCCCGGGCTGCTAGACCGGAGATTGGGCCTATCCCAGGGACATCTGGCTGCTAGGCTGTTTGAGGGCTTATCCAGAAGCAAGAGAGAGAGAGAGCAGCACAGGGTTGGGATTGCGGCTTGCAGTCCAACCAGAAGTGACGGTTCTGCCGGCCTGAGAACCTGTCAGTGGTTGGAGATAGAAGGGAAGCTGTTGCCACTAAGGGACCAACCACCTTATTACCATGGACCACAGTGAGTAACTGAAGCAAGTACCAGAATAGGATTCTCACTGAATGGGCACGGTGGAGAATAGGGAAACTTCAGACGGTGATCAAGTCAGGGACCCAGCCAGCGGAGCTGACGCTTGCAGAGCAACCTTGTGTGTCAAGCCAGGGACCGAGCAGGCCAGCAGGGGTGAAGCTTGAGAAGTATCGGGAGTGCCGAGCTAGGGACCCAGCAGAGAGTCGGGGTGACGCTTGAGGAAGATACCACCATGAAGATTGGAGGAACTCAAGGGATTCAGTGGCAGTGAAACTTAGGTGAGGATATAAATAACTTGGAATTGGATTATCTCATGGTGAAGAGCCCCTACGGCCATGGACAACGGAACAGTCTCATGAGTCACATGGGCAGGCTGTAGAGGTCTCCCATCAAGAGCCTCAATGGCAAGTGGAGTGCCACGCAGCTGCAGCGGAATCAAATGCTTTGAAACAAAGGCAGAATCAATGAACAGAGTCGATTAGAGCCTGTATCTCGACGGACGACACAGCCCAAGAAAGGGTAACCGAAACCAGGGGCTTATCCTTCTGGATAACTGGGGATGAAACAAAGCCACCTAAGGTCTGTCCATGACAGGACCTCAAGGTTCGGGTGTTCCCTGGATGGGTAGGACAAGACTTCAAATAGTGACCTGCCTGGCCACAATAAAGGCACAATCTCTCCCTCCTCCTAAGGGTCCTCTCATTCGCAAAGAGATGCGTGAAGCCCAAGTGCATGGATTCATCTTCACTGACCGACTCAGTACCAGGAGACATGGGAGGTGAGGGACGCAAGGGTGGGACTGCAAAGCTCAGAGACAAATATACAGGAGGCTTCCGCAAGCGCTCCTTAAAAGAGAGTCTTTCTCTGAGTCTGGAGTCAATGAAGATGGCAAACATGATCAACTTCTCCAGCTCAGTGGGTATATCTCGGGCTGCTATCTCATTGAGGGTATCTGAGAGACCATTAGAAAAAGCAGCCACGAGGGCCTCATTGTTCCAAGCAACCTCTGCTGCCAGAGTACGGAATTCAATGGCATAATCGGTAGCAGTTCGGTAGCAGTTCTCGTACTCTATTTGATGGACATGAGGCACTTGGCAGAAGAAGTGGAGCGTGCGGGAATGTCAAATACCCTTTTAAAGGAAGCCACAAACTCAGGGTAACTCAAGACAACAGGTTTTTGCATCTCCCATAGAGGGTTTGCCCAGGCCAAGGCTCTCTCAGAAAGCAAAGATATCATGAAACCTACTTTGCTTCTGTCCGTGGGAAACTTCTAGGGCAGCATCTGAAAGTATATCTCAACCTAGTTGAGAAACCCTCTGCATCGGACTGGATCACCCCCAAATCGCTGGGGAAGCGGAGTGTAACCAGACATACCTCTTATAGAGGTAATACTCGAGGCAGGTGCCTGCACAGAGACTGGAGCAGCAGCAGGGATGGCCTGCAACACAGGTTGTACCGGAGCAGTCACAGTGGGAGATTCCAGGTGAGCCGTGCGACTCAGGAGCGTTTGTAACGCCATGGCAAACTGATCCATGCGGGGATCCTGCTCAATCTGTAAAAAATATTACCAACAAGTGGATTGACTGCATCTTCTGAATTCATGGCCTTCGTCTACTGTCAGAAACCATAAATCCGACTGAGACAGAAATACAGTTAAATCTCACTTGTTTAATAATAATAAAAAAAGGTAGACAGAGTAAACAGAGTAAACGTAGTCAAAACATAGCCAGAGTTCAGGAACCGGAACGGATAGTCAGACAAGCCAAAACGTCAGGGAGCCAGAGATGAGCGTAGTAGAACAGCAAGCAGGATCTGGAGCCAGAAGGAATGTCAGCCAAGCAAGTCTTTAACAGGAACACAGGAGAGCGTCTCTAGAGATGTGACCAAGGCGAAGACAGAGATCATCTGGGCTGGATGGCTTAAGTAGGCAGGACTGACGAGCAGGATATCATCAGCAAGTGAGTCACTGTGGAGAGATAGGCAATTAGCCGACAGCTGAGCGGCCAGCTCAGAGAAGGAAGGGCTGAGCCCAGCCCTGACAGCTCCCCGCTCTGTAGTGCCCCCCATAGCAGTATCCTCTGTAACCACTCACCCCCACAGTAGTGCCCTCTGTCCCCCCTCTGTGGTGCCCTTTGCCACCCCATAGCAGTATCCTCTTCCACCCCCCCCCCCCCCACTAGTGTATTGTGCCTTTTACTGGTATTTACTCTTGTTTTCAGAAGCTTTAGTGCTGCATACCAAGATCTTGCGGTCATCAACCCTTTACAACCTCCTTCGCCCCTGCCCCTCCCTCAGTCCATCTTATATGCACTCTCTGCAACATCCAATAAGGAATCCCCTCTTTTTTTCCCCTGTCCCTATTATTATTCCTGTGTATCCCTATACTCATGGACATTTTTGCAGTGTTTTATATATATATATATATATATATATATATATATATATATATATATATATATTTATATATATTTATCTTTGTATTGATTGTGTACACTAACCCCGTCAAGCATATATATGTATGTGCACTCATAATTATATTTTTATAATCTTACACATTTACTGAACACTGTACGCTAGTATTGTTTTTATTTTCATTTTTATTTTTTTATTATTATTGTTATTTTTCATTTTCATTATTTTTTTTCTCTTTTTCCTCAATATTAGGGGTGCAACGGATCGTCATCGATCCGTGATCCGATCCACGGATCGATGACGATCGATCCGCGGATCGCTCTGTGGCCTCGGCCATAGGAATGGCCGCGGCTTCGGCCTAGCTCTGGAGCGGCGGCCATCTTGGTACACCCGGCGGCTGTTTAGCACGTGATGGCTCTAAGGTGGTGTGGTTAGTGTCTGAGTTGAACGAGGGATGGTGGGGGAGGGGGAGAGGGAGAGAGGGATGGAGGGACAGCAGTCCCAGATCCTACACAACAATAGAAATATGTGTATTCTATGAAGTTTAACAATCAGCAGATAAAGATACTCCAAACACCTGGTGTTAGCACTTCAATCATTACGGCCCCATGGTTGTTATGGTGTCAGGATGATTGAAGCGCATTATTTCTATTATTACATTGTCATATAAAATGAAATCATTCAACTCACCATAATGCAGAATCAGTGGGAGCCCCGAGCGTGTCACTAGCCACGTTGCCTGCCACCAGATGCCATCAGGTGTCACCACCAAATTGCAGCAGCATGTGTCACCACCAAATTGCAGCAGCATGTGTCACCAAATTGCAGCAGCCTGTGTCACCACCAAATTGCAGCAGCCTGTGTCACCACCAAATTGCAGCAGCCTGTGTCACCACCAAATTGCAGCAGCACGTGTCACCACCAAATAGCAGCAGCACGTGTCACCACCAAATAGCAGCAGCACGTGTCACCACCAAATTGCAGCAGCACGTGTCACCACCAAATTGCAGCAGCATGTGTCACCAAATTGCAGCAGCATGTGTCACCAAATTGCAGCAGTATGTGTCACTAAATTGCAGCAGTATGTGTCACCAAATTTCAGCAGCATGTGTCACCAAATTGCAGCAGTATGTGTCACCAAATTGCAGCAGCATGCGACACCAAATTGCAGCAGCATGTGTCCCCAAATTGCAGTAGTGTCACCAAATTGCAGCAGTGTCACCAAACTGCAGCAGTATGTGTCGCCAGATTGCAGCAGTGTCACCAAATTGCAGCAGTATGTGTCCTCAAATTGCAGCAGTGTCACCAAATTGCAGCAGTATGTGTCCCCAAATTGCAGCAGTGTCACCAAATTGCAGCAGTATGTGTCCCCAAATTGCAGCAGTGTCCCCAAATTGCAGCAGTGTCACCAAATTGCAGCAGTATGTGTCCCCAAATTGCAGCAGTGTGTGTCCCCAAATTGCAGCAGTATGTGTCCCAAAATTGCAGCAGTGTCACCAAATTGCAGCAGTGTGTGTCCCCAAATTGCAGCAGTGTGTGTCCCCAAATTGCAGCAGTATGTGTCCCCAAATTGCAGCAGTGTATATCCCCAAATTGCAGCAGTGTGTGTCACCAAATTGCAGCAGTGTGTGTCCCCAAATTGCAGCAGCATGTGTCACCACCAAATTGCAGCAGCCCGTGTCACCAAATTGCAGCAGCCTGTGTCACCACCAAATTGCAGCAGCCTGTGTCACCACCAAATTGCAGCAGCATGTGTCACCACCAAATTGGAGCAGCATGTGTCACCAAATTGCAGCAGTATGTGTCACCAAATTGCAGCAGCATGTGTCACCAAATTGCAGCAGTATGTGTCACCAAATTGCAGCAGCATGTGACACCAAATTGCAGCAGCATGTGTCCCCAACTTGCAGCAGTGTCACCAAATTGCAGCAGTATGTGTCCCCAAATTGCAGCAGTGTCAAATTGCAGCAGTATGTGTCCCCAAATTGCAGCAGTGTCACCAAATTGCAGCAGTGTCACCAAATTGCAGCAGTATGTGTCCCCAAATTGCAGCAGTGTCACCAAATTGCAGCAGTATGTGTCCCCAAATTGCAGCAGTGTCACCAAATTGCAGCAGTATGTGTCTCCAAATTGCAGCAGTGTCACCAAATTGCAGCAGTGTCAACAAATTGCAGCAGTATGTGTCCCCAAATGGCAGCAGTGTCACCAAATTGCAGCAGTATGTGTCCCCAAATTGCAGCAGTGTGTGTCTCCAAATTGCAGCAGCGTGTGTCACCACCAAACCCCCCTCCCCCAGTTACTTACCTTGTTATGTGTTGTCCTCTCCAGCGGTGTCTCCTGTGGAGAGCTCCGTTCTTCTCATACTTCCTGTTTCCTCTCTCTCTCTCTCTCTCGAGAGAGAGAGAGAGAGAGAGAGAGAGAGAAGCAGGAAGTGACATCATACTCAGATGTCAATCAAACCGCCCGGCCATAGTAATAGATACTATCGCCGGGGGGAAGCTACTCAGCGCTTCACAAAGCGCCGCAAGGCGGGCTAAACACCCGCAAATGCAGCGCCACGTCTGTAATTTCGTGATTGCATAGACATGGCGCTTTCTACAAGTGCACTGTGTCCGGGTCGCACTGTGTCCGGCGTCCGAACACAGTGCACTTAAGGACCGTTTTTTAGTTTTTTTTTTTTAAAGGGCCAGCTTAAAAAAAAAAAATTTTCACATTTTTTCTTACTGCCTGGAGGGGGGGGGGGGGGCAGCGCCCAGGCGCCCCCTATGGACGGGCCGCCACTGCTTACTTCTTCCTACTGATTTAGCTTTTTTAGCTCCCAGTCCTACTCAGGCCAACTCCAAAAAAAGAAAAGCTCACAGGAGAGGCTGCAGCGGAAGATGAACCAAGTCCAAAAACAAATGTACAAAAATTCCGCAAACTGTAAAGATATTTAACCTGTCATCTCATAACCTATCCATTGCTGACTCGACTCTCGATTCTCTCTAAGTTGAGGACTCAACTTTGCTCCCATCAATAAGCCCAATCCCTTCCTGTTGTTTAAGGATCTCAATCGTTATATCCGTAATCTCACTCTTAAGAGATTTTTTCATATAAAACAAACCAAAGAACAAATTGCTTCTAACTCCACTGATTGTCTACCTCTGATACGATCCCTTAGTGCTTTTGAATTTGAATTTGACACTGATAGTATCCATACACTAGATCTACTATCTGTGGAGGATGGTTCACTCAGCCTCTTCACACAACATCTTGTCACTTCCCCTCCAATAGTCCACTTCACATTAAAGCCCAAATCCATTTTTTATCCTGCTTAATCCAAGGGACCCTATCTTGAGAGTTTCCATAGGGTGGTATACGCTGACTTTCTAAAGTTATGCCGTTCATCCTCCACCCTGTCAACCGGTCAATATAATCTCTCTCCATCTGAGACAAAAGACCTAGACTCCCTGATGCACACGGCAGATATCATTATTAAATCTGCTGATAAAGGAGGAGGGATAGTCCTACAAAATAGACCCGATTACATCTCAGAAGCTTTAAGACTTCTATCTGACGAAGCCACATATACTAAACTTAAAAAGACCCTACTTCTGATTTTACTCGTGAAGTCGACACTCTAGTACAATCAGCCCTCCAAGAAGGAATTATCAACAAAATAGAGGCCTCCTTCTTTCGTAAGGATTTCTATCAAATCCCTTATTTTTATCACCTGCCCAAGATTCACAAAAACTTGACAGTTCCACCAGGCAGACCCATAGTAGCTGCTATGGACAGCGTGACTATGGGGTTTAGCCAATATATTGATCGAAATCTCTAGCCGTTAGTCCATCAATTACAATCTTATATCAGAGATGGCACGCACCTAATGGAACTCCTTTCTCCGTATCAATAGGAATCACCATATCGGTGGTTTTCTTTGGATGGTAATTCCCTCTATACTTCTATTCCCCATCAGTTTTGGCATTAGAGCACTTTCTCCCCAATGACCCACTACTAAACCCGAGACAGGAGGCTTTCATTTTGAAAGCAACCAGTTTCTGCCTTACACATAATTATTTAAATTTTGATACCGACTTTTACTTGCAGATACTATGAAAAGCTATGTGGGGCTAACTTTGCCCCCTTGTATGACAATCTAGCTATGGGCTATTGGGAGAATAATTACATTTGGCAACACAACCCGCTCCCTGCCAATATCGTCTTTTTTGGATGATATATTGATGATATCATCATCATCTGGGACGGACCCATTGAACTGCAATGCCAACCAATATGGCCTGTCATGTACACATGTTTCTGAACCTCACCAACTATCTTTTCTGGACCTGGAACTGGATCACACAGGTAATACTATCTCTGCCAAAAATTATACTAAGCCAACTGCGGGCAACTCCTTTTTTGCATCACAGTAGTTGCCATTATCCTAATGGATACAAAATATCCCAAAAGAGCAGTTTTGCCGGCTCCGACAGAATTGTACTATTGACACTGATTATGACCAACAAAGTTTACTATTAAAGAAAAAATTCTTGGACAAACAATATCCCGAAGAATTGGTAGATAAAGCTGGTGAATTCTATTTAAAATGTAAACCACTCAAAACAGTACGAGAGCCCATAAATCACTCCACTAGATTCATAACCACATTTCACTATCAATACAAAAAAACTGAAAATATACTTAGCAACCACTGGAACATACTTCAACAGGACCCCCATTTAAAAAACATTTTTCCAACCATACAGAGTCACTTACCGAAAAGCCCCTAATCTTAAAAAAAAGATAGCTCCCAGCAAACTTAAATCTGCTCGTGTTAGTCCCAGCCCTCTGGTTCTCATACCCCTTGTGGGCATGTACCAGTGCCGAAAGGTTCTATGTAAAACTTGTCAATTTGTCCTTTTTCCACCAAGGGCAAAACCTACCAGTTGGACAACTTCTTTAACTGTTCATCAGACTTTGTGGTCTATGGACTCACTTGCCCCTGTGGGTTGATATATGTTGGCTGCACCATCTACCCTCTCAGGCAGAGGTTTGGCCAACATAGAAGACTCATTGAAGGGGGCAAAGATAAACACAGTGTCCCACGGCACTTTGCCGAGTTTCATCAAAAAATATACTGCTGGCCTGCAGGTGTGGTTAATAGAACAAATACCTAGATCCCTCACGGAGGCCGAGCGTTTCAAAAAACTGTGCGCATGAGAGACCTTCTGGATTTATAATGTTGACGTGCTCTCGCCTGGAGGCCTCAACGAGGGCATTGAGATTGCCACAGTACTATAATCTTGGTCCTCTAATCTGAATCTATTCTATATCAATTTATATTTAGCCATGTGTGTGTATTAATTATTGATCTGTTCCTATTCATTTTTAATCACATCATTTTTCATTATCGCTGGATTTCATCTTCATTTTCCATGGGGGTGGCGGGGTCGAAGCCCTTGTGAGTATACATCTTCAGGGCCTGGAGATGATCCATATAGTCATATGCTCCTCCCCTTCTCCTTCCCCTCTTTCATATACAGTGGAACCTCAGATTTCAAATAACACAGTTAACAAGTGTTTCGCAATACGAGCACTGTTTTTTTAAAAATCGTAACTCGGTTGGCGAGTGTTGTCTTGCAAAACGAGCACGATTCAGGCCAAAGCAGTGTGCAGTACTGCTTTTGGCCTGAGGTGGGGGGGCTCCGGAGCCGAGCAAAGCCAAACTTCACATTTGGAAATGCACGGAAAGGCCCGAGTACAACACGGCTGACCTTGGCAAATCTCAGGTAGGAAGTCTTTCCGAGGTTTGCCGAGGTCCACCACCTTTTCGGCCGTTTCCGAGGCTCTCCGGCGCCCCCCGCCTCTGGCCGCATGCGGTATTGCATCCCATTGAAGTCAATGCGGAACAAATTATTTTCGTTTCTATTGACTTCAATGGGAAAACTCGCTTTGATATGCGAGTACTTTGGATTACGAGCATACTCGTGGAACGGATTATGCTCGTAATCCGCGGTTCCACTGTATCTCTTTTCAATTGTCTCAGTCTTTTTTCTCTTCTTTTCCCTTCCCTCTGTCCTTTTTTCTTTTTCTATTTTTTCTTTTCCCCTTTTTTTCTTCTTCCCCGGTCTCTATAGCTTCCTTTTACCTCACTTTCTTACCCTCTGCTCTGCCTCCCCGCATAGCACTATCCTCTGCTTCTCTCCCCCCCAAGTTGTGTTCTTTCCTCTGCCCCCCCCCCCCCCCCGGCATAGCACTATCCTCTGCTTCCTCTGCCTCTCTATAGGTGTTACCTCTGTCGCCCCTAAGAAGTGTTGACAACACATAGCTGTAGGTAGCTCTCTGCTACCTTACAGCCAGCGGCTGTACATCACAGAGGAGTGAGAGGCAGCACAGTGCTGGATGGAGGGCGGGACCAGGAGCCCGCTTTAGTAAACTTTTCATGTTAACAAGCTGATGATTGATTGCTAGGAGCCCTAGGGTTGCCTTTTTCTTTAAGCCAAACCCAAACACTTTATAATTTTTTTTATATACACTATAGGATAACAGACCTGGGACACCTTTGGGTGGTGCATAGAGAATAGTAATGCAGCTCACATAGCGCCCCCTCACCCTCCTGTCAGGCCCTGTTCATTCATGACTGAATAATGTGTCTGGGTTTCAGGGGGACACATGATTCAAATCCCGGACAGGTGGCAACCCTAAGGACCGCCTAGGAACCAATCACCTGCTGTTTAACTTGCAAATTCAACTAAAGCAGCTGCTGTGCTCCCGCCCTCCATCCAGCATTGTGCTGCTTCTCACTCCGCTCTGCTAGTAAAGGGAGAGCGGCGCCGGCACAGACTGGGGGAACGGCTCGGCACAGACCTGATCGTGATCTACCTGTCGGCTTCCTGTGATCGACAGGTAGAATGGGAACAACAGGTTGCCAACCCCAGTGCTAGTATACAGTGGCTTGCGAAAGTATTCGGCCCCCTTGAACTTTTCAACCTTTTGCCACATTTCAGGCTTCAAACATAAAGATATAACATTTTCATTTTTTGTGAAGAATCACCAACAAGTGGGACACAATTGTGAAGTGGAACGAAATCTTTTGGATTTTTGAAACTTTTTTAACTAATAAAAAAATGAAAAGTGGGGCGTGCAAAATTATTCGGCCCCCTTGCGTTAATACTTTGTAGAGCCATCTTTTTCTGCGATTACAGCTGCAAGTCGCTTGGGGTATGTCTCTATCAGTTTTGCACATTGAGAGACTGAAATTCTTGCCCATTCTTCCTTGTAAAACAGCTCGAGCTCAGTGAGGTTGGATGGAGAGCGTTTGTGAACAGCAGTTTTCAGCTCTTTCCACAGATTCTCGATTGGATTCAGGTCTGGACTTTGACTTGGCCATTCTAACACCTGGATACGTTTATTTGTGAACCATTCCTTTGTAGATTTTGCTGTATGTTTGGGATCATTGTCTTGTTGGAAGATAAATCTCCGTCCCAGTTTCAGGTCTTTTGCAGACTCCAACAGGTTTTCATCCAGAATGGTCCTGTATTTGGCTGCATCCATCTTCCCCTCAATTCTAACCATCTTCCCTGTCCCTGCTGAAGAAAAGCAGGCCCAAACCAGGATGCTGCCACCACCATGTTTGACAGTAGGGATGGTGTGTTGAGTGTGATGAGCTGTGTTGCTTTTACGCCAAACATATCGTTTTGCATTGTGGCCAAAAAGTTGGATTTTGGTTTCATCGGACCAGAGCACCTTCTTCCACATGTTTGGTGTGTCTCCCAGGTGGCTTGTGGCAAACTTTAGACGAGACTTTTTATGGATATCTTTGAGAAATGGCTTTCTTCTTGCCACTCTTCCATAAAGGGCAGATTTGTGCAGTGTACGACTGATTGTTGTCCTATGGACAGACTCTCCCACCTCAGCTGTAGTTCTCTGCAGTTCATCCAGAGTGATCATGGGCCTCTTGGCTGCATCTCTGATCAGTCTTCTCCTTGTCTGAGCTGAAAGTTTAGAGGGACAGCCAGGTCTTGGTAGATTTGCAGTGGTCTGATACTCCTTCCATTTCAAAATGATCGCTTGCACAGTGCTCCTTGGGATGTTTAAAGCTTGGGAAATCTTTTTGTATCCAAATCCGGCTTTAAACTTCTCCACAACAGTATTACGGACCTGCCTGGTGTGTTCCTTGGTCTTCATGATGCTCTCTGCGCTTTCAACAGAACCCTGAGACTATCACAGAGCAGGTGCATTTATACAGAGACTTGATTACACACAGATGGATTCTATTTATCACCATCAGTCATTTAGGACAACATTGGATCATTCAGAGATCCTCGCTGAACTTCTGGAGTGAGTTTTCTGCACTGAAAGTAAAGGGGCCGAATAATTTTGCACGCACCACTTTTCAGTTTTTTAATTGTTAAAAAAGTTTAAAATATCCAATAGATTTCGTTCCACTTCACAATTGTGTCCCACTTGTTGGTGATTCTTCACAAAAAAATAAAATTTTATATCTTTATGTTTGAAGCCTGAAATGTGGCAAAAGGTTGAAAAGTTCAAGGGGGCCGAATACTTTCGCAAGCCACTGTATCTGACACTCCCCCCCAGACTGACAATGCTGCTGTCCAAAGGTGTCACTGTGCTCCTTCATCCAGAGTATAGGCACTGAAATACAGGAGGTGTGTTACTGGCCAGATCACCAGGTGAAAGCAGAGGGACAAAAAGGCTAAAAAAAAACAAATGCAGTCACCACATCTAATGATTGGTAAGCTGCAATATATAATTTTTGGTTTTGAGTTTAATATCGCTTTATGTTTTATGAGTTAATTAAAAAAAAAATCAAAAAGTAGCCCTGCCAATTAGATTAACTGTATATCAAAGCAAGAGATTTCATTTTTAATTTCCCGAGTTTTGTTGTATGTTTGTTATATAACCACATTGGAAGCTATGATACGGTGTATTCAGCCAGCATGTAGACTCTGTTCCTGACTGTGTCATAGGGATTTTCTGTTCATACATTACCAGACACATTCCCTGTGTGAGTCCGCATCTGACACTGTAGCCTACATAGGAGGGGGGGCAGCAATGCTGGGGGGGGGGGGGGTTCTAAGGGGGCGGTCAGAAATGCTGGGGGGGGGGGGGTGTTAGGAGATGTGGAGTTTTAACTGATTGTGTTTCTAGGATTTAAAAATTGATTTATATTCTGCTCTAGGGGATCATTTCCAGCCAAAGTATTTGAGGATGTGTCCGTGTACATAAGTGCCATTCTTTGTCATACGTAATGTCATTTATTATGTCGAGATTTGGGGTGCAGTGTAAGGATAGGGATTAGATTTAATAAATATCATATGTAGGATTTTTTTTTTCATACCAAAACTCTGTAATGTGTATCAGGTTTCGGTGTTTGGGGAGATTCTTACAAATATAGAATAAAGGTGTAAAAAAAATGCCAAGGATTAGTGTAAGAAAAGCCTTACTATATATGTTCTTAAAGAATATATAAACCCAGCATTTCATATTCCTGATACGTGACTGCTATACCATGTACTTGTATGAGAAAGTACCCTGTTCTCTTTGTATTACTTCCTTTATGTGGAATCCCTGGTGTTCCTGACAGTTAGTCAAAAACTGACCACACTAGGCAGGACAGCGTGGTCACTTTTCTTGCTGAGCTCCTCCAATCATCAGACTTGTGCTGACATCCCTCCCCTGTACACACATTCACTATGAAGATCAATGTACAGTTGTTTCTCCTCCCCTAGCCCTCTAAGCTCCTTATACAGCTGAGAACAGAGGGTATGTGATGGTATTTGATCACCTCTGCGGTTTTTATTTTTTGCGCTATAAACAAAAAAAGAGCAACAATTTTGAAAAAAACAAACAATATTTTTTACTTTTTGCTATAATAAATATCGAAAAAAAAAAAAATAATAATTTCTTCATCCGTTTAGGCAAATATGTATTCTTCTACATATTTTTGGTAAACAAAAAAACGCAATAAGAGTGTATTGATTGGTTTGCGCAAAAGTTATAGCGTCTACAAAATAGAGGATAGATTTATGGCATTTTTATTATGAATGTTTATTTTACTAGTAATAGCGGCGTTCTGTGATTTTTATCGGGACTGCGACATTGCGGTGGACAGATCGGACACTTTTGACTCTTTTTTGGGACCATTGACATTTATACAGAGCTAAAAAAAAGCCACTGATTACTGTATAAATGTCACTGGCAGGGAAGGTGTTAACACTAGAGGGCGATAAAGGGGTTAAGTGTTCCTTAGAGAGGTGTTTCTAACTGTGGGGGGAGGGGACTGACAGGGAGTAGAGAGAGATCGTTGTTCCTGATCACTAGGAACAGACTATCTCTCTCTACTTCCCTGTCAGAATGGGAATCTGTCTGTTTACATTGACAGATCCTCGGTCTGGCTCTCTGAGGAGTGATCGCAGGTCACCGGAGGACATCACAGCCACCGACTACGCGCATTGGCTCCGGCGTCGCGCCGCGGGCACCCTCTATAGCTCTTAAAGGGGCCACCATACACCTACAGCGATTCACGCAGCTGTCCCAACCTGCTGCCGTATAATGATGGTGGCTGGTCGGCAAGCAGTTAAACATGTCTCCCAACCTACCTATTATGCCTAACCTGTATAAAAAATATGTGTACTTACCTATTTTTAACCTTCTCCTCTCTGGTCATGTGATCCTGCAGCTCTGGCTCTCCTCTGTTAGTGAACAGCTGCTGCAGGGGAGAGGAGGGAGCACTAACAACGGCAGGGAAACAGGAGCCTATAGGTGATGTCACACATCCTGCAAATCAGAATCAAACGATCCCTTACACAGAGATGCAGGATCACATTACTGGAACAGAGCAGATTAAAAATAGGTAAGTACACACATCTTTTTTTTTTATACAGGTTAGGCAGGGTAGGTAGGAGAAGAGGGGAGGGATCATTTCTAAGAATAGATATATTTAGGATTTTCTTCCACTTTAAAGATTTTTTTTTTTTTACAGCTTTCACACCAAATTAGTGGGCATTTTTGTATAAGGAAAGCAAAGAAAAAACATATTTGGGCATAGAAAGTAAAAAGTCTGTCAACAATACCACCCCCCCCCCCCCCCCCCCATTATGAAGCTATAGGTTCAACATTTACAGTGGAAAGATGGAATAACAGTGTTTTTGTTTCTGATAATTATTAGAAAACTGATATAGAGATAATCCATTATATTGGAAAGTATCTGCAATGATGACCATACAAAGCTCATTGATTATTATTATTATTTTAAAAAATGCATTGACATAAACTGCAATACATTACGCTAGACATGACTGCCGAGATATGTGAATAAAAGACAGATTGCTTCTCAAAGCGTTTCGTGAAACAACGTTTACTTCATCAGTAGTAATTTTAAGGTTGATAACGTATTATATTAATAAAACAAATATCTCCTCATTAGTGAGACAGATAGGTTCCAATGTTCCTCTTAGGAGAACATATTTGTTTTAATAATATGCGCTTTAATGACATGGTCTGCTTGCACATGCTGGTTATCAGCCTGAAAATTGCTCCTGATTAAAATCTCCTGATGAAGTGAACTTTGTTTCACGAAACGTGTTGAGAAGCAATCTTACAGTATCTGTCTTTTTTAACATATCTCGGCAGTCCATGTCTAGTGTAATGTATTGCAGTGTATATCAATGCATTTTTTTAAATGTTTCCTGACAGCTCCATGTCAGCCTACCACTGGGTATTAAATTGAGTGTAGATGGTCCTCTGCGCTACTATGTAATAGAAGAGTGAAATAAATATAGTGAATAGCACAAAGTGACTTTGACAAAGGGAATTGCTGCAATACCTAATGTGTTCACAACTACACGTGCATGAATAAAATGTATAAGTCGTCTTGCACTGTTCCTTAGTGTATAATAAGTAAATAAAACATATAATATAATAAACATATCCAAAACGATATAGTGTGGATAGACAAACAGTCCAAAAAATCAAAAGTTAATTGGATCCTGTCTAAATTGTCCCTAGTATGTATGAAAGCAAGTTAGGGGCCTTAGATTGTAAGCTCCTTGAGGGTAGGGACTGATGTGAATGTATAATGTATATGTAAAGCGCTGCGTAAATTGACGGCACTATATAAGTAACTGAAATAAATAAAAAAAATAAAATAAATAAAAGTGAGTGATATCCAAAACAAAATATAATGTCCAGTAGGCTGATGGAAATCAAGTGCTCAAGTTGTAACCAATAATCAGTCCTTTGATAGAATATTCCCACAGATTCTTTATACTTCCACCAACACCTCAGTGCTCACAGAACTCTCACCTCATATCCACATATCAGGAGCCTTTGATCAACATCCAATACGGGTTTAGTAATCTTTTCTCCCAGGACCCCCTCCGTAAGTCTGCAGTCAAGGATCCAGACTTCTAGGGCTCCAGTTACATATGTGGGGGTGAAATAGAACAATATGCCTCCAATAGTGTGATAATGTTTAAAAAAAAAAAAAATTATTAAAAGAAGATAACATGCTTGCATGAAAGTACAAAAAAATGCGCATGGAATAGTAAAAACAACAGCGTTTTCCACCTCTCACGTCACTTCCAGTCCACTATGCGCTCCGGGCCACGCCCTTCACGTTACGTCACGTGACTTCTTCAGGGGTAGATGTAAGCATATTCTGTTGCCTTCTGATTTAACTGACATTTCTTAAGTGCATTTTTCTTTCCTCCAGACTGAATATATTAAGTTCCTGAAGACGCTCTCGATATGTTTTATCCCCCAAACCTTCAGCATTTTTACACATTTCTGAACTTGTTCTATCTTATCAATATCTTATTGCAAGTGCGGTCTCCATAACTGGAGACATCATTCCAAATGAGGCTCTATCATTGGAGGAGACATCAATGAATGTCACCCCCCCCTCCACACACACGCACACAAACACTCACAGAATGGCTTGTAATATCGGCTGCAGTACTCTGATGACTGTGGGACCCTTTCTTGGCACCTCCACTATTCATAAAAAGCCTTGCATTCTTTTCAATCAATGCAAGGTGCTCGATGACATGATGCAGATAAAGACCCCATTCTTGTATGCAGCAGGAGATATTTGTCCTGTTTCTCCTCCCATGCTGCAATATATTTTATTGATGGTCGAGCCGTGATATAAGGAAACAAGGATTTGCAGGTTAGCTCTGTTAGTCCTGGTTCTGGAGTTAGAGGTAGAGGAATAGGTGGATCACATTGGGTTACTACATGTGTGTTTAGAGACGTAGAAATATTTTCCTTTGTTCTAAGAAATAACTTTAATAGTATTACCGTATTTATCGGCGAATATAACACACACTTTTTCCCTCTGAAAATAGAGGGCAAATCATAGGTGCGCGTTATACCCTGATATTTTACCTGGCTGCCTCGGAGGGGAAGGGGGGCGAGCACCACCGGATTACACAGAGCCGGGATCTCCTGTTTACTCTAGACTCACAGTCACACCTACAGTAGTCTCGCCTCCTAGGATAGACGTCACATGTCCCAGCATTGGACCGGTGTTCTGTCTATAATAGGAGCCGGTCCAGGAGGCAGGACTGTGTGTGACTGTGAGCACCGAGTAAACCCAGAGATCCTTCTGTGCAATCCGACACTGATGAGGCTGACACTGGTGAGGCTGCAGATGGGCACTGATCAAGCTGCATTAATGGGCACTGGTGAGGCTGCAGATGGGCACTGATCAGGCTGCTTTAATGGGCAATGGCGAAGCTACAGATGGTCACTGATCAGGCTGCATTAATGGGCAATGGCGAGGCTGCAGATGGGCACTGATCAGGCTGCATTAATGGGCAATGGCAAGGCTGCAGATGGGCTCTGAACAGGCTGCATTAATGGACAATGGTGAGGCTGCATTGATGGGCACTGATCAGGCTGCATTAATGGGCAATGGCGAGGCTGCATTGATGGGCACTGATCAGGCTGCATTAATGGGCAACGGTGAAGCTGCAGATGGGCACTGATCAGGCTGCAATGATGGGCACTAATCAGACTGCAATGATGGGCACTGATCAGGCTGCATTAATGGGCACTGATAAGGCTGCATTAACAATGGTGAGGCTGCATTGATGGGCACTGACCCTTATTTTGCTTCAAAGTTCTTTATTTAAAATGTAAGTTTCTTTTTCCTGAAACTTCCCTCTTAAAATAAAGGCTGCATTAAGGGGCAATGGCAAGGCTGCAGATGGGCACTGATCAGGCTGCATTAATGTACAATGGCGAGGCTGCATTGATGGGTACTGATCAGGCTGCATTAATGGGCAATGGCAAGGATGCATTGATAGGCACTGATCAGGCTGCATTAATGAGCAATGGTGAAGCTGCAGATGGGCACTGATCAGGCTACAATGATGGGCACTAATCAGGCTGCCTTGATGGGCACTGATCAGGCTGCATTAATGGGCACTGATAAGGCTGCATGAATGGACAATGGTGAGGCTGCATTGATGGGCACTGACCCTTATTTTGCTTCAAAGCTCTTTATTTAAATTTACGTTTTTTTTCCTGAAACTTCCCTCTTAAAATGAAGGTGCTTGTTATACGCCTGTGCGTGTTATCCGCCGATAAATACGGTACTTAGTTGGTCTTTTAAATCTATAATTGGCCGATTCCTTTCAGCAGCTAAGGGCATGTCTCTGCTTTATATCAATCAATGTCCAAGGTCTGGCATGTGCGGTCAGGACCCTGGTCTGAGAGCAAATTCTGACAAATGGTGCAATTAGTTCTTTCTTGACAGCAGAAAGAAAATGTAAAAGTGATTCTGTAAACTGACATTTGTCATGCGTTAAAGCAGAACTGATGGGGCCAGGACTGCTGCCACCGCTCTGCTGAGGTATGCTGCCATCAATCTCACCAATCTACTTACCGGTCTTCAAATTTACTCTCTGTAGCTAAAGTGGAGAGTTGCTAATAAACAAGGATTAGCCTAACAAATTAGAAGAGAAAACCGTTTCACTTGGATGGAAGAATTGTTTTAGACCGAAAATGTAATTATCTAAAAACAAAACATTAATTTCCGTCCATAGAAAAAGATGTTTCACTATTAGGCATAGAGTGTATATTAGCGAGCCGCGCTTGCTGAGTTGGCTGCAGAGATTACAATCACCTCCATGTTCTCCGATCCTTCAATCTACTGATTGTAATTCTGGAAGCAATGCTGATCTATGACCTGTAGTTGGATTACACATCTGGCCAATGAAAAAAAAAGTGAATAACAAATTGTCTCATGATCTGAACAATCCCAAAGCAGTCATGAGATCATATTCTTTTTTTTTTTTTTGTGAAAACAATTGACGCGCGTTTTAATGCTGCCTCGGAACTTGCTAGAACATCTGTCATCAATGTTAGAGATACAGCCTTTTTTTCTTTCATCTGCTTTCATGCAGAAGTTGATTGTATTGACATGTTTTGCAATTATCTGAATGCATTTTGAGCCCCTGTTAAAGAGGTTGTAAACCTTCCCTTATTTGTACCTATAGGTAAGCCTAGAATACGGCTTATCTATAGGTACTGTAAATATCTCCTAAACGTGTGCTGTTTAGGAGATATTTTCTGTATACTGCGCCGATGATGTCATCGGTGCATGCGCTCTGAAGAAACAGCCACCCGTGCTGTTTCTTCAGAAGTCAGTGCCGTGATTGGTGGCTCTCACGCGGCTCCGGCCAGTCACACAGCCGGAGTCTGCGGCCCTGGAAGGAAGGCGGGCGAAGATGGATACGGCCTGCAGCGGGGAGGACGCCGGCTTTGTTTGCAGGTGTGTGTCACACATTATGCCTTTACTTTGCAGGGAAGAAAAAAAAAAAAAAACCTAAATAGTTTTTTTTTGTTCCAAAAAGTTTTTATTTGGGTTTCATTGAGTATCAAAACAATATTACATTTAACATGTATATTATACACAGAGAGATGAGTATGGGCCAGTTCACACCATATGCAGTCCAGTGCATTTTTTTTTGCATCAAAAATGGAAAGTAAGCTATATGCTTTTCAATGGCATAGTTCACACCAGTGCTTGCAGTTGCAGTGTGTTCTAGAAAAAAAAGTAGAAATATGCTGCATTTTTCCTGCACTGGAATGCTGTAAAATGCATCAAAAACGCACTGGAACACACATGTCCTTATTTGAGGTTAAGAAAAAAAAGGGGGAAAAATGCACTGGACTGCATAAAAAACACGCTGGAACACATCAAAAACGGGTCAAAAACGTGCCTGCGGAAAAGCATCTGGAACGCATCCGGACTGTGTTTCTATGGTGTGAACTGGCCCTAAGGGTTTTTTCCCCCAGCTAATCACTGGAAACAGGAGCAAATGTCCTAAAGTGAAAGAGAGCAACAAGGCACAACGTGCAACGGTACAGTAGGTAATATAGCATTTTCCCATCACGTGCCTCGAGAATATAGTGGAGCGTAAAAATCTCAGAGCTATGGAGCACCTTCATGACCTGGAGGCAGGTGAGGGGATTAATATGATAAAGGTCATAGAATGGGCATATACAGTATCTCACAAAAGTGAGTACACCCCTCACATTTTAAAAAAAATATTTTTATTATATCTTTTTCATGTGACAACACTAGAGAAATAACACTTTGCTACAATGTAAAGTAGTGAGTGTACAGCTTGTATAACGGTGTAAATTTGCTGTCCCCTAAAAATAACTCAACACAACCATTAATGTCTAAACCACTGGCAACAAAAGTGAGTACACCCCTAAGTGAAAATGTCCAAATTGGGCCCAAAGTGTCACTATTTTGTGTGGCCACCATTATTTTCCAGCACTGCCTTAACCCTCTTGGGCATGGAGTTCACCAGAGCTTCACAGGTTGCCACTGGAGTTCTCTTCCACTCCTTGATGACGACATCACGGAGCTGGTGGATGTTAGAGACCTTGCGCTCCTCCACCTTCCGTTTGAGGATGTCCCACAGATGCTCAATAGGGTTTAGGTCCGGAAACATGCTTGGTCAGTCCATCACCTTTACCCTCAGCTTCTTTAGCAAGGCAGTGGTCGTCTTGGAGGTGTGTTTGGGGTCGTTATCATGTTGGAATACTGCCCTGCGGCCCAGTCTCCGAAGGGAGGGGATCATGCTCTGCTTCAGCATGTCACAGTACATGTTGGCATTCATGGTTCCCTCAATGAACTGTAGCTCCCCAGTGTGGACAGCACTCATGACACCCCCACCACCATGCTTGACATTAGGCAAGACACACTTGTCTTTGTACTCCTCACCTGGTTGCCATCACACACACTTAACACCATCTGAACCAAATATGTTTATCTTGGTCTCATCAGACCACAGGACATGGTTCCAGTAATCCTTATGCCGCGTACACACGAGCGGACATTACGGCGGACTTTGCCCGGCGGACTTTTCGACGTACTTTCCGACGGACTTTGTGAATGAACGGACTTGCCTACACACAATCCACCAAAGTCCGTCGAATTCGTACGTGATGACGTACGACCGGACTAAAACAAGGAAGTTCATAGCCAGTAGCCAATAGCTGCCCTAGCGTGGCTTTTTGTCCGTCGAACTAGCATACAGACGGCGGACTTTTCGACCGGACTCGATTTCAACGGATAAATTTAAAACAAGTTTCAAATCTAATTCCGTCGAACTTTTGAGAAAACAAAGTCCGCTGGAGCCCACACACATCGAATTGTCCGACGAAATCCAGTCCGCCGGGCAAAGTCCGCCGTAATGTCCGCTCGTGTGTACGCGGCATTAGTCTGCTTGTTTTCAGCAAACTGTTTGCAGGCTTTCTTGTGCATCATCTTTAGAAGAGGCTTCTTTCTGGGACGACAACCATGCAGACCAATTTGATGCAGTGTGTGGCGTATGGTCTGAGCACTGACAAGATGACCCCCCACACCTTCAACATTTGCAGCAATGCTGGCAGCACTCATAGGTCTATTTCCCAAAGACAACCTTTGGATATGACGCTGAGCATGTGCACTCAACTTCTTTGGTCGACCATGGCGAGGCCTGTTCTGAGTGGAACCTGCCTGTTAAACCACTGTATGGTCTTGGCCACCGTGCTGCAGCTCAGTTTCAGGGTCTTGGCAATCTTCTTATAGCCCAGGCCATCTTTATGTAGAGCAAAAATTATTTTTTTCAGATCCACAGAGCTCTTTGCCATGAGGTGCCAAATTTAACACATCTGCTCCCCATTCACACCTGAGATCTTGTAACACTAACGAGTCACATGACACCGGGGAGGGAAAATGGCTAATTGGGCCCAATTTGGACATTTTCACTTAGGGGTGTATTCACTTTTGTTGCCATCGGTTTAGACATTATTGGCTGTGTGTTGAGTTATTTTGAGGGGACAGCAAATTTACACTGTTATATAAGCTGTACACTCACTACTTTACATTGAAGCAAAGTGTCAATTCTTCAGTGTTTTCACATGAAAAGATAGAATAAAATATTTACAAAAATGTGAGTGTGTACTCATTTTTGTGAGATACTGTAAATGCATGTACACTATGTCTACGCAATCAGTCCTGTGACCTTCAGTTATAGAGTAAAGGCAGGTATGGAGGGGCACTGAAATGTGTTGTAGCGTAAATGTTTGAGTTATAGGACTCAACGGTGGGGATAAAAACTAGATCTGGACTATGGAAGTTGTAAGCCATGGCTATCCTTCGGTAGCCTAGGTTGGCAAAAGTAGTGTATAGAGGTGTCATATCATAAAATCACCTATAAGAATAAGAGAAGGAGAAAGGGGTAGGAGGGGAAAGAGGGTGTGTGTGTGGGGGGGGGGGGGGATTGAGAAGTAGAGTGAACAAAAGGGTGAAAGGGAGGGGTGGGGAATCTCCATCTACCACCTTCAGGTCTCACAATGGACGTAGTCATGGGGGATTCATGGTTTGTGCCCTAAATAGTTTTTTTTCAGTCAATCCTAAAAGATGCATTATGATAACAGGTGTCAATGTCTTGCAAATAAGGGTACTTTCACACTGGGGCAGTGCCCGCGTTAGCAGTGAAGTGCCGCTAGTTTTAGCGGCGCTTTACCGCTGTTATAACGGTGCTTTTGGCTGAAGAAAGGGTTAAATTGCCGAAGCATTTTGAAAGTGCTTCAGCAGCGTTGCCCATTCATTTCACTGGGCAGGGCGTTTTGGGATCGGTCTATACACCGCTCCTGTCCCACCCCAAAGATGTTACTTGCAGGACTTTTTTTCCCATCCTGCAAGCGCACGACCCCAGCGTGAAAGGATTCGGGCTTTCACACTGGTGAGGCATGAGAGGCACTTTACAGGCGCTATTTTTAGTGCTAAAATGCCTAAAAATTGCCCCAGTGTGAAAGGGGTCTTACGCATTGAAAAGTGTATTTTAATAAGAAGGCATACAAATGGAAATGCAAAGGTGTGAACCTAGGTTAAAGGATAGCTCAAGTTGTAAAACACAGTAAGGGTGATTTAGTAAAAGAGTAGGGGTGTTTGCTTTGCAAGGTGTATAGTCACTTAGCTCAGCCTTTCTCAAGCTTTTTACCCCAGAGGAACCCTTGAAATAATTTACAGGTCTTAGGGAACCCCTACTAAAACCAATTCATTGGTGGTCAATGAGAAGAATGCCTTGTAAGTGGTAGTCAGAATGCCACCCTTACAAAAAAATAAAAAGATAATTGGTGTCATGCAGCTGGCTCTGTCAAGTAGGCTTGACCCATAACTATGAAGCCCCCATCAAATGGGAGGTCAGTCCGCCAAAGCTCAATGAACTCTTAGCAACCCCTGGAGGAACCCTCTTTGAGAACGGCTGACCCAGCTTTATACATAGGGTCATCATGTGCCAAGAAAAAAAACAGGATTTTGTTTGCACAATTGGGGGATTAGAGTGAACTCCGCTTCCCCTTATTTACTGAGCTAAGTGCGCATTCACCTTGCTAAGTGAACAGTCTCTGCTTTTTGTAAATGTAGCCTCAAGGCAGGTCATGAACATGCTTTGGCACATTCCTTTGTTTTCATACCACCTACCTACCTACAACAAATTGTTTACATTAGAGGGCAATATACCTGCAGACTAGGACTAAGAACATCAAGAAAGGAATCTGCTCCACCTCCATGTCCTAATATGGGTTTTCAGGGCTAGGAGCCTAGCACAACAAAATCTTCCAAAAACAGAAAGTTTTTATTTAATGAAAAAAAACTTATACTCACAAAGAATATGGAGCTTCAAGCTTAAAGCAAATATCCAACAGAACAACCAGAACCGGTAACACCTCTCCAGATAGACTGAAGCTATGTCCCTCGATCAGTGGTTCCCAACTCCAGTCCTCGGGACCCACCAACAGGCCAGATTTTAAGTATTACCTTGGGGGAGATGCAGACTAGAATAATGCAATCACTGAGCAGCAAATAATATCACCTGCGATGTATTTCAGTTATCTTGCAAACCTGGCCTGTTAGTGGGTCCTGAGGACAGGAGTTGAGAACCACTGCCCTAGATTCTGAAGAGGCCTGCGCATTTTGAGGGTACCCCCTCTTCATCAGAGCAAAAGGTCTGTTTGACTCTGTGTGCTCTTAAATACTAGCCAAAACCCATGGTCAAGGTAATTGGCTCTGCTTCCACAAAATCCAGGGGGCTGGATCTCAGCTACAATTAGTTTTAAACAAGTCAAGTTTTTACATATAGTTCTTAGGGTTTCCCCAGCCAGAGGTGGGCAGCAAGGCCAAGTGGATGCTAGAAGACCTTGACCAGGGTGGTGTGCTGGAGTTTCTCAGTGTCCCTGAATGGGCGTGTTAAGCCTGTTTGTAAACCATGACTTCTAGGGAGGGTATCTGTACTACACAATGCAGAAACAGAATACAAACTGCTACAACAGTGGTTCTCAACTCCAGTCCTCAGGACCCACCAACAGGCCAGGTTTGCAAGATAGCTGAAATACATCACAGGTGATATCACTTGCTGCTCGGTGATTGCAGTATTCTAGTCTGCAACTCCCCAAGGTAATACTTAAAATCTGGCCTGTTGGTGGGTCCCGAGGACTGGAGTTGAGAACCACTGTGCTAGAAGAAGGCAATCTCTGCATTTGTTTAGCTAATCCCTACCCACCCTCCTATCATGTCTGATTCAAAGCAGAATGCACATTTGGAGTGCTCCCCGATGCCTTCCTTTGTTCTCAGTCTTGGTCTGCAAGCATGTTGGATTGCGCACACAACAGTGCACACTGCAGACAGGCTGAATATAAGGAGAGGGCAAAGTTTACTCTGGTCTGGTCCCATGATGGCAGCTGTGAAAGCTAAGGGAAGGAAAAAGGCAAGGGTAAGGGGCTTTATTTACAGGGAGGCTTAAAGGTGACATAAAATTTACAGTTATCCTTTAATGAAAAATTGACAAAAATGTGCAAAAGTGATACAAAGAGTAGACACCTACTTTTCACAAATAGGCATTATGGCATCTGCTGTGGTTGGGTTTAATTAATAGCCATGTGAACGTTCCCATGTGCATATAAAATGATCTAAAATCACTTTTGGAATCATAATGAAAAGCAGAGACAGGAGTTTCTTTTATTTTTGCATATACATGGGTCAGGAAACATGTCAGAGAGATCTGGCACCTCAAGGCTCAAACAACACAACTGGTCACTGTCAGAGGCTCCAGCTAATCAGGGCTGTCAGCACTCTCGCGTGTTTTTGCTAATGCCTTTAGCAGGGTTACTGTGTGGCATCCTCATCTGCACATTATGCCAGGAAATGGCAGAACACAAGTTCTCCAGATGTGGTTCCTCTAGACCCGGTGTCTGCATGCTACAGGATGCTGATACTGTATTTCTGATCATATTTTTTTCAGAGCTCAGACCGGTAGAAGAGCAATAATGGGCCCTTGTCACAGCATCTCCTGCCAAATTATTATTATGTCCGCAACACCTATGACACTGTTGTTGAAATGAGATGTTCTCTCTCTATCTGGTGACAAAGACGTTCTAATCTGTTTTGATAATAAGAGACAATGGTTTATCTAAATAGGGCTTACCAGTCAGCAATGGGGAAAACTTCTGCTTTGGAGCTGTGCAGACAAAGGAGTCTCTAATACAATAAAATAGTTTTAACTAAAATAAACCAATATTGCATGGGTATTTTTTCTTATTAAGAAGAGCAAAGATAGTTAGGACTCTTAGCAATCCCCCTGACTGGCTCTCAACCCCCTTTCTAAAACAATGGGAAACAGATTTTGGGATCACGTTCACCCCACAAAAACGCAACTACATATTCTACTTTGCCCATAAATCTGCTGTCTCAAATAAGACCTTGTATCTTGTAACCTTATATTATTAACTAGACCTGCTTTTCTCATCCATTTTAATGTGGAGGAACCCTTGAAATTACTTTCCAGTCTATGGAAACCCCTGCCAATAATTACTAATTTACAGCTTATGGGATATTAGCATGATGGTTTGAGGGAACTCTACATAACGCCACAAAACTATGGAACCCTAGTTGCAAAAAGGCTAAGCTACATAATAGAGAGTCCCTATCAGCCTCTATAAAATGTTCCTCTCCTCTCCCAGTACACATTGGAGGTGTAGCCAATACATAAGTACTCTCCTGCATGTCTTTTGGGGAATGCCCAGTTCTGAAATCTTTTAGGCTAAAAAGTGAACTAATTTCCAAAATTGTCAATATCCAACTAGATATGTAACCCGCAGCGTATCTTCTCCATTTAAATTATTTGACTAAAAAGAATTGAAAGAGCTCCTCACTAATTTACCTCCTAAACACAGCAAAGGCGTTTGTACCAGCAATGTGGAAGCAATCTCGACCACCATCTATGGATATGTGGTTTAACAGAATAAACAAGACCATGCTAATGGAAGTCTTAACAGCTTCCTTACATGACAAGTACGACAAATTTTGGTCTACATGGTATGCCTGGTTTCGATTTACCACCACACCAGACTACCGGGCAGCACTTGTACCCCTTCCCCTCTCCCTTCTATTCCTTCTACCTTCCTCCCCCCCACTTATCTTCAACTCTCCTTCCCACCACCTCTCCTTTCTTCCTTTCACCTCCTACCTTTAGGCCTAGTACGATTGTTCAGTTTTCCTTGATGTTTCACAACAGGTCGAAACCGAGGATAGTATTAATTGTATGAAAATTCTCGTACGACAAAGACTTTTTTATGTTGTTTATTGGTTCTGATCATGCGCAGTCTTTTCTATCCGATTTTACTCGTATGAAAACCGTACGCATTAAATGAGAATCATTCGTTTTCTTCACGTGCGAGAACAATTTTGGACATTTTCGCTTGGAAAGTCTGAATCGGATGTTGAAAGTTGTGTAAACATTATACGAGAATAGGACGATCTATTCTTTTGCTGATTTTCTCATAGTGTGTACCCCACCTTACTTTTGCCCAAAGCTCCATGCCCCCCCCCCCCAAAAAAAAATCCACCAACTCCTATCCATTACCTCTTTTCTCTCCAATTAGCTAACCCCCGCTTAAAATTAAGAAATCGAGCAGGAGGTGAACTCATGCACCCTCATCACTAGCTGTTTCAAAATGTATGATCTCTACACAGATGGATCATTTAGAAAATAAATTTGACTTCCTTGGATTTTTGCATTCAATGTATATGGCATGTAATTTATTTATTACAGGTACTTATATAGCACAGTCAATTTATGCAGCACTTTACACATATATATATTGTACATTCATGAAGCTTACAATCTAAGGTCTCTAACTCACATTCATACATACGCATACTAGGGCCAATTTAGACAGGAGCCAATTAACCTACCAGCATGTCTCTGGAGTGTGGGAGGAATTTGGAGTACCCGGAGGAAACCCACACTGGCACAGGGAGAAAATGCAAACTCTGTGCAGGTAGTTCCATGGGTGGGATTTAAACCGATGACCTTAGTGCTGCCAGGCAGAAGTGCTAACTACTTAGCGACTGTGCTGCCAATGAAAACTTTCTGATGTGTATGTGTATTTCTTCATATCCTTAACATAAATAAAATAAAGAAGTAAGAAATTGAAAAAAAAAAACATGCTTGTAGGTCAGCTGGCTTCTCTAATTTGGCCCTAGAATATGCATATGATGTAGAGACATTAGATTGTAAGGTACTTAGGGAGTTGTACAGACTTCTCTATTTAATTTCGGGGATATGTTATGTACAATTTCTTGAATTATTGTCTTGAATTATTAATAGAACATTTTTTTTACATACCTGCTCTGTGCAATGCTATTGCACAAAGTGGCCCCATACCACCTCTTTTGGGATTCCCCACTGTCTGATCCTCCTTCCCTTTGTGTGTGCCCCCAAAGCAAGCTGTGTGCTATGGGGGAACGCACGTGGACGTGCTCCCGAGCCAGGTTGTGTGCGTCCATAGACACACAAAGTATGGCACAACCACGTCCCCCACTCCCTCCTCCCAGGATTTGATTGACAGCAGCAGAAGCCAATGGCTCCCCCTGCTATCAATGCAGCCTGTGAGAGCAGAGAGAAGAGCTACAGACGGGCACAGCGCTGGATCGATGTAGGACTTGTAGAAGGATTTAGGGAAAGGGGTGGGGGGGAACAGGCAGTGGAATGTAATTTACCTTAATGCATAAAATTCATTAACCTCCTCCTGCCCGCCATATAGACAAATGATGGCGGCGGGGTGCCTCTCTCGTTCTGAGAAGACATCGTATGACGTCACCCCACTCTCGCCGTGCTTGGGACAGGCCTGGGACACGGCGCATCTCCGATCTCGGTAAAGAGCCGATGATGAGGCTCTTTACACATGTAATCAGCTGTGACCAATCACAGCTCATCACATGTAAACAAGGAAATGTTGGTTATCGGCTTTCCTTTTCTCACACTGACAGAGTGTAAGGAGAGGAGAGCCGATCAGTGCCATTTTCTCACAGGAGAGACCTGCACAGATAATCAGGGCACTGATCCTCAGTGCAGCCCCAACAGTGCCCAGCAGTGATGCCAGGCAATGCCCAGCAGTGATGTCAATCAGTGATGCCAGTCAGTGCCACCAACCAGTGCCGCCTATCTGTGCCACCTATCAGTGCCCATAGTGTCGCCTATCAGTGCCCATAAGTGTCGACTATCAGTGTTCATCAGTGCAGCATATCAGTGCCCATCACTGCTGCATATTAATGCCTCCTCATCAGTGTCGCCTCATGGGTGCCGCCTATCAGTGCACATCAAGGAAGGAAAAAAAATACTTATTTACAACATTTTCTAACAGAAACTAAGAAACTTTTTTTTTTAAATGTTTTCGATCACTTTTCATTTTTTTAGCAAAAAATAAAAAACCCAGTGGTGAAAGCTCTATCTGTCTCAAAAAAATTATACAAATTTAGTTTGGGTACAGCATTGCATGTCCGCGCAATTGTTATTCAAAGTGTGACAGCGCTGAAAGCTGAAAATTGGCCTGGGAAGGAAGAGGCAAAAGTGCCCTGTATTGAAGTTGTTAAGATAAAAAAACTCCCTACAACCAACAGCTCCCAGGCAGGGGCACTGCTAGGTCTGCACAATATCTGGGGCTAGAACCCATAGCAGCGATCACCAACCTTTTTGCAGGCCGGGGGGGGGGGGGGGCATGCCGGTGGTAAGCAATTTTTTGCAGGCAATGGCTGGTGTTGGCACTTCAATCATCATGGCAGCATGGTTGATATGGTGTCAGGGTGACTGAAGCGCATTGTTTCTATTGTTACATTGTAATATATAATGAAGTGGTTCAACTCACCATAATGCAGAATCAGTGGGAGCCCTGGGCGTGTCACTTGCCACATCTCCTGCCACCAGATGCAGCGTGTCACCTGCCACCGTTACCTGTCACCAGATGCAGCATGTCACTTGCCACTGTCACCTGCCACAAGATGTGGATTGTCACTTGCCACGTCACTTGCCACCATTTGCAGATTGTCACTTGCCACCAGATGTGGATTGCCACTTGCCACATCACCTGCCACCATTTGCAGATTGCCACATCACCTGCCACTATTTGCAGATTGTCACTTGCCACATCACTTTCCACCATTTGCGGATTGTCACTTGCTACATCACCTGCCACCATTTGCGGATTGTGACTTGCCATGTCACCTGCCACCATTTGCAGATTGTCAATTGCCACGTCACCTGCCACCTGATGCAGATTTGCACTTTCCACGTCACCTGCCACCATTTGCAGATTGTCACTTGCCATGTCATCTGTCACCTGATGCAGATTGTCACTTGCCATGTCACCTGCCACCTGATGCAGATTGTCACTTGCCATGTCACCTGCCACCAGATGTGGTTTGTCACTTGCCAACTGATATGGATTGTCACTTGCCATGCCAGCCAGTGCCACCAAATGTGCATTGTCGCTGCATTGGTGGCAGCCTGGCAGCACTGGTCCATTTTATTGAGGGCAGTAGAGCGTAGATGCGGGACGGGCAGTGAGAGATGATGTCATCTCTCTGCGCCCCGCCACACCTCGGACATTGAAGAGGCCCGTGTTCTGACAAATTGAGCACCCGCGCTGTGAGTGCAGAAGAGCGCTGATGTGTGGCGGGCAGTGAGAGATGATGTCATCTCTCTGCTCCCCACCGAACATCACTCACACATTGAAGGGGCCCGGCTGTGAGGGCAGAAGAGCGGTGATGTGGAGCGGAATGCCTCTAATGCATTCTGCTCGCCGCAGCCGTGACCCACTGGTTAGGCAGGGACCCTGCGGCAAGAGACTCGGGGCTATGGGCCCTAGATTTGGTGCTACAGCCCCAATAGCCACCCCTAGCGACGCCTCTGCTCCCAGGTGAGACTCCCCCTGGCAGTCACCATTTAGAAATATTGTCATATTTATTCTTACCTGGTTTGTAAGTATTAGAGTCCCTCAAGTGTTTTTTGAGGTTGGAATTATTCTATGTTATACGAGATAATATTTGGTATGTTACATGCCTGATGTTCTATCTTACAGATATTCTCATGCATCTACTCCTGAAGAATGAACAAAGAGTCCCGAAACGTGTCGAGTTTATGGATGCAATTTTTGTTTCAATTATGTATTGCCAGTTGGATTGTATATGGTCAACAGTATATTTAATTATTTATGAAATGCAACAAGATGGATTCAATGTGTGAAATTCAATAATATGGATTCACTACAAATCAGTTTGTTATCATTTTATCTTTTTGGATATATTCTTTTGTATATTTGTTCATTTATTAAACAACAATGTTGAAAACTAGTTATTCATTGGTCCTATGTGCTGTGCCTCATTTAAAGTCCCACGACACATAAATTGGTTTTATGGAGATATATGAAGGGATAGGGGCACATCACTGGGTGCACTAAGCCACACTCTATTTTGTTAAAATAAAAAAATCTTTAGAGTTTAGAACTGTTGTATCACACTTGTGGTTGCTGCATACCACTAGGACATTCTGTCTCAACCTTTTTTGTTAGCAGAGAGATCCTTGGAATAATTTTCAAGTCTCAGGGAGTTTACAGTGTAAAATTGTAGTGTTTCCTCACATTGTGTTTTTCGTGGTAAAAAAAATGAATTACACTGATGGTCACTGGAAAAGTGTGCCCTTACATTTGTGGTCAGTAGACTGAATGCTCCTTACATTGATGGTCAGCCGAAGAATGTTCCTTACATTTGTGGTCATTGGAAAGAATGCTCCTTAACATTAGTGGTCAGTGGAAAGAATGTCCCTTACATTGGTGGTCAGTGGAAGAATGTCCCTTACATTGGTGGTCAGTGGAAAGAATGTCCCTTACATTGGTGGTCAGTGGAAAGAATGTCCCTTACATTGGTGGTCAGTGGAAGAATGCTCCTTACTTCGGCGTTCAGTAAGAATAATGTTCCTTACATTGTTGGTCAGCGGGAAGAATGCTCCTTACTTTGATGTTCAGTGGGAATAATGCTCTATACCTTGGTGGTCAGTGAGAATAATGCTCCCTACATTGGTGGTCAGTGGGAATAATGCTCCTAACATTTTTAGTCAGTGGGAGAATGTCCCTTACATTGGTGGTCAGTGGAAAGAATTTCCCTTACATTGATAGTAAATGGGAGAATGCACCTTACTTTGGTGTTCAGTGGGAAGAATGCTCCTTACATTCGTGGTTAGTAGGAATAATGTTCCTTATATTGGTGGTTAGTAGGAAGAAGGCTCATGATATTGGTGTTCAGTGGGAAGAATGTCCCTTACATTGGTGCTCAGTGGAAAGAATGTCCCTTACATTAGTGGTCAGTGGGAAGAATGCTCCTTACTTCGGTGTTCAGTAAGAAGAATGTTCCTTACATTGCTGGTCAGTGGGAAGAATGCTCCTTACATTGGTGGTTAGTAGGAATAATGTTCCTTACATTGGTGGTTAGTAGGAAGAATGCTCATGATATTGGTGTTCATTAGGAAGAATGTCCCTTACATTGGTGTTCAGTAGGAAGAATGTCCCTTACATTGGTGTTCAGTAGGAAGAATGTCCCTTACATTGGTGTTCAGTAGGAAGAATGTCCCTTATATTGGTGGTCAGTGAGAATAATGATCCTTACATTGGTGGTCAGTGGGAACAATGCCTGGCTTACAGATATCTAAAAAGATTACTGGTGTCAGTGGTTACATATCTGGGAGTCAAACATTTCTGATTGCTCAATGAACTTCTAACAATTTCTGGAGGAATCCTAGTTGAGAAAGCCTGCCATAGGGTCTCTGTTTGTATAGAGTTTGTATGGGTTTCCTTTGTTTGCTCTGTTTTCACTCTCTACACAAAAATAATGGCAAATTAATTGTGGGCTGACCAAATGGGGCCTAATGTGTGTATGCATGTTAGAAACATTTACTGCAAGAGCCAAATAAAAGAGAACTAATTATCCTATAACAGCAGGTTTGAAAATGTAAATGCCATTCCTACTGAGCACTAATTGTAAAGAACTCCCTAAATCAGTGACAAGTGGTCCTAATGACAGCCTAACAAACTGACAAAGTAAATATACTTTCCCTTGATTAGCTTCTTACCCAGACTTTAGAGGACTGTGATTACTGATCAGTGTTTGTGGAGATAACGTTTGAACATCAGTCAAAAAACAAATCTCTAAAATAATTTCCCCGGGGTACACTGACAAAATAAAAAAATTGGAATGGTATATCCTATTACCTGGCAGAATTATTTGTTTAGAAGTAATTTATATATAGTACTTATATAGCACCGTCAATTTACGCAGCGCTTTACATATACATTGTACATTCACATCAGTCCCTACCCTCAAGGAGCTTACAATCTAAGGTAATATCACTGTATGGCTTTTTTGGGGAAAACCATAGCACCGAGAACACCCACACATACTTAAAGAAGAAACACCATGCAAACTAGTCCCGTCAGGCCAGACCTCTTATGCCGCGTACACACGGTCGGACTTTTCGTCTACAAAAGTCAGACGGACGCCGACAGACTAAAGCTGGCTGACAATCCGATCGTGTGTGGGCTTCCCCGGACTTTCAGCGGACTTTCAGCGGACTTTCAGCGGACTTTTCCAGCCTCAAATCTGACGGACTTTAGATTTGAAACATGCTTCAAATCTTTACGTCATAACTACGCTGGACCCAGAAATCCGCTCGTCTGTGTGCTAGTCCGACGGACAAAAACCCACGCTAGGGCAGCTATTGGGTACTGGCTATCAACTTCCTTATTTTAGTCCGGTGTACGTCATCACGTACAAATCCGTCGGACTTTTGTGTGATCGTATGTAGGCAAGTCCGTTCGTAAGAAAGTCTGCCGCAAGTCCGCCAAAAGTACGTCGAAAGTCTGTCGGACAGGCTGTCGGACTTTTGTAGACGAAAAGTCCGACCGTGTGTACGCGGCATTAGTATCCCACAGTCTGTTAAATTTGTACCCTGCCTTCTCATGATGACATCTGCCTTATGTACTGGTCAACTTCATCATCATCACTATCTTCTATGTAGTCACTAAAGAGCCTAATGCCGTGTACACACAACCGGATTTTGGATGGACTGAACTCTGAAGGACTTTTTGACGGACTTTCGGCGGAGTTCCGGTGCAACGGACTTGCCTACACATGATCACACCAAAGTCCGACTGATTCGAACGTGATGACGTACGACCGGACTAGAATAAGGAAGTTCATAGCCAGTAGCCAATAGCTGCCCTTGCGTCGTTGTTCATCCGTCGGACTAGCATACAAACAAAGGGATTTTTTGACCGGACTCGAGTCCGTCAGAAAGATTTGAAACATGTTCTATTTCTAATGTCCGTCTGATTTTTCGTCAGCAAAGGTCCGATGAAGCCCACACACGATCGAATTGTCCAGCAAATTCATTCCGTTGGACCTTTGCTGTCGAAAAGTCCGGTCGAGTGTACACGGCATAAGGCTATGGTCACACTTGTGTGTCTGCATTTTTAGGCCTCATGTACACTGCTGCTGCTAAACGGTCGTGGCAAAACGCCGCTAAACACGCCATGTAAATACTGCAAAACTGACGTTTTAAACGTCGATTACTATCTGTTAAGTTAAATTGTTTAGGAGAGGTTGTAAAAGCGTCCTGTGCACATGAAGCCTTATGCTGTTTTTAAGCATTTTTTATGTGCTCCCATTGAAGTCCATGAAGTCATAAATGCACTATGTCTCATCAAAAGAAGAGTCTGCACCTGTGGCGGCCCGTCTATCAGGGGAGCACCTATCCATGCGTCCGGCTCCCTAATCTACATACAGGGTGTTGGATGCATGCATTCCAATGGAAGGGTTTTTTTTTTTTTTTGAAGCATGTGATTAGAGGCTCTAATAGGCTTTAAAAAAGGGTGGGACTGGGGCGCAGAGCACTGCGCTCCAAGCCCACCCAGTTGTGTGAGAATAGCTGACTCTCCTCCCAGCCAATCAGGTGGTGAAACCCGATTCCCGATTAGCTGAAAGGAGAAGCGATCTTATTGGCCAAATGACAGTGAAAAACCCTCTGCGCATTTGACGGTTAAACTACTTCTCCTCCAGTCTCATAGTGTGCCCTCTTACACTCCTTGAGACTAAGTAGTTTTTTTTCCTATGTGAACAACAAAAGAAGCCACCTCTCCAGGTGAGCTAATCCAGATGAGGTTAGATGAGTGGGACTCCACATGCGGGTGCATGCCTCGGCTCACCTACCGTGTAAGAACTACATAGAAGGAATGGCAGCACACCAACGTAATGACCTTACTCATGAGTAAGCCCAATTTAGTTGTGTGAAACGTCTTAAACCTTAGCCCTGGCTGTTGCTATTGTGGTGTATGTCATGCACTTTTGTGTACTTTTACAATTTTTCCAATAAAAGGACTTTGGTTACGTCGGTGTGCTGCCATAGTTTTTTTTCCTATGCTGGGATCGCCATTGAGGTATTTGTAAATCACTATCATATCTCCTCTCAAGCGTTGTTTCTCCAGCGAGAATAGATTTAGTGTTTGCAGTCGTTCCTCATAATCGAGGTCCTCCAGTTATTAGTTTTGTTGCCCTTCTTTGGACTCTCTAGTTCCAGCACATGCCTTCTAAAGACTGGTGACAAGAACTGGACAGAATACTCCAGATGTGGTCTAACCAGAGTTTTATAAAGTGGTAGGATTATAGTTCTGTCTCTGGAGTATATCCCTTTTTTTATGCATGCTAATATTCTGCCGGCTTTGGTAGCTGCAGGTTGACATTGCATGCTATTGCTGAATCTGTCATCTAAAAGGTCCCCCAGATCTTTCTCCATCCTTGATCCCCCTAGTGAGTAGTTTGCATTTATGTTTTTTGCCCTCAACTGCATTACTTTGCATTTCTTCACATTAAACCTCATTTGCCATGTTTGCCCACTCTATTATTATGTTCAGATCTTTCTGTAAAATTTTTATATCCCGATGTGAAGTTATTGCCCTGCTTATTTTTGTATCGTCTGCAAAAAACTGAGATTGAGCTATTTATCCCATCCTCTATATCATTTATGAATAAATTTAATATAATTGGTCCCAAGACAGAACCCTGGGGCACCCCACTTACCACTCTAGACCAGTCTGAGTATACATTATTTATCACCACCCTTTGGACACGCCCCTGTAACCAGTTCTTTACCCAAACGTCCACGTCTGCAGACCTCAGCTTGTCGTTTTGTTCTGAATTAGTTTTTCAACGAAATTCGCCTAATCTGTTAATTCGGAAATATTCGAAGTAACGAAAACCCATTTAATGAATTTTTCCAAAAACGAAAATTCGGAAATTCAAAAGAACGAAAATCAGAAATTCGGAAATTTGAAAATCAGAAAATAAGAACGAAAGTCAGAAAATATGAAAACCCGAAAATTCGAAAATCCAAAATAATAACTAATTAACTAATAATAACTATTACTAACTATTAAATTATAGGTATTGGAATTTTCTTTCAAATTTGGCTGTTAGCGAAAGTAACAAATATGAATTTATCCAAAGTTACGAATTATCCGAAATAACGAATGCCGCATTTTGAATTTTCAAATTTCCGAATTTTGAAAATTACATATTTATTCAAAATTACGAATTTCGATCATAATGAATGACCCGAAAAACGAAAAAAAAACAAACAAAAAAAAACAAATGAAAGGAAAAGGAACAACTTTTTCGGCAGTGTACATGTCTATGGTTTTCCAGAGTGTCCCTTCAGCAAAAGTTGGTATTTCTGTTGGAAGGATAGCTGTACACATGGTCCAATTGTAGGACGGTTCCAGCTTTACTCTCTTACTGCCTGAATGTATCACATATCTTTCTCTCTGTTTTCTTCTTTGCAGCACATTCTGTAGGCCATACTGACCAATCTGATTTTTTGTTTACTCGTTTCCAAAGAATTAAAATCTAAAACCTGATTATTTCTGTTGGCAAAAAGCTCCAAATTCATGTTCCTTTTCTCTGTGAATTGATTGCTATCCAGGTATTGATAACTTCCAACTCTCTGGCTCATTGATCCCAGAAGTACTATCTTCTAGCAGAGAGTAAAGTCCATCTATATCCAGTGATCTGAGAGTATCCTTCACCCAGCAGAAGAATAGCTCCTGGAAAATGGCACTATGAAATCACTATTTAGTGTTCCTGGGCTCCTTCTAATTTCAACCATAAGCTTTGATAGTGGTTGCAACTATGGCCTGCTTACTGTAATGAGACGAAGTGCCAAAGGGAAATCATCCCTCAAGTGGTAAGCTGGAGAAGCAAACATTCCATCTGCCATCCACCCACCACCACCATTACCAGTACAACCACAGGATAGAAAGGCTGCTAGAGATTACTTGGCACATATTTTTAGACCACAGTTTGAGAAACGCTGATTTTAGAAATCCACAGTCCCTTTGTGAGTCATGTATGAATATCTTTAAAAATCTCTACTCAGGTTTGAGATCGCATTCATGGGCAAAAGATCTTATAGCAAGTATAAGGTATGTGGTTCCTGTCTATGCTCCACAGGGCAAGGTCAAAAAGATAATGGTCTTGTACATCAACTCATTAAAATGGAGGCAGTGGAAAAATGTTGGTGTCATAGCCTTACAACCCCTATAAGTAAGTCTTGCCTGAACTTGTGCATTCCGTGTCCAGCTCCACCCCATGACCCTGCCCAAGTCCTAAGAACAGCTGTCCTATGGACCACACAAACCTCCTGAGGGCACAGCCGTCACCAGGCATGCAGACTATGCAGAGTGGATGTAATGTGTTGGGTTCTAGTGTTTTTTTTACTGAAACTAGGAATTTCAAGATTGCAGGGGACAGACGCAAATGGGACCCTCCTAATTGAGACAGGTCAAGAGGGGACTCCAGTTTCACAACAGGAAGTGAAAGGGCCAGACGCAGTGAAATTCTCCAGTTGCTTGTAATTGTCAATTTAGCTTTTCACTTTTCAAAGTGTGGTCAAAATTTTACACAAATTGGTCAAATGAACGAACATACTGTAGTAAAGGATTACTGCCCATGGGACAATTATAAAGGCATTTTAGGCTACTAGTGACATCATTTCCTAATAATCAGTGCATGTATAGGGAGGAAAAAGCTCAGCCATTTATTATAATTTTAACGTCATACAGTATATCTAATGGCTAGAAGGAAAAATGTATTAGTATGATGACTTTCTTTTGCTTCCCTGTGTGACCAGAGACAAATATTCACTGTTAATGTGTATGTAAACTCTAACAAAAAATTCTCTTATTTATTCCCTTGTGGTAGCAATACACAATTGAAGGCATTTTGTTATATCTGTTCAATAAGCGCAAAGAAATAGTCCTTCACCCAGCCAAAAATCTTGTGAGCTGATTATTTCCTGTCCTCTCTGCAAACAGTTATCAGTAGAGCTTTTTTCTCAGCTAATAGGAGCAGATCCTCACCCCCTTCCAAGTCACTCCTTGTCTCCACCCCCTACCTACTTCTGGGCACCATCCCTTGGTTTCACCCCTACCCACCGCCCAGTGCTGCCCATTTTGCTGATCATTTTGTGGTGCTAAGTCATTTGTATCAAATTTGCTCATTAAAAAAACAATTTGATAACCGTGGCTAACATGGCATCTTCCTGTGTTTTGGGGAGAAGTGGGACTTTATATGAGGCCTCTGAAAATCAGGGGTGCCTCCATCCCGGTTTTTGCGCAGCAAAGAGAAAAAGGAAGAGTTTGGGACTTTGTGTGAAGCATGCAGCTGGAGAGCAAGAAGACACTTGGAATATTGTACTATAAAATTTATTCCATGATTACAACATACATAAGAAATGTCAATGGCACAGATAGACATAGCAACCTGCAAACCTTCTAGAGTAAATTACATAATAGATCATAATATATATAAACAAATACAATTCATGTAAGACATCCCATATGTGGAGGTAAAATGGTCACTGACTGTAAACATAATGTAGCAGCATAATTCGTTCAAACAACTGGATGTGTATCCATGATTGTTGCGTCTATAGCTCGACGCGTTTCATGACTATTTGGTCACTCTTCAGGAGTAGACGCTATAGGGATGTCTATAAAATTGAAATTGAAAGATGAGCAATAATTGTGTAGATCATACCAAAAGAGGGAGACGGGTAAATAATACATATTCACCCATACTTACAGGTTCTGCATGGGTGTGGGGTGCGGCAGTGGATGCCTAGGCAAAGCTGCGGACAAATTGTCTCCCCCGGGAGCAGAGGCGGAAAAAACAGTGGATGGACGGCGGGAAACCCTGAAGGATGCGGCGTGACTGGGGAGGTGAACCCCACCAAATTCCAAAATCCAAATGTGTGCATGGCTGATGAGATTATCTGTGAATAAATGTGAGAATGTGTGTAAAAAAATGTGTGAAAATTGTGTGAGACTGATGATAAATTTGACTGGTGAGGCAAAGGTTCCAATCTATGTAAGTGTAGGTGACTGGGGTGAATGAAAAGTGATATGTGAAAAAGGACATTGAAAACACTACACTAAAAAAGAAAAAACAATGAATGTAAAAGTGCCTGAAGCGTTGGGGAAAAAAGAGTGCAAAGGTAAAGAAGAAAAATGAATGGTGCAAAAAGAAGAAATCATGAAATAATGTGAATTGAGGATTACCTTGTATGTGCATATGCAAGTATATGTAATGACCAGGTCTGCTACCCAGAGAGCGCCGGTCCATCCAGAGAGTACCCGTTCGTGCAATGGGGAGTGTAAGTATACCCCCATAACCACTGTTTGCCACCAACGTCACACCGGCAAATATGGGAGAGAGGGAAGGCGTCTACCCGAGCGATAACCGCCCGGCGAATGGCGCCAAACAACCTCCCTCATACACAATGCCGGATGTATATCCCAGAGTGCCCGCGCACCGGCGCAGGCCGGATCAACGTCACGTGTCCAGAGACCAGGGGCGTGGCGTTGGCGTGCAGGGGAACACCCAAGGCTCCTCCAATAGTATGGGGAGGAGGAGGAGGGGGCACACAAAGCACATCACAGCGTCACGTTGGTAGGCATGGAGAAGAGGGGAGGCGTCAACCTGGGCGATAACCGCCCAGCGAATGACGCCAACCACGCTCACTTGTCCATGACATCCAACACCCAAGACTCCGGCACCCTGGCTTCAACCGGATCCGCGCCATGCGCCCGGGACTGGGGGCGTGGCGTCGACGCGCAGCGAAACATCCACCCGACCCCCCCACTCCGGGGAGCATGGAGGGAAAGGGGGGACCCACGGTGCGCGTCGCAGATCCCGGGGCATGACTAGCCACAGCAGTACCCAGCAATCCACTGTGCCCACTCACCAAACTACTGCGCCATGGATGCATGGTTGTGTGCTGCATACGGGTGTGTATGCAGCATAATAGGACTAAAATGCCCTAATATCTCTACCCATGAATGCACAAGGGGAAAGAATGCAAGTGTCAAAAATTGGCATCTTCCTTGGCAGAAAAGGAGAGGAGGGTTTAGTTCAGCTTTAAAAACAAAAGCCATTTTGAAGTACTTTCGAGTATTAGTCAAGTGATCGAATGTATTGAGAATTTTCGTATGGCCAACTTCTGTGTAATGCCACGTACACACGGTCGGATTTTCCAACGGGAAATGTTGGATGTGAGCTTGTTGTCGGAAAGTCCGACCGTGTGTGCGCTCCATCGAACATTTGCTGTCGGGCTTTCCACCAACAAATGTTTGCTAGCAGGTTCTATAATTTTCCGCCAACAAAACTTTGTTTGTGATGGAAAAATCTGGACAGCCGCACTCCGGATTGGAAAAGTGAAAAATAAAATCCTCTTTATTGAAAAAGTAATAACATGATTAAAATCCGTACATGGCTTTGTTGGGATAATGCAGCATAACCGCTAACGCGTTTCACGCTCCCATAGAGCGCTTACTCATGAGCTTACTCATGAGCTATGAGTAAGCGCTCTATGGGAGCGTGAAACGCGTTAGCGGTTATGCTGCATTATCCCAACAAAGCCATGTACGGATTTTAATCATGTTATTACTTTTTCAATAAAGAGGATTTTATTTTTCACTTTTCCAATCCGGAGTGCGGCTGTCCAGATTTTTCCATCACACACATACCATTGGAATAGCAATTGCCGGCACCTGGGGCTCTCACAATCATCCACACAGCGGAGGACGGGAAGCTTGAACCCGATCACCTAGAGCGGTGGTAATTATCCTGTTTATAACAAAACTTTGTTGTCGGAAAGTCCGATCATGTGTACACAAGTCCGTCGCAGAAAAGTTCACGCATGCTTGGAATCAAGCAGAAGAGCCGCACTGGCTATTGAACTTCCTTTTTCTCGGCTCGTCGTACGTCTTGTACGTCACCGCGTTCCCATGTTCGGAATTGTTGGCCAACATTTGTGTGACCGTGTGTATGCAGACAAGTTGGAGCCAACAACCTTCGAACAAAAATCCACGGTTTTGTTGGCGGGAAGTCCGATCGTGTGTACGGGGCATTACACTTACACATTTAAATAGATCACAGGAAATCTTTTGAACTGTACAAATCAATTATCTGCCACCAGTCATCCCCCTGGTGCCTTACAGCTGGATGGAAGTTTTGTTTTTATATTTCCGGATTCTTCCTCTTTTCCAATGTATTATTTAGTGAAAGCTGCAGGAAACATATCTTTTCATTTATACGGGAACAATCTCAACAAAAGCCTCTTTTCCTCTGTACTTGGAGATTCTATGTAATGAACACAAACACTGTCTGTCCGGGACATCCACTTGTTTTTCTATGCTGGTAAGATTGTCTAGACATTACACTGGAAGACCGTACTGAAACAAATACCATTGTTAGACTTGTACTTTATAATAATTCTACAAAGAGGATATAACTGGATGATAAGCATTTATAAACATCACATAACGAATCAGCAACAATCAGATAGGAATCATTAGGGCCAAGCAGGAAACTTGCACTTAAAGTTGGGGGCAACATGCAGCTTTTTCCTATATTATAAAACAATGGAATGACACATCTGTTTAGAAGAATAATTAAAGAACAAAAATAGAAGCCGCATAGACAGTCAAAAGGATGTCATGTGAGATGTGCTGGAAAAGGTTTTTAATGGCTCAAAAAATGAGGGGCATCAGGGGTCATAGGAACCAAAATAAATTCCAACAAATTAACTTTGTATGGTAAATTTTCTAAATTGATGACACAGTTGCAGTACTTTGAATTTACAGAAGCCATTAACCACGCATCCCATTGTGATTGGTCATTGACTTATAGAGTGAAATGGGTTTGAGGGCTGAATGCATGCTTATAGGTGATTGTTACCATATTAGTGCAGCTGTTTCTTCAATTTGCAAAAACCTACTATACAAAATTAATTTGTTGTTATATATTTTGGTTTCTATGACCCCTGGTGCCCTTCAGTTTTATGGACCATTAAAAACCTTTCCAGTACATCTCACATGACATCCTTTTGACAGCCTATGTGACTTCTTTCGTAACTTGTTCGTTAATTATTCCTCTACGGAGATGTGCCATTTCACTGAATGACAAGTTGAGTACTATCCATGTACTTTTTTTATTTACATTGATGCCGCGTACACACGAGCGGACTTCTCGTCAGACTGAACTCCGAAGGACTTTTCGACGGAGTTTCGACGGAGTTCCAACGAAATGGACTTACCTACACACGATCACACCAAAGTCTGATTGTTTCGAACGTGATGACGTACGACCGGACTAGAATAAGGAAGTTCATAGCCAGTAGCCAATAGCTGCCCTTGCGTCGTTTTCGGTCCGTCGAACTAGCATACAGAGGAACGGATTTTTCGATAGGAATCAAGTCCGTCGGAAAGATTTGAAACATGTTCTATTTCTAGGTCCGTCTGAATTTTTGACAGAAAAGGTCCGATGAAGCCCACACATGATCGGAATGTCCGATGGAATCGTTCCGTCTGACCTTTTCTGCCGGAAAGTCCGCTCGTGTGTACGCGGCATTACAGTTCAGTTTTCAGGACAAGCTTTTCTATTTAGAAGCTTAATTATGGCCAAGCGAGAACGAGAATTAGAAAACAGTAGCGATCACTGTAGTACCTGTGCCTACAACAGTAATTCTCCACTTGCCACAGTTATGGCATATGCACACTTACATTGATCCAGGCTGTCCGGATTCCTCACACATGGCTAATATGTAAGTTAACTACTTCAGCCCCGGAAGATTTGGCTGCTGAATGACCAGGCCATTTTTTGCGATTCGGCACTGCGTTGCTTTAACTGACAATTGCGCGGTCATGTGACTCTGCACCCAAACAAAATTGAAGTCCTTTTTATCCCAAGAATAGAGCTTTCTTTTGGTAGTATTTGATCATCTCTGCGGTTTTTATTTTTTCCGCTATAAACAAAAAAAAAGCAACAATTTTGAAAAAAACTGAATATTTTGTACTTTTTGCTATAATAAATACCCCCATTTTTTTTTTTTAGAAAGCAAATTTTTCCTCAGTTTAGGCCAATATGTATTCTTCTACATATTTTTGGTAAAAAAATTGCAATAAGCGTATATTGATTGGTTTGCGCAAAAGTTATAGCGTCTACAAAATAGGGGATAGATTTATAGCATTTTTATTATTATTATTTTTTTTTTTTTACTAGTAATGGTGCTGATCTGCACATTTTTGGGACCATTTGCATTTATACAGCGATCAGTGCTGTAAAAATGCATTGATTACTGTAAAAATGTCACTGGCAGTGAAGGGGTTAACACTAGGGGGCGATCAAGGGGTTAATTGTGTTCCCTGCTACGTGTTCTAACTGAAGGGGGGATGGGACTTGCTAGGGGAAGAGATAGATCGGTGTTCATACTTTGTATGAACACACAATCTGTCTCTTCTCCCCTCAGAGAACCTGGATCTCTGTGTTTACACACAGAGATCCCGGTTCTCGCCGCGTCACGAGCAATCGCGGGAGCCCGGCGGTCATCGCGACCGCTGGGAACTCGCATCGGCTCCAGGGGCAAGCAGCGGGCATGCGCGCCCCTAGTGGCCACAAAAAGAAGCGCTGTAACATGACGGCGATTCGTGCAGCCGAACCATGTTGCCGCAGTACAACTGCGACGGCTGGTCGGCAAGCGGGTAAAGTCTACAGGCTTAGAACATTCAGTCTGTAAGTGATAGAAAACTGGCAAAATTACCTTATTCAGATAGTAGTGATTAATGGTTCATAATCTGAATGATCTAAGGTTATCAGTGGTGTACGCCATGGTTCAGTGCTGGGGCCCTTACTTTTTATTATATTTATAAATGATATAGAGTTTGAGATTAAAAGTACCATTTCAGTATTTACAGATAACCCAAAGCTACAGTATGCAGTGGAATAACTTCCTTACAAGATGTTTCCAGCTTACAAGGCAACCTTAACGCATTGTTTATATGGGCAACTATGTGGCAAATGAGGTTTAATGTTGATGTTGATAAATGGAAAAGTTTTACACTTGGGGAATAAAAACATTCATTATAGGAGGAGAACAGCTAGGGAGTCAATGGTGGAGAAGGATCTGGGTGTTTTCTGAAGATCATAGACCTAATAATAGCATGCAATGGCAAACTACAGTTTCTAAAGCTGGCAAAATACTTTATTGTAATACTAGAACTTTAAACTCTAGAGTGAGAGAGACATCATTAGTAAGACCTCATCTAGAAGATGCAGTTCAGTTTGGGGCATCAGTTTACAAAAAGGATATCGGGGAACTGGAGAAAGTGCAGAGAAGGGCAACCAAACTGATAAGAGGCATGGAGGAGCTCAGCTATGAGGAAAGATTAGAGGAACTGATTTAGTCTCTCTTGAGAAGAGGAGATTAAGGGGGGTAGGATCACCATGTATACATACATGCTGTAAGTGGTCCATACAGTGAACTTGGTGTAGAGTTATTCACTTTCAGGACATTAGAGAGGACAAGGGAACACTCTTTACAGCTTAGGGAAAAGAGATTGAACCTCCACATACAGAAAGGCTTCTTCACATGAAGAGCTGTGAAAATGTGGAATAGACTCCCTCAAGAATTAGTTCTGGCCAGCTCATTAGATTGTTTTAAAAAGAGCTGGATGTGCCCAATTCCATGCCTCTATGCTTATCAACAACGTCTAGCCATGTACCCCGTTTTGGTGGCCAAACAAACGATACCTAAGGCCTAGAAGAAGCTCTCAGGATCCCTACAGGAAGTCAAGGGACCGTTTGACTTTGATGATGATCAATGAAAAAATGCCTAGCATTCTTAATGATTCCCAACCCAAATTTCTCTGGACTTGGGAACCATGGCTTAAAGGCATTCTATGCATTAAGAAAAAAAAGCCTTCTGTGTGTAGCAGCCTCCCCAGCAGCCCTAATACTTACCTGAGCCCCATCTCTGTCCAGCGATGTCCACTATTCTCCTTCAGCTGTCCGGGACTCTCTGACATGTTATTGACATTACATCAATATTGCCCATCAGAGGAGATGACTGATTTTGCACTCACCAAGCCTTTGTTGAATGAACGTCATTGTTATATCCAGAAGAAGCTGAATATAATTTGATAAAGCACATGCTGTTGAGAAGGGGTGTTGGAAAGAACAACAGCATTATACCTATCTATCCAGCAAGTGGCACTGCAGTGTTATGGTGTGTTATTCTATGATAATGTGATCACAGGATGTTCTGTCTATGTTCAGCGTATGTACTTGTATGCTCCTTGTTCATGTTTCTCCATGCTGTAAGACACGTAGTATATTTCTCCATGAAAGTAAAGCTGAATTACTGCATCCAAGAAGCTTCCAGCTCTCATTGCATTACTCTGCACAGTACATATGAGGAATATGAAATGTTGGGTTTACATATTTTTTACCCACTTATGGACCGCCCACCATCATTATACAGCGGCTGTTTGACTTTGAATACCTGGGTTATGGCAGCAGATAGCTTACCGGAGCCGTTGGTTGCAGCGGAGACGATCGGGTCCTTTCCCCTCTGAGGCATGCAGTCGAGTGAGGGAAAGATGACCGCCATTCGGCTCCATACCATTGGATTACGTAAGCGATGTCAAACATCACTTCTGCCCAATGGTCTCAAAGGGAAAAAAAATTATTTAAAAAAAATATTTTTTTTTTAATTATTTAATTTTTTAAAAATTTCTTTTAAGTGTAAATGTGAGACCTGACGTCTTTTTGACCCCAGATCTCACGTTAAAGAGGTCCTGTCATGAAAAGACAAACACTGTTATTTAACACAAATAAAAAACAAAAAGTAAAATAAATAAGAAAAAAATGTAAAGCTCCCCGTCCCGCCAAACTCGCGTGCAGAATCGAACGCATACGAGAACTGTGTTCAGACCACACATGTGAGGTATCGCCGCGATCGAGAGCAATAAATCTAGCCCAAGACCTCAAAACTCGTCACCTGTAGAAATTTTTAAATGTCGCCTATGGAGATTTTTAAGGGTCAAAGATTATAGCCATTCCACGAGCGGGCACAATTTTGAAGCGTGACATGTTGGGTATCAATTTACTCGGCGTAACATTATCTTTCACAGTATAGAAAAAAATTGGGCTAACTTTACTGTTGTCTTATTTTTTAATTTAAAAAAGTTTATTTTTTCCCAAAGAAATTGCGTTTGTAAGACCACGATGCAAATACGGTGTGACATAAAGTATTGCAATGACCACCATTTTATTCTCTAGAGTGTTGGGAAAAATATATATAATGTTTGGGGTTCTAAGTAATTTTCTAGCAAAAAAAAAAAAGATTTTAACTTGTAAACAACAAGTTAGAAAAGTAGGCCTGGTCCTTAAGTGGTTAATATGTACAGGTTCATTTAAATACCCAGACATGCATTCACGAGCCATCCAGCTGTGATATGGGAGACAGTTTAATTATTAAAGACCCAATGACACGGGAACATATTCTACAACTGCAATGTAAAACAGAACATGATGGATGAGACAGGCTGTGATGAACTCACTGTTTGTTTAATATCCCCGACTAACATCCTAGGTAAAATAAAGATGTGTCAGTGATAACTGACAGACGCCACCAGCTTGATATGACCTGTTTATTATGTCATTTAATCTTGCTTTCTTTCCCCTTCGCTAAGCTCCCAAATCCTCCTCTTTGAGAACTCTAAAGGCTGATAGGGATCTGGTTAATGCCTTGTTTTTACACCAGAGTTATTGCACTTGCTCATTCTCTTTTTTAGAAATTGCTCAGGAGACATGGGTCTTATAGCGTAATGAATTCTTTCACTCATCAATCATCATATCATCTTCAGAACATAACTTGTATGTGGGAAGATGGAATCCCCAACTAGGTTGAAATACGGTACAGAAAGAGCAGAAATAAAGCAAAAAAGGCTCTAGGCAGGGTACTTTAAAACACCCGTTCTTCTATATAGTAGACACTACTGTAATAGAGATTAAAATATGTATTAAACTACTAGTGCCCTTTCACTCACCATGCATAGATGCAGGCTCTTTTAACTCCATTTCCCAGTTCCTGGACATGACCAAGTAGGATACGTTCCTATGCTTTCCTACTTCAGAGGCTCAGGGAGTCCACATGCGATGAGACAAAGGTAGCTGGGCCTGTGATCTGTAGCCAGGTGGGAGGCCCTCCACTGTCAGAACCAGCGCGCAGGCAGCCAGGCAGGAACCTAATAGCATGCTGCTTCTCTGGAAGACCAGGCTATAGTAGGGAACCCTTTTCCAAACAGTACTCTGGTTCCAGAAAGGTGGCCCTTTACACTTCTCCAGCTGTTTGCCCATGTTACCAGAGCTGTCCTGGATTTTACTTTGAGGGATGCTGTCTATGAGAATAATTGCAAGTTGACTCTCTGGAGACAATTCAAAAATGTATTTTTCTGGCTGTATGGTCCTTTTAGGCCGCCCTACACCTAATTCATGAAAGCTTTGCGACAGTTTGAACTAAGACAAGCACAACAAATTCAGGTCATTCTATTCTGAAGGACTTTGAGCTATGGTTGTGACAAAAATTGGAAAGGAATTACCGTTAGATAAGCACACTGGCACTAATTAATGCCAACTCTAAGCTGGCATTCAGAGAGAGGTCGTGCTCATAGTGGGGAATGTTTGTGCTGGAAAGCTGTATGAATGTGACAGCTTTTCACACAGGGCTCATGGGTTGCTAGTATGTCAACATCCTGGCTCCATGATGCATCCATGGCCCCATACAGCCTCCAGCTAGGAGTTTCCGTGGTCAACAGCTGAAAGCATGGGATACTGGTTGATGTCATTACCCAAATATGGCAATAGCCATATTTGGTCAGTAACGAGATCTCAGCTGCCAGATGAATGGGGCCTAATCTGTCAGCCTAATCTTTCGGCCACTGCACCTGTCACACAGACTGACGCAGTGGCTGAGGGGTTGAGTTGTTGGGTGGGCAGTGCCTGATGCTGTGAGACTGGATCCCTATCAGGTAGACCTCTCCTGTGATTGACAGCGGATGGCAGGTGATAGATTCCTTAGCCACCATTGGGCTGTCTAGTGGCTATGGAATTCACACTGTCATCAGCCGTCAATCACAAGGGAGACAGACCTGATGGGGCCTCTCAACATCCCCATCAAGCTCCGTCCACCTAACAGCTCAACTCCTCAGAGGAAAGAGTTTCCAACATGTACATGAATCTAAGTTTTACGTACCTGCTATTGGAGGCTAATGGTAAGAGGACTTCCCTTGCGGCTAAGCTCCAGGCACCCCAAAGGTGATAACAGGAGGTGCCAGGCTCAAAGAAGAATGGTTACCAGCCGGGGCTGATTGCAAGGATGTTCCGACTAGAGTGCTGTCAGGCAAGAGGTCCAGGTACTGATGTAGTGAGTGCAGACAGGTGGTGTCCGAGATAATTAACAGGTATCAAGTGGAGCGGAAGTCAGAAGAGTAGTCAGTTCAAAGCCAAGGTCAGGTACCCGGATGTGGACAGAGGTAATCGTAGTCAGGAGGACAGCCAGAATCATACACAGGAGAGTAGAGAGAGCAAGTCCATTAAACAAACCGGGGTCAATCCAGGAGGCAGGCAGAAGACAGGTCCAGGGGAAATCCGAGTTGTTAACAGGAATCACAGATGCAAAATATTACAGGAACAAACACACTGAATAGCCAAAGATCAACCAACAATCACATATGGCAAATATCTCCCTTATAAGGGCAGTTTTTGTCGCCAATCCGGCGACAAAAACTGAGAGAGCATCCTCGACCATGCACTGCGCATCTGTGAGTCAGCGCACATTCGTAAGCATCCTCGCGCATGCATTCCTGTGGCCATGTAAAGTATTGGCTGGAGTTTTCATGAACCTCTGCCGTGGACTGCATTCCGACACTGTGGCAAGCACCACCATTTTTGGAGAGGTGGTGCAACAGAATTCTTAAGAGTGTCTGTGATATTGTTTATGGATTCCAAATCTGTTGTTATGCAGTCTTATAATGATTATGCTATGTAGCCACATGTTACCCTGATTAAGCTGCCATGTTTGTGCAGCTTTCATATTCTACTTTGTATTATTCTGCAGTCATGTTTTTGCCATCCTGAACCTGCTGTGCATTATTGATTCTAAATTTGTACCTGTTTACTAACAGTTACTCTGTGTCTCATCATTTGGCTGGTTACCTGGGCTGTTAAACTACTCTCCCTGGACAGTGTTTACTCTGATTATTTATATTATCGAGGGCAAACTTGTTAATTTAGATTAGAACATTCTCTCCCCTTTTCACTTGGAGTGATGTAAAAAAATAGGAAAGGCATTTAATACATTAGCCAGATTCTCACTATGGTTTTTCTAATACAGGGCTTGACAAACCCTTGGAGCCAGGTAACCAGTTACAGATGTCGTCAATGGAAGCACACGTTCCTTGGCTGTCTAAAGTTTTTTGTTAGCTCCCAGATTGGTTTGACTGGCACCTGAACTCTGCAGGACTTTTGATCTCTAACCACAGGCACATTTTTAGTACTGTCACTTTTATGATGTCAGATATAAGGAAATTGGAAAAAGTTGTTAATTTAGTAGACTACCAAGGTTATGAAATTTGGTAGAAGAAGGAGTCAGGGTTGTATTTGCAAAAAACAAAGCTCAATTTTAAATTCCTTCCTGTCTCTGTTAGGCTGATGAGACATGGGTGACTTTGCTGACGATTTGTCTCTAGTGGCAGAATCACCCGTGTGCAATCAGCCTTAGGCAGGCCATAGATTATATTGTTTTCTTTTCTTCCACCATGGGTGGAAAAAAAAAGTTGCTTTATTCCCTTATCAACACTGTTTGAATCCCTCCCAAAGCTCTACCGGCGGGAAGCAAGGGGAACAATAATTAGTGTTGGTGGCTATAGCCAACGGCACTAATTGTTCGGAAAAAAACATGACAGGCTGGTTGTACACAAATTGGTTGTTAGATCGAATTGTGTACAACCAGGGTGCCCATACATGGATCAAAATTTGGCCGGTCCCTGCTGAACTGGCCGAATTTCTATCAATGTATAGCCGGCTTTACTGTTCTGTCTTGGTGTTGACCAAAAACCCTTATGGAAAATGAAGCCTTATTTCCAATACGTATTATTGCTCTAATATCTCTTTTCTATATGAGGAATGACAAATCATGCAAATACATGCCCAAGAATTTTATCTTCAGCCAGCCGAGCCTGGATGCAGAGTTCACATTACTGAAGGATGGCCATATGTCTCGGATTTACTACATGTCATCTCTCCTACACCTTCCCTAGCTGCCTGTGGACTAGGGATGAGCTGAACACACCTGGATTTGGTTTGTGGAGGTTTCAAATCCAAACCCCACTGAAGTCAATGGGAATCGAGTCTGACAAAACAATTTTCTCAATAATAAAGGCTAATAGCCAAGGAGTTGGCAAAAGAGTGCATGGTGGGCTGGGGATTGCCCCAGGGAACAATGTTCAATGCAAAAAAAATATAACAACACCATTTTGCAGGGAGCAGTGAATTTAATAATGCTTAAATTGCAACAATAAAATGCATGATTTCTTTAAAAATTCTGCGTGGGGGATCCCCTAAACTTGTGTTACGTAGTGGCGCATCTCTAACACGTAAACCAAAATCAATACCAGATCCTTAATCTGAGCACACAGCCTGGCAGGCCAGGAAAGGGAAGGCAGCTTATTGTCCCACCCTACTGAACCACACAAGGCTACATGCCGTCAACACTGGGGAGGCCATGTTGATGAGGACAAGGGCTTCTTCCCTACAAATCTGGCCTTGTGGTTTTGGGGATGTGTGGGGACTTATTGGAATCTGGAAGCCTGTTTAAGATAAGGGTGCCCTCCAGATATCCATTCCTCCCATGTGAATGAGTAAGGGGTAAAAAAACTACAAAGCAGCTCTCAATGGGTAAAAGCCAGAAAGTACTTAAAAGACTTTAGCTGAATAAAAACTTGTTTATTGCACTGTAGAAGAAGTGAACAAAAACTGCAGAATGCTGTGGAAACTTGAGAAAGCTGCAGGAATCAGTCATAAAAACATATAGCCAAGAGTAATAATGATGGTATTAAAAAGCAAACGGTACCACAATAACATCAGGGTGAAGAAGGGTTAACACCATTCAAGAGGCTTGCTGGTCAGACATGGAGAAGGGGCGCCATGAACCATGTGGATAAAGATGGGAGTCCAGTGGAAGAAAGGTGGTATTCAGTCCGCTGCCTGCAGGCTCGTTGTCACGCTACGCTAGTGTCCAAGATGGAAACCGCCAATTGCGGAAGAACACTGTGCTGACTGCTAGTATGTCTTGAGCCAGTAGTGGGAAGGAGCTAGACTGGGCTGCGGGCGGCGAGGTGTGACACCCACCATGGGAAGATGGAACCCGGGGAGCTAAGCAGAGCCAATGGAACTGGGCACGCTGGATGACGTCAGTGCTGCACCGGAGACAGGAAGAACAGGAAGCCCATAGTGTGTGGTGGACCACAAGCTGCTGGGTTGCCGTGACTACATGTTTCACGCACATGCGCTTTTTCAAAGATGGTTTCCATCTTGGACACTAGCGGAGCAAGACAAGGATCCTGCAGGCAACGGACTGAATACCACCTTCCTTCCACCGGGCTCCCATCTTCTTCCACATGGTTCATGGCACCCCTTCTCCATGTCTGACCAGCAAGCCTCTTGAATGGTGTTAACCCTTCTTCACCCTGATGTTATTGTGGTACCGTTTGCTTTTTAAAACCATCATTATTACCTTTGGCTATATGCTTTTATGACTGATTCCTGCAGGTTTCTCAAGTTTCCACAGCATTCTGCAGTTTTTGTTCACTTCTTCTACAGTGCAATGAACAAGTTTTTATTCAGCTAAAGTCTCTTAAGTACTTCCTGGCTTTTACCCATTGAGCGCTGCTTTGTATTTTTTTTTTTTTTTTTAACCATTTTTCCAGCGGTTGGCAGCTGCACTGGGTTGGTTCCAGTTGAGATAATCTCTGTGGGTTATGACATCCACATTATTATTATTACTATACAGGATTTATATAGCGCCAACAGTTTGCGCAGCGCTTTACAAGATGAGGGCAGACATTACAGTTACAATACAAATCAATACAGGAGGGATCAGAGGGGCCTGCTCATTAGAGCTTACAATCTAGCACATACATGACTGACAGCTTTTAGCACTCAAGGAACTTGTTGTTGTTTTGAATGAGTAAGGGGTACATAGTCAAAAAGTCCATTGTAAATATATACACTTTTTTGACATGTCCTTTACTAAAAAATAATTAAACAAAATCCAGCATTGTAAATCCAGCATCAATCAAGATGAATGTTGCCAGCTGATTGTCCAAAGAAAAAATGTCCACTTGAGCTGCACTCCTGTATTAACAACAGCTCTCCAGAGCTGTCATTAGGTTTATACATAAGGGGGTAGGAATGTGATGGCACCACCACTCTCCTCCATTGTTTACATGGCTGGGAATTCTTGGCCATGTAAGTGAAAGGGTCTAGTCAATAGTTGTGAAGGACTCGGTGGTGCCTGCACCCGCTGGAAGCCTTAGCAACCATTGACAGCGGTAAACTGTCGTGTATAGCCACTTGCTGACTGCCTTATAGTAGTTTTTGCTACAAGGCAGCTCACATTTTTGTAAATATTTTATTCTATTTTTTCATGTGACAACACTGAAGAAATGACACTTTGCTACAATGTAAAGTAGTGAGTGTACAGCTTGTATAACAGTGTAAATTTGCTGTCCCCTCAAAATAACTCAACACACAGCCATTAATGTCTAAACCGCTGACAACAAAAGTGAGTACATTACTAAGTGAAAATGTCCAAATTGGGCCCAATTAGCCATTTTCGCTCCCCGGTGTCATGTGACTCATTGGTGTTACAACGTCTCAGGTGTGAATGGGAAGCAGGTGTGTTAAATTTGGTGTTATCGCTCTCACGCTTTCATACTGGTCACTGGAAATTCAACATGGCACCTCATGTCAAAGAACTCTCTGAGGATCTGAAAAAAAAAATTGTTGCTCTACATAAAGATGGCCTGGGCTATAAGAAGATTGCCAAGACCCTGAAACTGAGCTGCAGCACGGTGGCCAAGACCATACAGCGATTTAACAGGACAGGTTCCACTCAGAACAGGCCTTGCCACGGTCGACCAAAGAAGTTGAGTGCACGTGCTCAGGGTCATATCCATTTGTTGTCTTTGGGAAATAGACATATGAGTGCTGCTAGCATTGCTGCAGAGGTTGAAGGGGTGGGGGGGTCAGCCTGTCGGTGTTCAGACCATACACCGCACACTGCATCAAATTGGTCTGCATGGCTGTCATCCCAGAAGGAAGCCTCTTCTAAAGATGATGCACAAGAATGCCCACAAACAGTTTGCTAAAGACAAGCAGACTAAGGACATGGATTACTGGAACCCTGTCCTGTGGTCTGATGAGACCAAGATAAATTTATTTGGTTCAGATGATGTCAAGCGTGTGTGGTGGTAACCAGGTGAGGAGTACAAAGACAAGTGTGTCTTGCCTACAGTCAAGCATGGTGGTGAGAGTGTCATGGTCTGGGGCTGCATGAGTGCTGCCGGCACTGGGGAGCTACAGTTCATTGAGGGAACCATGAATGCCAACATGTACTGTGACATACTTAAGAAGAGCATGATCCCCTCCCTTTGGAGATTGGGCCACAGGGCAGTATTCCAACATGATAACGACCCCAAAAACACCTTCAAGTCCACCACTGCCTTGCTAAAGAAGCTGAGGGTAAAGGTGATGGACTGGCCAAGCATGTCTCCAGACCTAAACCCTATTGAGCATCTGTGGGGCATTCTCAAATGGAAGGTGGAGGAGCGCAAGGTCTCTAACATCCACCAGCTCCGTGATATCACCATGGAAGAGTGGAAGAGGACAGGTGCTAACCTGTGAAGCTCTGATAAACTCCATGCCCAAGAGGGTTAAGGCAGTGCTGGAAAATAATGGTGGCCACACAAAATATTGACACTTTGGGCACAATTTGGACATTTTCACTTAGGGGTGTACTCACTTTTGTTGCCAGTGGTTTAGATATTAATGGCTGTGTGTTGAGTTATTTTGAGGGGACAGCAAATTTACACGGTTATACAAGCTGTACACTCACTGCTTTACATTGTAGCAAAGTGTCATTTCTTCAGTGTTGTCACATGAAAAGATATAAAAAAATATTTACAAAAATGTGAGGGGTGTACTCACTTTTGTGAGATACTGTATATACATGATTCTGCACTTCTGGGTAGGGGGGGGCGCGAATGTGCGCCTCCGTCAGCTTGCTTCCTCTGTGATTCTACATAGCGGGGACTGATCATCGGGTACTTCAGACTCAATGTCCGCCGGCATCCGCCGATCATCAGCCACAGAAACAGAACTGCAATCTGCCTATGCAAACAAAGCAGATTGCTGTTCTGACAGGAGACAAGGCATGGTTCCTGTGTTCCTGCAAAGCATTGACTAGGATCCATGTCTTCCCCTAGTAAAAGCACCTCCCGCACTGTAGTAAAACACAGGCTAGGCACACAGTTAACCCTTTGATCGTCATTAGTACAATGACAGTGCATATTTTTAGCACTGATCACTGTATTAGTGTCACTGGTTCCCAAAAAGTGTCAGTTAGTGTCGGAATGTCTGCCGTAATATCGCATTATTACCGCCATTACTAGTAATAAAATTAATAAATAAATAAAAATATCCCATAGTTTGTAGACGCTATAACTTTTGCACAAACCAATCAATATACGCTTATTGGGATTTTTTTTAACCAAAAATATGTAGCAGAATACATATTGGCCTAAATTGAAGAAATTAGATTTTTTTTAATTTTTTTACTGGATATGTTTTATAGCAGAAAGTAAAAAATGTATTTTTTATTTTTACCAAAATTATCAAAAATGTTTTGTTTGTAGCGCAAAAAATTAAAAACGCAGAGGTGATCAAATACCACCAAAAGAAAGCTCTATTTGTGGGAAAAAAGGACATACATTTTATTTAGGTACAGAGTCAATTGTCAGTTAAAATAACGCAGTGCCGTATCGCAAAAAATGGCCTGATCAGGAAGGGGGTAAAACTTTTGTAGGTCAAGTGGATTGTAGTGGAAGTAATACCACTATCCTATATAATACTTCTGCTGAATAAGTAAATGATTGGGTGTTAATCCGCATGCTTTAACAGCCAAGTTTCAGTCTGAATTTGTGTTTAGAGCGAAACTTACATTCATACCTACACTGAACTCATATATGTCCTCAGTTAAAATATGTACATTTCAAGCCTTAATTGTATGACTTGGCTCAATTAGAGAGGAAGGCTGACAGAAGCTTTAAGACGGGAGACATTTGCCGGTTCAAAAAAAAAACAACCGACATTCAGCCCGTGTGTATGTCTGTCTGTCTGACGAGCATGCTGGAAAACCAGCAGCCGACAGACCCCCCCGATCATACCATTAAAAGTGACCACGGGTCCGATACAATATAACAGGTAGATAAAAAGTTCCCACATAAAAAAATCTGTAGATCAGGATAGCGTGGTATAGCTGGACTTATTCCGCCCTACTAGTTTCGTCATACATGACGTCATCGGGGCATGTATGATGAAACTAGTAGGGCGGAGTTTATGTCCAGCTATACCATGCTATCCTGATCTGCAGATTTTTTTATGTGGTAACTTTTTATCTACCTGTTACACTGTATTGGACCTGTGGTCATTTTTAATGTAATTTTTTCAATAAAACTATCTCGGTTTTAAGCTATGTGGCGACTTTTTGCCTTTCTTTCATAAACCTTCATGGGAAAGAGTGACTGGCCAGAACCAGTGGCCGTGACGCTATCCTTCTCCATATTCTATGTTTGACTAGACTCCTATAACGTGGAGTCTAGCTTTCTAGTAAAGGGCACATCTTGTATTAATACGGTGGAAGGCTCACCCTTGCAGCCAATAGGAAAGATGCACACCCACATCTATAATGCTGGTTCACAATAGGGAAGCGGCTGTGGAGAGCAAGGTTGAAGGTGCATAGAGCATTAAGTTTACAAGACCAGAAGGTATGTACATAACAATGTTTCTGCACATTTATTGTTTATAGACATATTAAAAACTTTTGGGGGTGGGTTTAATTATACTTTAAGAATTAGGGCTTATAGCTGAACTCCAGCAATAATTTATATTGCATTCTGTACTTACATTGGCGTGACTTGGCACAATGTAAGGATGCATATCTCATACCTGATGGGCAGTGACGGGACAAGGGCCCCAGGGCGAACATGCCAAACTGCGCCCCCCTAAGGATGTTTGAGCATCATGTGTCAGCAAAACCCCCCCCCCCCCCAAAAAAAATTGAGCACACTCACCCCCTAAGCATAAATTCCTACAGTACAATTCTGCCCCCATGCTGAAATCCGCGCTCCCAGCACAAATCCTCTACCCCTCAAATTTCTCTTCCGAGTACACATCCTCTGCCCCCCACTTCAAACGCCCCTCATATCACAAATACACCCCCTAAATTTCCCCCACCCCCTAGCACTAATCCCCCCCAAACAAAAAATTCCCCTCCCAGCACAATTCTCCTCCCCCCGTCACCATATCACCTCTTCTAGCATAAACCCCCCAAATCCCCCCTCCTAGCACAAGTTCTCTTCCCCCATCCCCCCTCCCAACACAAATACCCCACTCCTAGCAACGCTTACCCCCTGCTGCCCCTCAAATTTCCCCTCCCAACACAAATCCTCTGCCCCTCAATTTCCTTGCAGAGCCCCCCAATCTCACATCAAATCACAGTGCCCAGGGCAACTGCCCCTCCTGTCCACCCCTTGTCCCGGTCCTGCTGATGGGCCACTGGGGAAGCTGGAAATCACTGCAGGCGTCAGTCCTACTACAGCAATAGTCTCAATCTTCCAGGTCCTACTCAGGCTCTATGCAAGCAGCTGCCCCACTGCACACCAATCACAAGGGGCTGCTTGCTTGGTGACGTCGCCATTTATAGAATGCCTTGTATTTTTATCAGTGAATACAAAGTGTTCCATGATTGGACAAGGTACAGAGGAGGGATGTTGGGGGTCATAATTTTCACCTCATCCAATCCGAAAACGTATTTACTGAAAAAATACAAGCCATTCTATAAATGGTGGCATTGCCAACCGAACAATCCCCTATGTTCAGTGTGCAAAAGAGAAACTGCTGGCAAAGAACCGGAGCAGGACCTGGAAGATCATGATTATTACTTCAGTCGTGCCAACTATACAGTGATTTCCACATTTCCCAGCATATGAGTAATACTTACATTGTGCCAAGCTAGTCCAAGGTAAGTTTATAATCCAAATAATTCTTTTAATTCAGCTTTAAGAACTTTTTTTACTGAGCAAATCTTCATATGTAAGGATGAAATAAAAGACTTGTATAGACTCCAGTAATAGACAGCTAAAATGTAATTCTTTAATTGCACTGATGTTTATATATTTTGCTAATTAAACTCGTTTGAATATGTCACCTCAGCAGGAGAATAAACTTGAATACCCTTATGTCTGTTCCCCGCATTCTTCCGATTAAAGCTGAACTAAACACATGCCTGTGTGTATTTTAATCAGTCCAAAGAAAACACGGCTCTGTAGCAGATTGAATAACCTATGGCAGTGAGAACTTTCCAGCCTGCCCTGAGAACCCCTGCCATATGGCAGTCACCACTTTTGTTTTCTAATTTCATGAAATAGCTTTTTTTTATTGCTAGAATATGTAGTTATTGGCTAATATAAAAGCCAACTTTCTCTGAGCATTTGGGCAGTGGGCACAGAAAGATATAATGCAACTTCATGAGCAGGTAAACAATAGTAAAGGGAAACATAAGTGCAAATGACCTAAGTGAGAAACCAAGGCCGCTATCCAACATCCAGATAGCACACGATAATCTGTTTGGTATTAGCGGAAGTAGCATAGGAACAGAGGTCGCTGTGGTCCCAGCTGTGGCAAGACCTATTAATGGAAAGCAAACTAGCATCCCACCACCTCGGAATCTTTACTGAATATACAAGATTTCAGGATAACTAGTCAGAGGCTGTGCTGTTTCTATAACCAAATTAAAGCGCCCCCCTAGTGTTCGGAGGTCATCATGGCCAGAGCTTATGTATGGGACCTTACATAAAGGATGGAGCTACCACCATATGCTGCAATATATTTTTCACGTTGGGTTGCCGAGCAGGGATCCGGCTCCACTCACTTTTACATTTCCGGAGGGAAATAGTATAACCCAAGCCCTCCTCCCTTGACACACACAGGGTCCACAGCACCTTAGACCGTACAGCAGGTCAGGAACCATACTTCACTAAGGATACTTGCAAGGCCTATATTGTGATTCCTGACAGGTCCCTAGACCAAGCCCTGTGACGCAAGGATGATTACAGTAGCCCAGCTGCTCAGAAAAGATGCGTCTTGACCCTGTGGAACTATCTTTCCATTTTATCTTGTGCACTTATATTGCTGAATAGGGTGGCGCCAACCACCCCATTTCTTATCTCCACTTACTGTAAGTTTTAGTTGGAACCCAAAAGGGGGGGCTGCAACCCGTCATCATCCGGAGCGCGGAGTATACCACATATTTATCTTTCCATCAGTGCCCTCTGTCACATGTCCACCACCGCTTCTACCCTGAGCTGGCTGCATTCCTATCTTTTCACCTCCATATTAGGTTGTAGACTGGGCTGCAGCCTAAAACAGTTCACTCGCAGTACACTGGGAGACAAAGAGCCAGGGAAAAAAGCATGTTTTAGTTAACTTTACTTGGTCTCGGAGGTGGGTAGGGGCGGAACCAAGGGTCAAGGCTCGGAGGGGGGTAGTTGGTGGAGACACAAAGTGACTTACAAAGGGGGAGTTCCTGCACCTATTCTCTGGAAAAAAAAGCACCCTTACTCAGAGTCAGTCCAAATCAAAAAGTAGTGTCCTGTTTATTGGGTGCACACAAAGGTGAAAAGCAAAGTCCTCCATTCAATCCACAGTTGTTCCAAAGACTTCCTAGCATCCTTCCCCACTAACTCCCCTTGTATTTATGGCCACAGTAAAAAAATTATGGAGAGGCCCACACCTACAGGGAGGAGGACACCACAGGACAAACCACACTGCTAATCTAACCCCTGCTTATATGTGTAGCGGTACCCTTGTGAGGGCTGCTGAGTGTTGTATATAGTTAGTCAGGTTGAAAAAAGACACAAGTCCATCTAGTTCAGCCATAAAAATGAATAAATAAAAAATAATATCAAACAATCCCATATACCCAATCCTATACCCACAGTTGATCCAGAAGGTGAAAAACCCCAGCAAAGCACGATCCAATTTGCAACAGCAGGGGAAAAAATTCCTTTCTGACCCCAAAGAGGCAATCGTATTTTCCCTTCATCAACTTTACCTATAAATGTCAGTACCCGGTTATATTGTGTGCATTTAGGAAAGAATCCAGCCCTTTCTTAAAACAATCTACTGAGCTGGACAGAACCACCTCTGGAGGGAGTCTATTCTACATTTTCACAGCTCTCACTGTGAAGAAACCTTTCCATATTTGTAGATTATTATTATTAGTATTATTATACAGGATTTATATAGCACCAACAGTTTACGTAGCGCTTTACAATATAAAAAGGAGACAATACAGTTATAATACAATGAAATACAAGAGGATTAAGAGGGCCCTGCTCAGAAGAACTTACAATCTAATAGGGTGGGGCAGGTGGTACAAAAGGTTGTAATTGTGGGGAATGAGCTGATGGAAGTGGTAGAAGATTAGTTGGAGACGTAATAGGCTTTCCTGAAGTGATGAGTTTTCAGGGATCGCCTGAAGGTAGCAAGAGTAGGGGATAGCCGGACAGGTGGAGGTAGCGAGTTCCAGAGGATGGGAGAGGCTCTGGAGAAATCCTGGAGATGAGCATGGGAGGAGGAGGTGAGAGAGCTTGAGAGTAGGAGGTCTTGAGAAGAGTGGAGAGGACGATTTGGGTGATAGATTGGTGATGTAGCTCGGGGCAGAGTTGTGAATGACTTTGTATGTTGTGGTTAGTATTTTGAATTTAATTCGCTGGGTGATTGGGAGCCAATGTAGGGATTGGAGGAGAGGGTTGGCAGACACAGAGCAGTTGGTAAGGTGGATAAGTCTGTCAGCAGCATTCATGATAGACTGAAGAGGGGATAGCCTATGGAGAGGCAGGCCAATGAGAAGGGACTTGCAATAGTCAAGGTGACAGATAACAAGGGAGTGAATGAGGAGCTTGGTGGTTTTATTTGTTAAAAAGGGGCGTATTTTAGAGATGTTACAGAGGTGAATTTTTCAAACTTTTGACAACGATTGGACTTGGGGCTGAAATGACAAGTCAGAGTCTAGGGTTATGTTGTGGTTAGTATTTTGTGGTTAGTATTTCACGCTAGGGGACTATACCAGTACCCTGGCGTGAAGGGAGGGAATGATGATTGCATTGTTGATTTTGATGGAAAAGTCATGGAGGGGTGCACGGGCAAGGGGGCGGGGGGAATATTAATAGCTCAGTTTTACAGAAATTTAGTTTAAGGAAGTGGTGCGACATCCATGCTGATATGTCAGTTAGTAAGTTAGTAATACGAGAGGAGACTGAAGGAGTGAGGTGAGGAGTAGACAGATAGATTTGGGTGTCATCAGCGTATAAGTGGTATTGGAAGCCGTGGCCAGTTATCAAGTGCCCAAGGGAGGAGATGTAGATAGAGAAGAGAAGGGTCCAAGAACCGAGCCTTGGGGGACCCCCACAGAAAGAGACAATGGAGAGGAGGAGACAGAGTTGTAGGTGACACTGAAGGAGCGCTGTGATAGATAGGCAGAGAACCAGGATAGAGCAGAATCTCGGAGGCCAAGGGAATGTAGTTTATTGAGAAGAAGCGGGTGGTCAACAGTATCAAAGGCCACAGAGAGGTCAAGTAGTAGGAGTATGGAGTACTGGCTGTTGGTTTCAGCCGTTAGTAAATCGTTAGTGAGTTTTAGTAAGGCAGTTTCCGTGGAATGCTGCGAGCGAAAGCCAGACTGTAAGTGGTCAAGAAGGTTATTTTCACTGAGGTAGGAGCTAAGACGGTTGTAGACTAAGCGATCTAGAAGTTTAGAGGTGAATGTGAGCAATGAGATGGTTCTTAAGTTGTTCAGGTTGGTGGGGTCCAGTGAGGGCTTTTTAATTATAGGAGTGATCTGTGCATGTTTTAGAGGGGAGGGGAAGGTGCCACTAGAGAGGGAGAGATTGAAGATGTAGGTGAGGGAGCATAGGATAGAAGAAGAGGGTGACCGTAGTAGTTGTGAGGGAACAGGATCCAAGGGACAATTGGTTAGGTGGGCATTTGAGAAAAGTTTTGTAACATCTTCAGTAGTAGCCAATTCAAAAGAGGAGAGTGTTAAGTGTGCTGTTAGGCAAGGTATGTTGGGTGGGAAAGATGTACGCACAGTGGAGGTGTCCTCACGAATTGCATCAATCTTGTCTTTGAAGTGATTGGCAATCTCTTGGGCAGTGAGTGAGTTAGTGGGTAGAGGGGGTGGTGGACGAAGCAGAGAGTTAAAGGTTGAAAAGAGCTGACGGGGACTCGATGACAAAGTATTAATAAGAGAGACAAAGTAAAGGAATTGTATTTTAGAAGGGCAGATTTATATGGGGTGAAGTCTTGCAGGCATTTGGTTTTACGCCACAGTCGTTCAAGAGCACGGCAATGTCTCTTGAGATTTCTAGTGTTGTCAGTTTGGAGATGAAATCTCTTTTCCTCTAGGTGTAGAGTGTCCCCTTGTCCTCTGTGTTGACTGTAAAGTGAATAACTCAACACCAAGTTCACTATATGGACCCCTTATATTTGTACATGTTGATCATATCCCCCCTCAATCTCCTCTTCTCAAGAGAGAATAAATTCAGTTCCTCTAATCTTTCCTCATAGCTGAGCTCCTCCAAGTCTCTTATCCAAAAAAACCCCCATAAGAGCAAGACTGCGCATGCTCAGAAACAAAAGAACACTGTTGAAAGAGAATTTTCATATGTTGAGTAACCTCTTTACTTTCGATATGAGACTAGCAGCATACATAAAAAGGATGACAATTAGTCTGATAATCTGATTGTGTGTACCCGGCGTAGCCTCCCTGGCGGTTTTCTCGAGTGTGGCTCTGGGTTAAAATTCAGTCCCATTAGCGGTAACCCCGAGCCACACTGGGGATCGCATTGCAGGATCCTGGTGTGGCTTTACTTACCTTGTCCCCAGGATCCTGCGATGTCCCCCGCTGTGTCCGTGGGCTCTGTCTTCTCCGAAGCCTCTCTGTGCCAGGCTCCGTTCCCTGCGAGCGTCGCGATGCACGGGGGGCGGAGCCTGGTGGCAAATTCAAAAAATTGTAAAAATCATAACACATACAGTACTGTAATCTTACAGATTACAGTACTGTATGAAATCATTTCACATCCATTTTGTCCCAGTGCTTTGTCCAATGCCCTGCATGCAGTTTTATATGATATATACTGTTCTTTCTGCCTGGAAACTGGAGATTGTCCATAGCAACCAAAAAGTGTCCCTTTACGTCAAAAGTGGCTTTAGACCAGCTAGAAAACAGCGATAGTAAATTAGAACACTTGCAGAATTGAGCGATAGTGAATCGTGGGGAAATTTATTTTATTATTATTACATATATATTTTTTAATTATTTATTTTTATTTATTATATTATAATTTATGTTTTTGTGTTTCAAACTTTATCATACCCGGGATATCTACTAGACTCTTGTTTGGACAGATTTAAGTGTGTTATTGTTAAGAATTACAGGCATACAATATAAAACGCCAAATTTCCATGCAAAATAATTGTACCGCTTTCAGCACCTAAAATCTGAAATAATTATTCCGCCAGGGAGGTTAAGGGAGGGTTTTAACCTAGATTTTTTTTCACCATCTGTGTTTTTCAATTTCAGAGATTTCCCTTCACTTCCTGTCCCACAACCAAACAGGAAATCCTGGTAAATTAAAGGAATTTCTTGGGGACCCTCAGGTCACCAGAGCTAGTGTCCCTATTGGAAGATTTCCCTTCTATTATTTTTCCCCGGGACAACCCAAAATGTGGGTTTTTCTTTTACTTATAATTTCAATAATAATGGTAAACAGAACAAATAGAGAGGGTGCATCTCCCTAATGGGGGCACAGACATCAATAAAAAACTGACAGGGGTTGTAATCCATCCCTACTCTATCCAAAATGGAAAAAAAAAGTTTTTACTTTAATCTAGGGTACGCAGCAGTAAAAAAAAAATGACAATAAATACATTGTATTAGCAATAATTCTAAATTAAATGGAATTACACTTAAATAATAATTAAATACATTTTAAATATTAAAATACATAATAATAATAGTAATTATTATTAATAAATAGTAATTATTATTATTAAAATTAAAAAGTAATTACAAAAAATAGAAAAATAAAAAAAATTATTAAAAAAGTAAATGCTCATACTGTAGATGTATCACATTGACTTATCTGGCTGCAACCAATTGGATCTGATGCCAGTTATTTATTGTAGTTACCAAAAGCATTTCAGAATATTACGGGCTTGCTCCTGAAGAGTGACCCAAAGTCACGAAAGGCGTTGAGCTACCAGCTGTCATGTTCTATATCAATCTTTTGTTGACAGTGGATTTTTATGTCATTCGTTTTCACAATACATGTCCATATGATTATATATGTAATTTTTGCCATCATGTTCAAATGATATCTTTTTATCAACATTGATAGAGAGTAGCAAGGTTATAGGCTATATAAATATTATGCAATATGTGTATATAAATGAAATTTTATTGGATCATGAAATATTGTTATGTGAGATTTTTGAAATTGTTACAAGGATTACTGTTATTATGGAAAACTTTTTGATATTTGATGTTAACATTATATATATATATAAACTAATAAATATTTTTATATCCAATCATTGTCTACCACTGCGTTCTTAATATAAAGTCCCAACCTCTCGCCTTTCCTCTATATTGATTAGGGATGGAGGCATGGGAGCATATTAGCCTTGCTTCATTTACAGTCCCAAAACCCCCGTTTTCATAAACATTTCAGAATATCTATTCCTGTTCCCAGCTGTTAGAGCATATATATATCTCTTTTTTTTTTTTAATGAGCAGGATTTTCTTGTGTAAGACGCAAGAATATTTTTTTATTACTCTTGTACAATTATCATAACGCATCAAATATGTTATATACCATGTTTGTGCTAAAGTGAGCAAAAGGTTATTTTGCTTTATCTTGCTAAGTGCTATTACTAGCGAGTGACTGCTACAGTGAATGGCCTGCTGCCAGGCAGGGGGTCTCTTATAAACCTCCTGTGTGTTCCTCAGCAGGATCTTCCCAAGTCTTGATGGCAGGTGATGAAGGTTCACAAGTAATGCAATTCCCAGCAAGTGATTAAACAGAATGTGGAGCAGCTGGATTTGGTGTCTGTCAAAATCAAGTCCAGGGAGTGAAAAATGACAAGGTACACAACACTTTTCACTAAGACAAAACAGAGGGAAGGAAGAGAAAGCCTCGGGTGATGCCGTCAAAAGAAACATCTCTGTCTTCAAAGCAAAAGGAATAACAAGCCTAATACTGAGAAAAAAACTGTGGACAGTTTTGAATGTGTACATGTAGACTTTACTACAGGAAGCAATGGGAATAAAGTGATGAAAAACTACAAATGACCCAATAAATTTGTAACAACTTCAAATACTCCAGGCCATATGTAAGGCCATCATTAGTCTAGTGCAGGTTACCACCATGTCCAAATGACTTTACAGGAAGCAACCTTATCTTTCTGCTTCGCTGAACATGTAGTATTACTTGTATATACACACACTCGGCTTGATTTTTGTGCTTATTTTCTTTTCTTCACGGTGGGTTTCCTTTCAATTATCCACATGAATTAGAATAACCATTCCCAACAAGAGTTCCATAGAGCCCCAGGGTTCCTCCAGAGGCTGGAAAAGGGGTTCTTTGAGCTGTGGCTCCTGACCCAACATAACTTGGCAGAATGAGCAGCTTGACACCAATAGTCTTTTTATCTGCCTGGACGGCATTCTAAACCCCCAATGTAAGTGGCATTTATAAAAATAATTTTCATACTTTTTCAATGATAGCTGGATAGCTTGCATATGTTAGTAGCTCACCTACCAACAATTTCACAATGACTTTTAACCACTTTAAAGTGGTTGTAAACCCACAAAAAAAGGAAAAAAGAAAAAAGAAAGCCTGCATAGCATACTAGCTCATTATGAATTACCTACCTTAGATCGAAGCCCCCGCAGCGGTCCTCGTACACCGCTCTGGCCAGCAACATCGCTCCCGGAGTTACTTCCGGGTATTGCGGGCTCCGGCTCTGTGATTGGCCGGAGCAGCAATGACATCACTCCCACAAACCGTGCAGGTTTAGGAGATATTCGGGGTAGCTACAGGTAAGCCTCATTATAGGCTTACCTGTAGTAAAAAGTGATTGTAAAGGGTATACAACCACTTTAAGACCGGGCCCATTTTTCAAACTTGTTGTTTAAAATCATTGTTTTTTGCTAGAAAATTACTTAGAACCCCCAAACATTATATATATTTTTTTCTAACACCCTAGAGAAAAAAAATTGCTGTTGCTGCAATACTTTCTGTCACACCGTATTTGCGCAGCGCACTTTTTTGGGAAAAATACACTTTTTTGAATTAAAAATAAGACAGCAGTAAGGAAGTTAGCCCAATTTTTTTATATTGTGAAAGATAGGGGTTGATTTACTAAAGGGAAAAAGACTGTGCACTTTGCAAAGTGCAGTTGCCCTCTGCAAGAGCAGTTGCCCCAGAGCTTAGTAAAAGAGGAGAAGCTCTGCAGACTTCCATCATCCAATCATGTGCAAGCAAAAATGCTGTTTTTTTTATTTTCCTTACACAGGATTGGTTACTCTTTGCAAAGTCAAGCCTTACCTCATTTACTAAGCTCTGGAGCAATTGCACTTGCAGAGGGCAACTGCACTCTGCAAAGTGCACATTTTATTTGCCTTTAGTAAATCAACCCCATAATGTTACGCCGAGTAAATTGGTATGGACCTGGGGGGGACCCCACGCTGTTTCTTTTCACAATTTTTATTTTGCCGGCAATTTTTTTTTTTACATTCAGCTGTCATTGGGGAACCCCGCTGACAGCTGATGACTCATCGGTTGTTAAGGAAGCAGCGGCTGGCTTCCTGGCCCCCTGATTAGCAACCAGCTATATACATTGTTAAATAAAAACCACAAAACACATCAAAAATCACATCACAACACTTGTGTTTCTGGTGCGATTTCAATTGAAGTCTATTAATCGCTGGAAAAAAAGTCCCCAAACCTTTCGAAAAACGCATAGATGCAAACTTGTACAATAGGAAACCATGTTAAATGAATTGTAGTGCATTTCTGCAAACTGCAAAACGCACTAAAAATGCATAGGTGTGAACCTAGGGTAAAGCAGCGCACCTTGCTGGATCATTTCCCTGAAGCAGAAGGGCTCGCTAAATTTTGTCTAAGGCCCCTTTCACACATGCAGACTGTTGAGGTCCGCCTGTCCATTTTTCAGGCGGACTTGAACGGACGCTCCATGTAGCTCTATATAGTGACGGATGTCAACGGTGACATGTCTGCTGACAACCGCTTCGCACCGCTAAATCCAGACGGATGGAAACCCTATTTTCCATCTGTCTGGCGGAACAGACCACCTGTCCGTTTTCATCTGATCCCCCATAGAGGAGAGCGGGGCTCTGACAGGTCTGTCTCTTCACAGTGCAGAGACGGACCTGTCACCTGCCGGCGCAGTGGGGATCAACGAATCGATCCCTGCTGAGCAAGCGGAGTCCGTCAAAATGGACATACAAGTGTGTAGTTGAGCCGACTTTGGAGCGCAACTTTGACGCAACTTTGGATGGGTGCAACTTGGACACGACTTTGGCTTTGACCAGTGATAATGGACAACTGTTGCACACAAGTGGCATTGTATAACATTTAGGTACGACTTTCATGCAATTTCTGAGGGTTAATATTGAAATCTATAGCCCTCAAGTTGCTTGAAAGTCAGACCAAAGTAGTGCATGAACTACAGTACTTTGAAGCTGCTGCAACTTTAGGTAGCGCATATTTGAATGGGCATCATTGTAAAATATGGGGAACGACTTGTCATGCAACTTTGATGTCCAAAGTCGGAAACGTGTGAATGGAGCCTAAGGAGCTGATTATGCTGCTGTTTGGGGAATTGCACCCTTTTCTGGAGCCCACCACACTGAGCAGTCACAACATTCTACCCATAAATCACGATGCTGGCTGTCCTGCACTTTCTTGACAAGGCCTCCTATCAAGTGGTAGCTGGAGAGATGATTGGAGTATCACAGCCATCTTTTTCACATTTGCACTTGTGGTCCTTGGGAAGAATTACACCCTTACAGATATGTAAAAAGATCAATGGTGTGAGTGGAAACTTATCTGAGAGGAAGAAATTGCTTCTTTCTTCTGGACGCAGGGATCTCCAAACTACGGCCCTCCAGTTGTTGCGGAACTCCACGTCACATAAGGCATTGTAAAACTCTGACATTCACAGACATGACTAGGCATGATGGGAATTGTAGTTCCTGAACAACTGGAGGGCCACAGTTTGGAGACCCTGGAGGAATCCTAGTTGAGAAACCCTCCTCTAACACATTGAAAGTTATGGCAGGGGACACTTGTTTTCTGAACCACTCGAAACGGGGACAGACCACTCAAAACGGGGACTGTCCCTGGGAAAAAGGGATGAATGATAATCATTGACCACGGTTAAGCTGTACATGAGACTTGCTCTAAAGAAAACATTTGAGTCATTTACTTGCACAATCCTTCAAGGTGATAAAAACCGGGTCACAGTTGCAATTGCATAATATTATTGTATGAGGTCCTGTTTTTTTTTTTTTTTTAAAGCCCTCATTTATTTAATTGGTTTTGTTTCAGCTTGTGTACTGGTAGTGACTGACTCAAGAGTTCACTGCTTCCTTTTGACAAACAGCAGAATAACAAAGGACACTACAGACGGGATAATATATCATTTCACTCTTGATCTGCATTGATCTAGGTCTGCATTATCCTTCTTGGATCTTCATGTTCCACATTTCCGGGGGCAACAGAAGGTGTCATTGTCTGCAAAACAAACCAGAATCGCTGAACAAAATCAAAAAGGGTTGTAGAGATAGAAGGAGTCAGACACAACGGCTATAAAAGACATGAATAAAGTTATACAAAAGTGGAGAATGCACAGCATTGGAATTTGTAAAACAAAGGATCAATGACATATTTCAATCTCTCCTGATGCATAATAGAACATGCCACTTATTTTGAAGTGAGATCCTTTTCTTGAAAGAGTGTTTGAAAGAAATCTATCTTGGGAGAAATTCAGGGGCTGCTATTATGGCTCTTTGAAAAATGCTAGTTGTTTGGCTGCCTCTGTTTTCAATATCTTTTGACAGACTGAACCAGAACAAACATTCAGATCAGTCAAGTCAGAAGGAAGTCAAAACTCCCAACCTGCATACTTGCTCATCAAGAACGAAAGTCATTGGATTAAATCACAGCCAGACAGCTAGTATTTTTAATTAAAAGTTGGGGGGCTTGGGGTCAACAATGGCAGTTCCAACATTTCTCATGTGTCTTTCATTTGAAATACTGGATAGACATTTTGCTGTGTATCTGAAACAATCTATACTTATAAATACAGTTTTGGACGTGATTTACTAAAGGAATAATTCAAATACTTAAAGTGGAATTCTAGAATAACTCAAACTGCTCTTAAATCTGTCCCCTTCCCCCTCCTAACACCTATGCTTACTAACCTGTGTAAGAAAGATGTATATACAGTGGGTATAGAAAATAATCACATTTTGTTGCTTTGTAGCCTGAAATGAAGACATACATAGTTTTTGTTTTATCCAGCTGTATTTACTCAGTGCAACTTATAACATCCAAGTGAAAGATATAGCACCAGCATGTCAGAAAAATTCAAAAAATTCAAAAATAGGATCACTGAGTTGGAAAAGGGATCACCCCCCTTATGTCAGTATTGTGTTGGACCACATTTTGCTTTAATTACAGCCTTTAGTCTGTTGGGATATGTCTCTACTAACTTTGCACATCTAGACTTTGCAATATTTGCCCACTCTTCTTTGCAGAACTGCTCAAGTTTGGTTAAATTTGATGGTGACTGTTTGTGGACTGCAGTCTTCAAGTCATTCCACCAATTTTTAATGGGGTTTAAGTCCGGGCTCTGACTAGGCCATGCAAGGACATTCACCTTTTTCTCCTTCAACCGCCGTGTGCTCTTTTTTGCTGTGTGCTTTGGGTCATTGTCATGTTGGAAGGTAATAACCTTCTTCCCATTGACAACTTTCTGGCAGAGGGCAGCAGGTTTTCTTCAAGAATTTGATGGTATTATTCCCCTTCCATTTTTCTTTTATCCTGACAAGTGTTCCAGTCCCTTCTGCAAAGGAACACCCCCATAACAGGATATTACCACCTCCATGATTTACTGTAGGAATGGCGTTATTTGGATGGTGAGCTGTATTGGATTTCCGCCAGACATATTGTTTGGTGTTGAGGCCAAATAATTGAGTTTTGGTCCCATCTAATTTCCTTCAACGCACCTTGCAGATTCTGGGGCCTCATGGAAAAAAGTGTTATGGTCAGATGAGCATAAAATTTTATTATTTGGCCTCAACACCAAACGATATGTCTGGTGGAAATCCAATACAGCTCACCATCCAAAAAACGCCATTCCTACAGTAAAGCATGGAGGTGGTAATATCCTGTTATGTGGGTGTTTCTCTGCAGCAAGAACTGAAGCATTTGTCAGGATAGAAGATAAATGAATGGGGCAAAATACCATCAAATGCTTGAGGAGAATCTGCTGGTTTACCTTCCAACATGACAATGACCCAAAGCACACAGCAAAAATTATCACACGGTGGTTGAAGGAGAAAAAGGTGAATGTTCTTGTATGGCCTAGTCAGAGCCCAGACCTAAACCCCATTGAAAATCTGTGGAATGACTTGAAGACTGCAGTCCACAAACATTCACCATCAAAGTTAACTGAACTTAAGCAGTTCTGCAAAGAAGAATGGGCAAATATTGCAAAGTTTAGATGTGCAGTTAGTAGAGACATATCCCAACAGAATAAAGGCTGTAGTTAAAGCAAAAGGTGGTTCAACAAAATACTGACATAAGGGGAGGAGTGATCCTTTTTCCAACTGAGTGATTCTGTTTTTTAATATTTGTATTTTTTTCTGACATGTTGGTGTTATATTTTTCACTTGGATGTTATCAGTTGCACTTGTAAATACAACTGGATAAAACAAAAACTGTGTCTGTCTTCATTTTCAGGCTGTAAAGCAACAAAATGTGATTATTTAAAGGGGGGGGGGGGGGGATTCTTTTCTATACCCACTGTACTTACTATGGGTGTGTGCAGCCTATTGCATTAGGGTGTGCACCTCAAAGCTCAAACACACATGCCTTTCTCTGCAGCCTCAGCTGCACTGAACAGTAAATTAATGGGAAGTGCTCTGTGCTGAGCGGCTTCCTGTTCATTCGCAAACTAAAGCATAGTAAAGTTTACTATGCTGCAGTTATGAATGAACATAGTGAGTGAGTGTGTGCTCACTGTGTTCTCTTAGAAAAGGAACGTCCGCTCCATCTGTAACAAGCTAACATCTGTACATGACCTCTGCATCTCTCATGGCTTTAACATACTTGCCATAACAGAAACCTGGCTTCAAAATTTTGACTCAGTTTCTCCTGCTGCCCTCTCGCATGGTGGCCTCCATTGGACTCACTCCCCCAGACCCAACAGACAAAAAGGAGGTGGAGTTGGATTCCTTCTATCCCCACAAAGCACCTTCCAAGTCCTTCCTGTCCCTCCCTCTCTATCCCTCTCTTCTTTCCAGATGCACTGTATTTGTCTGTTTTCCCTCATTTCTCTGAGGATTGCAGCAATTTATCGGCCTTCTGGACAGGTATCATGCTTTCTTGATGATTTTGCTGCCTGGCTACCCTACTTTCTCTCCTCTGAAATACCCACTATCATTCTTGGTGACTTCAACATTCCTGTCAATGTTAACAGCCCAACTACAGGTAAACTTCTCGACTCAACCTCATCTTTTGACCTAACCCAATGGACACATACTTCCACTCACTCCAATGGTAATACCCTTGACCTTGTATTCTCCCATCTCTGCAACCCTGGCAACCTCACCAACACCCCCTTTCCTCTCTCTGATCACAACCTCATTCGTTTCACTGCATCCTTGCCTCCAACCACCCATCCCTCCAAGCAGCAAACAATTACTTGTAGAAACCTTCGCCACTTTAACACTTCTCTTCTCTATTCTGCTACTGACCACCTGTAATGGAAATTTGTAAGTTCTGTATATAATTGTATTCTATTTTGCATGTATTGCATATTGCCCTCACTGTGCTCACGGCACTAATAATGTTTTCAGTACATGTTTACATTCTTTTGAGTCCTGGTTAGAATTAGCCTGCCTATGTAACGCCCCTTGTTACCATAAAAGTACAATTGTAATATTAATGTGATACTTACGTAATCATGTGTATAAAAGCCTTCAATTGCGTCATGATAAAGCAGAACAGTTATTTGGAAAGATGCTGAGTGTATCTTTTGTGTCTGTTCCCTACTGCAGTACTTATTAATAATTTGGAACCACAAATCAATATGAGGATAGGAGTTGCCTATCTATAAAATGTCCTGGTCACCACCTATATGACATAATCTCTCCCCTGTCCGGTCCAGACCTGGCCACCTCTGTCTACAACAGTTCGCTCTCATCATCACTAGATGCACTTGCTCCTCTAGCCACACACAGAATCAGGCCACGACCGTTACAACCCTAAACTTCTAGAACGCTTAGTCTACAACCGTCTTAGCTCCTACCTCAGTGAAAATAACCTCCTTGACCCTTTACAGTCTGGCTTTCGCTCACAGCACTCCACAGAAACTGCCTTACTAAAACTCACTAACGATTTACTAACTGCTAAAACCAACAGCCAGTACTCCATACTCCTACTACTTGACCTCTCTGCGGCCTCTGATACTGTTGACCACCCGCTCCTTCTCAATAAACTACATTCCCTTGGTTGGCCTCTGAGATTCTGCTCTATCCTGGTTCTCTGCCTATTTATCACAGAGCTCCTTCAGTGTCACCTACAACTCTGTCTCCTCCTCTCCATTGCCCCTTTCTGTGGGGGTCCCCCAAGGCTCTGTTCTTGGACCCCTTCTCTATCTACATCTCCTCCCTTGGTCACTTGCTAACCGCCCACGGCTTCCAGTACCACTTATACGCCGATGACACCCAAATCTATCTGTCTACTCCTCACCTCACTCCTTCAGTCTCCTCTCGCATTACTAACTTACTAACTGACATATCAGCATGGATGTCGCACCACTTCCTTAAACTAAATCTCTCTAAAACTGAGCTATTAATGTTCCCCCCCCCCCGCCCGTGCCCCCCTCCACGACTTTTCCATCGAAATCAACAATGCAACCATCAGTCCCTCCCCTCACGCCAGGTTACTAGGTGTAATCCTAGACTCTGACTTGTCATTTCAGCCACAAGTCTAATCGTTGTCAAAAGTTTGAAAAATTCACCTCCGTAACGTCTCTAAAATTCGCCCCTTTTTAACAAATGAAACCACCAGGCTCCTCATTCACTCCCTAGTTATCTCTCGCCTTGACTATTGCAACTCCCTTCTCATTGGCTTACCTCTCCATAGGCTATCCCCTCTTCAGTCTATCATGAATGCTGCTGCCAGACTTATCCACCTTACCAACCGCTCAGTGTCTGCCAACCCTCTACTCCAATCCCTACACTGGCTCCCAATCACCCAGCGAATTAAATTCAAAATACTAACCACAACATACAAAGCCATTCACAACTCTGCCCCGAGCTACATCACCAATCTTGTCTCCAAATATCACCCAAATCGTCCTCTCCGCTCTTCTCAAGACCTCCTACTCTCAAACTCTCTCGTTTCCTCCTCTCATGTTTGTCTCCAGGATTTCTCCAGCGCCTCTCCCATCCTCTGGAACTCGCTACCTCCACCTGTCCTGCTATCCCCTACTCTTGCTACCTTCAGGCGATCCCTGAAAACTCATCTCTTCAGGAAAGCCTATAACGACTCTCACTATTCTTTTACCACTTCCATCAGCTCATTCCCCACAGTTACAACCTTTTGTACCACCTGCCCCACCCTATTAGATTGTAAGCTCTTCTGAGCAGGGCCCTCTTAATCCTCTTGTATTTTATTGTATTATAACTGTATTGTCTCCCTTTTATATTGTAAAGCGCTGCGTAAATCCTGTATAATAATAATAATAATAATAATATTATTAATAAAAGGAAGGGGCCGGTAAATTACATATTTACCAGCCCCTTCCCCCACTCTGAAACATCCCCCCCCCCCACTAGCAACCAGGGGGAGAGGAGAAGAGGGAAGCCAGCAGCACTGTGAGGGGCACAACATGGGGGGAAGCCCAGACAATAGGGGGAATCTGCACCACACACAGTGATTAGGGTGTGCCCAGGCACAGCTGGCACACCCCCTGCACACGCCTATGGTACTTACCTATTTGCAAGCTGCTTCGGTCCAGTCACGTGAACCAGCTTGCATGGATCCACAACATCACATGGGCCATTGAAGCCTATAGGTGACATCATCATTCCAGGATCTACTAGCTGTTGTCTGAGCGGACTCTCCTGTCTGGCTGACACAGGGGTGATCACAAATAGGTAAGTATACACACCTTTCTAACACAGGTTAGTAAGAATTGATGTTAGAGGGAGAGGAGAATTAGGTTTATCCAGGATTTTGCACCTTAAGGTGTATGTAAACACAATCACTTATCTAATATATCTAATATAATCTCTAACATGTTAATGTCATTTGAATATTATATATGTCACTCTTCCATAAAGGACAGATTTGTGGAGTGCAAGAGTTACCATGAGCCACTTGGCTCCTTCTCTGATTAATGCTCTCCTTGCCTGGCCTGTCAGTTTAGGTGGACGGCCATGTCTTGGTAGGATTGCAGTTGTGCCATACTCTTTTCATTTTCGGATGATGGATTGAACAGTGCTCCGTGAGATGTTCAAAGCTTGGGATATTTCTTTATAACCTAAACCTGCTATAAACTTCTCCACAACTTTATCCCTGACCTGTCTGGTGTGAAAAAAAGAATATACTCGCTCAGTTTTGGGCAAGGGTTGCCATCATCCTGTTTTATAATCCAGAAAACAACAATTCCTCTTTTGTTCTGACTTTTTTTACGGCAACCAAACTACTAAATTGATTATATAAAAGTATCAATTTTATTTTAGTTTACAATTTAAAAAGAAGAAAAGGAAAACCTTCATGAGGCTCCAATATAGTAAAAACAACAATAGATCATACAACATTATAGCACAACAACATTATTCAAGGTGGTGATACCCGATACCATATACTACTGTAAATTCTATGATTAATTAACAGTTTAGCATGGAAAGGGACATACTAACGCGTTTCAATGTATCTTCCTCAGGATGTTTAATGCCACCCTGAAATGTAAAAAGAAATACCAATAAATTGGAATTACATAGGTCAGCATATTGAGCATCAAGAATGATTACCAGTGTACATTACAAAAAAAAATGACTGTGCCAATGCCTGAGAGTCCGCAAAGGAAACCTTCACCTCCAGGAAACCACAGGACACTCACCAAAAGAGATCTTTCTGGTGTGTTCCTTGGCCTTCATGATGCTTTTTGTTCACTAAGGTTCTCTAAAAAAAACCTCTGAGGGCTTCTAAGAACAGCTGTATTTATACCAAGATTAAATTACACACAGGTGGACTCTATTTACTAATTAGGTGACTTCTAAAGGCAATTGGTTCCAAAATTGATAATCATTTTCCTTCCACTTCACAATTATGTGCCACTTTGTGTTGGTCTATTACATTAAATCCCAATAAAATACATTTAAGTTTTTAGTTGTAACATGACAAAATGTGGAAAATTGTAAGGGGTAAGAATACTTTTTCAAGGCACTGTATTATAGCAGTTTTACGACCATTGTTATGCATGGCAGCTTACCACGCTCAATGGTTGCTAAGGATGCTAGCAAGTGCAGGCACCTCCTCATCCTGCCACTTCCAGCAACGTCCCCTCCTTAGTTCCTCTCAGCTGTGGAGTTGAGAGGAACTAAGGAGGGGACGTTGCTGGAAGTGGCAGCAGAGGAGATAAAATTAGAGCCAGAACGTCTACAAAAATAACAGAATTTTTACATCAACTTTTCCCTCAATTGACAGTCTCTCTTCTTTCTGAGCCTATCCCGAGTACATCTCCGTATGGCTTTGAATCAAGGAGACGCTTAGGGGGTTGCCAGTACCAGGTCCATTTCCGTGTGTGTCCAGCAGCCATTCTTGGAAGACAAAGGCCGTGGCTGGGTTATAGCCAAACGCCTCTTTCTGCTTACTATCTGGTAAGCAGGCAATTTATACGGTGGTCGGGCACTCTTTCATATGTGTGGAGTCACTGTGGTGTTATTCAACAATTGCGTTTATGGACTATTCTCATCATTATTGATACACCTGTTGTTATAGGCACAACCATTTCAATCACGATGCCTGATATCTTCTGACCCGCTGAAAAAAATGACCCCCTGACAGCTTGGCACGTGTCTGTTGCAACAGCAGCACATGATTTGCTCTATATGTCAACATCTTGTACCATGAAGTTTATTTTAATGTTATGTCGATCTGTTGGAATATTTTTTTAGCCACTTAGGGACTGGAAGGATTTACCCCCTTATTGACCAGGCCATTTTTTGCAATACGGCACTGCGTCGCTTTAACTGACAATTGTGCGGTCGTGTGACACTGTACCCAAATAAAATTCATGTCCTTTTTTTCCCACAAATAGTGCTTTCTTTTGGTGGCATTTAATCACCTATGCGTTTTGTTTTTTTTTGCGCTATAAACAAAAAAAGAGCGACAATTTTGAAAAAAAAACAAACAATATTGTTTACTTTTTGCTATAATAAATATCCCAAGAAAATGTCTTCATCAGTTTAGGCTAATATGTATTCTTCTACATATTTTTGGTAAAAAAAAAAAGCGTAATAAGCGTATATTGATTGGTTTGCACAAAAGTTATAGCGTCTACAAAATAGGGCATAGATTTATGGAATTTTTTTTTTTTTACTGGTAATGGCGGCGATCTGCGATTTTTAGCGGGACTGCAACATTTCGGCGGACAGATTGGACACTTTTGACACAGTTTTGGGACCTAGGGGACATTTAACACTAGGGGGCGATCAAGGGGTTAAATGTGTTCCCTAGGAGGTGTTTCTAACTGTGGGGGGACGGGACTGACTTGAAGAGGAGAGAGATTGCTGTTCCTAATCACTAGGAACAGCAGATCTGTCTCTCCTCCCCTGTTAGAATGGGGATCTGTCTGTTTACATCGCAGCCACATGCATCGGCTCTGGCGCTGCGCCACGGGCACGTGCGCCCCCTATCGCTCTTTAAGCGACTGACTTACACCTACAGCGATTCGCCCAGGAGAGCCAACCTGCCACAGTATAATGATGGCGGCTAGTCCGTAACCTCCCTGGCGGTTTTCCTGAGTGTGGCTCGGGGTTAAAATTCAGCACCATTAGCGGTAACCCCGAGCCACACTCGGGATTGCATCGCAGGATCCTGGTGCCTCCTTACTTACCTTGTCCCCGGGATCCTGCGATGTCCCCCGCATTGTCCGCGGGCTGTGTCCTGTTCCGAAGCCTCTCTGTGCCAGGCTCCGTTCCCTGCGAGCGTCGCGACGCACGGGGGCGGAGCCTGGCGGCAAATTAAAAAAAATGTAAAAAGCATAACACATACAGTACTGTAATCTTACAGATTACAGTACTGTATGAAATCATTTCACATCCCATTTGTCCCCAGTGCTCTGGCCCATGCCCTGCATGCAGTTTTATATTGCATATACTGTTCTTTCTGCCTGGAAACTGGAGATTGTCCATAGCAACCAAAAAGTGTCCCTTTACGTCAAAAATGGCTTTAGACCAGCTAGAAAACAGCGATAGTAAATTAGAACACTTGCAGAATTGAGCGATAGTGAATCGTGTGGAAATTTATTTTATTACTATTTATTTTTATTTTTTTTAATTATTATTATTTTTTTATTATATTATAATTTATGTTTTTGTGTTTCAAACTTTATCATACCCGGGATATCTACTAGACTCTTGTTTGGACAGATTTAAGTGTGTTATTGTTAATAATTACAGACCTACAATATAAAACGCCAAATTTCCATGCAAAATAATTGTACCGCTTTCAGCACCTAAAATCAGAAAGAATCATACCGCCAGGGAGGTTAAGCGGTTAATAATTATCTTGTTTGCACACATCACCCCAAAAACATTTTTAAAGTTGTATTCCAGGTATGACAAATTTGACATAGTTACATCGGTCCAGCGTGGATCAGTGTCAGTCTGTATGTGCCATACCGGTTAGATCTCCATGAAAGTTGGAAATCATTGAAGTAGACACCCCTAATACTAAGATCTCTACTAGGTTCCAAGTGTGAGTGGCCTGCAATGCCGTGCTGCATTGTGAACACAGGAGGGGGCTCGGCATGGGCACCATTCAGAGACAACTTGGCATTTTCTCAAATAAAGTGTTTTCTTATTGGACGAGGTAAAGATTATGACCCCACTGCCCCAACTCTCCACCTCATCCAATTAGAGAATGCTTTGCAATAATTGAGAAAATGCATGGTGTTCCCTGAATGTTGCCTGCTACAGTCATTTCCATCTATCATGTGAATCCCACAGGTAAGGCGCATACATACTTACATTGGGTCAAACTGGAGCAGTGTAGCTATATAAAAATTGTTATATCTAGAATGCCGCTTTATTTTTGTTTTATTTCAGTTTATATTGTACATTTTTTATTATTTGCTTTATTTGTTTCAATAAAATATTTTACTGAATAGTTTACTTTTCCGAAACATTAAGAAAAAAACAAAACAAAAAACAAACAAACATGTTATACTTACATGCTCTGTGCAGTGGTTTTGCACAGAGCATCCCCGCTCCTCCTCTTCTCTGGTCCCCCAACAACGCTCCTTGCTCCTTCCCCCCCTGTTCACCGACACACACAGCTTGGCTCGGCCCCTCCACCCGCTTCTCACTGTCTGTGAATGACTGCAGCAGGAACCAATGGCTCTAGCTGCTGCCTCTCTGTCCAGTCAGGAGAGGGAGAGCAGAGAGAGACGCTGCTCTGTGTGTAGCTGGCTGTTGCAGTTCTGACCTGTGAAATTCCCAGATCGGAATGGCAGCTGCATTAGCCAGCTACACACTGTGCAAATAAAGGCTGTGTCTGTGTCAGATCTAAGTTATTGTGCTGTGTGGGAAGGGGAAGATCTGCTGAGTGTCCAGGATGTGTGCAGAGCAGGGCTGGGAGGAGAAGCTCTGCTGAGTGCCCTGCCAGCAGTGACCCTTCCTCTTTATTTATTTATTTATTTCAGTTACTTATATAGCGCCGTCAATTTACGCAGCGCTTTACATATACATTGTACATTCACATCAGTCCCTACCCTCAAGGAGCTTACAGTCTAAGGTCCCCAACTCACATTCATACATACTAGGGACAGTTTAGACAGGATCAGATTAACCTACCAGCATGTCTTTAGAATATGGGAGGAAACCGGAGGTCCTGGAGGAAACTCATGTAGGCACAGGGAGTACATGCAAACTCCAGGCAGATGGTGTCCTGGTCGGGATTCAAACCAGCGACCCTTTTCTCTAGTGACCACTGTCCTTAGCCCTTCTGATCCCTATCCTCTACCCTACTGACACCTGTACACTCCACTACTGACCTCTATCCTCTGCCCTACTGAATCATGTACACTCTCCTGCTGACCTCCCATCCCCTGCCCTGCTAACCCCTGCGCATTGCACTGATATCCCGCTGTATACTGTCCTACAAACTAAAGATCTCTATGCACTGCCCTACAAACGAATGGTCTCTATGCACTGCCCCGCAAATGAATAGTCTCTATACACTGCCTCCCAAACTGCTGACCCTATTCTCGGCACTGCTGACCCCCTGTACACTATCCTACTGGCTCCTATATACTGCATTGCTGATCATCCATCCTCTTCCCCCTGACATCTTTTACTGCACCCCAACATCAGACAGGCTAGAGCCAGCCCTGTCAGTGGGAGGAGGAATAATGTGTCATCATTAATGTCAGTGAAAGGTATAGTGCCCCATCCTTGGTATCATTGGAAGAAATAGTGCTCCATCAATGGTGGCAGTGAAAGGAATAATGTCACATTGTTGGTGTCAGTGGGAGGGATAGTACCCCATCATCGATATCAGTGGAAGGAATAGTGCCCCATCATTGGTGGTATCAGTGGGTGAATAGTGCCCCTTCATTGGTGGTATCAGCAAGAGGAATAGTGCCCCTTCATTGGTAGTATCCGTGGGTGAATAGTTCCCCATCATTGGTGGTATCAGTAGGAGAAATAGTTCCCCATCATTGGTGGTATCAGTGGGTGAATAGTTCCCCATCATTGGTGGTAGAAATAGTGCTCCATCAATGGTGGCAGTGAAAGGAATAATGCCCCATTGTTGCTGTCAGTGGGAGGGATAGTGGGTGAATACTTCTCCATCATTGGTGGTATGAGTGGGTGAATATTGGTGGTATGATTGGGTGAATATTGGTGGTATGATTGGGTGAATATTGGTGGTATGAGTTGGTGAATATTGGTGTTATGAGTGGGTCAATATTGGTGGTATGATTGGGTGAATATTGGTGGTATGAGTTGGTGAATATTGGTGTTATGAGTTGGTGAATATTGGTGTTATGAGTTGGTGAATATTGGTGGTATGAGTTGGTGAATATTGGTGGTATGAGTTGGTGAATATTGGTGGTATGAGTTGGTGAATATTGGTGGTATGAGTGGGTGAATATTGGTGTTATGAGTGGGTGAATATTGGTGTTATGAGTTGGTGAATATTGGTGTTATGTGTTGGTGAATATTGGTGTTATGAGTTGGTGAATATTGGTGGTATGAGTTGGTGAATATTGGTGGTATGAGTGGGTGAATATTGGTGTTATGAGTTGGTGAATATTGGTGGTATGAGTTGGTGAATATTGGTGGTATGAGTTGGTGAATATTGGTGTTATGAGTTGGTGAATATTGGTGTTATGAGTTGGTGAATATTGGTGGTATGAGTTGGTGAATATTGGTGGTATGAGTTGGTGAATATTGGTGGTATGAGTGGGTGAATATTGGTGTTATGAGTTGGTGAATATTGGTGTTATGTGTTGGTGAATATTGGTGTTATGAGTTGGTGAATATTGGTGGTATGAGTTGGTGAATATTGGTGGTATGAGTTGGTGAATATTGGTGGTATGAGTGGGTGAATATTGGTGTTATGAGTTGGTGAATATTGGTGTTATGTGTTGGTGAATATTGGTGTTATGAGTTGGTGAATATTGGTGGTATGAGTTGGTGAATATTGGTGGAATGAGTGGGTGAATATTGGTGTTATGAGTTGGTGAATATTGGTGTTATGAGTTGGTGAATATTGGTGTTATGAGTTGGTGAATATTGGTGGTATGAGTGGGTGAATATTGGTGTTATGAGTTGGTGAATATTGGTGTTATGAGTTGGTGAATATTGGTGTTATGAGTTGGTGAATATTGGTGTTATGTGTTGGTGAATATTGGTGTTATGTGTTGGTGAATATTGGTGTTATGAGTTGGTGAATATTGGTGTTATGAGTTGGTGAATATTGGTGTTATGAGTTGGTGAATATTGGTGTTATGAGTGGGTGAATATTGGTGTTATGAGTTGGTGAATATTGGTGTTATGTGTTGGTGAATATTGGTGTTATGAGTTGGTGAATATTGGTGGTATGAGTGGGTGAATATTGGTGGTATGAGTTGGTGAATATTGGTGGTATGAGTGGGTGAATATTGGTGTTATGAGTTGGTGAATATTGGTGTTATGTGTTGGTGAATATTGGTGTTATGAGTTGGTGAATATTGGTGGTATGAGTTGGTGAATATTGGTGGTATGAGTGGGTGAATATTGGTGTTATGAGTTGGTGAATATTGGTTTTATGAGTTGGTGAATATTGGTGTTATGAGTTGGTGAATATTGGTGTTATGAGTTGGTGAATATTGGTGTTATGAGTTGGTGAATATTGGTGTTATGAGTTGGTGAATATTGGTGTTATGAGTTGGTGAATATTGGTGTTATGTGTTGGTGAATATTGGTGTTATGAGTTGGTGAATATTGGTGTTATGTGTTGGTGAATATTGGTGTTATGTGTTGGTGAATATTGGTGTTATGAGTTGGTGAATATTGGTGGTATGAGTTGGTGAATATTGGTGGTATGAGTGGGTGAATATTGGTGTTATGAGTTGGTGAATATTGGTTTTATGAGTTGGTGAATATTGGTGTTATGAGTTGGTGAATATTGGTGGTATGAGTGGGTGAATATTGGTGTTATGAGTTGGTGAATATTGGTTTTATGAGTTGGTGAATATTGGTGTTATGAGTTGGTGAATATTGGTGTTATGAGTTGGTGAATATTGGTGTTATGAGTTGGTGAATATTGGTGTTATGAGTTGGTGAATATTGGTGTTATGTGTTGGTGAATATTGGTGTTATGTGTTGGTGAATATTGGTGTTATGAGTTGGTGAATATTGGTGTTATGAGTTGGTGAATATTGGTGGTTTGAGTGGGTGAGCAGTGCCCTATGATTGGTGAGCAGTGCCCTATGATTGGTGAGCAGTGCCCTATGACTGGTGAGCAGTGCCCTATGATTGGTGAGCAGTGCCCTATGACTGGTGAGAAGTGCCCTATGATTGGTGAGCAGTGCTGTCTATCCTCCCAGGTGATGTCCCTGTATAGAGGTGTCTGGCAGTCACTCGCTGTGCTCTGTATCCCGGCACTGGAAGGAGTTGTGTCCGGCGATCGGACGATCCTCCCATACACCGGCCGGGATCTGTCCTCATTCCTCTCCTGCAGTAACAGAGACAACAGGTGGCGGGTTCTATCCATGTGTTCTGTGTGTCCCCAATACTGAGGAATGATCTCTATGCTGGGGATGGAAGGAGATCCCTATAAAATGCAGAGAGCGGAGCCGTGCATCGGCGGGTGTGTATGGGGGGTGTGGGGTGTGTGTGGGGTGTATGGGGGGTGTGGGGTGTCGGGTTACAGAGGACAGTACAATGTGTGTGTTCTGTGGCCATTGGCACCCACCTATCCCCACCTATCCATACACTGCCTGACTTAGAGGGCTGACCCGGGGCTTGGCTTCTATGACGTCACAAGCTTCCTCTCTGCCAATGAACAGTCATTAAGGCTGAGAGTCCAAACATTCTACTACAGATCTCCGGAGTGAGAGAGAGAGAGGAGGCTGTGTGCTCGGGATATACAAAGGATCGTCCACCACTCAGCAACTGTGAGTATAGAAATCACTGTACACTGCTACCATCTTCATCCTCCTCCTCCTCCTCATCACCATCTTCATATTGTATAACACTTACTGCACACTGCTGTCTTCATCATAATCACTGCTATCTTCATCCTCCTCATCATCATATTGTATATCAATGACTGTACACTGCTAACTTCATCATCATCATCCTCCTCATACTGTATGACAATCACCGCACACTACTATCTTCATCATTATCATCATCATTCTCATCTTCATCATCATATAGAATAGGAATCATTGCACACTGCTACCATCTTCATCCTCATCTTTATCATCATTTAATATATGAATCACTGCATTCTCCTATCATCTCCATTATTATTCTTATAATATATATATAAATCACTGCACTCTCCTATCATCATCATCATCTTCATCATCGTCCTTATATAGTTTATGAATAATTGCATACTCCTTATCTTCATCACCATATAGTATATTAATCAGTGCACGGTCACACTCCTGTTATCTTCATCATCATCATCATCATCATCATATAGAGTTTGAATAATTGCACTTTCCTATAATCTTCTAGTATTTGAATGACTGCATGACCTCAATCCTCATCATCCTCCTTATCATCTAGTATAGGAATCAATGCATACTCACACTCCTGTCTTCATTGTCATCATCATCCTCTTCATCATTATCACCATCTTCATGATCATCTAGTATATAAAGCACCACATGCTCACATTCCTATCATCTTCATCCTCATCTTTCTCACTATCCTATAGTATATAAATCACTGTATACTCAAGCTTCTATCCTTAACATCATCCTCATCACCGTCCTCCTCCTCCACCACCTTTATCTATACAGTCTAGATCAATTCTTTTGACAATTTTTTTAGAATCATCAAAACTGGACAAGCACAATGTTTTCTAAGTTGCTCCTTACATTTACCAACAATACTATAAGTGACATTTCCAGTATTATGTACTTCTAATTTATTTCTCCAGCAAGGTACACTTGTACAGTTCTGGTATATCTTCATCACAGCAATAGAAATACTAATAGTAGTTGATGGGTGACAGTTTAATGCTATTATCTTTCCATACCTGAGATTCTTATAACAGAAGGTTTTATCTTCCAGTTTCTATGTACTGTATTTGGAATTTATATATGTTTTATGCATTGCTTCATTTGAATGCTGAATCCAAAAGCGACATTATTTTACAACAACTCATCCCTACACCATTACTAACTTTTGTATCACTTCCATTTGCCATTAGATTGTAAGCTCTTGTGATCAGGACCCCTAACCTTCTTGTCTTGAATTGTATTGTAACTGTACCGTCTCCCTTTATTTTGTAAGGCACTCTGCAAATTGTTTGTGCTATATTATTATTATTATACAGGATTTATATAGCGCCAACAGTTTACGCAGCGCTTTACAACTTGAGGGTAGACAGTACAAATACAATACACTTTAATACAGTAGGAATCAGAGGGCCCTGCTCCTTATGCCGCGTACACACGAGCGGACTTTACGGCAGACTTGGTAATTCGATCGTGTGTGGGTTCCAGCGGACTTTTTTTTCCCAAAAGTTTGACGGACCTAGAAATGAAACATGTTTCAAATCTTTCCGACGGACTCGAGCTTGGTCGAAAAGTCCGCTCGTCTGTATGCTAGTCCGACGGACAAAAACCGACGCTAGGGCAGCTATTGGCTACTGGCTATGAACGTCCTTGTTTTAGTCCGGTGTACGTCATCACGTACGAATCCGTCTGACTTTGGTTGATCGTGTGTAGGCAAGTCCGTTCATTCAGAAAGTCCGTCGGAAAGTCAGTCGAAAAGTCCGCCGGACCAAGTCTGCTGTAAAGTCCGCTCGTGTGTACGCGGCATTAGAGCTTACAATCTAAGAGGGAAGGTCTAGAGATACAAGAGATAATAACTGTCCTGAATAATAATAATCGAATAATAATAATAGTAATAATAAGCAGTATTGATGGAATTAATCAGTAGGGATTTCCTTGCTGTGCCTTTTCTTATTTGGAGTCCGATCCCTCTTCTTTCATTAGATCTGATTTCCCCTCTCGGCACTTTCACATTCACAATTGTTTCCTGAGTAGATTTCATGTTGCTGTTCCAGATGTCAGATTTTGGGAGATGGGAGATGGTATATGTCACCCTCTACTGGTGTGACTCCATAGGCATTCCCCTTCATTAGGCTCCATTCAACTTGTGTGACGCCTAAACACACACCAAATCATGGGCGTTCCCACGGTTCACAAGAAACGTGCATCTTTTTTTTGCAGATGCGCTGCAGTGCCATTAACTGTTAATAGCACCCCAACACACCTTGCCAAAGCGCGTTCAAAATCGTGTGACAAAACGCATGGTAACGAGACACTGAAGTAAATGCAGTAGGCAGCCCATTCTAGTGAATAGCCCCCTGACCACAGCGCACTGTAACTGGTGAAAAGAAATCACAGCAGTGCATGTGTGCTGCTTCATCACACATACACTATATTGTCAAAAGTATTGGGACGCCTGCCTTTACACGCACATGAACTTTAATGATATCCCAGCTTCAACTCTTCTGGGAAGGCTGTCCAGAAGGTTTAGGAGTGTGTCTATGGGAGTGTTTGACCATTCTTCCAGAAATGAATTTGTGAGGTCAGGCACTGATGTTGGATGAGAAGGCCTGGCTCGCAGTCTCCACACAAGTTCCTCCACCCCAAACTCGCTCATCCATGTCTTTATGGACCTTGCTTTGTGCACTGGTGCGCAGTCATGTTGGAACAGGAAGGAGACATCCCCAAACTGTTCCCACAAAGTTGGGAGCATGAAATTGTCCAAAATGTCTTGGTACGCTGACACCTTAATGCCCCGTACACGCGGTCGGATTTTCCGATGGAAAATGTCCGATCGGAGCGCGTTGTCGGAAATTCCGACCGTGTGTGGGCTCCATTGGACATTTTCCATCGGATTTTCCGACACACAAAGTTTGAGAGCAGGCTATACAATTTTCCGACAACAAAATCCGTTGTCAGAAATTCCGATCGTGTGTACACAAATCCGACACACAAAGTGCCACGCATGCTCAGAATAAATTAAGAGACAAAAGCTATTGGCTACTGCCCCGTTTATAGTCCCGACGTACGCGTTTTACGTCACCGCGTTCAGAATGATCGGATTTTCCGATAACTTTGTGTGACCGTGTGTATGCAAGACAAGTTTGAGCCAACATCCGTCGGAAAAAATCCTAGGATTTTGTTGTCGGAATGTCCGATCAATGTCCGACCGTGTGTACGGGGCATTAGTCCATAGGGTAAAATATTGAGTTGTCCGTCCCTTTGCAGCTATAACAGCTTCAACTCTTCTGGGAAGGCTGTCCACAAGGTTTAGGAGTGTGTCTATGGGAATGTTTGACCATTCTTCCAGAAATGCATTTGTGAGGTCAGGCACTGATGTTGGATGAGAAGGCCTGGCTCGCAGTCTCCACAGTAATTCATCCTAAAGGTGTTTTATCGGGTTGAGGTCAAGTTCCTCCAGCCAAACTCGCTCATCCATGTCTTTATGGACCTTGCTTTGTGCACTGGTGCGCAGTCATGTTGGAACAGGAAGGAGTCATCCCCAAACTGTTCCCACAAAGTTGGAAGCATGAAATTGTCCAAAATGTCTTGGTATGCTGACGCCTTAAGAGTTCCCTTCACTGGAATTAAGGGGCCAAGCCCAACCCCTGAAAAACAACCCCACCCCACAATCCCCCCTCCACCTAATGATTTGGACCAGTGCACATTTGATGTATAGATGGGGGAATGGGATCAGTTTTTTCGTTCAGCCAAGAAACCTTAAGGCCCATACACATGATAAGAAAATTGGATAAAAATGTCCGCACGAGGAACGATCGGTCGATTATCTGTCCGTTAGTATAGATCTTTTAATAGCCAATTCCGACTGGTCAGATGAAAAAAAAGGAGGTGCAAGCCAGAAATTTTTTATCGTAAGTGAAAAAAACATCAGATTTTTGTTTATTGTCTACAGTAATCATACAGAAATAATTGATTCGAAAATACCGTGCATGATCAGAAGCAAAGGACGACCTGTAAGATGTAGTTGTGCATAGATCAGCCATAACATTATGACCACCCACCTAATATTGAGTATGACCCCCTTTTGCTAAAACAGCCCTGATCCACATGAATGGCAGGACCCAAGGTTTCCCAGCAGAACATTGCCCAAAGCCTGTCTCTGCCAACTTGCCTTCTTATACCACATCGTGGTGCCATCTCTTCCCTAGGTAAGTATTGCACACGCACCCGGCCATCCACATGATGTATAAGAAAATGTGATTCATCAGACCGGCCTCTTTCTTCCATTGCTCCGTTGTCCAGTTCTGATGTTCATATGACCCTTGTACAAGTAGAAGCTTTTGGCTATGGACATGTTTTTTTTTTTTTTTTCTGCTTTCACCACATCAACTTCATGCACAACATGTTCACTTGCTGCCTAATATATCCCACCAATTTTCAGATGCCATTGTAACGAGATATTCCCTTTACTTGTCAGTGGTCATAATGTTATGGCTGATCAGTGTATTTGTCTACATTTGCCTTTGTTGTTCAAGAAATTTTGTACAAGGTAAAGCGGAACTTTACCCAAAACGGTAAGTTCCACTCTTTCTCCTCCTTCCCCCCTCCTCCTTTACATTTGGTACTTTTTTTTGGGGGGGGGGGGGGAGTGGGTACCTAATTATGAAAGGTAGCCGCTCCCCCACTTCTGGCTGAATCTGAGCAGACCTTCGGCCCCCCCATATCACAGGTCCCAGAAGACCATTCACAAAGCGCAGAGCTGTTTGCGCATGTGCAGTTGGAAGTCCTGACGGTTTTCAGTACAAAAGATGCTGGCGCCTGGAACTGAGGCCGATTAAAAATTCGGGTTGGGTGAGGACAGAGCTTGATCCAGGGGCAGGCAAGTGTTCTTATATGAAAAGATAGCAGCTACAGTATTTGTAGCTACTGACTTTCAGTTTTTTTGGGCGGAGACTGGAGCTCCTCTTTAAAATAATTTTCGGTCACATCATGATACACACATTCATGGAAAATTGGGCGGTCCTCATCAGATTTTGTCATAGTGTCTACTAGGCTTTACACATGTATGGCTAGGCTTTAGGCTAGGTTCATACTCTACAGCTTTTTTTTTTTTTTGCGCTTTCTACAAGCATTTTTTGAACTTCAGCTTTTTTGTTCAGCCAATGGGAAGATAGTTACTAGGAGGAGAGGCAAGAAACAGCTTGAAAAATGCATGTTACCCATGTGCTTTAAAGGCTTTTTTTTTCTTTAGGCGCTCTCATTCAAGTCTATAGAAACCAAAAACGCATTACTCTGCCCCATGAAGGCCATGTACTCTTTCGAGCGATGAGCGACATGTGAATGGGCACCGAAGGATACAATGGGAATCCTCAGCGTTGAAATGAACCAGGGTTTAGGAGGTGGCCAGATTATGCCTAGGCACACGGCCTCCGGGGCTCTGCTGTTGGGGAACTACAAAGCTCAGCATGCACTGTCAGCACAGTTTGCAGAGAACGGTTCTAGATCTGCTGTAGGGTCTGCAGTGTGATCCACCCTAATTGTAGAATACGCCTGAATGAGACATTTCACAAAAGCCTTCCCCTCTGGAAACACTTACATTTAATCTTAGGTATGACAAATCCTTTAGACTCGGTCATTTGGGGATCACAGCTTAATTGTACTAAATAACTTTCTAATAGAAAACATTTTCTCAGCTGTGTAGAAAAACTTGAGTCAGTAAAAATGTATCAATAGGAAATGAAAGAAAAGAAGAAGAGGAAACATAATATTTGTTACATGAATTACCAACACACAACACTTACATGAGTTAAAGTGGTATTAAAGGTTCGGGTTTAAAAAACAACAAAAAAACAAACAAAACAAACAAACATGTTATACTTTTTTTTTTTTTTTAAATCAGAAAAGAGTTTTCACTTTAACTTTCACAGTACATGGTACATGACATTCAGTATACAGTAGCAAAACAGAAATGTAAAACGTTCGACTTTCTAAAGTAAACTGTCAATTGGTACAGTGTATACAGAACCTTATAAGTGCTTTTTTTTTATTAGTACTGTGTCATATAGTAAAATATTATAAGAAAAAAGGAAAAACATGTTATACTTACTTGCTTTACAGTATGTAATGATTTTGCACAGAGCAGCCTGGATCATCCTCTTGGCTGATCCCTTGCCGGCGCTCCAGGCTCCTCCCCCTTGACCAGTGCCCCCATAACAAACTGCTTGCTATGGGGGCACTGGTGTGTGCTTGCTCCTGAGCCCTGCTCTATGCATCCATAAGACACACAGAGATGCAGCTTGGCCTCTGCTCTCTCCTCATTGGCTCACTGGCTGTGATGGACAGTAGCAGGCGCCAATGGCTGCTGTCTCAACCAATGAGGAGAGGTAGTCCCTGAACAGTCGAGGCTCTTGTACACATTGCTGGATCGAGAGGGCGCTCAGGTCAGTATTGGGGGGAGGGGGGGTGCTGTGAGGGAAGCAACACATAGAATGCAAGAAGGTAAAAAACCTTCAGCCTTTACAACCACTTTAAAGGGTTTCTAAACCCAAGAACAAAAAGCAATAGTACTGCAACTTTTTATACACTTTTACACTGATGGATCGATCGGTCAGTTTTTCAGGCGGACCCGATCGGACCCTCCAGTCTCCTCCATGGAGCGATGGGAGTCAAAGGACATATGTTGACACCTGCAGACATCCAATCCGATCCTGTCTGTTAAAAACAGACAGGTGGGGATCCTATCCCAGCCCATCTGGCAGATCGAATGGTATGTCAGTCGGGTATAAATTAGTTTACATCTGAATGCCCAGAGGAAGGGCTGGTTCAAGGATTTTTGACACCGTAGGCGAAACCTAATTTTGTCGCCCCCCCCCGGCTCCACCCCTGACTCCACCCCCTTTTCCCTGCCTATGTATTCCCCACCTTTTTATTGAAGCGCCCATTAAATTCAGCCTCACCAGCGTCCATCAAATGCAGCCTTACCAGCGCCCATCAAATGCAGCCTTACCTGCGCCCATCAAATGCAGCCTTACCAGCACTCATCAAATGCAGCCTCACCAGCACCCATCAATTATACAAAACAAAACGTCGCGCTAAAAGTGCGACTTTTTTCTTTGTTTATCTGTTTGGCGTCGTATAACACTTTTTAGTTGCAGCTCACTCTTATTTTTACCCTATAGTGCAGTATCCTTTTTTTCCTATCAGTGCCCATCAATGAATGTTTGCTTGCTTCCATTCATTCAGGGGTCGGGACACAGACACAGTCCTCTGCCGCCGCTGCGCCTCTGACACTATGTGCGAATGGAGCAGCGACTGCCTGCTGATGCTGAGACCTAGTTGCTTGCTGCACAGAGAAGAGAGTAGGAACACCAGTAGGCCCTAGGCGGCTGCCTAGTTTGCCTAGTGGTAGCACCGGCCCTGCCCAGAGGGGAGAGCGGGCTTTGTCTGTGTCCGCTCTACATAAGCGGAGCAGACACAGACCAGCCGTCTGCCTGCTCAGCGGGGATCTGGATCAGCAAACAGATTTCCCTCTGAGCCTACGGACTCCACTAAGCCCCCCCCCCCACTGTGTGTAAGGAGCCTTATTGTAACCTGGTAATCCTGCCATTAGCTGATATCCTTACCCAGGAGAACAGTACTGAGCAGTTTTGTCACACTAGGAAAGGGAACTTGTAAAGTGATATTAAACTCAAGCACAGCAGACAGCAGCATTGTCAGCCTGGGGGGGGGGAGTCCTAAGCTTCGTACACACGATGAGAAAACCAGACAAAAATTTAATCGTACAATAATCTGATCGTTAGTACACAGCGGTCATCCGAAATTTCCCCAAGGGACAAACATGAAAATTTTTCTCGTATGATACCAGGTTGTATGATTTCCGTTTAATCAGTTTAGTTTGCATCCAAATATACAATACAAATACATTACAGCACTTCGTCGTATGCAAATTTTCGTACTTTAGTAACCTATTCGCAGTCATTGGAGACTAGCATGCAAAAAAAAAAATAGACAATCATTGGTTCAATAATCTCAACATGTGTACTAGGCTTTGGATGTACTTCTTTTTCTTTTTGAGATACAAGTTTTACATATATAAATAAAAGCTGATCATTGTACGCACCCCTGTTATTGGGAAATAGTTTGACACATCCCTGTAACTGATACATCTGCAAGAGAGCTTGTTCTTTTGAAAAACAAGAGACTTACTGGCCAGATCACTATATATATATATATATATATATATATATATATATATACACACATATACATACATACATACATACATATATATATATATACACACACACACACACATACATACATACATATATATATACACACACATATATATATATATATATATATATATACATATATACATTTTATATATATATATATATATATATATATATATATATATATATATATATATATATATATATATATATATATATATATATATATATATATAATATATATATATATATATATAGTACATAGAAGGAAGAAAACGAATGCAACCACCACATCTAAAAATTGGTAAGCTGCAATATAATAAATATTTGCTTTTTGGTTTAATACCGCTTTAAGACTATAATACTATATGGACAATGTGTAGTCCATGGAGAATGCACTAGCCAGCATTGTCAACCCAGGAAAGGAGCGTGTTAAGACTACGTAACACCTCCCTCTCATCTCCATAACAGGGGGAGGTGTTTTTTGTGGTCCACAGAGATAGCAGGGAACAATGCTAACTGATACCAGTCCAGAAGCAGAGAGTACGGGAAGTTATCAGCTCACAAGATTTCTGGCTGGATGAACACATAGCTCCCAACTGTCCCTGATTTCGAGGGACTGTCCCTGATTTGGAGCAATGTCCCTCTGTCCCTCATTCCTCCTCATCTGTCCCTCATTTTGGTCTGATCTATATAGATGTTTTTAAAATGCACTTGTTATCTATCAAAAAGCGTTTTCCAGCACTAAACCTTTCATTTGATTTCTAAATTGCTGCATTTGTAAATTCCAAAAGCCAATATAAAGGAATAGTAGTGGTAAAAAAGCACTTGTGGGTTTAACCAATCTTGGTTTTTTTTTGGTACAATTCTCCTTTAATGGGGCGTGGCAGGGGTGTGTCCTATGCCTGCATGCTTTTGCTGATAGGTGTCCCTCATTCCCATCTCAAAAAATTGGGAGGTATGTGAACAGCAGTTTTTTTTCACTTGTTGAACATATATGCCTTGTTCACATAGGGAGCATCCACCTGTGCCCCATGTGATGGCCATGTTTACCTGGCACAGGGATGCACAGGTGTTCCGTGTACCCTGGGTGCGTTTGGGGCCATGCACCCGCACAGATGTCACATTGGGAGCAGCAGCTGTGTCCATGCAGCTGCTGCATCCCAATTGACTTAAATGGGACTGCTGCATGGGATGCATGGAACACCTGTTCAACCCTGTGTGGGTAAACATGGCCATCACATGTGGCATGGATGCATATACCCCGTGTGATCGAGACCATATGATAAAACACTTTCAATGGTATAATCAAGAGAAATGTATTGTTAGATTTTTACATGCAGTTTAAAGTGGTTGTAAACCTCAGACATGAAATATGAACAAAGCATATCCCTCTATAGTGTGTACTTGTCTCAGTCCAAAGCACTAAAGCCAGCCATACATGGATTGAAATTCAGCTGGTTTAGCAGGGACCTTCGAGATTCGATCCATCTATGGTCAAGCTAATTGTACCCAAGTTGGTCCATTGATCAACTTGGGAACAACCAGCCTGTCTGATTTTTTACATGCATTTTATTGCCACCCAAAGATAGAATTTCAAATCATCTATGGGTAGCATAGTGTCCTTTCTCTCTGCTGTCTCTTTCCCCTCCTATCTGCATGAGTCACTTCTGACAGGTTTTCTTTACACTAAGAGGTAAGAAGGTGATGGGGGAGGGAGCTCCAGCACACAGCCTGTGATTGACAGCTTAAGCTCTGTTCCTGCGTGCTGTGTGAAAGGGGGGGGACCCTCCAATCAGCTCTCACTGGGACAGAGTGGGGCTCATTTACTAAAACTGGAGATTCCAAATCTGATGCAGCTCTGCATGGTAGCCAATCAGCTTCTAACTTAGGAAGCTTAGAAGCTTCTTCAATTAAGCTTTGACAAAAAATAACTGGAAGCTGATTGGCTACCATGCACAACTGCGCCAGATTTTAATTCTGCAGTTTTAGTAAATGTTCTGGACATTTTATAGATAGGCAACTCCTATCCTCATATTGATCTAGTGTTTTCAAATTAAAAAGAACTACAGCATTAGGGAACAGACACAAAAAAGATACACTCCGCATCTTTCCAAAATAAGTGTTCTGTTTTATTTGACACAATTGAGGTTTTTTATACACATGACTATGTAGGTATCACATTAATATTACAGTTGTACTTTTATGGTAACAAGGGGCGTAACATAGGCAGGCTAATTCTAATCAGGACTCGAAAGAATGCAAACGTGGTAATGAAAACATTATTAGTGCCGTGAGCACAGTGAGTGAAATGTGCAATACATACAAAATACAATACAATTATATACAGAATTTACAAATTTCCTTTAAGCCTCGTACACACGATCGGATTGTTGGCAGACAGAGCGTCGGACTTTTGTCCGAAGGGCGTGTGCCTGGATTTTGTCTTGCATAGTAACGGCACACAATTGTTGACAAAAACGAACGTAGTGATGTACTACGTGGAATTTCAGCTCTTCAGCGCCACTATTTGGGCACCTTCTGCTAATGTCGTGTTTGGTGAGCATTGATTCCGAGCATGCGTGTTTGTACTTTGGACTTTTGTGTGACGGACTTGTGTACACACAATACGAAAATCTGACAACAGACCGTTGTCCGCCAAAATTTTATAAGCCTGCCATCCAACATTTGTTGGCCGAAAGTTGGAGAACAATTGTCCGATGGAGCGTACTAACGGTCAGATTTTAGGCAAACAGTCTGTCATTGCATAATTCCCTGCTGAAAATCCGATCGTGTGTACGAGGCTTAAGACTCCGTTCACATCTAGGCATTGCTATTTTACAGGCGTTTTTTTCTGGCATTTTTCCTGGCTTTTTTTGGGCGTTTTTGCAGAGTTTTGCAGCGTTTTTGTACAGGCGTTTTCAAGCTTAAATGGTCACCAATCTAAAAGCAGTAAAACACCTGTAATCTGCCAAAAAAGAAGCTTGTGTACTTTTTTGAGCGACTGGCGTTTTGCTTTAGGTGACAGAATGCTCAGATGTGAACAAGGGCCATTAAAATGAATGGGATTTTTCTTGTTGGGCATTTTTAGAGCCGAGGCTTATGCCCCGTACACACGATTGTAAATTCCCTCAGCAACAGTCCAATGTGAGCTTCTGGTTGGAAATTCCAACCGTGTGTATGCTCCATCGGACTTTTGCTGGCGGAATTTCCACCAGCAAAAGATTGAGAGCAGGTTCTCTATTTTTCCAACGGAAAAAGTTCTGATCGGAAATTCCGATCATCTGTACAAATTCCGACGCGCAAAATTCCTACGCATGCTCGGAAACAATTCGACACATGCTCGGAAGCATTGAACTTCATTTTCTCGGCTCGTCGTAGTGTTGTACGTCACCGCGTTCTTGATGGTCGAAAGTTCAGAGAACTTTTGTGTGACCGTGTGTATGCAAGCCAAGCTTGAGCGGAATTCCATCGGAAAAACCATCCAAGGTCTTTCTGACGGAAATTCCGATAGTGTGTACGCGGCATAAGAGCAGAAAAAGACCCAAAAACGCTCACACGAACAGAGCCTTATGCCCTGTACACACGGTCGGATTTTCCGACGGAAAATGTGTGATAGGACCTTGTTGTCGGAAATTCCGACCCTGTGTAGGCTCCATCACACATTTTCCATCGGATTTTCCGACATACAAAGTCCATTGTCGGAATTTTCCGATCGTGTGTACACAAATCCGAAGCACAAAGTGCCACGCATGCTCAGAATAAATAAAGAGATGAAAGCTATTGGCCACTGCCCCGTTTATAGTCCCAACGTACGTGTTTTACGTCACCGCGTTTAGAACGATCGGATTTTCCGAGAACTTTGTGTGACCGTGTGTATGCAAGACAAGTTTGAGCCAACATCCGTCGGAAAAATCCTAGGATTTTGTTGTCGGAATGTCCGAACAAAGTCCGACCGTGTGTACGGGGCATTACAGTAAACCAAACCCCAGTGTAACTTCAGCTCCCACCCCCTGCTTTCTGAATGCTCAGACAAGCTGTATAAATTCTGTACTTTGAATGGATGGTAGAGAAGAGAGGGCTGAAGATAAACAGGTACAACTTATGTAGGAGGATTTGTTTCATCTCTGTATATCACCTGAGGCCAGTCACTTTATGGGTTGGACTTGATGGACTTGGTGTCTTTTTTCAACCTCACCTACTATGTAATTATGTAACTTCACTGGGAGGAAGAGTTTACAAACACTTTGATCTGTTTTTTTTTTTCCTTTGTGAATCCTTCATTTTCTATTTCTGGTTTACACATTAACCTCACATTGTAGTTTCTTCTTCTGTTTTAAATATTAACCATCACAAGAGAAGTGGTGATTCTTTATTAGTAGTATTCCTCACTATAGAGTGAATATGAGATTGGCGTCTATGGGGCTAATGTACAGTAATAGATCCTAATAAAAATTGTGCATTGTGGCTTGACAAGATAAAAGAGACATCAATGGGAGATAATAGGATACACATGACGGCGCTCCATATCCTCGTCAGACATGATGTGTAATTATAGGGAGGAATCTGTGACCTTGATGTGTCAGTCATCACCACTTAACATTCCTGGGGAAATAGCTGTGCAGTGAGCATTAGTAGAGCTGGTTATACATTGCCATGCGTTATCTTCGACTCTTTCCTCTTCATATGCCATAGGTCAACATGCCATTCCGGATTATCCAGCCTTGTATGGGGGGAAAGGTGGAAGTATGGAGAGGAAAGCCTCCTTAGTCAACATCCATACCATTATTTACCAATCTACTAAGGTGTGCCAGGAGTCTAGGAATTCAATCTATAGGGGTGTTGAAAGTCAATGGAGGTGTGGAGTGCAACATTACTGATAGCGGAGATATTTTCACCCTGAATGAACCTTTAGGGTTTTAGGATCGGCTACACTTCAGTAGGTTGGTCTATACTTATTTTATTTAACCGCTTAATGGCCGCCCTATAGCAGTTTTACTGCTGTGTGCAGGATCACATATATATGTGCAGGATCACATATATATATATATACGTGATCCTGCACTTCCAGATCTGGGGTGCGCATGTGGCGACCCGCTCCCGCTGTGATTATACACAGCTTGAGCTGATCTGCGGGTACCGCAAACTCGCTGTCATCCGGCACCCACTAATCTTTCAGTACACAGGCAGAACGTCGATCTATCAGTAAGGAAGACATGGATCCTGTGTTCCTGCAAAGCATCCCTGCCTCCCCCTAGTAAAAGCACCTCCCCCACAGTACACAAAATCACCAGCTAGGCATACATTTAATTCTTTGATCGCCCCTGATGGTTAACCCCTTCCCAGCCAGTGTCATTAGTACAGTGACAGTGCATATTTTTAGCACTGATCACTGTATTAGGCCCCTTTCACACTTATATGACTTGTCCCACGATTTTGTACTGCAAAATCGTATGACAAGTCATTCTCCATGATTTTCAATGACTACCATTCATATTGGCACGACTTTAAGTCGTGCCGACTTCAAAGTAGTCCCTGCACTACTTTGGTCCAACTTCCAATGCGAGTTGTACTCCATAGACCTCAATGTTAAACCCTCAACTAGCATGCAAATCGTGCCTGAATAATAGAGACACGATTTCAGTACGACTTTGTAAGCACAAGCCTCACACCATGTATGTTTTCATTTGTTAATGCCAAAGTTGTGGCAAAGTCGTACAAAGTAGTACTGCTCCCAAATTGTGGCAAAATCGCGCAAATTCGCGGAAAATCACGGCAAAATCATGTGACTTTGAAGTCGCACAAGTGTGAAAGGGGCATTAGTGTCACTGGTCCCCAAAAAGTGTCAGTTAGTGTTCAACTGTCCGCAGCAATACCACAGTCCCGCTATAAGTCGCTAATCACCGCCATTACTAGTAAAAAAAAAAATCCCATAGTTTGTAGATGCTATAACATTTGCGCAAACCAATCAATATACGCCTATTGGGATTTTTTTATCCAAAATATGTAGAAGAATACATATTGGCCTAAATTTATGAAGTTAGATTTTTTAAATGTTTTTTATACGATATGTTTTATAGCAGGAAGAAAAAATATTGTGTTTTTTTTTTTTTCAAAATTGTCGGTCCTTTTTTTTGTTTATAGCACAAAAAAAAATTTAAAAAAATGCAGAGGTGATCAAATACCACCAAAAGAAAGATCTATTTGTGGGAAAAAAAAGGACACCATTTTTATTTGGGTACAGCGTCGCACGACCGCGCAATTGTCAGTTAAAGCGACGCAGTGCCGCATCGCAAAAAATTGCCTGATCAGGAGGGGGGTAAGTCTTCCGGAGCTGAAGTGGTTAATACAAGTATTTATATAGTGCCGACAATTTACACAGTGCTTCACATACAATACACTCACAGCAGTGACTCTAAACCCTAATAATGAACTTGTCTTATTTGCTCCTTTCCGGTCTGTGGATGACCCGCCCTGGCATCCCTTTAAGTGGCTGTCACAGTGGTCACATGATCAGGAGCCGGCCCCGCTGGTTCCTGATCATTAGTACGGACCAAGGACTGTCTTTGACAGTTGGATCTCTGTTCCTAGAGCATGCAGTGAGCACACTTTCAGCACAGAAACCTCTGCCGCCGATTGATGCATAGATCTATGTGGCTCGTGGGACTTAAAGCCCACCCGATGTGCCCACCACACGCAAGTGTTTTGTTGTATCTGTTTGATACATGCCCGTTGATCCTGCTAGAAATCCAGGGAGATCATGACTTCCTGAACATACAAACTCAACGTAGATAGTGTTTTGAGGCTTGTCCCTTTAATTGTTTATGACCAAAGATGTCCAGCTTAGAATGCCCACAGCAGCTGTTATAGGTGACCATTACTCAGAGCGGCTTGGATTTCATTGGGCCAGACCGGCACCCCTTGGTTTTTATGAGAGTTCCTGAAGGCAGATGGCGACACTTGAAGAAAACTGAGCAGCATTGCTGTGTGCATTCAGAGCTGCTGGCTAGTGCTGAAAATACTAATGATTGCCAGAGGAGGAGGGGAGGGTTCCAGGCTGGACAACTCTGCAGCAAAGGAAGTGCTTAGACTTTTCCTATCTTATCTCTGGAAGCAGAAAGCCTCTTTTAGGTTTCATGCACACTGGGTCTTTTGTAAATGCTTTTCCCCAGGCAAGATAAAAGCAGTTTCAAAAACACGCCTAAGCCACGTTTTGGCAAATGCGTTTAGGTGCGTCAAGCACTTGTGCATTTGTTTTTTTCATTGGCCAACTGAAAGCCTGTACAAAAGTATGGGCAGAGAGCTGGAGGAAGCATCCGCAGTAGCCTGACATTGCACCTGTGATCTGCTGGTGCAATGCTCTGCAGGCTCCTGAGAAAAAAAATAAATAAGAAAAATGCACATTTTTTACCTGCAAAATCATGATTAACACCTTCCTGCCTGGCCTATATTTGATTGACGGATATGAAAAAAATACGGCGATCGGTGATGCGGTGTGTCCCTCGGACAGAGCACATCACCAATCACGGTAAAGAGCCTATGATGTAGGCTCCTTACCGTGTGTTTAGCTGTGTCCAATCACAGCGGATCACAGTGTGAATAGGAAATGCTGGTTATTGGCATTCCTTTCCTCACGCTGACAGTAGAGTTGCCACCTCATCCCTTTAAACCCGAACACATATTAATTACACAGGTTCTGTGGCTGAGTAAGTTGGTAATTAAACTCACTTGTTGCCTTATCTGCACTTAATTAGCCTCAGAACCCGTGTAATTCATATGTGTTCGGGTTTAAAGGGATGAGGTGGCAACTCTAGCTGACAGCCTCATCAGTGCTGCCCTTCAGTGCCCATCAGTGATGCCTGTCAGTGCCCTCCAATACTGACAATCAGTGTCCATCAGTGATGCTTGTCAGTGCCCTCCAATACTGACAATCAGTGTCCATCAGTGATGCTTGTCAGTGCCCTCCAATACTGACAATCAGTGTCCATCAGTGATGCTTGTCAGTGCCCTCCAATACTGACAATCAGTGTCCATCAGTGATGCTTGTCAGTGCCCTCCAATACTGACAATCAGTGTCCATCAGTGATGCCTGTCAGTGCCCTCCAATACTGACAATCAGTGTCCATCAGTGATGCTTGTCAGTGCCCACCAATGCTGCCAATCGGTGCCCATCAGTGATGCCTGTCAGTGCCCTCCATTACTGACAATCAGTGTCCATCATTGCCTCCTCATCAATTCCACCTATCATTGTTGTCTATCAGTGCCCATCAGTGACACCGATCAGTGCCGCCTATCAGTGCCCATCAGTGCTGCTTATCAGTGCCCATCAGTGCTTCATATTAGTGCCTCCTCATCAGTGCATATCAGCGCCGCCTCATCAGTGCAGCCTATCAGTGCCCGTCAGTGTAGCCTCATCAGTGCAGCCTATCAGTGCCCGTCAGTGTAGCCTCATCAGTGCAGCCTATCAGTGCCTGTCAGTGTAGCCTCATCAGCGCACATCAGTGAAGGAGAAAAATTACTTGTTTACAAAATTTTATAAGAGAAACTAAGAAACTAAGAACTTTTATTTTTTATTTTTTGTTTGTTTGTTTAGCAAAAAATAAAAAACCCAGTGTTGATTAAATACCACTAAAAGAAAGCTCTATCTGTCCCAAAAAATAACAATTATTTTGTTTGGGTACAGCATTGCATGACCGCGCAATTGTCATTCAAAGTGGGACAGCGTTGAAAATTGGCCTTTGGCAGGAAAGGGGTGAAAATGCCTGGTATTGAAGTGGGTAAGAGGCAACATGATGTTTAACCCTGTAAATCCTGCACCATTGGACTGCAATGCACACAGTTGCAGGGGATTGTGTCACAGCCCATATACTTGAATGGGTTGCATTTGGCAACAGTACTGCCCACCGAATGTGACACAGGGTATAATTTGTGCTGTAAAGCAAAGCAGTGCGGTTGCAGTATATGTACAATACCATCTGACTGTCTTATAAAGGCCCCTCTCACACGGCCGCCTCCGTCTTGTGGATTCTGCTTGCTCAGCGGGGGATCGCTCCACTGATCCTCGCTGAGCAGGCGGATGACAAGTCCTGTCCGCTCCGCTATGCAGATTAGACATGGACACAATCCCACTCTCCTCTATGGGGGAACCAGGTCAAAACGGACCGCCTGCACATTATCATCTGGTCCACCAGATGGAAAATAGGACCACCATCTGTCTGGATTGTATTAAATGGCTCCATAGAGGAGACTGCAAGGTCTGATGAGGTCCGCATGAAAAACTGACAGAGGGACCTGATCAGACAGCCCTTGTAAAAGGACCCTAAGGGGAAAGTCAGGGGGCAGTAAAACCGAAGCTCAATCACCTATTTTTATTACCCACTGACTACAAGTGTAAACAAGCCCTTGGTGTCAATGTTCAATTCCTCGTGATCTGATATTTTGTGTAACTGCAGCAGTCATAGTATTCTAATCTATTGATTGTGAGATGTTTCTAAGTAACAAAACCTTTGTAGATACCCAGGTATACAAACATTGTATGTGTAAAGCAGGGGTAGGCAACTTCGACCCTCCTGCTGTGGTAAAACTACAAGTCCCATGAGACATTGCAAGACCCTGACAATCACAGGCATGACTCCAAAAGGCAGAGGCATGATGGGATTTGTAGTTTCACCACAGCTGGAGTGCAGAGGTTGCCTACCCCTGGTGTAAAGGAAGGGAAGGCATAGAAATTCCTGATCCAATAGGTAGAGGTAGAGCTGGTAGCGTGCTTCCATTGTACAGATGGTGTGGTCTCTGAATAGATCATTAGTAGCTATGTGGGTGGAGGGTATATGAAGCCAGCTACACTCATTTTTGGCTCATCTAATTTTCTATAAGAAACTTTAGTTTGACTCATGTAGCTATATATTTTTAGAAAGACTTTTTAATTTGCTTACATTCTTAAAGTGGTTGTAAACCAGGGCAGTCAGGTTCCTCCACCCCAAACTCGCTCATCCATGTCTTTATGGACCTTGCTTTTTACACTGATCCAAATCATTTGGTGGAGGGGGGATTATGGTGCAGGGTAGTTTTTCAGGGGTTGGGCTTAGATCCGGTAAAGGGAACTCTTAAGGAGTCAGCATAGCAAGACATTTTGGACAATTTCAAGCTCCCAACTTTGTGGGAACAATTTGGGGATGGCCCCTTCCTGTTCCAACATGACTGCGCACCAGTGCACAAAGCAATGTCCATAAAGACATGGATGAGCGAGTTTGAGGTGGAGGAACTTGACTGGCCTGCACAGAGTCCTGACCTCAACCCGATAGAACACCTTTGGGATGAATTAGAGTGGAGACTGTGAGCCAGGCCTTCTCATCCACATTAGTGCCTGACCTCACAAATGCGCTTCTGGTAGAATGGTCAAACATTCCCATAGACACACTCCTAAACCTTGGGGGCAGCTTTCCCAGAAGAGTTGAAGCTGTTATAGCTGCACAGGGTGGACCAACTCAATATTAAACCCTACGGACTAAGATTGGGATGCTATTGAATTTCATGTGCGTGTAAAGGCAGGTGTCCCAATACTTTTGGTAATATAGTGTGCGTTCCTATCTGTTTACTAAAGCTAGCAACATAAGGATTGAAAATTGTTGATGGAGAGAGTGAAGTTCAGCTTTAAAGCATTTAAATCCCATCTCTATGGAAAGTAAATAATCCCCTGCAGTGAGGTTTGTTCCTGCACTTCTTAGGTTAAAGTGACACTAAAATCTGGTTTTAAAAAATTATATTCAAGCTTTTATTCTAACCTCCTGCCTGCTGGATCTCATTCCCTCTCAAATACTACGGTCACCCTCTGACTCTATCCTACACTCTTTAACTCATATCTTCAACCTCTCCCTCTCTACTGGCATCTTCCCCAACCCTCTAGAACATGCGCTAGTCACTCCCATACCAAAAAAGGCCTCACTAGACCCCACCACTCTTAACAACCTAAGACCCATCTTCTTATTCCCTTTTGGCTCCAAACTCCTTGAACGTTTAGTCTACAACTGACTGAGCGACCATCACATTGAGAATAACCTTCTTGATCCCCTTCAGTCTGGATTTAGTCCACAGCACTCCACAGAAACTGCTCTCCTAAAACTCACAAACGACTTACTAACAACTAAAACCAACGGTCATTATTCCGTACTCTAACGGTCGGATTTTCCGATGCAAAATGTGTGATAGGACCTTGTTGTCGGAAATTCCGACCATGTGTGGGCTCCATCACACATTTTCCATCGGATTTTCCGACACACAAAGTTTGAGAGCAGGATATAAAATGTAATAAAATCCGACGCACAAAGTGCCACGCATGCTCAGAATAAATTAAGAAACGAAAGCTATAGGCTACTGCCCCGCTTATAGTCCCAACGTACGTGTTTTACGTCACCGCGTTCAAAACTATCTGTTTTTCCGACAACTTTGTGTGACCGTGTGTATGCAAGACAAGTTTGAGCCAACATCCGTCGGAAAAAATCCTAGGATTTTGTTGTCCGAATGTCCGATCAATGTCCGACCGTGTGTACAGGGCATTACTCTCGCTGTCTTTGATACAGTTGATGACCCCCTCCTCCTCCTCAAAAAACTCTATTTGCTTGGTATCCATGGCTGTGCTCTCCGTTGGTTCGAATCTTACCTATCTCACCGCACCTTACAACTACTTCCTCCTCTCCAACACCTCTCAACGTTGGGGTCCCCCAAGGTTAGGTCCTTGGACCTCTACTATTCTCGATCTACACATCCTCCCTGGGTCAGCTGATAGCCTCCCATGGCTTCCACTACCATTTATATGCCGATGACATCCAAATCTGTCTCTCTGCCCCTCAGCTCACCCCATCAGTCTCCTCACACAATACTGATTTACTAACAGACATATCAGCCTGGATGTCACAACATTTCCTCAAGCTGAATCTATTTAGAACCGAGCTCATATTTCCTCCCCCATGTGCCCCTTCTTCTCTGTCAAGATCAATGGCACATCTATCAGTCTGTCCCCACATGCCAGGGTGCTAGGGGTAACCCTAGACTCTGAACTGTCCTTTCAGGCCCACATCCAATCCCTGTCCAAATCATGCTGCCTTAGCCTCTGCAACATTTCCAGAATGCGCCCCTTTTTAACCAATGACACCACCAAGCTTCTAATTCACTCCCTGGTCATCTCTCGTCTCGACTACTGCAACTCAATCCTATTGGATTACCTTTACAAACACTATCCCCCCTTCAATCCATAATGAATGCCGTTGCAAGACTCATCCACCTTACCAACCATTCAGTGTCCTCCACCCCTCTCTGCCAATCCCTGCACTGGCTTCCACTCACCCAACGAATAAAATTCAAAGTACTAACAATACTTTACAAAGCCGTCCACAGCTCTGCCCCCAGCTACATCACTAACCTAGTCCCAAAATACCAACCAAGCCGCTCTCTTCAGGCCTCCCAGGACCTCCTACTCTCTAGCTCCCTTGTCACCTCCTCCCATGCTCGTCTCCAGGATTTCTCCAGAGCTTCTCCCATCCTTTGGAACTCCCTACGCCGACTGTCCCCTAATCTATCCATCTTTAGACGATCCCTGAAAACCCTTCTCTTTAAAGAAGCTTATCCTGCTTCTAACTAATACACTGTTTTACTTTCTCCATAAGCTCATCCCCCACAGCTATTACCTTTTATATCAATTGACCCTCCCTCCTAGATTGTAAGCTCTACCGAGCAGGGCCCTCTGATTCCTCTTGTACCAAATTGTAATGTAACTGTGATGTCTGCCTTCATTTTGTTAAGCGCTGCACAAACTGTTGGTGCTATATAAATTCTGTATAATAATATTCCTAACTCAGAAAGGTCCATTCTAATAATCTCAGCCTGAAATACTGACTGGAGGACCTGGTCGGATTGCCCGTGTGAAGGGGGTAGAACAAATGTACATCATGGTAAAGGCTTGTCAAGGACACCTGGACTGTATATATTTATTGTATTCTATATTAGGTTTATTGGATTCTTCATTAGGCTGTATTTGGATAGGAGGACACGCTAGTCAGCATTTTGTCCAGACTCTGGAAGACCTTTGGCTCACAGGGCTCCCAAGGGATGTAAAGTATATCAGTTGGCAGGCACAGGTCAAGTGTAACATGCAGTGCTATACCCTGATAACATGGGAGCATGTGCTAAGCCGATAATCTCATTACACACATACCAGCACCCTTTGAAGGATCATCTGAACATGAGTTACATTAATTCATACACATATTCATAGTTACATCGTTAGTCTGGTTGAAAAAAAAAACTCAAGTCCATCTAGTTCAACTAATAAAAGCAAAAAAAATAAGAAAATTACAATCCTATATATACAATCCTATATCCACAGTTTATCCAGAGAAAGGCAATCGGATTTTCCCTGGATCAACTTTACCTATAAATGTTAGTATCCAGTTATATTATTTAGATTTAGGAAAGATTCCAGACCTTTTTTTAAAGCAATCTACTGAGCTGGCCAGAACCATCTCTGGAGGGAGTCTATTCCACATCTTCACAACTCTTACTGTGAAGAAGCCTTTCCTTATTTGGAGATTAAATCTCTTTTCCTCCAGATGTAAAGAGTGCTCCTTTGTCCTCAGTGATGATCCAAATTCACAATATGGACCCCTTATGTATTTGTACATGTTGATCATATCCCCCCTTAATCTCCTCTTCTCAACAGAGAATAAATTCACTTCCTTACATAGTTACATAGTTAGCCAGGTTGAAAAAAGACACAAGTCCATCCAGTTCAACCATAAAAAAAAAAAAAAAAAATATTGCACAATCCAATATACCTAATACTATACCCACAGTTGATCCAGAGGAAGGCAAAAAAACCCCAGCAGAGCATCCTCCAATTTGCTACAGAAGGGGAAAAAATTTCCTTCCTGATCCCCCAAGAGGCAATCGGATTTTCCCTGGATCAACTTTACCTATAAATGTCAGTACCCAGTTATATTATGTACATTTAGGAAAGTATCCAGGCCTTTCTTAAAGCAATCTACTGAGCTGGCCAGAACCACCTCTGGAGGGAGTCTATTCCACATTTTCACAGCTCTTACTGTGAAGAAACCTTTCCGTATTTGGAAATGAAATCTCTTTTCCTCTAGACGTAAAGAGTGCCCCCTTGTCCTCTGTATTGACCGTAAAGTGAATAACTCAACACCAAGTTCACTATATGGACCCCTTATATATTTGAACATGTTGATCATATCCCCCCTTATTCTCCTCTTCTCAAGAGTGAATAAATTCAGTTCCTCTAATCTTTCCTCATAGCTGAGCTCCTCCATGTCTCTTATCAGTTTGGTTGCCCTTCTCTGCACTTTCTCCAGTTCCCCGATATCCTTTTTGAGAATTGGTGCCCAAAACTGAACTGCATATTCCAGATGAGGTCTTACTAATGATATGAACAGGGGCAAAATGATATCTCTCTCTCTGGAGTCCATACCTCTCTTAATACAAGGAAGGACTTTGCTCGCTTTGGAAACCGCAGCTTGGCATTGCATGCTATTATTGAGCTTATGATCTATCAAAACCCCCAGATCCTTCTCTACTACGGACTCCCCCAGTTGTACTCCCCCTAGTATGTATGATGCATGCATATTCTTAGCCCCAAGTGCATAACTTTACATTTCTCAACATTAAACCTCATCTGCCGCATAGTCGCCCGATTAGACAGTGCATTGAGGTTGGCTTGTAAATTGGAGACATCCTGTAAGGACATTATTCCACTGCATAGCTTGGTGTCATCTGCAAAGACAGAAATGTTACTTTTGATCCCAGACCCTATATCATCCTCTAATCTTTCCTCATAGCTGAGCTCCTCCATGCCTCTTATCAGTTTGGTTGCCCTTCTCTGCACTTTCTCCAGTTCCCCGATATCCTTTTTGTGAACTGGTGCACGAAACTGAACTGCACATTCCCGATGAGGTCTTACTAATGATGATAATTGATTAAGTTCCATAATTTTACACTAATTAGTTAAAAATTATTAGGCTATGCCCATGCTTACCCATTCCCTGAAATGTGATCTACAGTGGATCACTTTTCAGAGTGTGACTAAACAGTCACTTTTGGGGGTTCAGCAGGCGATCCTGCTGCTGTTTTTTTTCTCCCTTTTTTATGGTACTAATGCGCTGCTTTGGGCCCCAGGTAACATGATTTTCAAAGAGTGCTTTGCGTGAATGGGCTGCCCTATGAGTGTTTGTTGCCCAAAAAGAAGCTAATGCTACTTTTTAGGTGACAAGTTTCACACAATTTTTAAAGGAGCATTTTTCTGCGATTGCCACAACAATGCAACAATGCAACAATTTCATTGCATAGCTCCCAACTGTCTCTGATTTCGAGGGACTGTCCCTGATTTGGTACAAAGTCCCTCTGTCCTTCTTTCCTCCTCATTTGTCCCTCACTTTGGTCTGATTTATATAGTTGTATATAAAATGCAATTTTTATCTTTCAAAAAGTGTTTACCAACGCTAAACCTTTCATCCAATTTCTAAATTTCTGCATTTGTAAATTTTAAAAGCCAATATAAAGGAATAGTAGTGGTAAAAAAAAAAGCACTTGTGGGTTTAGCTAATATTTTTTTGTATAATTCTCCTTTAAGGGGGCGAGGCAGGGGGTGTGTCCTATGCCGATATACTTTTGCTAATAGGTGTCCCTCATTCCCATCTCAAAATATTGGGAGGTATGCATTTGGAGTGCCATTTAAGGAATAATAGCACCCAAACAAACGCATTGTGCTGGAATTGTCACGTGGTTTGAATTCGCAGGCAGAATCACAGTGATTCTGCCCATGATCCCAAATCACAAAGTGTGAATGGAGCCTGAACTTTATGACTATTGCAGGAAAATGCTTATTGCTTTATATTTAAATATAAGGATGTCTTGTCCTTAAACAACCATATAATATTCTAGAATGGATCAGCTGGAGTAAACCATGCCAGAAAATCATTCATTGGAGACCATGTTTGGAAGGGACATGTAAATTCCTCATTCTTCTGGAAATAACGGAGACACTTTCTCTTAGTGTTCAGTAGCCCCAAGGGTGAGTGGGAAGTGCAGCCAACTGTCTTCTTTGTCTATTATATCCTCGAATTTCCTGGTGTCGTTGCATGCATTAGTGCTTGGTTTCTACCCATACAGAAAACTTTGTGACAACATTTTTCCATGCAGTCAGATTAACTTTAAATGCTCATTGTCTTTTAATGGAAACGTAGCTAAATTGGGATTGGTAAATGTAATGGGGTACAGTGCTGTGTGTGCGGAGGTCAGAGTTCTGGAACAGATGTACTCCCCTCCAGTCTATGAAAGGCTCCTTGGAGGATTTGATTGCCGTCTGCTTCTTGTCAGGAATGCGGTCCACATGATGAGAACATACAGAATAAAGAGGGCTACACCCTACCAGGTTACAACCGCCTCTTGTGAAAAAAGAGAAAATTAAATATGATTTATTAGTTAAACGTAGTAGAAATGAGATCATAGCAGTTAACTGGGTCGATCTCATCTGAACATGTGTAAAGAATGGGGTCCTAACAGGATATAAATACCTAAACACAGGTGTATCAATTAGCATCTACGAAATTATGACCAACACTCTGTGCACGATGAAAGGATAACAATGGGGCAGCTACCACCCCAGAGGGCTTGAAAAACCTAGAAAACCTCTCTGGTAGACATCAAGGCTTTTATTCCTCAATTGCTTTGTCAGAACTAATCAGTTCCAAATAAATAATTTAGCTCAGACCTGGCTGTTTCTATTCCATTTAATTAAAAATAGATTTTTTTTGTCTTTAAACAGGGTGGATGAAGTAATTTATTTAAAGAAGACATACTGTCTAAGTTAAATAAACCACCGCCCCATGGGTGGCTTCGCAGCATAGCCTAAAATATAATAGACTATGCAGAAAAATCACGCACAAATTAAAAAAAAATTGATTCCAGGGCTTTTTGGTCACAAGCAGCTTAGGTAGCTTATTGACTTCCATGTACATTATGGGAGACTGATATCTTCAGGCTTCTTCCTCACAGCCTAGGCATCCTGGTGCCTTTCAAATGCATCTTGGGAGATTGATGTCATCAGGCTAGGTCCTCAGTCTAGGAAGCCTTTTGCCTTCCAGATGCATCTTGGGAAAGTGACATCATCAGGCTTTCTCCTAACCTAAGCCTAAGCATCCTTAAAGTTCAATTCCAGTCTATATCTAACTAAGCCTAAAACTGCTCCCCCCCCTTCTAACTGCTATTCTAATTACCCTATAGAAGAAAGATGCACCCCTTTTCTCAGGGTGCTCTGGTCCGCTCACACGATCTGCTCCCAGCGGCAGCTTTAGGGGAAAGGAGGGACAGTCGACAACGGTTGCCCCATAGTAAGCCTATGGTTGGTGTCACCGCACAGGCATTTCAGTCTTTGTCTGTGATCCTCACGGTATTACCTCTACATAGGTTATCCCCCCCTTCAGTCCATCATGAATGCTGCTGCCAGACTCATCCACCTCATCCACCACAGTGTCTGCTACACTTTTCTGTCAATCCCTCCACTGGATTCCGCTCACCCAACAAAATAAATTCTGAATACTAACAACAAAGCAATCCACAACTCGACCCCCGGCTACATCACCAACCTAATCTCAAAATACCAACCAAATCGTTGTCTTTGTTCCTTCCAAGGCTTCCTGCTCTCTAGCTCCCTCGTCACCTCCTCCCATGCTCGTCACCTCCTCCCATGCTCGTCACCTCCTCCCATGCTCGCCTCCAGGACTTTTCCTGAGCCTGGTATCATCAGGCTTCTTCCTCGCAGCCTTATGCCGCGTACACACGGTCGGACTTTTCGTCTACAAAAGTCAGACAGCCTGTCCGACAGACTTCCGGCAGACTTTCGGCGGACTTTCGACGGACTTGCGGCGGACTTTCTAACGAACAGACTTGCCTACACACGATCACACAAAAGTCCGTCGAATTCTTACGTGATGACGTACACCGGACTAAAATAAGGAAGTTCATAGCCAGTAGCCAATAGGTGCCCTAGCGTGGCTTTTTGTCCGTCGGACTAGCACACAGACGAGCGGATTTCGGGGTCCGTCGTAGTTACGAAGTAAAGATTTGAAGCATGTTTCAAATCTAAAGTACGTCGGATTTGAGGCTAAAAAAGTATGTTGAAAGTCCGGAGAAGCCCACACACGATCGGATTACCAGCCAGCTTTAGTCCGTCAGCGTCCGTTGGACTTTTGTAGACGAAAAGTCCGACCGTGTGTACGCGGCATAAGTGTCCTTAAAGCTTCCAGATAAGTCTTAGGAGATTGATATCATCAGGCTACTTCCCTGCAGCCTAGGTGGCCTTTTTCCTATCAGATGCATCTTGTTCCTCATAGTCTAGGACTCGTTAAACCTTTCAAATATATCTTTGGAGATTGATGTCATCAAGCTACCTCCTTACAGTCTAGGTAGACTTTTGCATTTCAGATGCATCTTGGGAGATTGAAATCATCAAGCTTCTTCCTCGCAGCCTAGGCATCCTTTTGAGGACATCATTTTGGAGGTTGATGTCCTCAGACTTCTTCATCGCAGCCTAGGCTTCCTTTTACTTTCCAGATGCGTCTTAGGAGATAGTTGTCATCAGACTTCTTCCTCGTAACCTAGTCACCCTCCTTCCTTCTAAATGTATCTTGGTAGAGTGATGTCACCAGGCTTTCTCCTTGCGGCCTAAGCATTCTTCTGTGAGGCTACTTCCTTGCAGCTTAGGCATCATTTTGCTTTCCAGATGCATCTTGGGAGTTTGATGTCAGTAGGTTATCTCCTCACAGCGTAGGTGTTTTTTTTGCCTTCCAGATGCATCTTGGAAGGTTGACATCATCAGGCTTTCTCCTCCTAATCAATCTAGCACTTCTCCTTAGCTTCATAGGAAACAATCTTTCATAAAACTCAGTGTACCCTGGCTCCGTTGTTTTTGCTACTGAATGAATTAATAATCCAGCAGAAAGGAGTTAGAATATAATAGAAATTAATTTGAATATTGTTGGTTATTAATATTATTGAGTGAAACATCAGAAAGTTATTATCTATATTATGAAAGACTATAAAGACTATTAAAGAGTGTATTATGATGCCTGGGTAGTGGCTTCTCCTAGTCTGCATAAAGTAGTTGTTTTCTAGCTTTATAAAATTAATTTATTTCATTTCCAACTTGAAAAGTATGTACAATGCAAACCACCATTGTTATGCTGGCATGTCACCTGGAACACCTATTATTTTCTATTTTCTGTTACTTAGTTACTCTTATTTCTTTTTGAAATTTGATGGGTATTATTACAGAACTAAGCGACACATTGGTCTTATTCATATATTTGTATGGTAAAAATTCTGTTTCCTGTAAAAACCTCAATAAAAACATACTGAAAGTGAAAAGGGTCCATGGGTATGACAATAAGGCAGAGATCAGAGATACACCATAATACAGTCATAATTCCTGAGAAATTACATTTCTTCTTCTTTTCTTGTAACTATTGACAATTGATCAGAAAAGGGAAAGCCGGATGGCATAAAATGCCCCATGATGCATCTGGAAGGCTGGGACCTCCCTAGGGTGTTGTGACCAGTAACTGCATTCAATATATTTATCTTTATAATCTGGGTTTTTGTAACAATTTGTTGCATTATAGGATTGTTAATTGTTTTTCTTTAGGATGTAATTAAATTGTCTTGATTAGTAATCTAAATCACCCTGATTTGTTTGAAGTCATTCAAGGTTTTTCTTCTTTGTTTTGTCATCAGGGGAGTTTGTTAGCAACTTAATCAGATTAGCTTTACAGAGATTGGGGGTTTAAAATATCGCTGTTGTAAAGTATTTGTAAAGGGGAACTCTAAACAACTCCAGTTACTGGAATTTATAAAGGGAGGACCTACCCATCCAGTCTTGAAATGTACACAGTACTGTCTGACAGCAAAGCCAAGTTGGTAACCTTTCCTGCTGCAGTTAACCAATACAGCTTCTTCACCTCTCTGCCCAGCTTTTGATTGGGCAATGAAGCAGCAGCAAGTGATGAGCTCACCCCTCTGCTCACTCTGCTGTCATCAAGCAGCACACCTGATTGGCTATTTGTGCTGCCTCAGTCTCACACTCTGGGTGCTAGTGTACAGGGAATTACTAGAGACTCATAACAAGTCAATTACAGCTACTTACACTAGTTGTATTTAAAATAAATCTAATGAGTTATTAAAGAATATGTAAACCCAACATTCCTTATTCCTGATATGTGCCTTTTGTTCGGGAAGGGTCAGAAGGAGTTAGCAGGGTTAGGAGGAAATACTTGTATTTCACCACCTGGACATTATCTGGATATTATACACCAGAAAATTGGTTGAGGCATTATAAAGGATGCTTCCCCCTTCCCATATGCCCAAGATATGAGCAGTCTCAACACCTTTCATCCCACATCTACTATACCCTGAGTCCTTCTACCCCAGAAGGCTCTTTACAGTCGCACGGTCTGTGCAAATGGTATCTCTGCATCCATCTGCTGCATAGGCAAAAAATGGATTCCCCCATCCATACAAGCAAGGTGGAGGGAGGAATCTTCCCTGCTGTGCTATTGTATTCTGACTGTGGGCACTCCTCCGATTGGCTGCAGCTGCTGATCGAATTAATATTTTGGAACATTCCTGTTTGACAGAAGTCAATCATTAAAACAACTTCTGTTGAGCAGGAGCAGACATAGATGGATTAAAATTCATCCAATCCCTGCTTAACTAGATTAATTTTGATCCATCTTTGGCTTCTAGTTCTCTAGCTGTGCTGGGAACTCAGCCTGCTCTCCCCAGATGATCAGACTTGTCCTGGCACCCCCCCCCCCCACACACACACAGCTTGTCACTGGAAAGCTTAGTGTGCTGCTGCTTCTCCTCCCCCCAGCTGTCATGCAGCTGAGAACAGAGGGAATGTGATTACTTATAAAAAAGGGAAAAAGGGTATTTATAATGTATTTTTTTATATCTATACACAAATGGGTTGTTTCACAAGGTGATTGTTGAAGGACAGTAAACTGGCCCTTTGTTTTGCGAGTTTTGAGACCCCTGTTTTAGAGCAACAAACCCGAATACTTTTGTGTGGTGTTAGGAGGATCACCTTTCGGCTAGCCACACACTGATGCAATCTGATTTTGATCTCATATTCAGTGTGATTATATAGTGCAACTTGGATGGGGTTTGCATATTCTAAGGGGCCAAAACATTGTGCTGGAATTAGACAAAGGTAGTACATCCCCACATGCCAAGGTCCTAGGTGTAGTCCTGGACTCTGAACTCTCCTTTAAGCCCCATGTCCAATCACTGTCCAAATCTTGCAGCCTCAACCTCCGCACCATCTCCTAAATACGCCCTTTTCTAACCAATGACAAAACAAAGCTCCTGATTCACTCCCTGGTCATCTCTCGTCTCGACTACTGCAAATCCCTCCTCATTGACTTACCTCTACATAGTCTATCACCTCTTCAATCCATCATGAATGCTGCTGCCAGATTCATCCACCTTACCAATCGTTCAGTGTCTGCTACTCTTCTCTCTCAATCCCTCCACTGGCTTCCACTCACCCAACCAATTAGATTCAAAATACTAACAACTACTTACAAAGCCATCCACAACTCTGCCCCCACCTACATCACTAGCCTAGTCTCAAAATACCAACCTAATCATTCTCTTCATTTCTCTGAAGACCTCCTGCTCTCTAGCTCCCTCGTGACCTCCTCCCATGCTCGCCTCCAGGACTTTTTCGGAGCCTCTCAAATCCTATTGAACGCCTTACCCCAATCTGTCTGATAATCTCCTACTCTATTAGCTTTTAGACGATCCCTAGAAACCCTCCTCTTCAGAGGAGCCTACCCTACCCACACCTAACAACTGCACTTTCATTTTCTCCATTTGATCATTCCCCACAGTTATTACCTTTTGTTCTACTTGACCCTCCATTCTAGATTGTAAGCTCTAATGAGTAGGACCCTCTGATGCCTCCTGTATTGACTTGTATTGTAATTGTACTGTCTGTCCCCAAGTTGTAAAACGATGCACAAACTGTTGGTGCTATATAAATCCTGAATAATAATAATAACACAGGAACCTTTTCCAAAATTGCACTGTGCTGAGTTGCATTAATATGAACAGACACCATTAGAAACAATGTGTTTTCCATTGTCATGTGATTTTGTGATTCTTTCTATTGTCATATGATTATGCGCGACTCAAGATGCATCTGAAATTGCACTAGTGTGAACGCAGCCATATGTTGGTTGATGATGTCTACATTGGCCAGAAAGATTCCATTCCTTGACTGAATTGGCACCAAAACTACAATGTTGTATATAATTTTCTTTGGCTGAGATTGTAGAAGTCTTTGTTGTACATTCATCAGACAGTCATTCTTAGACGTGAACAAATAGTCCAGGTGTTCTCAGTAAAGTAGATGGGGCTGGCTGAATTATTTTAATTGTTACAAAGTAATTTGTTTTACAAGAGTCTGGAGAAATTAATAGACTGCCAAGATTAGTAGCCAGCAAGATCCTTTGCTTTCATTTTTGGGGGAGCCCTTTAATTATCCAATCCAATTATCCAAGGTAGATAAATATATAGCCACTGGGCTTGTTCTTTTCTATAATAGCTAGACCAACATGAAATAGGAATCCCTTCTGAAGATAAAGATCAGTTCACAAAGAGGAGTCTCTGAACATTCATTTCCTAAACAAATCTAACAGAAAATGTCTGTTCTGCAATTGATATTTGATATAAAGGAAAAGCTTATATAGCATTGCCGGTCAAAGGAAAAAAAAAAGAATATTTCCAAGCAATTATATTGTCCACTGCTTACCTATGTCTTTCTGTGCAGCCAATTGCCACTTTTGTAAATCTCCCTCATTAGGCATTTTAACCACATTTAACCATCCGGGCCAATTCTGACACTTCGCTCTTACACAGTGGCGGCTGGTGAAGTTTTAAGGTGGGGGGGCGCCAGACCCCGCCCTTCCTTTTTGACCCTTCCCACTTGGTGAAAATAGGCGTGGTTTCAGCGAAATAGTGGGTGTGGCTCTAAGGTGCTGTGGTTAGCCTCTGAGATGAACGAGGGATGGAGGGAGAGGGAGAGAGGGATGGAGGGACAGCAGGCCCAGATCCTACACAACAATAGAAATATGTGTATTCTAGAAAGTTTAACAATCAGCAGATAAAGATACTCCAAACACCTGGTGTTAGCATTTCAATCATCCCGGCACCATGGTTGTTATGGTGTCAGGATGATTGAAGCGCATTATTTCTATTATTACATTGTAATATAAAATTAAATCATTCAACTCACTATAATTCAGAATCAGTGGGAGCCCTGAGCGGGTTACTAGCCATGTCGCCTGCCACCAGATGCCATCAGGTGTCCCCAGTGGAGTCCGTCCTTATATCAGGTGCCCCCAGCGGAGTCCCTCCTTACATGCAGCTTGTGTCCCATCAAATGCAGCCTGTGTCACATAAAATACAGGCTGTGTCCCATTAAATGCAGCCTGTGTCACATACAATGCAGCCTGTGTCACATACAATACAGCCTGTGTCACATACAATACAGCCTGTGTCCCATTAAGTGCAGCCTGTGTCACATACAATGCAGTCTGTGTCACATAAAATACAGCCTGTGTCCCATTAAATGCAGCCTGTGTCATATAAAATGCAGCCTGTGTCACATAAAATACAGCCCGAGCCTGTGTCCCATTAAATGCAGCCTGTGCCCCATTAAATCCAGCCTGTGTCACATTAAATGCAGCCTGTGTCCCATTAAATGCAGCCTGTGTCCCATTAAATGCAGCCTGTGTCCCATAACATGCAGCCTGTGTCACATTAAATGCTAGAGGTAAATAGAAAACACCGCGCTAACCAGTAAAATGAATGAAAGCTGCTGCATACAGTTTGACAAAAACAACAAAATAGGCATATGGAAAAATGCAGCGCATGTACAAATGAATATAGGTCTTTAAAATGGTGAAACAGTCAAGAAATAACTAATTGACCACAGGTGCCTTGAAACACAAACGTCCATAGATGGATGTAAATGTCCAACCGCACAGGAGGTATAAGTACTCCAAGGGGTGGTGATGGTCTGATGGTTGTCAGAAAACACCTGGCATCATACAGCGACTTCCCAACCGAGAAACCGGGTCCCAATGGGTCATTCAGAGAAAGTGCAAAAAAAGCCTCTTACCAGATCCTGTGGATTCCCATGTCAGCGACAGGGAATCGCATGCGCAGTTTGTCACAAATGACGTGGAATGGGAGCTCAGGAATCGCCAATCTCTTGGATTGTGGTCTGTATGGATCTCGGCCGGCAACCGGATGGGTCCTCACAACGAACCGTCCTCACACCGAACCGTCCCAGCATGCATCAGAAGTTTCACAAACGGTCCCCCGAAAGGAGCAGTTGGAGGGACTGGATCTCATGCGGTAAATGTGGAAACAAAAAGAATGTGCCTCCACATGGTGCAGATAAAAAAGGGTGTTTTTATTGACAAAAACGACCATACACAAATAAAAGCGTGATCACGGTGGATAAAAACAAATGGGCAACAAAGAGAGTGGTGTATGTACCCGACGCGTTTCGACCTAGGGGTCTTCAACAGGGGCATAGACCACTCACTCCAAGTTGCCAAATATATATAATAAAATTATTTAGAGAAGGACCAATCACAAGGGCTGAAAAAACAGGAGATTGGATTGGGTGAATACAATCACATGACTTGCTTGAATGTCTAGACATAAAGATCATACACAATTTCTATATAAATAAATGAATGACATTAAGGTGAAGCTCAGGAGACTGTATAAAGGTCTACAAGCAGAAAAATATATCACTCTATGATCTCTCTAACAAAAATAAAGCATTTAAAGATTAAATGAAAACAGCACTCCTCTGCTGACAGTCCAGCAGAATGTACCGCCCTGTCAGCCAGAGGAGCCAATCCTCAATAAGAAGACAAAAGGTGTTAAATAAAGCTGACCAATAGGCCCCTATGTATGAGCCGGCCTCTATCCCTGAACGCCCACATGACCAGTCTGTGTAGGAAATGATGTCACGTCCGTGGGCGTGTCTGACGTCTCCCTCTCACATGACTCACTGGGCCAATCAGAGAGCAAACATCCCACTCAACTCTGCTGCACGTACAATCCGTACACCGCAGAGGGATGGGACTTAAATAAATACACCTAGCGTCCCGGCAATGCAATCCAGCAAGCAACGGACGCTGAATGAGACAAAACAGCATCTCTATGGTGTCTGTGTAAAAAAATGTGTTATGCAGCAGACCGGGACCCGATGACCCGGAAGTGTGCATAGAACTCCAGTGAGCCAGAAGTGTATTGGAAGTGGGGACAATTTCTATATAAATAAATGAATGACATTAAGGTGAAGCTCAGGAGACTGTATAAAGGTCTACAAGCAGAAAAATATAACACTCTATGATCTCTCTAACAAAAATAAAGCATTTAAAGATTAAATGAAAACAGCACTCCTCTGCTGACAGTCCGGCAGAATATACCGCCCTGTCAGCCAGAGGAGCAAATCCTCAATAAGAAGACAAAAGGTGTTAAATAAAGCTGACCAATAGGCCGCTATGTATGAGCCAGCCTCTATCCCTGAACGCCCACATGACCAGTCTGTGTAGGAAATGATGTCACGTCCGTGGGCGTGTCTGACGTCTCCCTCTCACATGACTCCCTGGGCCAATCAGAGAGCAAACATCCCACTCAACTCTGCTGTACGTACAATCCGTACACCGCAGAGGGATGGGACTTAAATAAATACACGTAGCGTCCCGGCAATGCAATCCAGCAAGCAACGGACGCTGAATGAGACAAAACACCATCTCTATGGTGTCTGTGTAAAAAAGTGTGTTATGCAGCAGACCGAGACCCGATGACCCGGAAGTGTGCATAGAACTCCAGTGAACCCGAAGTGTATTGGAAGTGGGGACACATATAGTGAAATATAATGTGTTGGGAAATGACTAGCTGAGGTGGAATCGCATAAATGTGTAAAAAAATACTGGAGTGACATGTGTGAATGTCTCTTAAGGTCCATGTGTGTTAGGTGGGACTGAAATAAAAAATTAAAAAATTGAAAAATTATGTGAACACAAAATCTCCAAAATGCACATTGTAAAATGTGTTAAAATGAATCTATATGTGGAGGGAATGTGTAGATTTGTAAAGTGACCCAAATATCTGATAGTTATCCCTATGATCACTTGACTGTAAAGAATCATCAGCATAGACCGAATGGGTCAATTTGGATTGGACCAATTTCAATTGGGTGAATAGATAACCCTCTAAGGTGCACCATATATAAACTGTGTACCAGCTTGTGAATATAGGTGAAAAAAAAGGGAGAGGGGGAGGGGGAAAAAATGTTGGAATAATGAAAATAAAAAAATATATAAAAATGTTAATAAAGAGAGGGAGGGACATGCATAGAGATGTGGAAGGAATTTAGGATTGGTTGATAAAGGAGTTGAGGTCCCACTCCACGTTTAAACCTAACGGGAAATAGGACCTCAACTCCCATATCCAATAAGTCTCGAGGCGTGACACTCCTCGGAGGCGGGACTCACCTCTCCAATGTGGGACAAATTTGTCGATCACCTGGAATAAAGTCCCGGTAGGGTCTTTATTATGGTGTTCCAGATAATGCCGGGGTACTGTATGTTTGTCCTTGCCTTTCTTGATACCTGCCACATGTTCATTGACTCGTATAGAGAAAGTTCTGATGGTACGCCCAACATACTGTTTGTGGCAGGGGCAAGTAATGAGGTAGACAATGTATTGTGATGTACAAGTTGTGAAGTGTTTCATCTGGTAAGTGAGGGAGGTGACTGTGGATTGGAAAGTGGTACTTTTTTGTCTGCCTCGAATGTTGTGGAGGCAGACATTGCATCTACGGCAGGGGTAATAACCCTGACATTCCTGAAAAAATGAAACTCTTTTGGGGGGGTCTATTATATTCGGAGCAATCTGTCCTTGAATGGACCGTGCTCCCCTGAATACAACAGCCGCCCGTTCAGGAAGAACTGACCCCAGTAGATTGTCATTTAAAAGTACCTTCCAGTGCTTTTTGAATATAGCTTTTACTTGTTTGGACTGAATGGAGTGAGTGGTAAAGAAAGCCCATTTGTGCATAGGTTCAGCTGTGGATTTGGGGCGTTCTGTCAAGGTGGATTCTCTATCAGTGGATAGTGCCCTATTGAGTTCCTCGTCTAGATGTCTGGGATCATAACCTTTTTCAATAAATCGATCTCTCAGAACTAGCGATTGTGACTGGAAATCAATAGCATTGGTACAGTTGCGTCGTAGTCTCAAAAATTGGCTACGGGGAACAGACTTGAGCCACTGCTCCTGATGGCAACTGTCAATGGGAATGAATCCGTTCCGGTCGGTGGCCTTGAAATACGTGCGGAACTCCAAATGTTTGTCCACCACAAATATTTCAAGGTCCAAAAAATGTACACTGGTAGAGCTGGCCTCATAGCTCAAAGATATTCCTCTATCATTAGAATTGAGACTAGTCATGAAACTGTCAAGTGATGTACGGTCACCATCCCATAGGAAGAGGATGTCGTCTATGTACCTGGCCCAGAGGATCAACTCGGATCTCTGGGCCGCATAGACGACATCCTCCTCCCACTGGGCCATGAAGAGGTTGGCGAGGCTGGGGGCAAACTTGGCCCCCATAGCCACGCCCCTCTTCTGTAGAAAAAATTGATTCTGGAACCAAAAATAATTGTGTTCCGTTGCAAATATGAGTAATTGCATAATAAAATTACGCTGAAGGGAAGGGAGCTTGTTGTCTCTAGATAGGTGTTTCTCCACCGCCTCAAAGCCCAAGTGATGTGGGATGCACGTATAAAGTGCCGCCACATCTGCTGTGACTAAAAGCATCCCTTCTGAAACTGAAACAGGTTCCAGTAATCTAATGGTGTCTCTAGTGTCCTTAAGATAGGACTGCGTGGAACGAACCAACGGTTGTAAATAAAAATCTACGTATTTACCAATACGGGCTGTGACTGAGTCAATCCCGCTGACAATAGGTCTGCCAGGGGGATTGACTGAGTCCTTATGGACTTTAGGAAGATAATAGATAGCTGGAATGCGTGGGACTTGTGGGACTAGAAAACTTTTTTCCTTTTTGTTTAAAATCCCTAGCGCATAACCTTCCTCAATAAGTTTGACCAGAGCCTTTTTGAAAGGTGTAGTGGGGTCCGTGGGAATAGGGCTGTAAGTGTTTGAATCGTTAAGGATTCTATACATCTCTTTAAGGTAATCGACCTTATCAAGAACTACAATCCCGCCCCCCTTATCCGCTGGGCGGATTATCAGGTTCTTTTTCTCACAAAGAGATCTGAGGCCGTTTTTTATGTCTGATTGAATATAGACACGTTTTTTCTGTTTGTTTAATTTGTCCAGATCTCCCAGAACAAGGTTTTTAAAAACCTGTATGGAGGGAGCCAGAGAGCCTGGGGGGTTAAATATAGATGGATTAGATAATCCTGAATGTGTAACTTGTACATCAGACAAGCTAGAATCTACGGGTTCAGAACCTGTATGTGTATTGGCTGGAGCCGGGGGGATTGTAGTGGATGAAATCCCCTTATTGTTAAATCCCATAGGGGGTTTGGTCAGAAAGTGTCTTTGTATGCTCAATTTACGTGTGAACTTGAGGACGTCAATAAAGGTGGAAAATTTGTTAAGGGGTTTGGGCGGAACAAATTTGAGTCCTCTGTCAAGGACAGATTTCTCTGCCTCCGTCAGAGTGGCCGAACTCAAATTAAAGATACCTTTTCCTTTTATGTTCTTTTTCTTTTGGGATTGTGCCCTCCTCCCCCCTCTGGACCCTCTTTTCTTTCTGTATATCCCAGATGTCCCTCCATGGTTCTCTGAAAATCCAAAGAGTAACTAGGGCCAGGTTGATTTTGATTATAGTTGTAAGGAGATCTGTGGTAGTAATCCTCCTCCCTCTCAGAATAGCCATAGGTATCTCCATGTGTTTCATAAGGAGTATTTTCTCTGAGGGGAGTGAAACGGTTAGTCACCCGAACAGGGGTATGGTACCCATATTCCTGATTTGGATGTTGTGGTCCGTGGTGGCCCTGAGGGGGACCATAGTGTGGGGGAGGACCCCTGGTGTTGTTCCTCTGTTGTGGATCAGTGGGGCGTCCCCTGGGTGGACCTCTCCACCCCGGGTCTTTCCCCCTTGGTCCCCGAAATGGAGGGGGACCTCGAGGTGGTCGGTAAGGACCCTGTTCAGGGCCTTGCTTCTTAACCGTGACCTCTTTGGTAGTTGGTTGGAATGTTGGTTGGTATACCAACGTTCTATCGGTATGGGTCATAGTGGCTGTAGAAGTTTCCATATTGGTAGGTTCCCCGTTACCAGAGGAAGAAGAAGGGTTGAGCTTCTTCTGCCAATTGAAAACTGAATGTGTGGTATAGTCTGTATAATCCCTATTGTATTTTTTTTGTTTTTTATTTCGTTGGTCCTTCTCTTCTTTTTCTAAAACATTTCTTAAATTATTGGAAAGTGCAATGTATTCAGCGGAAGTTTTGAAAGGAATCAGTTTGTCCCTCAAATCTTTAATTTCTGTATCTATAAGGGACAACCTGATCCTCTTCTTTTCAACAAGGTAGCCCAGTAACTTAATACCGACCTCGTTGAAATACTTGTATCATGATTCAAGGTCCAATCCCAAAAGAAAAAGAACATAAAAGGAAAAGGTATCTTTAATTTGAGTTCGGCCACTCTGACGGAGGCAGAGAAATCTGTCCTTGACAGAGGACTCAAATTTGTTCCGCCCAAACCCCTTAACAAATTTTCCACCTTTATTGACGTCCTCAAGTTCACACGTAAATTGAGCATACAAAGACACTTTCTGACCAAACCCCCTATGGGATTTAACAATAAGGGGATTTCATCCACTACAATCCCCCCGGCTCCAGCCAATACACGTACAGGTTCTGAACCCGTAGATTCTAGCTTGTCTGATGTACAAGTTACACATTCAGGATTATCTAATCCATCTATATTTAACCCCCCAGGCTCTCTGGCTCCCTCCATACAGGTTTTTAAAAACCTTGTTCTGGGAGATCTGGACAAATTAAACAAACAGAAAAAACGTGTCTATATTCAATCAGACATAAAAAACGGCCTCAGATCTCTTTGTGAGAAAAAGAACCTGATAATCCGCCCAGCGGATAAGGGGGGCGGGATTGTAGTTCTTGATAAGGTCGATTACCTTAAAGAGATGTATAGAATCCTTAACGATTCAAACACTTACAGCCCTATTCCCACGGACCCCACTACACCTTTCAAAAAGGCTCTGGTCAAACTTATTGAGGAAGGTTATGCGCTAGGGATTTTAAACAAAAAGGAAAAAAGTTTTCTAGTCCCACAAGTCCCACGCATTCCAGCTATCTATTATCTTCCTAAAGTCCATAAGGACTCAGTCAATCCCCCTGGCAGACCTATTGTCAGCGGGATTGACTCAGTCACAGCCCGTATTGGTAAATACGTAGATTTTTATTTACAACCGTTGGTTCGTTCCACGCAGTCCTATCTTAAGGACACTAGAGACACCATTAGATTACTGGAACCTGTTTCAGTTTCAGAAGGGATGCTTTTAGTCACAGCAGATGTGGCGGCACTTTATACGTGCATCCCACATCACTTGGGTTTTGAGGCGGTGGAGAAACACCTATCTAGAGACAACAAGCTCCCTTCCCTTCAGCGTAATTTTATTATGCAATTACTCATATTTGCAACGGAACACAATTATTTTTGGTTCCAGAATCAATTTTTTCTACAGAAGAGGGGCGTGGCTATGGGGGCCAAGTTTGCCCCCAGCCTCGCCAACCTCTTCATGGCCCAGTGGGAGGAGGATGTCGTCTATGCGGCCCAGAGATCCGAGTTGATCCTCTGGGCCAGGTACATAGACGACATCCTCTTCCTATGGGATGGTGACCGTACATCACTTGACAGTTTCATGACTAGTCTCAATTCTAATGATAGAGGAATATCTTTGAGCTATGAGGCCAGCTCTACCAGTGTACATTTTTTGGACCTTGAAATATTTGTGGTGGACAAACATTTGGAGTTCCGCACGTATTTCAAGGCCACCGACCGGAACGGATTCATTCCCATTGACAGTTGCCATCAGGAGCAGTGGCTCAAGTCTGTTCCCCGTAGCCAATTTTTGAGACTACGACGCAACTGTACCAATGCTATTGATTTCCAGTCACAATCGCTAGTTCTGAGAGATCGATTTATTGAAAAAGGTTATGATCCCAGACATCTAGACGAGGAACTCAATAGGGCACTATCCACTGATAGAGAATCCACCTTGACAGAACGCCCCAAATCCACAGCTGAACCTATGCACAAATGGGCTTTCTTTACCACTCACTCCATTCAGTCCAAACAAGTAAAAGCTATATTCAAAAAGCACTGGAAGGTACTTTTAAATGACAATCTACTGGGGTCAGTTCTTCCTGAACGGGCGGCTGTTGTATTCAGGGGAGCACGGTCCATTCAAGGACAGATTGCTCCGAATATAATAGACCCCCCCAAAAGAGTTTCATTTTTTCAGGAATGTCAGGGTTATTACCCCTGCCGTAGATGCAATGTCTGCCTCCACAACATTCGAGGCAGACAAAAAAGTACCACTTTCCAATCCACAGTCACCTCCCTCACTTACCAGATGAAACACTTCACAACTTGTACATCACAATACATTGTCTACCTCATTACTTGCCCCTGCCACAAACAGTATGTTGGGCGTACCATCAGAACTTTCTCTATACGAGTCAATGAACATGTGGCAGGTATCAAGAAAGGCAAGGACAAACATACAGTACCCCGGCATTATCTGGAACACCATAATAAAGACCCTACCGGGACTTTATTCCAGGTGATCGACAAATTTGTCCCACATTGGAGAGGTGAGTCCCGCCTCCGAGGAGTGTCACGCCTCGAGACTTATTGGATATGGGAGTTGAGGTCCTATTTCCCGTTAGGTTTAAACGTGGAGTGGGACCTCAACTCCTTTATCAACCAATCCTAAATTCCTTCCACATCTCTATGCATGTCCCTCCCTCTCTTTATTAACATTTTTATATATTTTTTTATTTTCATTATTCCAACATTTTTTCCCCCTCCCCCTCTCCCTTTTTTTTCACCTATATTCACAAGCTGGTACACAGTTTATATATGGTGCACCTTAGAGGGTTATCTATTCACCCAATTGAAATTGGTCCAATCCAAATTGACCCATTCGGTCTATGCTGATGATTCTTTACAGTCAAGTGATCATAGGGATAACTATCAGATATTTGGGTCACTTTACAAATCTACACATTCCCTCCACATATAGATTCATTTTAACACATTTTACAATGTGCATTTTGGAGATTTTGTGTTCACATAATTTTTCAATTTTTTAATTTTTTATTTCAGTCCCACCTAACACACATGGACCTTAAGAGACATTCACACATGTCACTCCAGTATTTTTTTACACATTTATGCGATTCCACCTCAGCTAGTCATTTCCCAACACATTATATTTCACTATATGTGTCCCCACTTCCAATACACTTCGGGTTCACTGGAGTTCTATGCACACTTCCGGGTCATCGGGTCTCGGTCTGCTGCATAACACACTTTTTTACACAGACACCATAGAGATGGTGTTTTGTCTCATTCAGCGTCCGTTGCTTGCTGGATTGCATTGCCGGGACGCTACGTGTATTTATTTAAGTCCCATCCCTCTGCGGTGTACGGATTGTACGTACAGCAGAGTTGAGTGGGATGTTTGCTCTCTGATTGGCCCAGGGAGTCATGTGAGAGGGAGACGTCAGACACGCCCACGGACGTGACATCATTTCCTACACAGACTGGTCATGTGGGCGTTCAGGGATAGAGGCTGGCTCATACATAGCGGCCTATTGGTCAGCTTTATTTAACACCTTTTGTCTTCTTATTGAGGATTTGCTCCTCTGGCTGACAGGGCGGTATATTCTGCCGGACTGTCAGCAGAGGAGTGCTGTTTTCATTTAATCTTTAAATGCTTTATTTTTGTTAGAGAGATCATAGAGTGTTATATTTTTCTGCTTGTAGACCTTTATACAGTCTCCTGAGCTTCACCTTAATGTCATTCATTTATTTATATAGAAATTGTCCCCACTTCCAATACACTTCTGGCTCACTGGAGTTCTATGCACACTTCCGGGTCATCGGGTCCCGGTCTGCTGCATAACACATTTTTTTACACAGACACCATAGAGATGCTGTTTTGTCTCATTCAGCGTCCGTTGCTTGCTGGATTGCATTGCCGGGACGCTAGGTGTATTTATTTAAGTCCCATCCCTCTGCGGTGTACGGATTGTACGTGCAGCAGAGTTGAGTGGGATGTTTGCTCTCTGATTGGCCCAGTGAGTCATGTGAGAGGGAGACGTCAGACACGCCCACGGACGTGACATCATTTCCTACACAGACTGGTCATGTGGGCGTTCAGGGATAGAGGCCGGCTCATACATAGGGGCCTATTGGTCAGCTTTATTTAACACCTTTTGTCTTCTTATTGAGGATTGGCTCCTCTGGCTGACAGGGCGGTACATTCTGCTGGACTGTCAGCAGAGGAGTGCTGTTTTCATTTAATCTTTAAATGCTTTATTTTTGTTAGAGAGATCATAGAGTGATATATTTTTCTGCTTGTAGACCTTTATACAGTCTCCTGAGCTTCACCTTAATGTCATTCATTTATTTATATAGAAATTGTGTATGATCTTTATGTCTAGACATTCAAGCAAGTCATGTGATTGTATTCACCCAATCCAATCTCCTGTTTTTTCAGCCCTTGTGATTGGTCCTTCTCTAAATAATTTTATTATATATATTTGGCAACTTGGAGTGAGTGGTCTATGCCCCTGTTGAAGACCCCTAGGTCGAAACGCGTCGGGTACATACACCACTCTCTTTGTTGCCCATTTGTTTTTATCCACCGTGATCACGCTTTTATTTGTGTATGGTCGTTTTTGTCAATAAAAACACCCTTTTTTATCTGCACCATGTGGAGGCACATTCTTTTTGTTTCCACATTTACCGCATGAGATCCAGTCCCTCCAACTGCTCCTTTCGGGGGACCGTTTGTGAAACTTCTGATGCATGCTGGGACGGTTCGGTGTGAGGACGGTTCGTTGTGAGGACCCATCCGGTTGCCGGCCGAGATCCATACAGACCACAATCCAAGAGATTGGCGATTCCTGAGCTCCCATTCCACGTCATTTGTGACAAACTGCGCATGCGATTCCCTGTCGCTGACATGGGAATCCACAGGATCTGGTAAGAGGCTTTTTTTGCACTTTCTCTGAATGACCCATTGGGACCCGGTTTCTCGGTTGGGAAGTCGCTGTATGATGCCAGGTGTTTTCTGACAACCATCAGACCATCACCACCCCTTGGAGTACTTATACCTCCTGTGCGGTTGGACATTTACATCCATCTATGGACGTTTGTGTTTCAAGGCACCTGTGGTCAATTAGTTATTTCTTGACTGTTTCACCATTTTAAAGACCTATATTCATTTGTACATGCGCTGCATTTTTCCATATATCACATTAAATGCTGCCTGTGTCACATTAAATGCTGCCTGTGTCCGATTTAATGCAGCCTGTGTCACATCAAACCCCTCCCCCCCAAGCCCAACATTCCATGCTTTAAAATTGTGCCCCCCCCCCATGGAATGGCAGCAAACTACAGTATTTAAAACTCTCCTTAGGTGACGCTTTAAAAGCCTAAGGAGTTACCAGTTTAGAGATACACAGGAGGTTTAGGTTTAGAATTATCGCTCTCACTCTGGTGTTTGCGACAATACCTCACATGTGTGGTGTGATCACCGTTTACATATGCGTGTGGGATTAATGTATGCATTCACGTGTAAGAACGGGGGGACAGGGGTGCTTCCATTTTATTTTTAATTATTATTTATTATAAACAAAACATTTTTTTTACACTTTTTTGGGGGGATTAACATTATTGCCATGTTGTTCATCCCTTGTGACAGCATGGGCCATGACATGTCCTCTTTATGGATAGATCTGGGGCCTATTAGACCCCAGACCTCTCCTCTGTCCTCCAATGCAGCCGATCAGACATAGATCGGTCATATCGGCTGCTTTGCAGAGCGACCCAGGAAAGGCAGCGGGGTGGGGGGCACCTGCAGAAGTGACCTTTTTCAGCTACTTGGATCACTTCTTCTGGGAAGAGAATCACCGGCTGAAAATGTTCATACCGGGATGATACCTGCAGGTACAGGTATCATCCCGATATAACCACTGAAACCCGAGGACATACCTGGATGTCCTTCCAGTGGCAATTGGTTAAAGCTAAATTTCAGGTTTGGCAATTTTTTGTTACATTGGCCCATGACAGGTCCTCTTTATGGATAGATCTTGGGCCTATTAGACCCCAGATCTCTCCTCTGTCCTCCAATGCAGCCGATCAGACACAGATGGACCAGCTTGGACTGACATGTAGTAACAAGTATTTATGTACCATACCTGTTGGATCCCTATGGAAGATGGAAATCCTTGTAGTAATCACTGCTCCTCCATTGATTTCTAGTTCCCGGTTCTGTGTTGAGGGGCTGCCCTGCTGTTTTGTGAACACAGAAGGTCGCTTGCTTAACACAGGTGCCATTTAGGGAACGCTTCTCATTTTTTCAATGAATGCAAAGTGTTCTCTGATTGGACGAGGTGGAGAGGCGGGGGATGATGTCACTTTGCGTTCACTGAGAAAATTGAAGGTGTTCTTTGAATGGCATGCAAGTGAGCAGCCTCCTGTAATCAGTATGCAGTCGCTCAGCACAGGACCTGGAAACTAGCATCGATAAATGTAGTAGTGGTGTCTACTACAGTGATTTCCAGCTGCCACACGGATTTGACATGTATGGACCGTGCATACAGTACTTACAATGGTCCAAGCTGGACCACCATAACCATGTAAAAATAGCCACACCTGGAATTCAGTTTGAATGTACTTGATGTTAGACCATCTGTACACCTTGAAAATAATTTTAAAAATAACTCAGATTCCAGTCGCAGCCAGTGAGCCAATGAGAAGAGAGAGGGGGCGGGGGCGAGCCACAGCCCAGTGTCTGAATGGACACGCAGAGCAGCAGCTCCGGAGTGCGCCTGCTTGGGTGCCGCCATTGCAAGCTGTTTTCTGTGGGGGCACTTGACAGGAGGGAGGGTCCAGGAGCACCGACGGAGGCCCTGAGAAGAGGAGCATCGGGCCTGCTCTGTGCAAAACCACTACACAGAGCAGGTTAATATAAAATGTTTGTTTTTAAATTTTGCTTTTAATATCACTTTAAGGCCTTGATCAAGAAGTTCTTTAACCGCTTGCCGACCACCCCAGGTACATGTACTGCGGGGCGGCAGCTCCTACAGGCAGAATCACGTACAGGTATGTGATTCTGCACTTCTGGGTCTGCGGCGTGCACACAAAGCAGGAGCCAACCCGATTGTCCGCTGGGACCCAACAGAGGCAGAACTGCGGTCTACCTATGTAAACAACGCAGATCGCCATTCTGTAACAAGGGAAAACAGAGATTCTGTGTTTCTGCTAAGGAGGAACACAGATCTCTGTCTTCCCACAGTTAAAGCACCTCCCCCACACAGTCAGGAAGCACTTGCTAGGAACACATGTAAACCTTTGATCGCCCCTGATGTTAACCCTTTCCCTGCCAGTGTCATTAGTACAGTGATAGTGCTTTTTTTTTTTTGCACAGATCACTGTATTGGTGTCACTGGTCTACGAAAAGAGTCACTTATGCCTCGTACACACGAGTGGACTTTCCAGCAGACTTGGTCCGACGGTCTTTCCGACGGACTTTCCGGCGGACAACCTGAACGGACGGACTTGCCTACACACGACCGGACTTTCCGGCAGAGTTACGGCGGACTTTCAGATTGAACGGACTTGCCCACACACGGACAAGTCCGTTCATTTTGAACGTGACTCGGGTACGACGGGACTAGAAAAGGAAGTCAATCTCGCCGCTTTTATCGGCGAGATTGACACCTTGCGAGCCCCGTCGCGGGGCATACCAGGCCCTTAAGTCTGGTATGGATTATAAAGGGAACCCCCTATGCTGAAAAAACCCCCCTAAAATCCATACCAGACCCCGATCCGAGCACGCAGCCCGGCCGGTCAGGAAAGGGGGTGGGGACGAGCGAGCGCCCCCCTCCTGAACCGTACCAGGCCGCATGCCCTCAACATGGGGGGTGGGTGCTTTGGGGGGGGGGCGCCCTTCATGTTGATGAGGACAAGGGCCTCTTCCCGACAACCCTGGCCGTTGGTTGTCGGGGTCTGCGGGCGGGGGCCTTATCGGAATCCGGGAGCCCCCTATAATAAGAGGGCCACCAGATCCCGGCCCCCCACCCTATGTGAATGAGTATGGGGTACATGGTACCCCTACCCATTTACCTAGGGAAAAAGTGTCAATAATAAAACATACTACACAGGTTTTTAAAATAATTTATTAGACAGCTCCGGGGGGGGGGGTCTTCCTCCGGCTTCGGGGGTCTTCCTCCGGCTTCGGGGGTCTTCTCCCGGCTTCAGGGGTCCCTCCGGTTCCTCTTCTCCCGGCGTCCGGTTGGTTCTTCTCCGCTCTCTCTGGCCTCTTCTCCCGGTGTTCTTCTGCCGGCTCCTCCGCTGTCTTCATGCTGCTCTTTTGCCAGCGGAGGCCCGGACTTCTGGCTTCTTGTCTTCTTCCCTCTTCTCTTCTCCAGATGTTGACACAACGGTTTCTCCGGCTGGACTGCTCTCTGAGCGCTCCACTGTGACTTATATAGGCGGAGACCCCGCCCCTTATGCCATCACAGTCCCTGGGCATGCTGGGACTGTGACGTTTTAGGGGGTGTGGTCAACATCACCCGGTGACCACGCCCCCTAAAACGTCACAGTCCCAGACACTATAACTTTTGCGCAAACAAATCAATATACGATTATTGGGATTTTTTTTTTACCAAAAACATGTAGCAGAATACATTGTATAAAAATAACAATCAGCGCAAACACCTAAATCCCACACCCGATTGCAAGCTGAACACTAGAGGTAATCACATATGCCTGAACAGTATAATAAAAGAAAGAGTAAGTGCAGCGCAATAATATAAATAGATGAATAAAGTCCCCAATGCTCTATATAGGCAGATCCACTCAGAACTTTCAATGGCCCGTAAAGATGAAATCTTGTGTGCAGTAAATCAATATGCGCTTACCAGAAGCTGTGGACCTCTGCAAAGCAGGGGTCAAACTCGCATATATCCCCTCAGGAATGATGACCTCATGGATGTAGTCACTGGAACGGAACACAGCCGGCAGGAATTCCTGGTATCCACAAACAGAGCCAAACTTCCAGCAGAAGGAGCCCCAAGGAGTACAGGCATCCGGATCCTGGTGTCCCCCCGAGTGTCTCCAAGGTATCAAAAATGAAAGCACAAAAGGGGGATACTATCTAAGAGTAATCCGTTTATTTGAAATGGAAAAAAATAACAAAACACTATTGTGTGCAGGCGCTCACAGGCGCTAGGACATATAAAATCGTATGGAGTGGTTTAAAACTGCCGGGCTGCGGTGCACAAGCAGTCCCGACATACAGAGAGAAGCAGCGGGTGACGTCTGTGTAGAAAGCTCCGCCCCCCGTACGCGGCGTTACATCCTATTGGACTTCGTCAGCGAGGGGTGGAGCCTGACGATCACCCGGCCTGTTAAATACTCGGCGGACGGTGTCTGATTGGGCTCAGGAACACACGGAAGTAAAAAAAGGCTTCCTTAGTGACCGGACCTTAGCAACACATTGTCCACTATACAGAGCCAACGCTAAGAAAAAGCCTATGCGGTGGGACCGGAAACGAAATGTTAGGTTTTAATGGGGACACACACCACCTTGCCACACATGGACACAAAAGGCCACATTTAAGACTATATTAAAAGTACCTAAAAAAGGTAAAAGAATTTGTTTAAATAAACGTTATTCTATATGTAAAAAAATTCATAATGACAGGAACGAAGTCTCCCGCTGCCACCTCTGTATATATAAAAAAGGAACCAGCATAAAACATTCAACATATAAAAATATAAAAGATTAATGTATACAGAACATATTGCAGATAAATACCCCACTTAAATCGGACTGTTATACGACTATTTATTAGATATAAAACAGTTTAAGTCGAATTCTACATTCAACCCCTTAGGGAACAGAACCTGAGTCTCATGGATCCACATGGATTCACGCTGGCTCAATTGTCTGATGTAGTTGCCCCCCCTCCAATGTGAATTGACTTTTTCAACGCCCCAAAATTTTAAATGTCTAGGATTACGATCGTGGTACCTCCTAAAGTGTTTGGAGACATTGTGCGTAATAAGTCCTTTCTTAATGTTGTTCACATGCTCAGCGATGCGGACTCCCATAGGTCTTGAGGTCCTCCCTATATATTGGAGTCCGCATTCGCATTCCAGCATGTAAACAACCCCTACCATATTGCACGTGATAAATTGTTTTATCTTATAATTCTTATCAGTGGCAGAAGCTGTAAAATCTTTCTTTCTTTTACTATTCCCCTTACATTGTTTACAAGCCCGGCATCTGCCAAATGCGTAAAAGCCTGTCAGGAAATTGAAAATCCTGTTTTCCTCCTTAGAAATGAAGAGATCGACAACACTAGGTGCTAAAATATTTCTCAATGTGGGGGGCTTACGATAAACAAATTTAGGGCGGGGAGGCAGAACTGGGCCCAAAACACTATCTCTTTTCAAAATATCCCAGTGTTTAGATATTATCCTCTCAAACTTTTTATATTGGATATTGTAATCGAGGATAATTTTGTATGCAAAATTATCCTGGGATTGGTTAGTACTAATCGAGTTTTGAGCTACTAAAGAAGCGCGTTGGAGGCCGCCAACAGTAACTATGTCATTTCTTATATGCTCCTCCTCATAACCCTTCTGCAAGAAGCGGTTAGCAAGAACTTCAGCTTGGGAAAAGTAATCAGAATCCAGGGTGCAGTTCCTCCTCAGCCGGATAAACTGCCCCCTGGGAACATTATATAACCAGGAATGGTGGTGACAGCTGTCTAACGGTATGAATCCATTCCTATCCGTGGGTTTAAAGAAAGTTTTTGTAACAAATTTATCTCCTTGTTTGAATATTTCAAGATCCAGGAAGGCAACACTGGTGGGGTCTGCATTCCAGGATAGATGAATCCCCCTGTTGTTACCGTTGAGTTTGGACATAAAGAGTTGAAGGCTTATGAGATCACCCTCCCAAATCATAATCAGATCATCAATATATCTTTGGTAGCAGACCAGCTGAGCCGGTCTGCTACCAAAGACAACCTCCTCTTCCCATAGTGCCATGAAGATGTTGGCAACGCTGGGCGCAAAACGGGCACCCATAGCGACTCCAAGCGTTTGGAGAAAAAATCTCCCCCCATACCAGAAATAGTTTCTGGAAAGGCAAAAATCCAAAGCCTTCAGTATAAATTCTTTTAAATAGGGGGGGAGACTTGATCCATTAAGAGCCCACTGTACAGAGGTGAGAGCATCCCTATGCCCTATGATGGTGTAAAGGGAGCTCACGTCAGCAGTGACTAAAAGGCTATTTTCTTTACAAATAATATTGTCCAAAATTTGAATGATATGTTTAGTGTCTTTAAGGTATGCCTTAGTGGTAGACACTAAAGGTTTCAAAAAATGGTCTATGTATTGACCTAAGCGGGCGGTAACGGAGTCAATACCATTGACGATAGGTCGACCTGGAGGGCAACTGGCGTCCTTGTGTATTTTGGGTAAAAAATATATTATGGGTCTCCTACATGCACTCGGGTTCAGATAGGAGGCCTCTTTTTTACTTAATACTCCCTGTGTCTTACCCAATGTGATAAGCGTATGTAATTCCTCTTGAATTGAAACACCGGATCACTACTTAATAATTGATAAGTTTTTCTATCAGACAGAATACATATTGGCCTAAATTGATAATGAAATTAGATTTTTTTCCATTTTTTTATTGGGTGTGTTTTATAGCAGAAAGTAAAAAATATTGGATTTATTTCAAAATCATCTGCTTTTTTTTTGTTTATAGCGCAAAAAATAAAAACCGCAGAGGTGATCAAATACCACCAAAAGAAATCTCTACTTGTGGGAAAAAAGGAAATCAATTTTATTTGGGTACAGCGTCGCACGACCGCGCAATTGTCAGTTAAAGTAACACAATGACGTATCGCAAAAAATGGGGCCTGGTCATGGAGGGGCTAAACCTCCCGAAGCTGAAGTGGTTAAAACGCCAAAACGCGTAACATTTTGAACTAAATTTGATGAGCAATAAACCATTTAGGGGGGGGGGGGTAAAATTAGTCTTTTTCCTACAATTTCTTGTGTCACTGCTTCAAGGAAGTTGTATTTCAGGAAACTGCCCAATGAGACGTGTAAAACAATCCGGCGATCCCTCAATCCACATCTTCATCGTAAAACATGCTAAGACACTAAAGTTACTTCACAAGAACTTTGAGCTTTATTCCAGGCAGTGTTTCCTGACCTCTAGTTCTGAAAAACATGTGAAGACTTTTTGGTTAACATAAGATCAGTGTGAAAACCAAGCGACTGCAAACATATAGGGATTTCCAAGGAGTAAAAGTGACACTAAACACACACTGTTTAATTTACATTGTCCCTTCTATTTCTGTATATGGATAATGGCGCTGTAATTATTTTAATAAAAAAAAAAAAAAAAACATCCAAGTACCTTTTTCCTAATCGATATTCAGCTGTCACATGATGACCCAGCTCTCTCCCAGCCTGTCTGCATGGAAACCTATTTAGGAGGAGCTTCTAGTCCTCTACTGCTGGTCACATGTTCAAAAAAAAATAATAAAAAAAATAAAAAACAACCTTTGGGATACAGAGTAAAAAAAAAAAAATTAATATCAATAAACAGTTTTGAACCATACATAACTATATTTGAAATCAAATCTTTATTATTTTTTGGCAATAACAAGGTGTGGGCGGATTTCTGCCAGTCACAGGCTGTGTCACGCTCCCCCAGCCTGTGTCTTAGAATAACAGGGAGGAGAAACCTCCATCATTTAAGATGAAATATACCACCCCCATTGTTGACACCAACGATGGGAGATTATTCCTCTCACTGACAACAATGATGAGGCTCTATCACTCACTGACGACAACGATGAGGCACTATACCTCTCACTGACACCAATGATGGGACACTATACCTCTCACTGACACCAATGATGGGACACTATACCTCTCACTGACACCAATGATGGGACACTATACCTCTCACTGACACCAATGATGGGACCAGGGGCGGACTGACCATTGAGCCACTCGGGCACTGCCCGAGGGCCCTGGGCCACTAGGGGGCCCCATCAGGGTTGCCAGCCTCAGTAAAACCAGGGTCAGTATCGACCAGGGACAGCCAATAGACAGTATGGACCAGGGACAGCCAATAGAAACATGTCTGTGTATACTGTGTGTGTGTATACTATGTGGCCCCATAATCTCTGATTGCCTGGGGGCCCCATAATCTCCTATTGCCCGGGGGCCCCATGAGTTGTCAGTCCGCCCCTGGATGGGACACTATACCTCTCACTGACACCAATGATGGGACACTATACCTCTCACTGACACCAATGATTGGACACTATACCTCTCACTGACACCAATGATGGGACACTATACCTCTCACTGACACCAATGATTGGACACTATACCTCTCACTGACGACAACGATGAGGCACTATACCTCTCACTGACACCAATGATGGGACACTATACCTCTCACTGACACCAATGATGGGACACTATTCCACCCACTGATACCAACGATAGGGCAATATTCCTCCCACTGACACCAACAATAGGGCACTACTCTTCCCACTGACACCAATGATAGGGCACTAGTCTTCCCACTGACACCAATGACGACTCTAAAGACACACTGGTAGGTTAATCGGATCCTGTCTAAAATTGGCCCTAGTGTATGTATGAATGTATGTTAGGGACCTTAGGTTGTAAGCTCCTTGAGGGTAGGGACCGATGTGAATGTACAACGTATATGTAAAGTGCTGTGTAAATTGGGGGCGCTATATAAGTACCTGTAATAATAATAATGATGGGGCACTATTCTTCCCACTGACACCAATGATGGGGCACTATTCTTCCCACTGATACCAATGATGGGGCACTATTCCCCCCACTGACACCAATGATGGGGCACTATTCCTCCCACAGACACCAATGATGGGGCACTATTCTTCCCACTGATACCAATGATGGGGCACTATTCTTCCCACTGATACCAATGATGGGGCACTATTCCCCCCACTGACACCAATGATGGGGCACTATTCCTCCCACAGACACCAATGATGGGGCACTATTCTTCCCATTGATACCAATGATGGGACACTATTCCCCCCACTGACACCAATGATGGGGCACTATTCTTCCCACTGACACCAATGATGGGGCACTATTCTTCCCACTGACACCAATGATGGGGCACTATTCTTCCCACTGATACCAATGATGGGGCACTATTCTTCGTACTGATACCAATGATGGAGCACTATTCCTCTTACTGACACCAAAGATGGGGCACTATTCCTGCCACTGACACGAACGACACAAACAATGGGGCATTATTTTTCCATCTGACATCAACAACGGGACACTATTCCTTCCACTGACACCATCGATGGTCACTATTTTTTGAATACCAAAAATAGGGCATTGTTCACTCCAACTGACATCAGGATATTTTCATCTCCCACTGACCACAGTCCGGCCCCTCTAAAGTCTAAAGGACAGTAATCTAGAAAGTTTGGAGGCCCCTGTTCTAGAGCTAAAATCCCCTTTATGTTTCTGTCCAGCTCACTATTAGCACCCAGAAGAACTTGGAAGATCTGCCAAGCTATGGCCCCAGCAAACTCTTAGCATTAAATGATATGATAAGATAAACATCTGTTCGGCACTAATGAGCAAAAATCTCCACCAAGTAATGACCGGAATATGAACTGAAATCATAGCTGGAAGAACTTTTATGTGTTTTTCAGTGAAGTCGCACCCTGACTTCATAGGGTACAAACAATACTTGGAAAAACTACTTAAAAAAATCTATAATGAAAATGATGTAAAACATGGCTCATTGCATGATCAAAAGTTTGGAAAGGGGAAAGGAACGTTTAGGGTAATAACAGCCCAAGAATCAGTGCAATAATCTAGGAAGGACAAATACAAGTATTATTAATGAAATGAAACCCTCATAGTGTTTTCCTGTTTTTCAGATCCATTGGTATTGGAGTGTGACCCTACTGGCATACAATGCATACCGAAATCAGTGTTTTGCTCTTGCTCTTCGCCATGTGTCAATGTCTTCCTTTCTACAATGGATTCTACTATGATCACATCCTGAATAATGGCTCTGGCAATGGAAATGGAGAAGGTAGGCAAGATCTCTTTTCCCGTAGTCCATAGTCCACCTCAGGAGTAAGCGAGAGAGAGTGGATACATTCCTACATACAGTGGGGCCATGTAGAATGAACATAGAATTCCTCCAAGAGGAAATCAGGCCACAGCAGCTAAAAAAGAAAAAGGAATTTGGAGATTTGGAGGAAGCAATATAGTTTACTAGTTTACCAGTTTACTGGAACTTTAAGCTGGCCATACACTGTTCAAATTTTGGCTCGTTGTTCATGAACCAGGGCCGGTGCTACCACTAGGCTAACTAGGCAGCCGCCTGGGGCACACTGCTGCCTAGGGCGCCCGGCCACTGGTGTTCCAATTCTCTTCTCTCTGCAGCAAGCACCTAAGTCTCAGCATTAGCAGGCAGCCGCCGCTCCATTCGCACATAGTGTCAGAGGCGCAGCGGCCTGTGTCCCAACTCTCAAATGAATGGAAGCAAGCAAACATTCGTTTATGGGCACTGGTAGGCTGCATTGATGGGCGCTGGTGAGGCTGCATTTCATGGACGCTGGTGAGGCTGCATTTGATGGGCGCTGGTGAGGCTGCATTTGATGGGCGCTGGTGAGGCTGCATTTGATGGTCGTTGGTGAGGCTGCATTGATGGGCGCTGGTGAGGCTGCATTGATGGGCGCTGGTGGGCTGCATTTAAGGGGCGGGTGAGGCTGCATTGATGGGCGCTGGTGAGGTTGCATTTGATGGGCGCTGGTGAGGCTGCATTGATGGGCGCTGGTGAGGCTGCATTGATGGGCGCTGGTGAGGTTGCATTTGATGGGCGCTGATGAGGCTTGCATTTGATAGGTGCTGGTGAGGCTGCATTGATGGGCGCTGGTGAGGCTGCGTTGATGGGCGCTGGTGAGGCTGCATTGATAGGCGCTGTGGTGAGGCTGCATTGATGGGCACTGGTGAGGCTGCATTGATGGGCGCTGGTGAGGCTGCATTGATGGGCGCTGGTGAGGCTGCATTGATGGGCGCTGGTGGGCTGCATTTAAGGGGGCGGGTGATGCTGCGTTGATGGGCGCTTCATTAAAAAGGTGGGGATATGCATGGGCAGGGCAAAGGGGTGGAGTCAGGGGTGGAGTCAAAGGGGGCGGCGGCAAAATTAGGTTTCGCTTAGGGTGTCAAAAATCCTTGCACTAGCCCTGTCATGAACTGACTGAAATTCAATTATTGTGTGGCTTTCTGTGGCCCCCTCCTACTCAACATCTTTTGATTGACAATTCCAAGGAGCCAGTCAGAAAATTGTTAGTTGAACGCAGTAGCAGCCCATCCATTTGGTGGCACAGGGGCGCGGCACATATATTTGCAAGTGTGCAACTAAAGCCTCTGTTTTAAAGCAAACTCTTCTGCCCCGTACACACGGTCAGATTTTCCGACGGAAAATGTGTGATAGGACCTTGTTGTCGGAAATTCCGATCGTGTGTAGGCTCCATCACACATTTTCCATCGGATTTTCCGACACACAAAGTTTGAGAGCAGGATATAAAATTTTCCGACAACAAAATCCATTGTCGGAAATTCTGATCGTGTGTACACAAATCCGACGCACAAAGTGCCACGCATGCTCAGAATAAATAAAGAGATGAAAGCTATTGGCCACTGCCCCGTTTATAGTCCCGACGTACGTGTTTTACGTCACCGCGTTCAGAACGATCGGATTTTCCGACAACTTTGTTGTTCCTAGGATTTTGTTGTCGGAATGTCCGAACAAAGTCTAACCGTGTGTACGGGGCATATGACTGGGCCAATTCAATTTGGTTGCGGACTAGCTGGTAAGTGTGCTGGGAAATGTTCTGTTTGTAAAGTAGGGAACTAAAGGGGATGCCACCCCCCTGTCCAGGTTCCCCTTCCTTCTGCTTGTCAGCTGGCTGGGCCCCCCTGTTCAATAGATGGGGTCTGGGCCCCATATAATGGGACCAATGGTACCTCCTTATCAGTGGCCCTAAATTTATTTCTTTATCACAAAGGAAAATGATAATATAAAATGTACTTTTATACGGCTGTATATCTATCAGTAGAATCAGAAGCTCTGAGGCCATATTTGTATTATTTGGACACATTTTGTATTTCTGTAGTGTACAGGATAAAGGCACTGTAGCATTTTCTTTTATTAAATTCAATAAATTCATTCATTTTTTTAAATTAATGAATTTAATTACCTTTTTATTTGATTTTGGATACAGTAGGGAAGGGTTTGAACCTCTTTCAGATTTCCCTGCTGTCGGGATGTTAGAGAGATTTCCCCTCACTTTCTGTTCCAGAGACAACCATTTACCAGACATAAAGCAACTGGGAAACAGAGAGGAATAAAAAGTTGACAGAGGTTCTACCATTCCCACACTTAAAGCTGAACTCCAAGTGTGATCTTTATTACATACTGTAGTCACATTGGTCCGGCTTGGCACAATGTAAGTATGCCTTATACCATTGGGACCGCCGATGAAGGTGACAATCAGTGTAGCAGTTGGTGCTACTACATTGATCGCTGTGATCCTCCAGCAGCTGTGAGTGCCCCCTTGTGGTCAATGAGCAGTAGTAAAGCTGCTTGTTCTGCATCGCTGCCATCAACAGAATATTGTTTTTAATGAATACAAGATGAGGTAGAGATGAGGGGTAGTGATGTCACAATCTCTAACTTGTCCAATCAGAGACTGCCTTAAAATTATCGTTCTGTGAAGGACCAGGAAGATTGCAGCTACCACTGTAGCAGTACTGACTACTACAGTGATTGTGAGTTAGTGGTCCATCAAGTATCAGATATACATACTTACATTATGCCAAGCTGGACCAATATAATTATGCAGTTAAGATCATTCCTGGAGTTCAACTTTCTTTCCAATATTTTTTATTGAATTTAGAAAAATATACAATACATATTTCTCAGATATAAACAACAATGTAGAAAAGATTAGAAGAACAAGGCTCGGCCAACATGGCCTTCACACAGTACATATAGCAAAATGTAACATTTTTACTGGTGAGTGTATCAGTTCTACATCTGTCTGTCCTTATATTTTAGTGCCTTAGAATCATTACCTTATCACTTATGCATTCTTTGTGGAGAGGCTGTGGCGCCAGGAGCCCACCCGTCCACCCCGCATGGGTTCAATTCTGTGAACGAGAGGCTTCCGACCCCCCAACCCCCCCCCACCCACCAGCAGCAATGCTGCTGTCGCTTCTTGATGCTTTGCTAATGTTGCGAGGGCAACCACACCAGACAGGAGAACCTACGTAAACTAATAAATGTGGAGAGAGGAAGAGTTAAGGAGCAAGGGAGCAGAAAAAGAAGAAAAGAAGAAATAGGGGGAAGGGTTGGGGTTGAGTGCACCCCTAGGAAACTTTTTTTTTTAAATCCATTAACTATCGAAGCCCACAGATAGGTATGTTAACCATGGTTCCCAAATCCTGTCGAAAACCCGTTGTTTATCCAATAGAATCGCCGACAGACGTTCGTTAATCATGATCCATGTCAGTTTAGCTTTTACCAGTTCAAATGGGATCAGAGGTTTTCCCCAGGATCTAGCAATCGCAATTCTAGCTGCTGTGAAGACAAAGGATATGAGTTGTTTTGTGTATCGAGGCACGCCTTCCACTGGGCATCCCAGTAGAGCCTGTTGTGGGGATTTGGTTAGGTTAACTTGGGTCAATGAGTAAATAAAATTGTAGATGCGTATCCAATACCTTCTAACCTTAGAACAGGACCACCAAGTATGATATATCGTGCCCTCCCCTCCACACCCCCTAAAACACAATGGGGATGCGCCGGGAATGTATGTAGCGATTCTCGCCGGGACCATATACCACCGTAATAAGACTTTATAATTCGCCTCTATTAGGGAGGTATTTATATAACCTTTTGAGGCCAATTGGGCCGTATTATACCACGTGTCCATTTCCTCTATATCTTGTTCCCACTTTTGCATGTAAAACAATTTTTCTGACTTGGAGGAAAAAATACCATAGATGTTAGATATGTGGCCTTTATGTTTATCGAAGGACCTGCATAAATATTCCATTGGGGTGAACGTCATAATGTCAGCTTTGCGCTGTAGAGTTTTCAGAAAACTACTATTTGGAGGTAATGATAGAGTTCTGTGTTAGGTAATTGGTATTTTTCTATAAGGAATTGCTTCGATAGTATGCCTCTATGGTCACATAAGTCGGCTATACGAATCAAACCCTTATTGGTCCACCATAATAATCTTTGAGGGTTAAGACCCGGGGTGAATTCTGGGTTGCCCGTTAATGGGGCTAGGGGAGCATGAGGTGAGCGGAAGGTAAAAGGTTTTTGTAATCTATCCCATAAACCTAATGAAAATGATAATGTGGGGCATAAAATGGTCGGTCTGTCTTTCATATGAAGCCACATCAAATGGCTTATCGGTTTTGTGGGGTATGGGGATGATTCCAGCTTCATCCAAGATGGTTGAGGCAGTCCAGAGTGAGTGCGAATTAATTGGGCCAATTGGGCTGCCTCAATATATCTGACCAAATTCGGTACTCCCAACCCTCCCTTGATTCTGGGGGCGTATAGGGTTCGTCGATTCACCCTGGGTCTTGTGTCTCCCCAAATGAACTGCATAATCTTTTTCTGAAAAACCTTAAGATCGTGTCTATTGATTGCTATTGGAAGGGTTCTGAACAAGTACAACAGTCTTGGTAAGATATTCATCTTAATGGAATACAGTCTGCCAAACCACGATGGAGGGCTTTTAGCCCATGACAATAAGTCTGCTGATAGCTTCTTATAGAGAGGGGGGTAATTGGCCTGATACAGAGTCTGCAGATTGTTGGTAAGAAAGATTCCCAAATATGGGAGTTTATTTTGTTGCCATCTAAACTGAAATGATTTTTGGAGGAGTTGTACAGTCTGTGGTTCTAGGGTCAGATTTAGGGCTTCAGATTTGGAGTGGTTTATCGTGAGACCCGAGAGTGCGGTGAAGCGCCCCAAGACTCGGTATAAGTTAGGAAGGGACGTGATCGGGGAGGAAAGGAACATGAGGATATCATCGGCGAACAGAGAGCATTTTTGCTCCCCGTCGCCGCAGCATATGCCTTTTATATCTTGATGATTCCTAAGCTTTATCGCTAGGGGTTCTAATGCTAAGATAAATAAAATAGGAGAGAGGGGGCACCCTTGTCTCGTTCCCCTGTGTATGTTAATTGTGTGGGATTTGTATCCTTTTATCTGGATTTTGGCCGTGGGTGTTTTGTATAGTACTTGTAATATATTCAGGAAATGGGGGCCAAATCCATATCTTCTCAATGCGTAGTATATATACTCCCACGTTACCGAGTCGAAAGCCTTACAAAGGTCTAATGACAAAATCATACCCCTCTGCGGCCCCAAATTGTCCCAGTTTGAATTAAGTGCTGCAATGATGTCTATCGCTCGTCGGGTTTGCTCCGGGGCCTGTCTGTTTGGAACAAATCCCACTTGATCAGGGTGGATATATTTGGCCAGAAAAGAGTTCATTCTGGTTGCCAAGACTTTGGTCATTAATTTAAGGTCCACATTAATAAGTGATATCGGGCGATAATTTGCGGGATCCCCATGATCCTTTCCTGGTTTTGGGATTACTTGAATGAGGGCCTCATTTTCATGTGAAGATAAGGGGTTGCCTTTCCGTATTGCATTAAAAAAGGAACACAGGTGGGGAGTCAGTATGGCTGCAAATTTTCTGTAATAGTGGCCCGTAAAGCCATCTGGGCCAGGTGCTTTTGAGGGGTTCAAGCTCTTAATGGCTGCCCTAATTTCTCCTTCCGTGAAGTCTGCTTCCATTAGTTCTGTGTGTTCCTGTTCTAATGTTGGCAAGGGAATGTCTTTGAAAAATTCCTCTGCTCGGTCCTTGGAAAATGGGGTGGGTTTATTATACAGATCGGTAAAGAATTTTGAAAATTCTAGAAGTATCTCTTGGGGGTTTTGAGTGATTTTCCCGTCTCGAGTACGCAGTCTGGGCATGGCTGGGTTAAATGGGCGCGGTGTAAGTTTTCTAGCTAAAAGTGTGGTAGGTTTGTCTCCCTTGGTATAATAGCGATGTCTAGACCAGCGTAGAAATTTCTCAGCTTTGGTTGTTAAACTAAGATTTAGTGCCGTTCTAGCTGTGTCTATTTTATGTCGCAGGTCAAGATGAGGGTTAGATTTTTGTTCCTGAACTATTTTATGTAATTCATCTTCTTGTTGGAATTTTTGTGCATTATCCCTTTTTTTCCTGGAGGCCACTTGAATCAGTGTGCCACGAATGGTGGCTTTATGTGCCGCCCAATTAATACTTGGGGACGTGTCATTAGCTCGATTGATTGTAAAAAATTGTTGTATGGCCTTCTCGATTTCAGTGTATATGGTAGGGTCATTGAGTAGCGATGCGTTAAGTCGCCATATGGAGGGTTTTGGTTTTTTCCATAGGTCAGTCAGTGCCATCAGCACTAATGAGTGATCTGACCATGAGCTAGGTACTATTTTGACTGATTCAATTGAAGGTAAAAGTGAAGATTGTGTTAACAGGTGGTCTATGCGCGAATACGTTTTATGGATCTGAGAATAATGAGTATAGTCTCTGGTGGTGGGGTGGGAATCCCGCCACGTATCCACGAGATCATAGGAGTGTAGGATTCGGGCCAGTTTGACACCCTGTTTGGGAATATGTTTCAGGACAGGTTTATGTATATTGGTTCTATCTGCGGCTTGATCTAAGGAGACATTACTATCCCCTCCCATTATCACTTGGCCTTGTACATGTGGCATCAGTGTTCGCAACATAGTGTCGAAAAAAGTCACCTGACCCGTGTTGGGGGCGTAGTATGAAATGAGAGTGACAGCACTATCATTTACTTTCCCTGCTACCATGATATATCTCCCCTCCTTATCTCTAATGACTGTTGACGGGGTAAATGGTACCCTTTTTGCAATGCATATAGCTACCCCTCTTTTTTTATCCACCCCATTAGATAAGTAAATCAAGGGGAACCTAGCATTCAGATATTTGGGAGCTGAGGCGCGGGAGAAGTGCGTTTCCTGGAGGAGCAGAAAATCTACATCTAGTTTATGGTAATCAAGGAAGGCTTTAGCACGTTTAGTAGGGGAATTCAGACCTTGCACGTTATGTGTTAAAACTTTAGTGTGTGAAAGAGACACCTGTGACTTTATCATCGTGTTCTGGCAGACCGTACTTGCCTGTTGTAGATGGTCATCTTGATTTTCGAGAAGGGAGAGTTTCGGCAGGCCTCTCCAGTTTTCTGGTCCAGGGGTGCACTCAAATATAAGGGGAAAATAGAAGAAAAGAGAAAAAAGGAATTAGTGTAAGGATAAGATGGACTGGACCAACGTCCACCTTTCACCTCAGAGATAAGGTACATAAAAAACTTAACCAACATCGTGAACATATTCTCAACGGTCCTTGAGACAATAGTCTCTACTAAGTATGGCAAGGTTGTTTTCATCTAAGCGATGAAGACAAGCTCGTCTGGGAGTGGCATGCGATTTCGCCACGGCACTTTCCGTATAAGACATTGTAGTGGTATAGAGGGGAGTCAGTTGTAACCGTAAGGTTTAAACTATTGCATTTCTTCTATTCTAGCCAAGCTAGGCAATATTAATCCAAAAATTTTTTTTTTTTTTTTGCTTTAGATTTAGATTGGGGGATTCAGGATGTGTTATATCTAGGGAAGCATTCTAAAAGAGAGCAAATAAACATGAATAATACAGCTCTAATCTAATCTCGCAATACCGGAAGGGGATTTTCACCCCTTCAGGGTGTAGGCAGTCTCTTTAGTGTCCTGATGACAAATAAAGAAAGCTAATGTTAGCCAACCGGGCAAAAATCTAAACTGTAAAACTGCTAATAGGGGGAACCCATACGGGTTTACTGTGATTCCCTATATTAGGGTATAGTGGATACTTCTCCTAATAAGGTGAAAGTTAGAAGAGTAGACAAGCGGGTTCCCTCTTCAGCTTCACCCGTCTGGTCCGGTCGCTAGGTGTCGCCTTCTAGAGGAATGTCGCTGGCGTTGTTGTTCCCAAAGGGGCGAGATTGGGCGATCCATTTCCTGTTGTGCTTTGGGGGCCGATGAGCCTCTGGATATCAGACCAAGATCCAAAAGGATATCTTCTCCATCCGGAAAATTTGCAAAGGAGTATGTTTTCCCCTTGAAGGAAAAAGATAGTCGGAACGGAAACGACCATCGGTATTTGATTTGGTGATTAGTGAGCTGTGCCAATAATGGTTTCAGGGCCCCTCTTTTTTGGATAGTCATCTGCGATATGTCCGCAAAAATTTGTATCTGGTGACCCAAGAGGTTTATTTCGCCCTTTGCCCGGGCTGCAGACATTATTTGTTCCTTGATTCTATAGAAATGTGGATTGACTATGACATCTCTCGGAGGGCCGTCTTGTCTTGGTGCCGTCAGAGCCCGATGTACCCTGTCAATTTCCATGTGCTGTGGGGAAATATCTGGAATCAGATCTTGCATAAGAGTATGTGCTGCGTCTTCTAGATCAGTGACTGCCTCTGGTAGACCGCGGATTCGAAAATTATAGCGTCTGGATCTATTTTCCTGATCTTCAATTTTGGCGTTGGCTTGGTCTAATTGATCCTGCAGTGAGGCTATCATACTTGAGTTTTGATTTACCTTCCGCACTGTGCCATCCATTTTGGATTCAATGGTATCCAGTCTGTCCCCTATATCATTAAAGTCATGCTTCATTTCTGCTGTAATCAGTTGGCAGGCTTTTGTTAGCTCTTGCTGTAGTAATGCTGAGAAGCGAGCAAGGAGGGCAGAATCCCCAGAATATGCTGCTGGAGGTGGAGGCTGTTGTTCACTTCCTATGCTGTTTTGGCTTAGTGCAAGTTCTGCTATCTCAGCCATGTTCCTCTCCATGGAGGAAGCAGGGGAATCTGCGCCATCTAGTGCCCCCTCCTGATAAGTTTGGGAGGGGGAGAAAGAGAACCTTGGGGACCCTTCTTTCTGCTGTCTTATAATGTCTTCCTGTGACTGGGAGGAGAAGGGGTCTCGTTCTCTGCTTGTGCCTGCAGTCCCAGTGTTGTGGGGAGATTGTCTTTGTGCAGGGAGGCTTTGGTGTCCCTGGGTCCCGCTCACCTGCTTTGCTGTATCAGCCTCTGACCTCCGTCCCGACGCCATCTTGGATGGGGGAGTCCTTGCTGCAGCGTTCCCCGAACGGAACGAATAGTTAGCAGTCGGGGGTTTCTTTTTGGCTGTCCCCCCTCCTCTCCGGTTCATAGTGTGGATCGTAGAATAAAGAAATTATTCCCGCGCTAACATTAAAAAGAGTCTATTAAAATAATAGGGACAAGCTGCATGCACTGGATACAGGTGCAAACCAAACCTTAAAAGGACATAGAGATATTGAGTAGTGCTGCGCTAGTCCTAAATACCCCTGTCAGAGGCCTTAAAATGGTGATAAATAACTAAAAAGTGGTATAAGCAACATTAGAGTGTTGGCAGCCGCCATAAAAAATCAAATTAATCAATATAAATTCACAGTGCTAAAACAATACAAACGTCAATGTGGAAAATATAGTGCTAAAACTTCACTCATTATAAATAATGCCATTAAGTGAATACTCAGTCCATATCTGTAATCATGTGCAAAGGGCAATGGTGTCACTTAACATAGCAAGAAAACATATTTGACTCTAATAAAGTGGCAATCAAGGTAACGCTTAAGGTGACAAAGTGCAAAGTGAAAATAAAAATGTAAACAAGTGTTCACAAAATGTTCAGAACTATAACAAGCAATGGTGCTAAATAGTGTGACTTGGATAATTAGGCATGCACCAGATGTGACAGTGGGGCAAGGTCCTTTTTTGTTTAAAATAACAGTGATAGCGTCCTGACATGCCACGGTCGCTCCGTGGTGCTTGACTTAAATGACACGGTGCTCAACTTCGTGTAACAACACTCCTGTGAAAGATGGCCCCTTACCTTAAGGCAATAGGGCAAAAGCATATAGCCAGGGGTCTTTATACAGGGTCCTCCTTGGAGCAATGGAGCAGGCGTGTATGACCAAGAATCTTTTATGGGGGGGGGGGTCCTCCTGGGATGTAAATCCCTATCCTCACGGTCCCAGTTCCAGGGGATGGTTCCCTCGGTAGTAGGGGGGATAAAAAACACGGGGAGCCCCAATAGTGTAATAATGCTAAAACCAGTAACTTTATTTAAGGTAAAATTCGGTACTCACATAAAAAAACAGCAATTTGTTCCTATCTCCGACGAGCGGCGAGCTCGTATTACTGACACAGCGTGTAGAGCCTGTCCCGTCGTTACGCGTGACGTCACACCGCACGTGACTTCATCAGAGGATAAGTACAGGCTAAAGTTTTGTCTTTAAATAGTATTATAATGGGCGCTAATGGGCGGCCATTTTCCCGGAGTCCTATGATTGGTATTACGGCGGCCATTTTCCTAGGGATCATACGGCGCGGCCATGTTTGGGTGTACTAGACGCCCGCCCCTCCTGTGTGTCAGCTGGTCTAGGCGGCCAATTAGGTGGAGCCCGTCTTCCTACATCTCCCGCACTGTCAGCAAGGAAGGGCAAAGTAATTAATAAACGACACACACTCATTAGGAGAAGCATGAACTGGCAGCCGTGCGGGAAGGGAGGAAACGGACTGCAGGGGCATAGGTCATGTAAAAGACATTAAAAAAGGGGGCTGCTAAGGCTGTAATCTAAAAGACTGCAAACCTCCTGAAAACTGGCAATTGATTGCCATTAGCAAAAAAAGGGGATTAAAAAAACGGGTGGATGGCACATTCCTAAGTAGAAACGGTAAAAAAGGAGAAAAAACCGCAGAAGGGACAGGCACTAAACACTGTCATAAATAGAATATAACACATGATCATAGGGTTAGCATCAGTCACAAGAACATGAACATATTAAAATCATAAACAATACATAAATAAAGGCATCAATTAAAAATCAGATAAATAGATAAATAATTAAGACAAGAGGGCAAGTAAACAGTGGGCTGGTAAGGCAATGGCATATTAATAAATAAACCCAAAGGATATGGGACTAAGACATGATCAGGACAGGGGGCTATATAAAAAAATCCTGATGATATACCCGAATAAAACCTGATTGGGAAATTTAAAATCGCATGGAGAAAGTAATGTAGATAGTAAGTAATGGATTTAAAAATCGCTGAGGAAACAATTGAGGTCGAATTCAATATTTAGGCCACGAGGCGAGAACGTGTCCAGAGTAAAAATCCATTGGGATTCAAGTTTACTCAAAGTCCTCACCTTGTAGCCCCCTCGCAAATGTTTGATGTAAGGTGTTATACCCCAGAACTTCAGGTGGGTGGGGTCCCTATTATGGTGCATCAGAAAATGTTTGGAAAATGTTTGTGCCATCCACCCGTTTTTTTAATCCCCTTTTTTGCTAATGGCAATCAATTGCCAGTTTTCAGGAGGTTTGCAGTCTTTTAGATTACAGCCTTAGCAGCCCCCTTTTTTAATGTCTTTTACATGACCTATGCCCCTGCCGTCCGTTTCCTCCCTTCCCGCACGGCTGCCAGTTCATGCTTCTCCTAATGAGTGTGTGTCGTTTATTAATTACTTTGCCCTTCCTTGCTGACAGTGCGGGAGATGTAGGAAGACGGGCTCCACCTAATTGGCCGCCTAGACCAGCTGACACACAGGAGGGGCGGGCGTCTAGTACACCCAAACATGGCCGCGCCGTATGATCCCTAGGAAAATGGCCGCCGTAATACCAATCATAGGACTCTGGGAAAATGGCCGCCCATTAGCGCCCATTATAATACTATTTAAAGACAAAACTTTAGCCTGTACTTATCCTCTGATGAAGTCACGTGCGGTGTGACGTCACGCGTAAGGACGGGACAGGCTCTACACGCTGTGTCAGTAATACGAGCTCGCCGCTCGTCGGAGATAGGAACAAATTGCTGTTTTTTTATGTGAGTACCGAATTTTACCTTAAATAAAGTTACTGGTTTTAGCATTATTACACTATTGGGGCTCCCCGTGTTTTTTATCCCCCCTACTACCGAGGGAACCATACCCTGGAACTGGGACCGTGAGGATAGGGATTTACATCCAAGGAGGACCCCCCCCCCATAAAAGATTCTTGGTCATACACGCCTGCTCCATTGCTCCAAGGAGGACCCTGTATAAAGACCCCTGGCTATATGCTTTTGCCCTATTGCCTTAAGGTAAGGGGCCATCTTTCACAGGAGTGTTGTTACACGAAGTTGAGCACCGTGTCATTTAAGTCAAGCACCACGGAGCGACCGTTGCATGTCAGGACGCTATCACTGTTATTTTAAACAAAAAAGGACCTTGCCCCACAGTCACATCTGGTGCATGCCTAATTATCCAAGTCACACTATTTAGCACCATTGCTTGTTATAGTTCTGAACATTTTGTGAACACTTGTTTACATTTTTATTTTCACTTTGCACTTTGTCACCTTAAGCGTTACCTTGATTGCCACTTTATTAGAGTCAAATATGTTTTCTTGCTATGTTAAGTGACACCATTGCCCTTTGCACATGATTACAGATATGGACTGAGTATTCACTTAATGGCATTATTTATAATGAGTGAAGTTTTAGCACTATATTTTCCACATTGACGTTTGTATTGTTTTAGCACTGTGAATTTATATTGATTAATTTGATTTTTTATGGCGGCTGCCAACACTCTAATGTTGCTTATACCACTTTTTAGTTATTTATCACCATTTTAAGGCCTCTGACAGGGGCATTTAGGACTAGTGCAGCACTACTCAATATCTCTATGTCATAGTGTGGATCGCTCTAAGAATGGCGATGTGTGCGACTTCCCTCTGGCTTTTTGTGGCTTGGAAAGGCCGGCGGCGTGCGGAGCAGGTCAGAACATGTCCGCTCCCGTGCCCGCGCGCATGCGCACTCCTGGAGTTCAACTTTAACTTAAAATATACCTTTTTACTTCTGTTGTGTTGCTATTGGAGAGTTTCCTTCACTTGTCTAGGGGAAAGTTATTCCTCGGGGAGTGAATAAGGGGAAATCTCTCTAATGGAGTCCTGGACAACACTAAAACCTGACAGGGGTTCTAATTCTTCTATCCAAAATTAGAAAAAAATTTGAGTATAGATACATATACAGAATTTCTAGTTAGTTTCTGCAAAACCTTATCAAGAATTTAAACTTCAAAACTGACACTTGTATTTATTTTTTATAAATTTCTACTCAGCTATGAATTTAGGGATCTAGGGAATGTAGCCGTCATTTGTATGCCATATTTACACACTCCATATACTGTATTTATGTCCTCATGAAACAATAACAGTTATATATTAGCACCACCTAGTGTTCAAGTTGGAAAAGACAGGCAGTAGTATAAGATTACAAAGGTCGGAAGAAAGAATCTATTCTGCTCTTACAGAATCTTAGTGATTTTATAGATGTGTGTGTGTGTGTGTGTGTATATATATATATATATATGTATATGTACTGTGTGTGTATGTATATATATATATATATATATATATATATATATATATATATATATATATATAGTATCTCACAAAAATTAGTACACCCCTCACATTTTTGTAAATATTTTATTATATCTTTTCATGTGACAACACTGAAGAAATGACATTTTGCTACAATGTAAAGTAGTGAGTGTACAGCTTGTATAACAATGTAAATTTGCTGTCCCCCCAAAATAACTCAACACACAGACATTAATGTCTAAACCTCTGGCAACAAAAGTGAGTACACCCCTAAGTGAAAATGTCTAAATTGGGCCCAAAGTGTCAATATTTTGTGTGGCCACCATTATTTTTCAGCACTGCCTTAACCCTCTTGGGCATGGAGTTTCACGGGTTGCCACTGGAGTCCTCTTCCACTCCTCCATGATGACATCACGGAGCTGGTGGATGTTAGAGACCTTGCACTCCTCCACCTTCCATTTGAGGATGCCCCACAGATGCTCAATAGGGTTTAGGTCTGGAGACATGCTTGGCCAGTCCATCACCTTTACCCTCAGCTTCTTTAGCAAGGCAGTGGTCATCTTGGAGGTGTGTTTGGGATCGTTATCATGTTGGAATACTGCCCTGCGGCCCAGTCTCTGAAGGGAGGGGATCATGCTCTGCTTCAGTATGTCACAGTACATGTTGGCATTCATGGTTCCCTCAATGAACTGTAGTTCTCCAGTGCCGGCACAACTCATGCAGCCCCAGACCATGACACTCCCACCACCATGCTTGACTGTAGGCAAGACACACTTGTACTCCTCACCAGCTGTACACTCACTACTCTACATTGTAGCAAAGTGTCATTTCTTCAGTGTTGTTACATGAAAAGATATAATAAAATATTTACAAAAATGTGAGGGGTGTACTTGGTTTTGTCTGCTACTATATATATATATATATATATGTGCTATATTACCAAAAGTATTGGGACACCTGCCATTACACGCACATGAACTTTAATGGTATCCCAGTCTTAGTCCGTAGGGTTCAATATTACGTTGGCCCTCCCTTTGCAGCTATAATAGTTTTAACTCTTCTGTACAACTCTTCATGTACATTTGTTCTACTATCCCTGTTCACACGGGCAATCGGATCAGGTCCTCCTGTCAGTATTTCATGTTGAGGTTAATAGAAGGGACCTTTCTGAGTTAGGAATACAAACTTGAATAGATTTTTTTAAAACCAGATTTTAGTGTCACTTTAACCTAAGAAGTGCAGGAGCAACCTCACTACAAGGGATTATTTACTTTCCATAGAGATGGGATTTAAATGCTTTAAAGCTGAACTTCACTCTCTGAATCATCAATTTTCAATCCTTATGTTGCTGTCTTTAGTAAATAGATAGAAACCTACACTATATTACCAAAAGTATTGGGACACCTGCCTTTACACGCACATGAACTTTAATGGCATCCCAGTCTTCGTCTGTAGGGTGCAATATTGAGTTGGCCCACCCTTTGCAGCTATAACAGCTTCAACTCTTCTGTTAAGGCTGTCCACAAGGTCTAGGAGTGTGTCTATGGGAATGTTTGACCATTCTTCCAGAAGCGCATTTGTGAGGTCAGGCACTGATGTGGACGAGAAGGCCTGGCTCACAGTCTCTAATTCATGCCAAAGCTGTTCTATTGGATTGAGGTCAGGACTCTGTGCAGGCCAGTCACGTTCCTCCACCCCAAACTTGCTCACCCATGTCTTTATGGACCTTGCTTTGTGCACTGGTGTGCAGTAATGTTGGAACAGGAAGGGGCCACCCCCAAAGTTGGGAACATGAAATCATCCAAAATGTCTTGGTATGCTGATCTTATAACACAGGGGTCCTCAAACTTTTTAAACAGGGGGCCAGTTCACGGTTACTCAGACTGTTGGGGGGCTAGACTATAGTTTGAAAAAAACATGAACAAATTCCTATGCACACATCTTATTTGTAGTGTAAAAAAAAACAGGAAAAAATAATACAATATTTAAAATGAAGGACAATTTTAATCAACATAAACTTATTAGTAGTTCTCTGTTCCACCTGGCAGACGCAAACAGCCACATTATTCCACTCTAGAAATAAGATCAGTAGCGCAGCCATCAGGCAGATCCCTGTAATAGCCAATGACCTGTGAAGGTTCAGATGCCTATATCTGAGACACAGATTACATCTGATATTGACCTGATCCATGCTTTGGAGGACAAATATTGCACATCTCCTCCAGAGTCACTGTGAATATATACCACAGTCAAACATTTTGGCCATTGGCCTCCCTGCAGTGGGACTATCTTGTCCTATGTGGATCACTGGCTGTCGCTATCTTCCTGGTCTGATGCCTGTGCGCCACTCTGACGGACATATCTCTCCTTTTTGAGTTATGATCTCTCTCTGTATGGGTGGAGCACTAACACCTGGGATGTAAGCTACAGATTTGGAATTCGTAAGCCCTCTGTCCCTGAAGAAGATCTGCATTTTGTTTTTCGAAACGCGTTGGATGCTCTGTCTGTCTGACAGTTTTTGGGCTTTTCATTCAGTTGTTTCCATTTCTGCTCCCAGTATATGTTTGTTGTTTTTATCTCCATTTTGATGTCATTGATTAACATCAATGTTTAATAAATTTGTACTTTTACAAAATACTGTTTGTGGTCCGATTAAAGTCCCAATTTGAGGAACCTGTTTTTAATCTATGTATAAGGGATGTTGTCCACAATCAGTAAAGTCAGCTAGCTGCGCCAAATCTCTTTCATAAACGTATTAGTATTTCACAGAATCCCCTCATCATAGAACCCCCCCTCCCCATCACAGCCCCCCCATCACAGATCCCCCCCCCCATCACAGACTTCTCTCCATCCCAGAGCCCCCCATCACAGACTCCTCTCCATCACAGACTTCTCTCCATCCCAGAGCCCCCCCATCATAAACTCCTCTCCATCACAGAGCCCTCCATCACAAATTCCCCCATAACAGATCCCTCCCCATCACAAAGCCCCCATCACAAACCCCCCATAACAGATCCCCCCCATCACAAAGCCCCCATCACAGATCTCCCCCATAACAGATCCCCATCACAAAGCCCACCATAACCGATGCCCCCATCGTAGATCCCCCCCATCACAAATCCCCCATCACAGAGCCCTCCAGCAGTATTACACTGCCCCTTCTATAACATTGCAGCACTCCCCCTCCCCTCTGCTACCTTAATCACACAAGATGCGAAGCATGACAGGTCCGGACAAAGGGCGGGACTTTTCAAGTGAAAGGCAGGTGATTGTTTGCTGGGACCGCCCCGCTGCCTAGTAACCAATCACCCGCTTCTTAACTCAAAAGGTCCTGCCCTTTGTTTCTCGTCTTGTGTGATTAAGGTAGCAGAGGGGAGGGGGAGTGCTGTGATGTTAAAGGGGCAGTCCGCGGGCCAGGTAAATCACCCTGGCGGGCCATAGTTTGAGGACCCCTGCCTTAATAGTTCCCTTCACTGGAACTAAGGGGCCAAGCCCAACACCTGAAAAAACAACCCCACACCATAAACCCCCCCCCCCCCCCCACCAAATGATTTGGACCAGAGCACAAAGCAAAGTCCGTAAAGACATGGATGAGCGAGTTTGGGGTGGAGGGACTTGACTGGCCTGTACAGATAGAACACCTTTTGGATGAATTAGAGCAGAGACTGTGAGCCAGGCCTTCTTTTCCAACATCAGTGCCTGACCTCCCAAATGCGCTTATAGAAGAATGGTCAAATATTCCCATAGACACACCCCTAAACCTGGTGGACAGCCTTCCCATTAGAGTTGAAGCTGTTATAGCTGCAAAGGCTGGGCCAACTCAATATTTAACCCTACGGACTAAGACTGGGATGCCATTAAAGTTCATGTGCGTGTAAAGGCAGGTGTCCCAATACTTTTGGTAATATAGTGTACGTTGCTATCTATTTACTAAAGCTTGCAACATAAGGAGTGAAAATTGTTGATTGAGAGAGTGAAGTTCAGCTTTAAAGAATTTCAATTCCATCTCTAGGGAAAGCAAATAATCCCTTGCAGTGAGATTGCTCCTGCACTTCTTATGCCCCGTACACACGGTCGGATTTTCCGATGGAAAATGTCCAATCGGAGCGTGTTGTCGGAAATTCCGACCGTGTGTGGGCTCCATCGGACATTTTCCATCGGATTTTCCGACACACAAAGTTGGAGAGCAGGAGATAAAATTTTCCGACAACAAAATCCGTTGTCGGAAATTCCGATCGTGTGTACACAAATCAGACGCACAAAGTGCCACGCATGCTCAGAATAAATAAAGAGATGAAAGCTATTGGCCACTGCCCTGTTTATAGTCCTGACGTACGTGTCTTACGTCACCGCGTTCAGAACGATCGGATTTTCCAACAACTTTGTGTGACCGTGTGTATGCAAGACAAGTTTGAGCCAACATCGGGAAAAAATCCTAGGATTTTGTTGTCGGAATGTGTACGGGGCATAAGGTTAAAGCGACATTAAAATCTGGTTTAAAACAAATCTATTTAAGTTTGTAATCCAAACTCAGAAAGTATATTGCAGCAGCAAATGTTTTCACTATTTTTTTTTTTTTTAGTAATAAGAAAATCAGTCTTAGCGCGGAGTTGGGAGGGATTTTAATAAAATGATGCTAGTGTATGGCTAACTTAAGCCCCTGTGCTACCCCTATTTGTGCGTATATCACTCTACTGAGATGCCTTCATAAATAAGAATATGTTATTATTGCTGTGATTTTGCCATTCGCTATTTATGAACATATTTATTTCCGTTTCAGTGGCTCACTTCAATGGTGTGAAGCTTGTGGTTACTACCCCAGAAGATGCCCTCTTTGGTTATCGCGGAGGTAACATTACTCTTCCTTGCTCATTCCACTATGAACCAAAATTATCGTCTGCAAGAAAATTTCGTGTGAAGTGGTCCAAGCTCCACAAAGACAACACCAAGGAGAAGGACGTGCTGGTGGCCATTGGACTGAGGCATCGGAGCTTCGGAGAGTACAAAGGTCGGGTCCACCTGCTCCAGAGCGCCCCACATGAGGTTTCTCTCGTCATTACTGATCTGCGCCTGGAGGATCATGGGAAGTACAAGTGTGAGATCATTGATGGGCTGGAAGATGAAAGCAGCATCGTAGAACTGGAATTAAGAGGTGAGGAACCAGGGCTAAAATTGTAATTCCTTCCCTACTCCCCACCTTGGCCGAGGTCCCTTTCCACCATCGGTGCCCTCTACTGTTTGATTCTCTTTTGCAATTCAATTGCACTTTTAAAAGAAACCAGACGGGTTTGAAATGTTGGATCTGACCCCCAGTTCACACATTGCCCTCCTCATTTGATCAAACCCTCTTATCTATCTGAACTCTTGAATTTCTCCCACAACTGGTCCTTTCTTCTTAACCACCCCTCCCCCTCCCCATTGACTCTCCTTCTTTTCTTTTCTCCCCTTTTTCTTTTTCTCCGCTAATCTCCTTTCATTTCTCCTTCCCTTGCTCTATTTTCAATCCTTCTCCCCCTTACACCCCCTCCTTTTTTTTTAATCACCTTCTCCATTTTCGTGTCCCGCCCTCTCCTTCTCCCCAATACCTTCCTATCATTGCTTACCTTAACTTTATCTGCAGTGAAGGCCTCATGAACACAGGATGTTTAAAAAAACGCAGGCGCTGCTGCCAGGAAAAAGCAGCGTTAAAAACGCGTTTTTGAATAGCGTTTATGGGCGTTTTTTGGCTTTAGCGTTATTTGGCTTTTTTTCCCAGTAAAAACGCACCCTATAATGTAAAAATGCCGAACATGGCTAAACGCAGCTAACAGCTTGTTACAGCCTTTGGGGGCATTTTCCGTTTTTCCTCTGTACAGGCTGTCGTTTTTTTTCTACTGCCCCTAAACGCTTATGCCTCCAAATGCCTCTGACAGTTTATGTGTGCATGGACACATAAGCTAACATGGAGGGGCGTTTAGAGGCAGTTACAAAAACGTCAGACGCCCCTAACAGCAGCTGTAAAAACGCCCTGTGTGCACGATCCCTAAAGTGTCATTAAACCCAGCCTATGAAAAACTCTCATTACACGCTATATAACTAAATGTTCATACTCACAAAGCCACTAAAGCATTAGTTTTGTATAGAGTGACATATACCTGGTTGATCCTGCCTTCAGCTGTCCCTCCGATCTTCTCTGTGTCCCCACTGCAGCATGAGATTGTGTAGATCAGCTGGTGTCATCTACTGAGCATGCTTCAGTTTCAGTTCTGTTCTAAGCTCTTCATTTCCTCCTTTTTCTTATTTGTGCAGCCAACATGACTATAGAGTTACACATGTGGCCGTCCTCTTGTTGCTAAACACTACGGAGGCGGGATGTAGTATGCTGATTGATTACATTGACTAAGAAACTCACAAAAAAGCTTCGTTTTAATATAAATCAGTATTAAATATATCAAATGTAATTGCCAATACCTGTAATGGATGCAGATGCTGTCTGAACAGAATGAAAGCGTGTGTCAATTATCTTATGCCCCGTACACACGATCGGAAATTCCCCCAGCAAGTCTGAAGTGAGCTTTTCGTCGGAAAATCCGACCGTGTGTATGCTCCATCGGACTTTTGCTGGCGGAATTCCCGCCAGCAAAAGATTGAGAGCAGGTTCTCTATTTTTTGGTCGGAAAAACTTCCGATCGGAAATTCCGATCATCTGTACAAATTCCGACGCGCAAAATTCCTACGCATGCTCGGAAACAATTTACCGCATGCTCAGAAGCATTAAACGTCATTTTCTCGGCTCGTCGTAGTGTTGTACATCACCGCGTTCTTGATGGTCGAAAGTTCAGAGAACTTTTGTGTGACCGTGTGTATGCAAGGCATGCTTGAGCGGAAATCCGTCGAAAAAAACATCCAACGGAAAATCCACTTGTGTGTACGGGGAATTAGACATAGGCACATTAGGCACAAATAATACATATTAGATGTTCAATAAAGATTTCTAGGGAGATGTAATATAGTAATTTGATATTTATTATTGATATTATTAATTTTTTATTAATAAACCACCCACATGCCACAAAATGCACTGCTGGACGGCTCTTGTTTCTGTGTTGGGGACTTGCTGAATGCGGCTCCCAGCATAGGGACTGACCTATGAAAAACAGCTCTTGGTCCCTGCTAATCATCAGCAGCTGACAAGACTGGCTCCCGATCCTGTGACCATTGTGACAGCCAATCACAGTGGTCACGTGATCGGGCAATCATTCCCACTCCCGGCGTTCAGAACATTAAGGGGTCTATGTATAAAACGTTCATTGTGCCACACAATCAGAATGAAAATTGCTGTACTTCCTCTATTAAAGTGGACCTTCAGTTATGTTTTCATCTTTCCATCTATTAAATCTTCTGCCCTTGTTGTTGGATAGTAAAACATTTTTTTTCTGCCAGTAAATACCTTATACAGCCCACTTCCTGTTTCTTGTCTGGTGATTAGCCTAGGCTTATGACATCATGCACAGTTCTCTCTCTCACTCTCCTGAGAGATTTCCAGGAAGGGAGGGGGGATGAGTCATAAGAGGGCCAATGGGAGCTGCAGAGCTGGAGGTGTGCCTCTGTGTGTGTCTGTGTAAATCCAGGAAGTGAACAGGCAGCAGCTTCAGCTGCCCACAGTTAAAATGGTTGCAGCCAGACTCAGTGGAGGGAGATTTCTGCAGAATATTTGGCAAGTACAGAATCCCAGTATATATAGAATAATATGCAAAGTGGTTGGAGGGAAGCTTCAGAACGGCAAAGATGTTTTTATTACAAATTATGTGCAGTTCCTTCTAGTGGCCACAATACATTTTTGTTTCCTGATTAAGATAAATCTGGAAAAAAATGCATTATGGCCACTAGGTAGCGCTGATAATATAGGACAGTGATGGCGAACCTTGGCACCCCAGATGTTTTGAAACTACATTTCCCATGATGCTCAACTACACTGCAGAGTGCATGAGCATCATGGGAAATGTAGTTCCAAAACATTTGGGGTGCCAAGGCTCGCCATCACTGATATAGGAACTTTACATTTTAGAGAACATAATGTTGGGCTGAACAAGAGGAATCTTACATTGCAGCTTATCCAGACAAAGTACAGCTAAAAGAAGAGAGGAAGGATAAGCTCACCTTTATACACATTTCCAAAAAAGCTCCCTGTGCAACAGTGTTCCCATCTCTTCAAGTGGTGACAACTTTGCCCCCGCTAATCCATCTTGAAGATGGGCAGGACACACCCAGTGCCAGATGTGCAAAGACCTGGAAATCCACGAACGACCTCCGTCCCCAGCCACGCATGTGCAAACCTCTCTCCCTTCACACCTATGCATTTTGCAGTGTGCAGAACATACTACAGTCCATTTAACATGAGTTCCTATGGGTCACCTTGACATCAATGCAGTTTCCACCGATGCGTTTTTTGGGAAGCCAGAAGTGCAGCCGGGGGACCCCAAAAGAGGAGGATCAGGGGGCCACTCTGTGCAAAACCCTTACACAGAGGAGGTAAGTATGACGTGTTTTTTATTTTAACCAAAAAAGAACTGAACCTTTACAATCAATTGCGATGTGAAAAACGCACAGGAATCGCTGTGAATCCCTCACCACATCAGTGTGAACCGGGACTCAATAAAATTGTGTCATAAATGCATGAAAAAATGCATGCACATGCATTTTTTGGTGCGTTTTCCTGCATGACAACAGACTTCCTAGCAACATTAAAGGGACACTAAACTTTCGGGTTTTTTTTTTTTTTTTTAAATAACAAACTTGTTATACTTACCTCCACTGTGCAGCTTGTTTTGCACAGAGTGGCCCCCGATCTTCATCTTCTGGGGTCCCTCGGTGGCTCTCGCGGCTCCTCCCCACATCAGATAACCCCCCCTGGGAGAAGCGCTCTCCCATGGGGGTCACCTTGCGGGCGCGCTCCCGAGTCCAGCATTTGGAGTCCTTAGAGGCCGAATGCAGGACTCAGCCCTGCCCCCTGGTGGCCGCGTAATGGTTTGATGGATTGACAAATGATTGACAGCAGCGGGAGCCAATGGCTGCACTGCTAGCAATCTATCCAATCAACAGCCGAGAACCCGGGGCAGAGGAAGAGCGCGTCCCCATGGGACAAGTTCGAGGGTTCAAGTAAGTAAAACGGGGGGGGGGCTGGGGGGCAGTCACTGACAGGTGTTTTTTCACCTTAATGCATAGGATGCATTAAGGTAAAAAAACACGAACCTTTAGTGTCCCTTTAACACATCCGAAAACACAAAATGCATCAAAAACACATCAAAAATGAAAAAAGATAAAGAAAAACGTGGCAGAATAAAGGGCCTCAAAAACGCATTGGCCGCACATGCGTAGAACCTAGCCTAACTCACATTGAGCTGCGAAAGCGAGCGGACTGCACATGTGCGGTTGAGGAGGGAGATCGGGGGGCTCAGTTGTGAGTTTCCGGGATCAGGCATCTGGCGCTGGGTGCGTCCGCCCACCTGCAGGATGGATTGAGGAGGACAATGGTGTCACTAGCGGGCATTAGTATAGGGAATGGAGCACAGCATTTTAATATATTGGGGACACTGTGATGCATGGGGACATTTTTGAGTAATGTGTATACAGGAGAACTTACCCTTTAATAAGTAAACTTGCACAATTATCATGGCTAGGCTGAATATTCTGCTTTCCCATGAAGGTCCGTCATAACTGCTTCTGATTACTAAATAATAACCGCGATCCGTTGCCATGGAGCTGATGTCAACCTTTTGTATAGTTTTCTCCACCGGGTTTCCTTGTCAGGATGCAGAAATAGATTGCCAGACCTTTCCCCTCTCCTTTGTTCTTTGTTACAATGACCTGAGTTTTGTTAATGAGTTTTTAGACTGGTGCCAGGTAGAAAGTTGCCGGTTATCCAGAGATTTTACAGGCTCAGTGCATATCGTGTCCTTAGAGGGAATCAAAGCCTGAGCCCCAGTTCTACAAGGATAAAGTGCTGCACATTTGGGGGTCTATTTATAAATATATATATATATATATATATATATATATATATATATATATAAAGCATTCACCCAGCTATCTCAAATTCTGCCTAATGCAGTGATTTTTTATGATCGTTGGCGCCATCTATTGGCCATAATGTGGTATTTTTCCTGAAATACATCAATCAGGAAAATACCACACCATGGCCACTAGATGGAGCTGACAATCATAGGAAATCTCTGTAATAGGCAACATATGGTCAGAATTCAAAAGGATGTTTGTGACATTCATCTAGAATTGTTTTTTTTAGAAATAGGCCCCATAGCCACTTTTGTGTTCAGATATACACTTAATGGCTAACTCCACCTTTCTGTCCATGTTTCATGTTACATCCATATGTAACCACTTGCCAGCCACGCCTTTTTCTGGCACTTTTTGTTTTACAAGTTACAGTTTTTTTGCTGGAAAATTACTTCTAACCCCCAAACATTATACATTTTTTTTTTAGCAGAGACCCTAGGAAATAAAATGGCGATCGTTGCAATTTTTTATGTCACACGATATTTGCGCAGCGGTTTTGCAAAAGCTATTTTTTGGGAAAAAATACACTTTAATGAATTAAAAAAAAAAAAAAACACAATACTTGGACCGATTTTTCTGTATAATGTGAAAGATGATGTTACACAGAGTAAATGGATACCTAACATGTCACGATTTTAAAATTGTACATGCTCGTGGAATGGCGACAAACTTCAGCACTTAAAAATCTCCATAGGCGACACTTTAAACGCCTCAAGCCCAGGTTCACGCTGACAGCTAGATGGAAATCGCGCGAGTTCAGCTGAATTCCCGCATGTCAGTGCGACTTCGGGAGCGATTTCAGAGACATCTGTGCGGGTTTCTGCACAAATGTCTATACAAATCACACCCCGAAGTCGCCAAAAACAGTACAGAAACTACTTTTGGGAATCGGTGCGGTGCCGCAAAGTCAACATCACACTGATTCGGACGGTGCCATTGTCGGCAATAGTCGCCGATTTGGCATGTGATTTGACATGTCAAATCGCATGCCAAATCGCATCATTGTGAACCTAGGCTTACAGGTTACCAATTTAGTAATTTGAGTTACAGAGGAGGTCTACTGCTTGAATTATTGCTCTCACTCTAACGTTCGTAGTGATACCTCACATGTGTGTTGCGAATACCGTTTACATATGCCTGCGTGACTTACGCATGTGTTCACTTCTGCGCCTGAACACGGAGAGATAGGGGCATTTAAAAAAAAATGTTTTCTTTATTTCACTTTTTACTTATTTTTATTTTTTATTCTTACACTGTCCCTTTAATAAATTTTTTTTATCACTTTTATTCCTTTTACAAGGAATGTAAATATCCCTTGTAATATAAAATAAGCATGACAGGTCCTCTTTATGGAAAGATCTGTGGTCAAAAAGACCCCAAATCTCTCCTTTACCTTTAAAAGCAAAAGATTTAAAAAAAAATGTTTCTTTTGCTTTAAAAAAATAAAATAAAAATTTACTTCCAGCCTGGACATGAAGTGATGTCATGATGAAGCTCCGGTCCTCTAAGGCCATAGAGGTGATCAAGAGTATTAACTCTTTGATCGTCTATGGGAGCAGGCGGCCACACCGTCAGATCATTTTTAGGGCGAACCAGCAGCTCGGACCAGTTTCATGAGAAAGCCAGCCGCTGGCTGAAAAAACCAATACCGGGGTTATGGCTGATATCTTCAGCCATAATCCCGGTAAACCACTTGCAAAGCACAACGTATATATACGTATTGTGGTCGGCAAGTGGTTAAAGCGAAAGTAAAGTCCGCTATAAAAGAAATGTTTTAAGGCCCCCCAGGTGGGTTATGCCATAATGTACTAGCATGCACAGCATATTTTTTCTATTTGGCAGACTTACCTGTCATATGGTGTCGTCCAGCGCAGCGCTGGGACTGATCCGGGGCCCCACCGGTGCTTCCATCTTCGCCTGGTCTTCTTCCGGCTCCCGTGCCTTTGGCTACTTGATAGGCCAGGCTGCAATGACGCCACTCCCGCGCATGTGCATGGGAATTACATCACCGCGGCACAGATCGGGGCTGTAATTGCTCACTGAGCTGCACATGCACGGTTCAATGAACATGACAGCTGACAGGCAGAAGGATGCATTTATGGCAGAAGAGGCCAATAGGGTCCCTTCTGTAATAAATACCCTGCCTGTCAGCCAGTTGTCTACAAACAACTTTACTTCCACTTCAAGGTGAGACATGAAGCATGGCCACAGTGTGCAGCTAGGGTTGCCACCTGTGCCTCCTGATTCACCCGTACAGTCCAGGTTTTGAATCATGTGTCCAGGTTTCAGGCAGACTGAAACCCGGACACCTTATTCAGACTGGGCTGTGGTTCCCCAAGTAACCAAGATTGTCACACACAAATCTATTGCCATCTGGGAGCTGCAGACAGCCCTCTGGGGGCAGGTTCAGAATCACTCGGGGGCAGGGCGATGATGTCAGCTGGGACAATTAGGCCACACCCACTGTTCGCTGCGACACGCTATGCACACCGCATTACTACTCTCCTTGGGGTGCCCCAGGCCGCTAAAGTGTTCGGGTTTGGCTTGAAGAATAGGTGGCAACTCTATGTGCAGCCCCCCCACCTCCAAACCACCTCCCCTTTTACTGAATCAGGGGGTTCTTCTCCCCACAGACTCCTGCCCAATTTAACCCTATAAATGCATGAATGCGGTTCCTTAGCGATTGTGGAACAACCCCATTCACATAAATGCAATTTTTTTTCCTGTAACCCGTGGTTGCAGGAAAGAAGATAGCTCCATCTATGGCCGGCTTTACATGTAAAAAACACACGGTATGCATTTTGGTACACTGCCATGCCATTATTTGTTCACGGCACTTCTACATACTTTACCAATGCACCTGCTATGCATGGCACCACAACAAATGGTATAATGCAATAGTGCGAGTTGTGGGACACTACATTACAAAAAATACTTCAAGCACCCTTTTTGTTGCAATCAAATGAACAGGATGCCATACCCCAACGCACAGCATGACACACTTTATAACAACAATGTGACTTAAGCCTAATTATAATATTAAATGTCCTCAACTGGATGTGCAAAAATTCCAAGGAGCTTTTCTAGAAGTAGCCACTGGATGTCACTGTCTACAAATATATTCCAATAGACCTAATAGTAAGACTCTATCCTCCTTCCCTAGGTCTAGAACATTCAAAGAAATAGAAGTCATTAAACATAATCATCAGCCAACGTTACCTATTTAAATGTATATTCCTCATTAAAATATTTTGTTTTTACAAAAGAACAATGAGTGTTTCATTAGGGAAGGGGGTGTATGACAAATACTGAACATTGGGTGACCATAATGAATTGTTTCTTTCTGACCCAACACTGTTTATTATAGAAATGATGTTATATGAAAAAAAGGGGAAAAAATGAATGAATATACAAGGATGTTATATTAATACTCTGTAGTGGAGCGTATGTGGGGATAACCTATTATGGGGGAACAAGGGGAAGGTTTTGAAGGTTCTTTGTTAGAGGTGTGATCCCATTACTCCATCATTGTTCGGTGATTTAGTGTGTGTGCTGGAGATGTTAAGACATATACTGTATCCCCCCCTTCAGCTCATGAACTTCACTAATGTCTAATATTAGGGTACAGGTACCAAAGCGGTGCATCCCCAAAAGGATAAAGCTAATAAAATGTTAATCTAAATTAGAGGTCTCCAAACTTTCTAAACAAAGGGCCAGATTAGTGTCCTTCAGACTTTAGGGTGGACAGAATGTGGCCAGTGGGAGTAGAAAATGTCTCAGGCTGGGTGGTCATTGGGAGTAAAAAAATGACATAGCACCTGTGGTCAGAAGGAGAAATACTAGTGCCTCCTCATTGGTATTAGTAGAAAGATTATTGCCCCATCCTTGGTACTAGTGGCATAAGCGTGCGCAAGGGATGTGCCAGGTGTGCCTGGGCACACCCTAATCACCCTATGCAGAATCCCCCTGCTGATATTTCAGCAAAACCCCACAATGGTGCTCCTAAAACATTGTAAAAAAAAATAAAAAAAATAATAATAATAACCGTCGGGATAAGCCAGCTAGGTTTGAAAAAGTGTGGAACCCCTGGATCACTTATCTCCAGGCTCCTTGAGGGCGTGACAGGTTTGTGGGGGGAGACCCGGAGTGAAGGGACCCACCCAACTCTACTCTTTCCTGATTCTTCCCCCACCCGCCTTTTTTAAACCTTAACCCCCCCCCTTACCCCCCTTTTTTTTTTCTTTCCTTCTTTTTTCTTTTTTTTTCTTTACATATTCTTGTTATCAGCTCTGTAATGCCGTGTGGCAAAATTTTGGTAGGATGCCGCTAGGAGACAGTAAAACCATTGAAACAGAAAAAAAAAAAAATAGGAAAATGAAATTAATAAAAAAAAAAAAACTACTACTGATACGTCCACTGCCCTACAAACGCCGTCTATGTTTTAATACGTTTTAAAATGTTATTTTGCATTCATTTCTAAGAGTGTGTATATATTACACATACATACATACATACATATATACACACACACGCACACGCGTGTTTGAGCTTTGGGGTGCACACCCTAATGCAATAGGCTGCGCACACCTATGACTAGTGGGAAGAATAGTGCCCCGTTCTTGGTATCAGTGGGTGAAATAGTACCCCATGCTTGGTATCAGTGAAAGGAATCGTGCCCCATCATTCGTGTCGGTGAGAGGAACAGTACTCCATCATTGAGGTCAGTGAAAGGAATAATGCCCCATGGTTGGTAACATTGGGAGGAATATTGCCCCTTCAGTGGGGCCAGTGGAAGGAATAATGCCCCATTGTTGGTGTCAGTGGGGAGAATAGTGCCTCATTTTTTGGTGTCAGTGGAAGGAATAATGCCTCATATTAATGGGAGGAATAGTGCCCAAAGGGCCAGATAAAAGCAAGCAAAAGGCCACATCTAGGCTGCAGACCACAGTTTGGAGACCACTGATCTAGATCAATGCTTCTCAAACTCTTTGAGACCAGGACCTGGTAAATTCTTCTAAAAACTTTCATGTCCCAACAATAAAGAATAAAGTTTATACTCACAATTAGAATATGGGAATGCAGAACATGTATTGAAATGCTGAACGGAAGTTGGGGGCACCATGGAGGGCTTGAGACTTGGCAGCAGGCTGGGGGGGGGGGGGGGGACCGTGGGAAGCTGGGTGGCACTGTTAAGGCATAAGGGCTCTCAGGGGGCTTGGGGGAATTATGGGCCACTATGGGAGGTTGGAGGCACTATGGAAGCTGGAAGGCACTGCCCTGCTGCCCCCATGTACAGTGCCCTCCTGTCCACCTATACACTGCTTATCTCAAGTTGAACCCAGAATTGAGCATCTGTGCAGAAAAAAGCAAACACAAGTTTCACATTAAATAGGTACGTTGTAATAATGATTCTATTATTTAATGCTATTTCTAAAAATAGTTGTTATATGAACAGCTCGCTGATCACACCAATATTCTGTGAGCTGTAGATATGAACATTATTTCAGGGGTTCCCCCCGAGATCTCAGACTTTTTTTCCTTCTCCTCCAAGGTAAAAAAATTGAGAAAGAATGCGCTAGAGCTTACTAAACTATTTGCAGTTATCTCACCTGAATTAGATTCAACTAAGAAAAGATTGTCCAGGCATGGAAACCCTAAAGCCTGGCATTGTTGGTAAGAATATGTTCAGAATGGTCTGGTCATATTTACTGGATAAACAAAGACATGGTTCATGCAGTCGTGAAGTTTGTAATGATTGCTTTGCTGATCAAATGTTTCTGTGTCCAGGTGTTGTATTTCCCTATCAGCCTCACCATGGGCGCTACCAGCTCAATTTCCACGAAGCTAAAAAAGCCTGTGAAGGACAAGACGCTATGATGGCTTCATTTGAACAACTTTTTAGAGCCTGGGAGGAGGGCCTGGACTGGTGCAATGCTGGATGGGTGATGGACGGTACTGTTCAGTACCCCATCACTTTACCCAGAGAACCCTGTGGTGGAAAGGACACTGCTCCGGGGGTGAGGAACTATGGAGAACGTCACAAACACTTGCACAGATTTGATGTTTTCTGCTTTTCTTCTGCTTTGAAAGGTAAGATGCAAAAAGAAAAAACTATATATATATATATATATATATATATATATATATATATATATATATATATATAATATATATATATATATATATATATGTGTGTATACATATATATATATTAATAATAATAATAGTAATAATATTAATATAATTTTTTTATTCTAAAATAATATATGTTTTTATTACTAAATATACCATAAATAACCATAACCATGTGCCTGGAATTTTCCTACATTTGCTTAGGCACACATGAACGCTTGTGTTGGAGGAAGCTTTCATGTGATATACTCAGGCTTCTAGTTGGAGGTTCAGGGTCGAGTTTTGCATATTTTATTCTAATGCCCCGTACACACGGTCGGATTTTCCGACGAAAAATGTGTGATAGGACCTTGTTGTCGGAAATTCCGACCGTGTGTGGGCTCCATCGGACATTTTCCATCGGATTTTCCGACACACAAAGTTGGAGAGCAGGAGATAAAATTTTCCGACAACAAAATCCGTTGTCGGAAATTCCGATCGTGTGTACACAAATCCGACGGACAAAGTGCCACGCATGCTCAGAATAAATAAAGAGATGAAAGCTATTGGCCCCTGCCCCGTTTATAGTCCCGACGTACGTGTTTTACGTCACCGCGTTTAGAACGATCGGATTTTCCGACAACTTTGTGTGACTGTGTGTATGCAAGACAAGTTTGAGCCAACACCTGTCGGAAAAAATCCTAGGATTTTGTTGTCGGAATGTCCGATCAATGTCCGACCGTGTGTACAGGGCATTAGATTGGTTAAATAAAGAAGTCATGTTGCACCTGCCTGAATAGTTTGGGTTCCTTCCTCCACCTTAACTGCTTCAATACTGGACACTTTTACCCCCTTCCTGCCCAGGCCAATTTTCAGCTTTCAGTGCTGTCACATTTTGAATGACAATTGCGCGGTCATGCTACACTGTACCCAAATTAAATTTTTATCTTTTTTTTTTTACACAAATAGAGTTTTTTTTGGTGTTATTTAATCGCTGCTTGGTTTTTTTATTTTTTGCTGCAAAAATTAAAAAAGACTGAATTTAAAAAAAAAAAAAAGGTTTTCTTAGTTTTTGTCAGGACATTTTGTAAATAAGTAATTTTTCTCCTTCGCTGATGGGCACTGATAAGGTGGCACTGAAGGGCACTGATGAGGTAGCACTGATGAGAGGCACTAATATGCCGCACTGATGGTCAATGATATGCGGCACTGATGAGCACTGATAGGCAGCACTGATGGGTGGCACTGATGGGCACCGATAGGCGGCACTTATGGGCAAGGAGAGGCGGCACGGATAGGTGGCACTGATGGGCGGCATTGATAGGCAGCACTGAAAGGCAACACTGACTGGCATCACTGATGGGCACAGATTGGCATCACTGTTGGGCACTGCTGGTGCTGCACTGATGATCAGTGCTCTGATTACCTATACATGTCTCCCCTGTGAGGAGATGCCGCTGATCGGCTCTCCTCGCCTCACACTCTATTAGTGTAAGGCGAGGAGAGCCGATAAACGGCACTTCCGTGTTTACATGTGATCGGTTGTGATTGCACACACCCGATCACATATGTAAAGAGCTGCATCATCGGCTCTTTACCGAGATCGGGGTCCCCGGGACACGGCACACCCGTGATCGGTGACAATGGGCCAACGAGAGGGGAACCCGCCCGCCGTCATTTTATTATACGGCGGGTGGGAGGTGCTTAAAGTAGATTTGAATTCAAAAAGATTTGCCATGTTACAGTGAACATTTAGAAGTGTTAATTGTAGATAAGCAGTTCCCCTGAAAATGTTACCTTGTGTTTTCAATCTCCCCTGAAAAATAGCAGTGTAATTCCTGGTATGTGAGTGTGCCTAGGTTATGAACTTATAATGGGACTGAACTTAAAAAAAATAAGAATTGTTATGTTATAGGGAATATGTAGAAAGGTCAATAATGTCCAAATAGTAACCTAAAAATGTTTTTTTCTCTGGAATTAGTTCTGAAAAATAGCAGTGTGCTCCTGGTATGTGAGTGTGCCTAGGCTTGTGGCTGAACTTATAATGGAACTAAAAAGAAAATAAATTGTTATATTATAGGGAATATGTAGAAATTGCAATAATGTCCAAATAGTAACCTGAAAAATGTATCTTTTCTCTGGAATTAGTTCTGAAAATTAGCAGTGTGCTCCTGGTATGTGAGTGTGCCTAGGCACTACTTATGAAACCGATGTATAATCCACTTAAATGCAGCAGAGTTGTCCTTTCCAAATGGCACAGTGTTTTATGGATCTCATCAAATAAAGTACACATTATTTCTAAATTTAAGTAGATTAGAGAAGTGTCTGAGCATTCATTAGATTTTTTTATTGCTGCCTGTGTTAATGTTGGGAGACTAAGGCCTCATTCCCACCATGGTGCAAAGACAGGACCGCTGTTAGAAATCACACAGTACAGCCTACCACACCCCCCCCCCCCCCTGCAAAAATTTCAAAACAAAAATCCCCCCTGCTAGCACACATCCCTTCCCCCAAACCCTTCTGTTATCCCAAATTCCCCCACTTCGTCCTGTCACAAAATTCCCCCCCATTTCCCCTCCCAGCACAAATCTTCTTTCTTCAATCCCCCTCCTAGGAAAAAATTCCCACAACCCCCTCCTCCTAGCCCAACCCCCTCTACGTTACCCTTCCCAGCACAAATTCTTCCTCCCTACCCAAATCCCCACCCCCCCCGTACTAATCCTCACCCCCTATCACAGACATCCCCTCTCCTGTTTTAACCCCCCAAGCCCCCTTCCTAGCACATATCCCCCCCATTCTTCCTCCTCGCACATATCCCCCCCATTCTTCCTCCTCGCACATATCCCCCCCATTCTTCCTCCTCGCACATATACCCCCCATTCTTCCTCCTTGCACATATCCCCCCCATTCTTACTCCTCGCACATATCCCCCCCATTCTTCCTCCTCGCACATATACCCCCCATTCTTCCTCCTTGCACATATACCCCCCATTCTTCCTCCTTGCACATATACCCCCCATTCTTCCTTCTTGCACATATGCTCCCCCCATTATTCCTCCTCGCACATATACCCCCCCATTCTTCCTCCTTGCACATACCCCCCCCATTCTTCCTCCTTGCACATACCCCCCCCATTCTTCTTACTCGCACACATTGCCCCCCATTCTTCCTCCTAGCACGTATCCCCCCCATTCTTCCTTCTTGCACATACCCCCCTCCATTCTTCCTCCTTGCACATTCCCCCCCCCCCATTCTTCCTCCTTGCACATATACCCCGCCATTCTTCCTCCTTGCACATATTCCCCCACATTCTTCCTCCTAGCACATATCCCCCCCACATTCTTCCTCCTAGCACGTATCCCCCCCACATTCTTCCTCCTAGCACATATCCACCCCCCCATTCTTCCTCCTAGCACATATCCACCCCCCCCCTTCTTCCTCCTAGCACATATCCACGCCCCCATTCTTCCTCCTTGCACATATCCCCCCCACATTCTTCCTCCTTGCACATATCCCCCCCACATTCTTCCTCCTTGCACATATCCCCCCCACATTCTTCCTTCAAGCACATATCCCCCCCACATTCTTCCTCCAAGCACATATCCACCCCCCCATTCTTCCTCCTTGCACGTATCCCCCCCACATTCTTCCTCCAAGCACATATCCCCCCACATTCTTCCTCCAAGCACGTATCCCCCCCAAATTTTTCTCCTAGCACGTATCCCTCCCACATTCTTCCTCCTAGCACGTATCCCCCCCAAAATTCTTCCTCCTAGCACATATCCCCCCCACATTCTTCCTCCAAGCACATATCCCCCCCACATTCTTCCTCCAAGCACATATCCCCCCCACATTCTTCCTCCAAGCACATATCCACCCCCCTATTCTTTCTCCTTGCACAGATCCAGATAATCAGGAGGAGGTGCTCTGTGTTTTGCTCTCCCCTTCTGTCAGAAGAGCGTTCATATTCTATACAGTACATGAGACTGGATCGCTCTTACTGTAGATCTCATCGCACTGTATACACACACACCGCCCCCTCTCTCCTCCAAGGGCTGCTCGCCTCCAGGCTGCCTTCTTCTCGTCTCGGCTGTGAGTGCGGGTGGGAGCGGGGGGGGTGGCGTCGGAAAAATACATAGATTTTGTTGTTGGAATGTCCGATCGTGTGTACGGGGCATTATGGCACAAAAAAAAAAGGCTCTCTATGTGCCCTTTTCACACCACACCGTGTGGATTTTTTCTATGCAGGAATCTGCAATGTGTATGCAGTTTTCTGCAGGGGAAAAAAACTGACATGACATTAACATTGGTGTGAATAGGGCACATAACTGACAAACATGAAAACTCAGGTAAACTGATGTGAAACTGATGTCTCTGCTAGTGAACTCTGCGTTGTTCTCCCATCAGTTTTCATGCATGTATGGTGTGAACGAGCCCTTACTCTTACCTTCAGTCTTGTGGTCATTGGTATTGAGATTGGCAGTGAAGGGAAATCTAAAATTTGACAGTTGCCAATGAGAAATCTTTCACAGTTTCCATCTGTATTGGTGGGATTTAATGGGAGTTCCTCTCTTGGTGACAGTCGTTAATATAGAAATATAAGGACACTAACCTGTTCAGGGATCCCACGATGTTGGCACCCCTAGCTGATTCGTCAGTCGGCTTCGGGTGCAGGCACCAGCAACTGTAGTAAGGGGAACAGAAAGTGAAGCCTTGCAGCTTCACAGCCTGTTTACTAGTGCACATGCATGAGTCGCACTGCGCTTTCTGTATGGTTCTGACATCTTCTGGGACATCTGTGTGTCCCAGAAGGCAGCAGGCGGAAGGAAATGTTGTAGATCGCCCATCAATGATCTTACCTGGAAGTGGGAACGGGTACCTGTCAAAACTAGGTACACGCTCCCTCCTTCCTCCCAAAACATACCAAATGTGGCAGTGAAGGGGGCAGGGTGCTAACAAGTGGAACTTCTCCTTTTGGGTGGAACTCCGCTTTAACACCTTAAAGAGAAACGTCACTCCCTTCCCTATTCCCTATTCCCATCCTTACCTATTTCACTGGGTTAAATGTAAAAAAATACATGCTGAGTAATTCAGTAGAGTTCTGTAGGAATCTGACAGTACGCTGTTTGATGACTGGTCTCACACCGCCATCATTTTCTTTGATGTTATTGAAACCAATTTTATCTTTTGGGTTCTTGTAACGAACCCCCTGATAATGTGCATGTGCTGCTGTGTGTCTTTAGGGGGTTATATAGTTACATAGTAGGTGAGGTTGAAAAAAGACACAAGTCCATCAAGTCCAACCTATGTGTGAGATTATATGTCAGTATTACATTGTATATCCCTGTATGTTGTGGTTGTTCAGGTGCTTATCTAATAGTTTTTAGAAACTATCGATGCCCCCTCGCTGAGACCACCGCCTGTGGAAGGGAATTCCACATCCTTGCCGTTCTTAAAGTAAAGAAGTCTCTACGTAGTTTAATGTTAAACCTCTTTTCTTCTAATTTTAATTGGTGGCCACGTGTCTTGTAAAACTCCCTTCCGCAAAAAAGTTTTATCCCTATTGTGGAGTCATCAGTATGGTATTTGTAATTTGAAATCATATCCCCTCTTAAAAGTCTCTTCTCCAGAGAGAATAGGTTCAGTGCTCGAAACCTTTCCTCATAACTAATATCCTCCAGACCCTTTATTAGCTTTGTTTGCCCTTCTTTGTAATCGCTCCATTTCCAGTACATCCTTCCTGAAGACTGGTGCCCAGAACTGGACAGAATACTCTAGGTGCGGCCGGACCAGAGTATTGTGGAGTGGGAGAATTATCGCCTTATCCCTGGAGTTAATCCTTTTTTTAATGCATGCCAATATTCTGTTTGATTTGTTAGCAGCAGCTTGGCATTGCATGCTATTGCTGTGCCTATCATCTACTAGGACCCCCAGGTCCTTTTCCTTCCAAGATTCCCCCAGAGGTTCTCCCCCCAGTATATAGATTGCATTCATATTTTTGCCACCCAAATGCATTATTTTACATTTTCTACATTAAACCTTATTTGCCATGTAGTTGCCCACCCCATTCATTTGTTCAGATCTTCTAGCAAGGTTTGCACATTCTGCGTAGAAGTTATTGCCCTGCTTAGCTTAATATCGTCCGCAAATACAGAGATTGAACTGTTTACCCCATCCTCCAGGTCGTTTATGTACAAATTAAATAGGATTGGTTCCAGCACAGAACCCTGTGGGACCCCACTACCCACCCCTGACTATTCAGAGTATTCCCCATTTATCACCACCCTCTGAACTCGCCCTTGTAGCCAGTTTTCAATCCATGTACTCACCCTATGGTTCATGCCAATAGACCTTATTTTGTACAGTAAACGTTTATGGGGAACTGTGTCAAATGCTTTTGCAAAATCCAGATACACCACATCTACGGGCCTTTATCTAGATGGCAACTCACCTGCCCATAGAAGGTTAATAGATTGGTTTGGCAAGAACGATTCTTCACAAATCCATGCTGATTACTGCTAATGATACCGTTTTAAATACTAAAATATTGTATATAGTCCCTTATCATCCCCTCCAAGAGCTTGCATACTATTTATGTTAGGCTAACTGGTCTGTAATTCCCAGAGATGTATTTTGGGCCCTTTTTAAATATTGGTACTACATTGGCTTTTCTCCAATCCGCTGGTACCATTCCAGTCAGTAGACTGTCAGTAAAAATTAGGAAGATTGGTGTAGTACCCTCGGGTGCAAGCCATCCAGTCCCGATGATTTATTAATGTATTTATTAATCTTAAATTTCCCAAGTCTAATTCTAATTCTGTCCCCTGTTAGCCATGAGGGTGCTTCCTGTGATGTGTTATGAGGATAAACACTGCAGTTTTGGTTACTGAAGCCCCCCTATTGCCTCGTGAAGACTGAGGAGAAGAATAACTTCAATACCTTTGCCATCTCCTCATCCTTTGTAACCAGATGTCCTTCTTTATTCTTTGCTCTCCTCCGCTATGTGTCTTTCGTGTTCTATCTTAGCCGCCCTAATTGCACCCTTACATTTCTTGTTCCATTCTTTATAAAGTTTGAATGCTGATGATGATCCCTCAACCTTGTATTTTTTGAAGGCCTTCTCTTTTGCTTTTATATACATTTTTACATTGGCATTAAGCCATCCAGGACTTTTGTTCGCTCTTTTAAACGTATTACCCAATGGGATTCACTGGCTATTGCCCTTGTTTAATATGCTCTTAAAGCGAACCCATCTCTCCTCTTTGTTCTTTGTTCTAGTTTAGGGAAGTTGGCTCTTTTGAAATTCAGTGTCTTTGTATTTCCCTTATGTTTCCTATTTGTGTGATTTATACTGAAACCAATTGACCTGTGATCGCTGTTTCCTAAATTGCCCCATATTTCCACATCCGTGATCAGGTCTGTATTGTTGGTAATCAGTAGATCTAGTAATGCTTTATTTATAGTTGGTGCGTCTACCATCTGACCTATGAAATTGTCCTGGAAGACATTTAGCTACTGGCAAGCCTTAGACGAATGTGTGGTTCCCTCCACCCAGTCTATGTCTGAATAATTAAAATCCCTCATTATGATAACACTTCCCATCCTTGCTGCTAATCCAAATTGTGATAGGAGGTCCGCCTCCCCCTCCTCCCTCAGGTTAGGGGGCCTATAACATACTCCCAGTATTATTTTCCCCTTAGCTTCATTCCTTTGGAGCTCTACCCATAAGGATTCCACCTCCTCCCTAGCTCCCTTAGTGATGTCATCTCTCACATTCACTTACACAGGCATACCCCTCCCCCTTTTTTACCCTCTCTATCCCTGCGAGAAAGGGTATACCCTTGAATGGTTGCCAGACAATCATGAGAGCTGTTGAACCAAGTCTCTGAAATTCCCACAAAATCCAAATCCTCCTCATACAACAGTATCTCTAGTTCACCCATCTTGTCCGAAAGGCTACCTGGCATTGGTGAACATGCCACGTAGTTTAGACCGGTCACATGCTATCCTCTTATTGGGTGTTCCGAGATTGGGTCAGCTGCTAGAACAAGGAAAAGACAGCCTGCTTAGTAGAGAGTTTCCTGGCATCCGTGACGTAGGTATCCCAGTAGGCTGTAGGCTACTTCATACATCATTCTCACCTTGGTGAGAATCAAGGAAGTGTCAGAAGGGCTCCAAGAAAAAGTCTGATTCTGAGTGAGGAATAGGGTAGGGCTGAGATGACAGAAAGTGGGTTGGGAGAGTGAAGGTCCACTTTAAATTATTTCTTTAATCAGGTTTGTTTCTACCCTAAATCCATATTCCGGGCAAAATAAAGTTTTCCCATGCAGTGGGGCTGTGCTTGTACTTCATGGGTTAACTGCTCGTTTTTGTCTAGGGGATTGGAAAACATGTAGATGTACTTACCTAATCCTTCGATCCTCCCTGCACAAGAAGACCGGTCCCTGTGCCTCCTGTGCCCCAATGGTCTAGCGGTCTTGTGCGGTGGACTGTTCCTGACATCATCACGCCCAAAGAGCTGCTTTGGACATTAGGACATCAGGAACACTCCACCACTATATCATGGGGGGAGCGCCGTTTGCCAGTGAAGCATAGGATCAGGTGAGTATACAGCTTTCTTCTCTCCTCTGGACAAAAACAAACAGTTGACCCATGCAGTGTGGATAGGAAACCTTTTATTTTGCCCGGAGTTGGGCTTTCATGCATTATCTGCATTATGGTAAAAAATTCTATGCACTACCTAATCTAGTCACAGATCCAGCGCTGTTCTGGCTGTAGCCCCGCTTTCTTCTCTTCCTGCTTTCGTGAGACATTGAGGGCAGTGGGAGCCATGGGCTCCTCTCCTGTCAGTCACTCCTGCAAAGAGAAATCAGGGGCGTGGCTTACCCGCACTATAATTTTATCCCTTAGCACCCGGCTTGCTAAAGGGGCACTCATAGGAAGAAGGAGTGGACAGCGCTAGCGGGGGACCGTCAAAGAAAGACAACCACTCTATGCAATATCGAGAGAAGGTAAGTATAACATCTTTTTATTTTAAGAAACATTTATTTTTTTAGAATTTTTTTCTTTAGAATCACTTTCAATTATCCTCAATACTTCATATTTACCTGACCCTACCAAAAAAAAAAAAAACTGTTATTTTTTAAGCCTGAGCCCAATAAACAAAGAACAAAATCATACATAAATCACTATACATTTCCTTTAATCTTATTCAGTTTTGGTTATTTGCCTACTGGAGAAACATAGGCTGATTGATATATTCCTATATTTTCTTTCTATATAAGTCAGCTTTTATTTTTAGCTCAGTGGTGCATTACAGGAAATCCACAAATAGTTTATTACAAGAGCCTCTATCGTACCTGCAAGCATCTCTTACAGAGTTTGTTTTATGTCACTCTGACTGAAATCAGTAATTCAAGGCTTTAATAATTCTTAATGAAAAGCAGCTTTCACTTAGGTTGCAGTGAAAATAAATCAAACATAAGTTATATCTAAAACCAAAAGTTAAAAAAAAAAACACTTAAAACCCCACTGAGGATATTTTTTGCTATCTGTGTCCCATTGGGCATTTTTTCCTTCACTGCCTGTGCTATCAACATAACAGGAAGTAAGAGAAAATCTCTCCACAATTATGGACTGCCATCAGTTCTCACTAGAAGAAGTATAATTACTGGAAGATTTCCTCTTCATTCCTATTTTGGTGGCAACTCTAAATGCTTGGTTTTCTATAATAATCAAATCCAATGACTGGGACAAATAGAGAGGTAAATATCCTCAGCAGGGACACAGTTGGCAATAAAAACTTGGTAAGGGTTTTAACCCATAAAAGGAACTCTAATCAAAGCTAAAAAAAAATGTTTGGTTTTAAAAATACTTTAAGCCAAAAACTTTCTTCCATTGAAAATGATAAACATTGCATCTATCAATGCTAGGAGTTTCTTCTTCTACCCATTGTTGAACCTGTTTCATTTCCTGTTCCACAGGTAGGGTTTACTTCCTAGAGCATCCTGACAAGCTCACGTTTGCTGAAGCCAAAGAAGCGTGTGAGCAAGATGACGCTAGGATCGCCAAACTTGGCCAGCTCTTTGCTGCATGGAAATTTCTGGACTTCGATCGCTGTGATGCTGGATGGCTGGATGATGGCAGTGTCCGATATCCCATTGCCTTCCCCCGACTTAACTGTGGACCTCCGGAACCTGGTGTTCGAAGCTTTGGATTCCCAGAAAAACACAAGAAATTTGGAGTATTTTGCTATAAAATGAGTTAAACACTCAAGGACAGTTTGAACATGTACCTAGAGAAGAACTTTTTTTGGCCCAGGTAACAAGGTGGACATATGGATAAAGGAGAGACAATCTCTGCCAAGCAAATATGTCATCTACAGTGATGGCATCATAAAGACTATTGTAAAAATAAGTCAGAGAGCTCCTTAAAGGCATATTGGCGATGTCATATAGTCATTTGTATTGCATTTGTGTAAGGACTATTTCTCAAGTTGTTATATATATATTTTTTTCTAAGGAATGTAAGGATAATACTAACTATGATGTAACAATAAGACTTACCGTTCCCAAAAAGTCCAGTATATAGACTATTAACACCACAACACAGAAGAGGTTGTGTGCATGAGGGACCTTGTGTTTTTTTTTTGTTTTTTTGTTTTTACTTAGGGTAAACATATTACAGCATGGAAGAATGATATTGACTGCTACAGAGTACAACAGCCTTTCTCTACCTTTTCACCCTAGAGGAAACCCTAAGAAACCCCTAAAATAATTATGTCTCGGGAAACCCTTACTAAAACCAATTTATCAGGAGCCAATGGGGAAAATGCCCCTTACGTTGGTGGTGAGTAGGAATAATGCAACCCTTACAGTGGTGGTCAGAATGCCACCCTTACAGAGAGCTAAAAAGAATAGTTTGGTCATGATGCTGGTTCTGCCAAGCAGCATTGGCCCTGCAGGCATCATCAGATGAGAGGTCAATCAGCCACAGAAAAAGCAACCTCTAGGGTTCGACAGGACGCTGGTTGAAAATAGCTGCTGTACAATGCTGAACTATAAAGTATCTCACAGTTCTACAGATCACCAGCAGAGGCACCATTCATTGTGACCTCAGAGAAAAGCACAACCAATGTGCAAATGTTAGGCAGGCCAACAAAAGGAAAGGTTTGTCTTTATGATTATTTTCTATTTATTGAGAAATACCTTTGCAATGTTTCTTTTTTTATGATGTATGATACTGAATAAATCTTGGAAAAATCTACTTCTGTCTTCTACAGTTTTTCTGTGTGGAAAATAACACCATGGATGAACAGTCACAATTTTTTTTCTATTTTTTTGAGATGTAGGACAAGAACTTCTATCAGATCCTCATTGCTGTTTGTGTCCCTGATGACCTCCCAAATTGGGAAATCTGAATTCAGCAGAAAGAGTGTCAGATGGTCATTTTAGGAGTCCATAATTGTTTATTGAAGCAGGGAGGCAGCAAGGAGATAAAAAGGTATCCAGTGCATTTTGAGGGCCGACAATTCCCCTTAATTAGAGCTAACACAAAATACAATAATTATCAGACGACAATAAAGAATGCAAAACACGCTCAAAATACATTATTTATGGACAGTATTTTGTCCATGTTTTACATATACTGTAGATCTATTGTAGATTTGCTTGATACAGGAGCTCTCCCTTCTTTTGTCTTTTTGATGCCAAATCATAACGCTCATTCACCTGTCAAAGCAATATACCAAAAATCTACGACTGATAGAAGAATGGTTAGAATGTGTCTTGACCTTTTTGTCTTTCTTAGGAGCATAGGGGTTGATTTATATAAGGGGTATGGACTGTTCACTTAGAAACAAGTTCATTAAAAACAACCAGTGGTTGGCCAAGGTTGCTTTTGCATTAAAAGCAAAACCTGGAAAATGCACCTGTGTCATAGATCAGTGATTCTCAACCTCAGTCCTCAAGTACCCCCAACGGGTCATGTTTTCAGGTTTTCCTTTACTTTGCACAGCTGCTTTAAACCAATATCAATGACATAGTATTGATAAGAGCTGTTTTATCTAAGGGAAGTACTAAGCAGGGACCCCACGGGGGTCAGGAGTCACGCATGACGTCACCCGCGGTCATCTTCTTTGATATTATTACACGCTTTTTTGCCGGCACTCGGATCTGAGTGCGGCTGCATGTAAGTGCAATATCTTTCTTTTAAATGCAATACATTTTTATACAGAGAGCACTAGATTTTGTTATTATCTCGTTGCATATCTGGTACTTATTACTCACTGACTCGGATGAGCGATGGACCCGCGGATTCCACTGTTAGGATTGCCATACCTGCTAAGTGATTTCTGCTATGTGACCTTTTTCAGGTCGAATCATTGAGGTGAGAGGCCATCCATGTGTGGTGGAGGGATTACAGTCACCGGATCAGAGATCCTTGTCTCCTATGTGTGTGTCACCTGCACTGTCTACACAGTTTTTAGTTTAACACACACCAACTAATTATGGACATTTATTAATTGTGCAGCACTGTCTAGATTTACATGTTTATTTGAGGTGTTGTTGGATTTACCTTTAGTGTCTGCTAGCAGTTTATTGTTATTGTGTCCTGTTTACTGTCAGCGCTGAATATCTCTTTCATTATACAGATTATCCCAGGAAGGGAAGGCAAGGACAATGGTATAAGAATGCTATTATTATTGCACAAAACGGGGTGAAAAGTCCCCAGTTCTATTCCTGTCAATAGATGCTGAAAAGGCTTTTGACAGGGTAGACTGGGGATTTATGATGGACACAATAGAGAACGTGGGTATAGGCCCTAAAATGGCCCAGTGAATTCAAACCCTATATAATCACCCCACAGCATCAGTGAAGGTGAATGGGAGCTTGTCTCCACCCTTTCAAATGTTCAATGGAACAAGACAGGGGTGCCCGCTCTCGCCCCTCCTATATGTACTGTCGCTGGCCACTATACGAAATAGCACAGATATAGGGGGGGTGAGGATTGGAGATGAAGAACACAAAATAGTGGCATACACAGATGATGTCCTGTTCTGCATATCCACCCTAGAACAACACTCCCAAATTTAATAAAGAGCTAAAAAAAATATGGAGAACACCCAAATTTAAAGATCAACCCTGTAAAATAGGAAATCCTACATATAAGCTTGGGTAAGAAAAAAATAGCAACACGACCACTCTCGTGGGTCGTCCTAAAAATCTTGTATAAATTTCAAATGTTACCAATTGCCCTTCCTCAAATATTGGTTAAAACAATAAATACAATGATCTTAAAGTTTATATGGCAAAACAAGAAGCCAAGACTACAGTTCTCAGTACTGAGCAACGGTAAAGCACAGGGAGGATTAGCTGCACCAGACATTAAAAAATGCTATAACTATACTATAGTAATATTAGCACAAATGATGGAATGGACAAACACAAAGAGTGATAAAAGATGGGTAAAGATAGAAAAAACATTAAGTAGAGCACAATAAAAAATAAGAATATTTGGATACCACAAAAATATAGATCGTTAGATGAAAACACACACGAATTGACCAGAAATGTTTTTAAAGTATGGGATATAATTTACAGACAAGCAAAATGGGAATACAATTCACCACTAATTTCACTAGCGGGAACACATTTTTTCTTACCCGGTAACAGGGTACACTTTGGGGAATGGATTAAAAATGCACAGTTAAAAGATATAACAAAAAAAGGAAAAATTAGATCATATTAGGAATTGAGGCACAAAAGAGATTTGATGGTATTGGATGAATGGAGGCATTTGTAACTAAAACATTTCATGAAAACACTACCACAACCAATTAGATCTGAGAAGAATTTAAATCCAATAGAACAACTATGTAATTTACAGACAAAATTGAAACATAATATATCTCGGATCTATAAAATACTCACGATGTTAGAGGGACCACAAATAGCACCATTCATCGAAAAATGGAAAAAGGATTTTGGGTCACATATAAAAGAGCAACAAGTAAGTAAAGTACTGAGTGCTGTACATTATCTGGCGGTGGATATAAACTCGATAGACATGAACTATAAATGTTTGGCAAGATGGTACATAACACCTGACAAGGCACATAAATATCAGCCAGAAAAATCTCCCCTGTGTAAGAGAGGTTGTAACCAGAAAGGTACTATGCCACACCTATGGTGGGAATGTCCGAAGATACGGGAATATTGACAGGAGGTACAGCACTACATAGGTGAGAACCATGGCTTTGTCTATTTAAAAACAAAACACCACTAAAAAACAATATAAAAAGTACAGTACTGCCATACCTAATAAATGCAGCGAAGCGAGTAAATCCAGAAAAACCTACAATAAGAGAATGGTTCAAAAGGATCGAATACATATATAAAATGGAGTGCGTGAGCAGTAGGGAAGAAGACCAGGCAGAAGATTTGCCAGTATATGGGACATGTGGATAGAATTTAAGAAAACTAGAAAATACACAGATATCTGGGCAGAGTAGGAAAGAGAGGAGGGGTGGAGGAGCGGGGTGGGGGGGGGTGAGTTGGGGGAGGGGAGGAGGGAAAGGAGTGAGTGGCACAACTAGGGTAGTGAAGAGGAGAGGGTAGGGGAGGGAAATGGGGAAAATAGGAAGATTGTATGTTTATGTTTATCTATGGGATTTTCTTTATTGTTTGGAAATCTTTTTTATATGTAAAATCACATAACGTTTAAATATTAAAAAAAAAAAAAAAAAAAGGAATAATCCGTTCTGGACAAAAATAACTAATGAATAAAATATACTGTAGGTAATATCAAGTTATACCTTTACTATATTTAAATGTTCCAACAATAACTGTGATGTTTAACATTCAATACAATGAAAGTTTTTGGTTTCATTGTATCTGGGTGCGTCTACTGGTGGATTAGATTGCATACTCTGGCATATAATATGGTTTGTTGGACACAAAATACACAACATTAGGACTTGCGTTAGGCTGCCAAGCACCTATCTAAAGACACAATATAGATACAAGTAATATTATTATTCCACAATTACTGAATGGTGGATCTGGATTTGATAATTAATTCAGGTAATGATGACAACAATTTTGATAACAACTAAAAAACTACAGTTATGTCCTTGGTGTATTACAATGGGATACAATCTCCCAGTAGGGAGATTTTCTCTCACTTCCTGTCCCTATAATTATTTTCAGCATAGATATCAATAAAAACATGGGAGGGGTTTTACTAAAACTTGAGCACACAGGATCTGCTGCATCTGTACATATTAACCAATCCGTGTCCAGATGTTATTGTCAATGCTTAATTAAACAAGCTGAGGTTAGAAGCTGATAACTTAACTTGTTCACTTAAGCTTTGACAATAAAGCCTATAAGCTGATTGATCCCTGGTTGAGAATGACTGGTCTAACCATTCTCCACTTTATCCAAACCTAAAAAAATTTTTTGTCTAGAGATACACTTTAATTAGTTGATAAGGGGTTTGTCTATAGGCACAGCAAACTATCCTACCTACCGACATTTACTCATATTGAAGATGGAAAGGAAGATCATGGAATGACCAATTCTGCTCATGTATATGGTCATTGGAAAACTGTTTTTAGGATCCCCCAAAGCAGGATCTGTTCAGAGTAAAGCCGCATTTCTCTTTCTATCTTGTCTATTCCATCCTCTAACCTGCTGTCAGTTCTTAGCTTATTAAGGATTAAAAATGAATTTTACACAGACTTATAGACTAGTAAATCAAATCAACTAGTAAATCATTTTTAAGATGAGACTCCTTTAAATTAAGTTTTCAACACTTTGGTCAGCAATACCCTAATTATAAATCTTTAGTAATTTAAATTTTCTTTTTACCGAAGAAGTAGATCGACACTGACATTTCCATTGTCACGGGATCCCCACTGACATTTTTTGATTTATAGCAGCTGACACCTAGAGTTCCAGTGTCTCCAAGGCCAGGTGAGCTGATTTCCCCATAACGTTGGAGCTGCCAGTCACAGCGCTGTCACACCTACTATCTGAGAACAAATGCACAAGAGGTCTCCTCTGTCAACGCTTCCTTAATAGACTTTCCACTGTGATTATAAGTCATGGGTTACAGTGTTGCTCCCAAAGCAGGAAATTGATTTTGCCATCATCCACACAGAGTTATTTTGTCAAAGGATCAAAAACCTACTTGATACAAAATCAATGACCATGCATTTCATCTTCGCTATCGCTAGTCTTTTTTCTTCTTTTAATGAATCTCGAGAAATCAAAGATTTGGAGCACTGACAGTAGCTGTATTGATCAGATGATTGTGCAGTTTTCTGCATTCCACCCATTAAGGAAGAGACTTTAATGTACTTTAATGTACTTACATGATTAATGCACTTACTAACTCAGAGAGCAAAACTTTTCATTAGAAAAAAAAAAACAGGAAGGTGAACACAATATAGAACGATTATGCCAAGCACGGTCTACAATAAAATTGGTAACATGTTAATTGTGCGTCAATAGGTATTTAACACTTAAAAGTATCTTCGTCCTAGAATCATTATATAGAAAAGTTGATTTTGGAGGCTGTATGAACTTTTATGGCACCCACATGGACAACAAACACATGAATAGTAAAAAAAACATTATTTTATTACATCATTCATATAAAACATACACAGTATTGTGCCATGACAAAGGCACTAAAACCACTCTCTCTTTAGTGGATAATTACATAGTGATACCAATAGCTGAATCTTATTGTCTATCACATAGAGCTTATCCGTACCTTCTCAACATGTTTCGTGGTATTATCTGCTTCTACAGGAGTATTTTTAGGGAAAAAATGATCTATAGAAAGACAATAATAATTATAAAGAGGAAAATACAACACAATATAATTTATATGGTTGGACATGAAGATCCAGATAATTGAGATGTATAGGGGCTCACCCATCACCCAAGGAGGTTGATCCATTATCTGAAGAAGATCCATTATCTGGATCTTCATGTCCAACCATGTAAATTATATTGTGTTGTATTTTATTCTTTATGATTATTATTGTCTTTCTAGTGATAATTTTGCTCTAAAAATACTCCTGAAGAATCAGATAATACCATAAAACATGTTGAGAGGATATGGATAAGCTCTATGTTATAGACCATAAGATTTAGCTATTGGTATCACTATGTAATTATCCACTACAGAGAGAGCGATTTTAGTGCCTTTGTCATAGTACAATACTGAGTATATCTTATTTGAATGATGTAATAAAATAATGTTTTTAAACTATACATGTGTATGTTGTCCATGCGGGTACCAATAAAGTCCAGACAGCCTCCAAATTCAACTTTTTTATATAAAATTGGTAACGTGATATTCCTAATGTCATTTTAGGCAGTGTCAATCCTTCAATCTTCCTATTAAAAAAAAAAAAAAAAAAGCATAAAAAAGCAACTATGTTAAATGTTAAGAAATTGCTACAGGACTTCAAGAGGAAGTAAAGTCTTCTTGTTTAATTGTACCTAGAGGTAAGCCTATTATAAGGCTTACCTCTAGGTACTGTAAATATTTCCTAAACTTGCACCGTTTAGGAGATATTTACTATATACGCCACCATCGACATCATCAGCGCATGAGCTCTGAAGGAACAGCCACCCGTGCCATTTCTTCAGGGCCCTGTGCTGTGACCGGCGGCTCCTGTGTGCATGATTGGGAGTGACGTCATCATGGCTCTGGCCAATCACAGCGCCGGAGCCTGTGAACCCGAAAGAAACACCGGGGAAGATGTCAGCTGCAGGGCTTCGTTCTAAGGTAAGTATTTCATAATGAGCTAGTATCGATACATACTAGATCATTATGCCTTTGTCTTACAGGTCTTTTTTTATCGGGTTTACAACCTCCTTAAAGTACAATAGACAAAACTTTTTTTTCATTATGGATAGAGCAAGAGAGGATGATAACCCCTGTCAGATTTTTTTTTGCCATCTGTGTCCCATTGTGGAGATTTCCCCTCACTTCCTGTTCCATAACCAAACAGGAAGTGAGAGGAAATCCCCGCAAATTTGGGGAATTCTTTGGGGACTCCCAGGTCACCAGAAATAGTGTCTCCATTGAAAGATTTCCCCTCTTTTACTTTTCTGGGGGCAACCCAAAATCTGGATTTTCTTTTACTTTCACATTTAATGATCATAGTAAACAGGACAAATAGAGAGGGTGAATCTCCCTAATGGGGGCACAGACAGCAATAAAAACTGACAGGGGTTCTAACCCCTCTCCACTCTATCCAAAACAAACAAAAAAAAGTTTTCCCTTTAGTTATACTTTAAGGACAATTTGATATAATGATTCTAAATAGGGCTTTCAGTTATAGGTCTTAGGGATAGTCACAACATACCAAAAACAAACAAACATATAATCTATTAATATAGACAAAAAGGAACTACATACATTATCATACTAGACAAAGATTAAAAATTGCTTTTCTTTATCGTACATCACAGGACACAGAGCCATTTATTATAATATTAACTACTTGGGTTATACGCCACCTATAGGTGAATGGACACTTGTAGACCAATCAAACAGGAAGTCCTCCCCTATATAACCCCTCCTTCACAGGAAGCACATCCGTTTTTTCGCCAGTGTCTGTCAGGTGGTGTTCACTGATGCATGTGCTCTTGGAGCATACTTGGAGGTTTGGACAGTTTTATTAAGAATCATGGACTTCAATCAGATCCATTCGAAAAAAGCTATCAGCCAAAATGGGTGGTAACCAGGCCTCATTGGAAGGAGAGAAGATTCCTCAAGGTTTTGCCTGTAATGCAGCCTTATAGCGCTGGACCCTGCGTTTTGGAATCCTGTGAAGTGTTTGTTCTGACCAAGGTGCTTTCCTACAGGGTGCTATACAGGTCCAGGGGAGTGGACCCCATATTAAGGGGGACCCAGTCTCTGAAGGTCTTTTATGACAAATCTCACTGTGATGGGTGAAGATTGGACTCCTGTTATGTTCAGAGTCCTGCAGCAGGAATGGTAAGTCTGCATTTTTGCAGTTTCTCTTTTTTTGAAAAAAAAAATAAGAGAGAGATATGACTGTTCTCCCGCTGGCCACTGGGAGCAGTGTGCTGTTTATTCATGCTATGTACTTCTTAGTCATGTGGGCTGCGGTTTCTCCTCCAGCCACTAGAGGGCGCAGGCTCACTCAGTATGCCCTATTTTTATATAGGCAGGAAGTGGAAGGGCGGCCATGATGCCATGTGGCAACAGGTTCAGCAGGCCCTCTGAGGATGATTGAACACCCTCAAAGCTAGGCAGCCTCGAAGTCCTGCAGAGATTCCACATCCCAAAAAGACTTAATCAGTGACATCGGCAACAGAGGCTTCATAGCTGGTCCAGGACTGATTAATTTTTCTAACAATTGAACAGTCCACGGAGTCTGTGCACAGACGCGTTCTATGATCAGTAATAAAATCTCCTGCAACACTGAATGCCACTGTCCCTGCAGAGCTGCATGAATCCCTGCTCCTGTGTGGTTCCTGTCCCCTAAACATACCAGCTGAAGCACTGCATGGCACCTTTTAGCCTGACTCTGGGAATAGCCCTTTGAACGCTTAGGGGGTACATGATGTTCCTAGGACAGTTCTGCAGAGGAGGGCATGGAGGTGGTGGAGGAGGAGGAGGATGAGGGGGTAGAGCTCAACAGGTCTGGCATCATCATTGTCATGAACAGGTGTGACCAGAACCGTGTGGTCTGCGACAGAGGACACCAAAACGTATATAAGTGAAAATATATAAATTTATTAAGGAAAGTGAGTAATATAATACAACCAACTCCAATATGACACAGTGCAATAACCAACCACAGACAGAGACCCACAAATAACAATAGACAGATAAGTGCAATAAATGGGAAATACCAGGTTCATAAACAATAGCCAGGCCAGGGTCATACACAGCAGATCAGCAGATGGACAGGGGATGTTCCAGAGACATAAACGTAAGCCAGGCCAAGGTCATACACAGGGAGATCAGCAGATGGGGTAAGGAACACAGGACAGGGAGAGGATGGATGGGTCAGACTGCAGGCAGGGATGCAAGGTAACAGGTGGGATAGGATAGGGTCCGAGACAGGGAGACAGGATCAGGTTCAGGGCACAGGATCAGATCGCTAGCAGGTCAGGAGGCAATGAAGAGATCAAGGCAAACATGTGAATGTTTGCCGGGTATTTATAGGCTTGTAATTGGCCTCAAGTGACACCTGATTGCAGGAGGTACTGTCTGCTCCACACTGCCAGGATCCATCCGCTGGTGGACGCCAGTACTGCGGCCCAAAGATGATATACTATTAACAGGGAAAAGCTCTCCTGACAGTTCCAAACTGCCAGGAGACACCTGCTGGTGGGCCTCAGTACTGCATGCCAAATAACAGGTATTACCAGCGGATGGAACATTTCCTGACAGTACCCCCCCTCAAAGGAGCGGCCTCCGGACGCTCCAATTGGTTGTAATTGTCCATAGTCTATGGTTTTAAGCAGAACAGGTGATGGCACAGCAGGCAAAACAACAGGTGATGGCACAGCAGGCAAAACAACAGGTGATGGCACAGCAGGCAAAACAACAGGTGATGGTACAGCAGGCAAAACAACAGGTGATGGTACAGCAGGCAAAACAACAGGTGATGGTACAGCAGGCAAAACAACAGGTGATGGCACAGCAGGCAAAACAACAGGGGGCACTTCAAGCTGGGCAGCAGGCATGGGCACTTCAAGCTGGGCAGCAGGCATGGGCACTTCAAGCTGGGCAGCAGGCATGGACACTTCAAGCTGGGCAGCAGGCATGGGCACTTCAAGCTGGGCAGCAGGCATGGGCACTTCAGGCTGGAGGGCAGCAGGCATGGGCACTTCAGGCTGGAGGGCAGCAGGCATGGGCACTTCAGGCTGGAGGGCAGCAGGCATGGGCACTTCAGGCTGGAGGGCAGCAGGCATGGGCACTTCAGGCTGGAGGGCAGCAGGCATGGGCACTTCAGGCTGGAGGGCAGCAGGCATGGGCACTTCAGGCTGGAGGGCAGCAGGCATGGGCACTTCAGGCTGGAGGGCAGCAGGCATGGGCACTTCAGGCTGGAGGGCAGCAGGCATGGGCACTTCAGGCTGGAGGGCAGCAGGCATGGGCACTTCAGGCTGGAGGGCAGCAGGCATGGGCACTTCAGGCTGGAGGGCAGCAGGCATGGGCACTTCAGGCTGGAGGGCAGCAGGCATGGGCACTTCAGGCTGGAGGGCAGCAGGCATGGGCACTTCAGGCTGGAGGGCAGCAGGCATGGACACTTCAGGCTGGAGGGCAGCAGGCATGGACACTTCAGGCTGGAGGGCAGCAAGCATGGACACTTCAGGCTGGAGGGCAGCAGGCACCCGGACATCAGGCTGGAGGGCAGCAGGCACCCGGACATCAGGCTGGAGGGCAGCAGGCACCCGGACATCAGGCTGGAGGGCAGCAGGCACCCGGACATCAGGCTGGAGGGCAGCAAGCACCCGGACATCAGGCTGGAGGGCAGCAGGCACCCGGACATCAGGCTGGAGGGCAGCAGGCACCCGGACATCAGGCTGGAGGGCAGCAGGCACCCGGACATCAGGCTGGAGGGCAGCAGGCACCCGGACATCAGGCTGGAGGGCAGCAGGCACCCGGACATCAGGCTGGAGGGCAGCAGGCACCCAGACATCAGGCTGGAGGGCAGCAGGCACCCGGACATCAGGCTGGAGGGCAGCAGGCACCCGGACATCAGGCTGGAGGGCAGCAAGCACCCGGACATCAGGCTGGAGAGCAGCAGGCACCCGGACATCAGGCTGGAGGGCAGCAAGCACCCGGACATCAGGCTGGGGGGCAGCAGGCACCCGGACATCAGGCTGGGGGGCAGCAGGCACCCGGACATCAGGCTGGAGGGCAGCAGGCACCCGGACATCAGGCTGGAGGGCAGCAGGCACCCGGACATCAGGCTGGAGAGCAGAAGGCACCCGGACATCAGGCTGGAGGGCAGCAAGCACCCGGACATCAGGCTGGGGGGCAGCAGGCACCCGGACATCAGGCTGGGGGGCAGCAGGCACCCGGACATCAGGCTGGGGGGCAGCAGGCACCCGGACATCAGGCTGGGGGGCAGCAGGCACCCGGACATCAGGCTGGAGGGCAGCAGGCACCCGGACATCAGGCTGGAGGGCAGCAGGCACCCGGACATCAGGCTGGAGGGCAGCAGGCACCCGGACATCAGGCTGGAGGGCAGCAGGCACCCGGACATCAGGCTGGAGGGCAGCAGGCACCCGGACATCAGGCTGGAGGGCAGCAGGCACCCGGACATCAGGCTGGAGGGCAGCAGGCACCCGGACATCAGGCTGGAGGGCAGCAGGCACCCGGACATCAGGCTGGAGGGCAGCCACCCGGACATCAGGCTGGAGGGCAGACACCCGGACATCAGGCTGGAGGGCAGGCACCCGGACATCAGGCTGGAACAGATCAGCTGGCGGGGAGGCAGGACTGGACACTGGCATGATGGTATGGGTTGGATTAGCTGGTGCGGAGGCAGGTTGGGTTACTGGCAGGATCGTTTTAGTTGGAAAAAACTTTTGTTTTTTCTTTGGCTTAGCCACTGAAGATCTGTAGGTGAGGGGCCCAGCAGACTGGAGAGGAAGATTGGGATATGGCAGAGAAGAGGTAACAGTAGCTGGAGGAAGTTCGTGTGGGTTTGCAGGCAGCAGGGAAGAGACAGGTGGGTTGAATGCAGGATAGGTACAGGGAGCAGAGACTGGATATGAGTATTTGGTTGGCAGCAGCGTATACTGATCTGCAACTGCGGTTGACATGGGTGATGGGGAAACATACATTTGGGTAGGCTGGTGTTTGGTGGCAGAGGTGGTTTGTTTGGCTAGAGCTGCTTGCGTCATGTCAGACCATGCTGAAAGTATAGGTTGTACAAACTGTGCTTTTAAACCTCCCTGTCTAACAAAAGACTGAGCAGACACAATGCACTCAGCAATCACCTGTGGGGAACAGGCTGAGTAGTGCTCACAAAAATCGTCTGGATCATCTTCAAAAAGCCAAACTAGGGAGACAACCTGATTCATATCAAAAGGAGGAGCGAAATCATCACGGCCCTTTGGAATACAGGGCAGGGCCAGCTCAGTACATAGCTTGATCAAAGGCTGTACCTCCCCAAACAATATATAACCCTGATCGACCAGGGAGTGAGCCAATCGTATAGTGGCAAACAACTGGTCACTAGACCATCCTTTCAAAGCCTGGCGGCAATAATCACCACTTTCAGATGCCAGCAGAGAAAAATAAATAACCTCATCGGCATTCATGTTTGCAACCAACTGAATCAAAATGGTTCCCCTGTGCAGCCACTTCTGGTCAGGGATGGCCTTGATCTACTGTCATGAACAGGTGTGACCAGAACCGTGTGGTCTGCGACAGAGGACACCAAAACGTATATAAGTGAAAATATATAAATTTATTAAGGAAAGTGAGTAATATAATACAACCAACTCCAATATGACACAGTGCAATAACCAACCACAGACAGAGACCCACAAATAACAATAGACAGATAAGTGCAATAAATGGGAAATACCAGGTTCATAAACAATAGCCAGGCCAGGGTCATACACAGCAGATCAGCAGATGGACAGGGGATGTTCCAGAGACATAAACGTAAGCCAGGCCAAGGTCATACACAGGGAGATCAGCAGATGGGGTAAGGAACACAGGACAGGGAGAGGATGGATGGGTCAGACTGCAGGCAGGGATGCAAGGTAACAGGTGGGATAGGATAGGGTCCGAGACAGGGAGACAGGATCAGGTTCAGGGCACAGGATCAGATCGCTAGCAGGTCAGGAGGCAATGAGGAGATCAAGGCAAACATGTGAATGTTTGCCGGGTATTTATAGGCTTGTAATTGGCCTCAAGTGACACCTGATTGCAGGAGGTACTGTCTGCTCCACACTGCCAGGATCCATCCGCTGGTGGACGCCAGTACTGCGGCCCAAAGATGATATACTATTAACAGGGAAAAGCTCTCCTGACAGTTCCAAAACTGCCAGGAGACACCTGCTGGTGGGACTCAGTACTGCATGCCAAATAACAGGTATTACCAGCGGATGGAACATTTCCTGACAATCACCATCAGCTTTATGGAGACGTGGGAGCACAACAAGCTACAGCACCGAGCCCTGCCCTACATCCTTTCGAGTTGCAAGCAGCATCAACCAGTGAACTAAATATATCATCCCTGCCCATGCTTGCTGGACCAAGTGTCAGCAGTAAGGTGGATTTTAGAGCTGACTGCCTTGCCCAACGATGCCAGTGTCAAGGCTGGGCTCAGCCCTTCCTTCTCTGAGCTGGCCGCTCAGCTGTCGTCTAATTGCCAGCTCCTATCTCTCCACAGTGAGTCACCTGTTGATACCCTGCTCATCAGTCCTGCCTACTTAAGCGTCCAGCCCAGATGATCTCTGCCTTCGCCTTGGTCACATCTCTAGAGACTCTCTCCTGTGTTCCTGTTAAAGACTTGCTTGGCTGTCATTCCTTCTGGCTCCAGATCCTGCTTGCTGCTCTACTACGCTCATCTCTGGCTCCCTGACGTTTTGGCTTGTCTGACTATCCGTTCCGTTTCCTGAACTCTGGCTATGTTCATTGTAATGCCTTTTGGCCTTTGTAACGCCCTGACAGTTTTCCAGGAATTTATTAATGGTGTCCTCCAAGATTTGTTGCAGTTATGTGTGGTGGTTTATCTCAACAATATCCTCATATTTTCCAAGTCCCTGGAAAGCCACCACACAGATGTCTGTCGCGTGCTTCAGAAATTAAGAGAGAACAATCTCTATTGTAAATTGTAGAAGTGCGAATTCCATTGTGAACAGGTTAAATTCCTGGGTTATGTCATTTCCACTTGTAGCACCCTCTACCAGAAAGTAGGTGCTAGTAAGGGTTGTTTTACTAGGTTTGTTCAGCACAGGCAAACTTAGGCAGGCTTATGCTGCAAGCTAGGCCTGTCTGCTTTCATCTGGGGGCTGGGAGTGGTTAGAGTAGCAGTGGGTGTGACCACCTGTGCTCCAGTCTGAGATGCCTCCCCTGCTTCCAGGGAGAATGTTCTGGAAGAGTGGAAGAGGAGGCTGGGCCTAGAGCTGGAGTGGCAGGCAACACATGTGGGAGCTCTGACCAATCCCTAACTGGCATTGGCAGGGGGCGGGCCTCCTATATATGCTGAGGTCACATGCTGCTGGGGAGGTGTAGTCGACTAGGTGATGTGAGGAATGGAGTGCTAGGCAGCCGCAGGAGCACACCCTTATCTGGGGGGGGGGGTGGGATTGCAGGAGGAGGCCCAGAGAGAACTGTGAGGGAACATTGCCTTTACACGGTCACTAGCAATGTCTCTGTCACCACACGGTCGGTGGCAGGGAACTCCTGGAGCAGAGGGGCAGGAGAAGCTGTCGGAACGCATGGTCCGGGAAAGTTCCTCATCAAGGACTCAGGGCTGGAAGGTTGGTGAGTGTTACCACAGTGGATGGCTGGAGGATGTGCCAGGGATTCTGTAATGGAACTCTGCTTCTACACGGTCACAAGCAGAGTCTTCAACATGCACACGGTGGATGGTGTAGAGTCCTGGATCAGAGAAGAGACTGTGGGGATGTGTGTCAAACCAGTGTGGCCGGGGAACACATGGTTTGCAAGTTTGACTGGCTGGGAGCAGTAGTCCATTTCCTAGAAAATAGACTTTAACCTACTAGGCCTCCGAGGAGAGGTTCTGCAGGCCTCAGGCCTAGTAGCAGCGAGTCACCAGAGCCAGTAGAGGGGCTTATTCAGAGTGAGTTCTTCATACCCGTTAGAAGAGGATGTGTTATACCCTAATGTAAATACAAGTTGTGCAGGAGGAAACCAAGTGTGCAAGGAGAAGCAAGTTTGGGCAGTCGTTGAAGAGAACTAAGACTATTACTTTTACACGGTCAAAAGTGATGTTTCTGTCCCTCCACAGTGACGGATGGAGAACTCTTAAGAACAGTAGTCTGCATGGAGATGCAGAGGGGGTAACAGTCTGTAGGGAGCTGTAGGAGAAGATTTCTACTTAGTCAAGTGTGCACATTCAATCTTCAGGCTCTAACTATGATCAAAGTATACTGAAACTGTAAATATGATGGCAATGATTAATTCTGTGGTCATCCCATATCCCAATCCCTATCCAAGTTGTACCCCCCAATAAAACAACAAAAAAACAAGTCTCGCAAATGACTGTTCATTGTCTCTGGAAAGGATGCATGAAGTCTGGCAGTGGGGTGATTTGGTGGATTGTTTGTCAGTAGTGCTAACACCATGGCTACACACTGCTGGTTTTTCGTTGGACCCAGAGAAACTTTCAGCAGTCCTACAGTGGACCCCGACCCAGCAATTTCTTGGCTTTGCCAACTATTATCGGAAGTTTATTCGTAACTTCTCGTCTCTGGTTGAGCCCCTGACTGATATGACCAGAAAGGATGGTAACCCACAGTGTTGGTCTCCAGAGTCAATTAAGGCCTTTGAGAGTCTCAAGGCTGCCTTTGTTTCTGCTCCTGTGTTGGCACATTCCGTTACCTTTTATCATTGAGGTTGGAGCTTCTGAGACTGGAGTTAGCGCCCTTCTGTCTCAACGTCCTACCTCTGAGAGTGCTATGCATCCTTGTGGCTACTTTTCCAAGAAATCATCACCTGCGGAGTGCAATTACGAGATTTGTGAAAAAAAAGTTGTTAGCGATCATTTTAGCCCTGAAAGAATGGGCTCCTCGAAGGTACTACTATCTCCTCAAAGGTATTACTGTGCTGGTTCTCATTCTTACTGACCATAAGAATCTCACATTCGTGTCTGAGGCTAAACGCCTCTCTCCCAGAAGGGCGCGATGGGCTCTTTTCTTGTCAAGTTTCAATTACATTGTCTCATTCTTACCCTTACTAAGAATGTAAGGGCTGACGCTTTGTCAAGACAATTTTCCTCCACTTCCAAGATGGAGTCGGTTCTGGTTCCTGTGATTCCTCCTGATCGTATTCTGGCTACGGTTCGCACCAGTCTCACTTCTCCTTGAAAACTATAATATAAAATAACACAAAAGGAAACTGTGAAAAATTTCCACAACTAAAGTGTGCAACAATAGGGGACTGGTTTCTCAATCTTCAACCAAGAGAGGGGAAGTAACGATGACCAGGATGAGCAGAAATAAACATTCAGATGAAGGAATGCATACTCTTACCGGATCTGTTGGACGCACCTACCATACGGCAGTGCATCTATAAGGCTTTGAGATATTGAATCTCCAATGACAACACCAAGCTGGATGGTCTCCTGTAATACCTAGTCTCCAATCGGCAGGAAGTATGGTATAGATGGAATGTGAAGATTCACAGAGCTTAACGAAGAATTTATTGAAGAAGTCAGCAATCAACAGCAACTGCAATCAACAGGTGGCCTGGAGCCGACCAAAAAACAAGAATGTTCTTTTTCGTGCCGATTGGAGTCTAGGGATTACAGGAGACCATCCAGCTTGGTGTTGTCATTGGAGATTCAATATCTCAAAGCCTTATAGACGCACTGCCGTATTGTAGGTGCATCCAACAGATCCGGTAAGAGTATGCATTCCTTCATCTGAATGTTTATTTCTGCTCATCCTGGTCATCGTTACTTCCCCTCTCTTGGTTGAAGATTGAGGAACCAGTCCCCTATTGTTGGACACTTTAGTTGTGGACATTTTTCACAGTTTGTGTTATTTTATATTATAGCTTTTGAGGTGTATTTACCTTATTTCATTCACTGTTTTCCATTGCACTCATCTTATCACTTCATGTGGTTGGATGCCTATAGGCATTTCATTACTTTTATCATTACTTTCACTATTAGCGCTGCACTTATTGTTTGTATTTGTATTGGACTTGGTTTGTTTGTGTGCTAGCAGCTTTTTTGTATATTTATTGGGTTTAGCGCAGTATTTTCACTCTTTCACTCACTTCTCCTTGGGTGACAAAATTCTTGCTGCTCAGGTTCATGCTCCTCCTGAGAAATCTTGTGACCGCTGCTTTGTCCCAGACAGTCTCCATACTGCTGTGCTCCAGACTTACAATTCTCTCAAGGCTGCTGGCCACCCTGGGAAGAATCAACTCTTTTGGGCCATTTCCCAACTCCCAGGGCAAAACAGTTATTCTTATGGTGGTTGACCGGTTCTTGAAAATGTCTCATTGTATTCCACTTAAGAAGTTGCCCACTTCTAAGGAACTGGCTTCCATTTTTGCTCGGGAGATCTTTAGTTTACATGGGCTACCCAAGGTGATTGTCTCGGACAGGGGTAACCAGTTTGTGTCCCGGTTCTGGCGAGCCTTTTGTGCACAGTTGGGAATTCAGCTTATGATAAAATAATAATAATGTGGTGCTTACTCAAAAAATAAATAAAATAAATGTATAGAAACAAAATCTTTGGAGATTCAAAAAGAGAAAGTCCAGGCGGATGATGCGTCTTAACAATTAATCTATCATCAAATTGTGTAACCACCTGCAAATCACAATTTTATTGTGATTTGCACTTTTAGTGTGATTTAGTTTCTAATTTATTTGTTATAGAAAGATATATATAATTGTTTTAAAAAAATTTTTTGGGGATTTTATTCATCTATTAGGAATCATTAACCCTTTATTAAGGGTTCACTGACTATTTATTTCTGGAGTGGTTTATCCTCTACTCATTAATTGCTGTAACATTGGTTTTGATAATCTCTGGTTACACAATTTGATGATAGATTAATTGCTAAGACGCATTATCCGCCTGGACTTTCTCTTTTTGAATCTCTAAAGATTTTGTTTCTATACATTTGTTTTATTTATTTTTTAGTAAGCGCCACATTATTATTATTATATCATATGCTTATTATTTGGTGTGCGAAAACCCTTATGTTGGCAGCTACGTTGCTAGATTTTTTATATAAAAAAAATGAATAAAAACCAAGCGCTGATGTGGATAGATATGTGTGATATAAATAAATTGTGTTTAAAAATATATATATACCAATATAGTTAGTGCTATGAAAAAATCAGTAAATTAAAGCTGCTATCAATATAGGGTGATCAGATAACCAAACAAATAGTACTAAGTATAAAATTGATGCGCTTTAAATAAATAGTGCACAATATGCTGCTGCGACTAAGCTTAAATCCAGGAAAAAAAATGCATACATGTGAATAAAATAAATAAATAATTATGGTGCTAATACATGTGTTAAAATTGCCAAAATAAATCTTCAAATTGGTGATGTGACGGTGAATATAAATAAAATAATAATGACACTCTGAGTACAATGTCCAGGCAGAGATAAATAGTCGGGGAAAGTAAAAATAATTAAACAGTTCCTTCCCTTAATCCAGATTGATTGACTCACTGGGTTAGATCGTTTGTATCAGGATATTTAGTTTTTCTTGCATCCCACTTTAGCCATAATACTGCTGGTGATTCGGCTCTCAGGATAAAGGTTTTATGCAAAGCAAGCAAAGAAAAAATAGATCATTGTGCAGTGAACTTACTAGATAGTACATAAGCAAAACAGGGACAAGAGATACGCTCACAAACTCCCGGTCTATTATAAGCATTCAAATATGCAGATTGCAGTCAGCCGCTGTGGATGAGGTTTCCCATAGAGAAACAGGTGCTGTTAACCTTCAGGTGTATTGCAGCACTAAACGTCCTAAGCTCCTCCCACGCGTTACATCACTGACACGTGACTTTTCAAGGATCAAGGATCACGTGTCAGTGATGTAACGCGTGGGAAGAGCTTAGGACGTTCAGTGCTGAAATACACCTGAAGGTTAACAGCAGCTGTTTCTCTAGCTATTTAGCTGTAAACTACCAATTGCCCTTAATAGAGATGCAAATGGCTCCCTCTATGGATACAGTGGAGGAAAGACAAAGCCACCCAGAGACAGGATGTGTGTCATTTGCAGAATTACCAGGTGAAAATTAAACCAAAATAAATTTTTGTTTTAGGTTTAGATACACTTTGATGTTGTAAAGGCTGAAGGTTTTCTACCTTCATACATTCTATGCATGAAGGTAAAAAACCTTCAGTATGCAGCTCCCCCTAATACTTACCCGAGCCAGATCTTGATCTGGCGATGTGCTCTCCTGGCTCTCTGTCTCCTCCTTGACTTAGAGACAGCAGTGGGAGCCATTGGCTCTCGTCTGCTGTCAATCACAGCCAGTGAGGAGGGGCTGAGCCCCGTTCTGTGTGTCACATGGACACACAGAGTGGGGTTCAGAAGGAATTACGCATGAGTGCCCCCATAGCGAGCGGTTTCCTATGGGGGGCACTCATCAGGGGGGAGGAGCCCAGAGTGCCGGCGGGGGACATGAGAAGAGGAGGATTGGGGCTGCTCTGTGCAAAACCCTTACACAGAGCAGGTAAATATGATAAGTTTATTATTATTTTTTTTTTTTAATTTAAGCCTAATATTACTTTAATAGCTTGTCTAGCTACCTCAATCAAAGGCTTTCCTCTGGGAATGCTCTTCTCAATGTTATCAAATTTTTGTGAATCAGACTAAAATTAGACTAAAATGATAAATAACATACACATTTAGTATCCTTGTATTCAGAACAAACTTGTTTAGAGCTTTTGTTAAAAATAAAATAATAATGACACCGTATATCATTGCTCATGCAAAGGACATATTTTTTTTAATTTAAGACACAGATCTTTTTAAAAGTTATGAGCAGTTGATTGAATTTTCTTTAAAATAGCAAGTAACCAGATCATTGATTAATATATAATAAGCCTTCATACAATTTTGCTAAAAGTTTATTAATTGACAGTTGATTAATTTGTCCTACAAATCTGCTAATACTTTATTCAATAATTAATTCATTATTATAATAATAAATATAGTTAAATATATGTTTATTGTTAGAATTTTACAGATACAGAATAGAAAGTGTATATACAGTATATTCCAAGGCAATGATATATCGGTAATAAGATAAGATTATAGTGTAGTATATATCGTATAGTCTAGTACACGGATATACTCAGACAATCCACAAAGTACAGTGCCTATGATGTTTAATCCATCATCCAAAAATGGAAAAAAAGAGTATGACACAACTGCAAACCTACCAAGACATGGTCACCTAAACTGACAGGCCGGGCAAGGAGAGCATTAATCACAGAAGCAGCCAAGAGGCCCATGGTAACTCTGGAGGAGCTGCAGAGATCCACAGCTAAGATGGGAGAATCTGTCCACAGGACAACTATTAGTGGTGCTCTCCACAAATCTGGCCTTTATTGGAAGAGTGGTAAGAAGAAAGCCATTGTTGAAAGAAAGCCATAAGAAGTCCCGTTTGCCGTTTGCGAGAAGCCATGTGGGGGACACAGCAAACATGTGGAAGAAGGTGCTCTGGTCAGATGAGACCAAAATGTAACTTTTTGGCCTAAAAGTAAAATGCTATGTGCGGCAGAAAACTAACACTGCACAACACCCTGAACACACCATTCCCACCATGAAACATGGTGGTGGCAGCATCATGTTGTGGGGATGCTTTTCTTCAGCAGGGACAGGGAAGTTGGTCAGAGTTGATGGGAAGATGGATGGAGCCAAATACAGGGCAATCTTAAAAGAAAACCTGTTATGCCCTGTACCCACGATCGGACATTGATTGGACATTCCGACAACAAAATCCATCAGATTTTTTCCGACGGATGTTGGCTCAAACTTGTCTTGCATACACACGGTCACACAAAGTTGTCGGAAAATCCGATTGTTCTGAATGCGGTGATATAAAACACGCACGTCGGGACTATAAACGGGGCAGTAGCCAATAGCTTTCATCTCTTAATTTATTCTGAGTATGCGTGGCACTTTGTGCGTCGGATTTGTGTATACAGGATCAGAATTTAAACTATCGAATTTTGTTGTCGGAAAATTTTATATCCTGCTCTCAAACTTTGTGTGTCGGAAATTGCAATGGAAAAAGTCAGATGGAGCCCACACACAAACGGAATTTCCGACAACATAATCCGATCGCGCTTTTTCCGTCGGAAAACCCGACTGTGTGTAAAGGGCATAAGGGTTTGCAAAAGACTTGAGACTGGGGCAGAGGTTCACCTTCCAGCAGGACTACGGCCCTATACATACATCCAGAGCTACAATGGAATGGTTTAGATCAAAGCATATTCATGTGTTAGAATGGCCAAGTCAAAGTCCAGACCTAAATCCAATTGAGAATCTGTGCCAAGACTTGAAAATTGCTGTTCACAGACGCTCTCCATCCAATCTGAGGGAGCTTGAGATATTTTGCAAAGAAGAATGGGCAAAAATGTCCCCATCTAGATGTGCAATGCTGGTGGAGACATCCCCAAAAGACTTGCAGCTGTAATTGTAGTGAAAGTATTGAGGGGGGTTGAATACAAATGCACGCCACACTTTTCACATATTTTTTTTTCATCAATAAATTTTTATTGTTTATAATATAACATAAGAAGACAATGTAGACATTGTACATCGTATACAAATCATCGCAGGTTGTTGGAAAAAAATAAAATAAAATGCAATAAAATGAAATAAAGTACAGAAACATTTTTATGAAACTGTTAACAGGAAAATTTGTTCTGATGCTATTATAACATATATAGGTTGTCCTGAGACCGTAGGTTGTCACTCCCCCAGGAACCCCCAATGGGATCTCTTTTGTTACCTGAGGGAGGATTGAGAGTAGCCGTTAACGTAGCCTATATTTGGGCATTTTTGGAACCATGGAGTCTGACTTACTGCTAAGTCATGACTGAGCGAATTGCAACTTAGCCATTTAAAAGGAACTTCACAGCTCCACTTTTTTTTCACATATTTATTTGTAAAAAATGTTGAAAACCATTTATCATTTTCCTTCCACTTCACACTTATGTGCCACTTTGTGTTGATCTATCACATAAAATCCCAATAAAATACAGATATATGTTTGGTTGTAACATGACAAAATGTGGAAAATTTCAAGGGGTATGAATATTTTTTTAAGGCCTTGTATGTACCAGTTTAACCAAAATACAGATGGAGTGGAATGGAATTCCAAATGTAAAGAATTGACATAATAAATAATCAAAATAATGACTTTATTAATAAAATATTTGCCCAACATTCTTTAATTTTTTCAAACATTTTGCTCATGATTTGTAAAAATGTTTTCAGTATTTTATCAAATCCCTTATTCTTTTTTGTTCACATTTTTTATGGCACGTCCTACATATATGTGGGTCCCTGCCTTCTAGCGGGTGAAGGGTTAACCCATATATATGTTGATGTTGCTACACCCAGTTAACAGTAAGAAGTGGAGATCCTCAGGGCGCTTCCTAGTGCACACTGTCCACACTGCAGCATCTATTCAAAGTGGGCCTCTACGTGGCAGCCAGGAAAAAGGGCTCCTTTATGAACAACTCTCCTCTGTATTGCCAGGATGGCAGGCTTCCAAATTTCTCAATGAGCTTCCCAGTTTGTGTAAAAACCGCGAGGTCTCCAGGTGGCCAACGGCAAATAGATAAACAGAACAGATCTGCACAGGGCCACTTAGTAAGAAAGGAGCTCTACTGTGTATGCTCAGACTGGCTTGTACATCATGGAGCGCGATCCATACATGGCACAGCGATTAATGCTCTCTTTATGAATTTATTCTTGTTAAATGACTATTCAGTTACAGTTGCAGCTATCCCATTTTATACTGCTAATGTACTGTAGACTGGAATAAATGGACAGAAGTACAACTTTCCAGAGTGTGGAATAAAATAAAGTGGAGTGCTCCAGACAGAACACAAAATTCAGTAAGGATTATGGAAAGAATCTATTTGCTTGCATTTGCCTTTTGTTTTTAATACAGAATGATTTTCCATGCATTGAAGACCATTCTAGGCTCCCTCTCCCTTGGAAGCAGGGCCAGGATACGGGGCGGGCAGGAGGGGTGACTGCCGTGGGCACTGTGGTATCATGTTGGGTGGGGGTGCTAGGAGTTCGGGGGGTTGGATTTGTGTTAGGAAGTGGAATTTGAAGGGGCAGCAGGGGGTAAGAATTGTTCCAGGTGTGAAAATTTGGAGGGGGTGGGGTGTGGTAGGAGTGGTGGTTTAGCGGGATTTGTGTTGAGAAGAAAGATGGGGAAGAGGATTTGTGTTAGGAGGGGGGAATTGTGGGGTTTCTGCTAGAATAGGTGATATGGTAGAGGGGGAGGGGAATTGTGCTAGAAGGGGAATTTTTTTGGGGGGGGGGATAAGTTGTGCTAGTTGGGATGATTGGGGGTGGGTATTTTTTGCTAGAAGAGGGCGTTGGGGGAGAAGGAGAATTTGTGCTGGGAGGGGTATTTAGAGGGGGAGGAAGAGCATGTGTACTTGGAGGGGTAATTTGAGGGGTAGAGGATTTGCTTTAGGAGGGGTAAAGGGGGGGGGGGGCATTTGTGTTGGGGGATGGAGGGGAAAAGATTTGTTCTTTTGGTGGGGTTTCAGCAGGCAGGCGGATTTGTACTAGGAGGAGGGGGAATTTATGCTTAGATGGCAAGCATACAGATTAGTGCTCAATTTTTTTTTGGGGGGGGGGGGTGATTTGTACTAGTAGGTATGATAGGGGGTTATTTGTGCTTGAAGGGGAGTTGGGTGGGAATATGTGTTGGGAGGGGGGGTTTGGAGGGGGTAAAGAGGATGTGTACTTGGAGGGGAAATTTGAGGGGTAGAGGATTTGCTTTATGTTGAGGGGATTTGAGGGATGGCAGGGCAAAGATTTGTTATTTTAGGTGGGATTTCAGTAGGGGGGTGGATTTGTACTGGGAGGAGGGAAAATGTATGCTTAGGGGTAAGTAGTTTAGTGCTCAATTTTATTTTTTTTTGGGGGGGGGGGGGGTGGTTTGACATGTTCGCATTTCAATCTAGCAGCAAAGCATCAACAAGGTTGTGAAAGTAGAAAATGAATCCCTGCACTGAAAAATTAGCTGATCTGAATGCATTCTCTCTTGAGAAGATCAAGAGACAATGCACAGGTTCTTGGGCACCACTATCTTCTCTATTTGGTCCATAGTTTTTATTTTCAATCATTCTGTCATGCCACTGTATCAAACATTTAGACACATATATTTATATTTGATATAGCTATTACCTTGGATGACACTATAGGATGGACACATTTTGGTTTTACACATTCTGTGTTTACCTCTCACCTGTGCACCCCCTTGGGTCTCCTCCGGTCCATCACCTACAGCTCCCAGGCCAGACATTTTTCTGACTGTCACTATCTGGGAATGTTGCTACAATACTCTGTCTCAGCTGATTTGTAAGTATGGGGTCCTTTATGGTGTCCCCTAAGACTTGAAGGATATTATCTATTATTATCATGTGTTATATATTCTCAAAAACTCATGTTTTATTTTATAGACATGGTCTATGTGCATCCACTGCTGAAGCAGTGAGTGGTAGCTCACGAAACACGTCAAGTTTTTAAGATGCCCTGTCTCAAACATTTACTGTCATTTGTAACTTACCATGAATCGGCTTGGTCTGTTGTATTTGCATCCAATGTAACATGATGATAAGTTAATGATAAATAATGATAACTTACCTTTAAATAAACCCATTTAACATGTCTAATTTGCATTCTATGGCCATCTGTGGTACACCTTGTTTAAAGTCCCAGGGCACAGTTCTGTCTTTGTATGTATGGTTGTTGGGGATGGAGGTGCACCACTGGTGACACCGGACTACTTTTATAATTTTTTATTATTTCTCTCTTGAGAAGAGGTGAGGTGAATAAGGGGGATATTATCACAGTGTATAAATGCATAAGGGGGGATATGTTCACCATGTATAAATACAGTACATAGGTGTTCTATATAGTGAACTTGGTGTGGGGTCATTCACATTATTGTCATCACAGAGGACAAGGGGTCACACTTTACATCTAGAGGAAACTAGATTTAACCTCCATGTATGGAAAGGCTTCTTCACAGTAATGCCCTGTACACACGATAGGATTTTCCGTTGGAAAATGTGTGATAGGACCTTGTTGTCGGAAATTCCGACCGTGTGTGGGCTCCATCACACATTTTCCCTAGGAATTTCCGACACACAAAGTTTGAGAGCTGCTATAAAATTTTCCGACAACAAAATCCGTTGTCGGAAATTCCGATCGTGTGTACACAATTCCGACGCACAAAGTGCCACGCATGCTCGGAATCAAGCAGAAGAGCAGCACTGGCTATTGAATTTCATTTTTCTCGGCTGTACGTCACCGCGTTCTTGACGTTCGGAATTTCCGACCAACTTTGTGTGATCGTGTGTATGCAAGACAAGTTTGAGCCAACATCCGTCGGAAAAAATCCCATGGATTTTGTTGTCGGAAAATCCTATTGTGTGTACAGGGCATAAGAGCTGTGAAAATGCAGAATAGATTCCCTGAAGAACTAGTTTTGACCATCTCAGTAGATTGTTCAAAAAAAGTTTGGATGTATTCTTAAATACACAAAATATAACTGGATATTAACATTTATAAGTAATAAAACCAGAGGTAGTTAATGCAGGGAAAATCCAAAGCAAATGCTCATTCTCGTTCACTAAATGCTAATTCTTTTGCATGTGTGCCTGGCTTCAGTGCTGGATTGTCTTCAGCTTTGGTCCCTGTGTTCCTGATTCTAGTCCATGTCTGCTAACCTTGTTCCTGACCCTGCTACATCTGACACCTCTCTTGGATCACCCCTGCCTGCTGTATCTGCTTCTCGCTTATGTTACTGACCCGGCTTGGCTATATGAATACATCTCTGCTTTCTGATTTGGTACCCCATCGCCATCACGTTACCGTCTTCTGCCTGTCCCCGACCTTGAGCTTGATCCTGGTTCTGCACCTGTCTGCATGGTCCCCGCTGAACAAGGCTTGTGTCTGCATGGTCCCCGCTGAACAAGGCTTCCACCACTGGAAGGACTCCTGTCACTCCAAGCTACAGCTTACTCCTACAGCTTCCAGACACCTGTGCCCTTCCACTGCCCTAGAAGGCCCCGTCTCCACTACCAGGGGTGCTTGGACGGGAAATGAGCCAGAGGCCACCCTCATCATTTTGGGCTCCACAGTCACTTAAATTAACTTAGAATGGCTTGTGTGGCAAGTTGCCATAGGATATGCACATAGACAAACATTCCATTTGTATGCGAGGGCCATTTTTGTGCTTTTACATTCAATTTCTTTTTCACATTTCAGATTGCAAGAAAAATGTCTGCCTGTGTCCATGTTCTTTTCCTGGAGTATCCTGTAATTTTGTTCATTATGGAGATTTGTGTTTTGTTAGCACTGTTATGATCCACATTGAGGATGTGCATTGCTTTTATAGGAACAGAACTCTGTGTGTGAGTTTTGGAATAGTAAATATAGTGTCGGTTTTATGTAAGCTAATGGCTTGCTTGGTCCGTAGTGTTGCTCTGTTTTCAATGGTGTGTTATGCACAGTATACTAATTACACTGGAGTAGTTAATGTGACTCAACAGTCGCTCATTATGTTCTGAAGTGGTTGTCTTGCTTTGTACATCAAATAGAGAGAACAGGAATATAGTGGTGCAGGCAGACCATCAGAAATGGAAGCGCCAAGGAGTATATAAAAAAAATCTTATTCGTGTTATATTATTTTTGTCTGATTTAGGAAAAGAATAATACCACTTTAACACCTCTGTTCCCATTTATGTTATTTTTACATTTGCGGTGCTTTCCTTTCTCTGCTAATTATGTGGGCGGGGCCAGGAGTATGTTATTTAAGTAAGCAGCACACACAGTCCAGGCAAAGTTACACAGTTGTTATATTTGAAAGGTTGCAGATTTTCTTTAGAGATAAGAAGAACGCTTATAGAACACAGTACTAGTACAGATTCTGTTGTAACAAATGGGAAACAGACAGGCATTTGAACTCAGTACCACTTTAGCAACAAGCTCAGTATCAGGTGCAGCAACAGGCTCAGTAACAGGTGCAGCAAGAGACTCAGTAACAGGTGCAGCAACAGGCTCAGTAGCAGGTGCAGCAAGAGACTCAGTAACAGGTGCAGCAACAGGCTCAGTATGAGGTGCAGCAACAGGCTCAGCCAAGTGCCACATATGTGGTCAATAGGGCAGAGGATGGGGATAGCGGGACATAGGACAGGGTCAGCAGGGCAGAGGATGGGTTCAGCAGGGTATGGGACAGGGGTCAGTAGGGCTGAGCATGGGATCAGTGAGGCAGGGATGGGGTCCACAGGGCACAGGATGGGGTCAGTGGAGCATAGGACAGGGTCAGTAGATGTGAAGGAATCTCTGCATGGATCAAAAACTAAACACAGAGCACCACTCCAAGTGCTGCATTAAAACTAAACAACCAGTTAATTAAAGAAATGGCAACTTACATGTAAAAAAAAGGATTGCGCTTGTCATTCCCACCTGAGGTCGGGGGGATCACAGCACAGAAGAGATCTGTAGGGTCCAGAGCATACACTGCTCAGTCAGGAGAAGGATTGCCAAACAGACCACTTTGATCCGGGAGCCCGGTGCCTCCTGTAGTCATTGGATGCCAAACACCAGCGGTCGGGGGGTAATGTCAGGGCCTGAGGCAGGAAGGAGGGGGGCTAACGTGTTTCAGAACCACCAAAAGGTCCTTTTGATTCTGTACAACGTTGTTATTTTCATTGCTTTTGTGAGTATGTACTTGTTTACCTTTTAATAAAATGCTTTGGATAATGTACTAGGTCTTTGCACCATTTTGTTTTATTGTTTTGTGTAGTTACAAGATTCCCGGAGGAGAGCAGCATTGGCTTAATGCACTAGTCCAGTCTGAGAATTGATGGTCACCACCTGCAACAAGCAGTCTATCTGATCTTTATGGAATCCCCTAGCGTTGTGGGGTCAACTCGTTATCTTAATGAGTCAATCAGCGGTATCTGACCCTCCTCGAACAGGAACCTCTCCCTATCACTAATCATTATCCCGGACAAATGGGTTCCTTTCTCAACTCTATCCACTCGCAAATGTGTGCTAAATGCAGCAGGGCACTGCTATTTTTTTTTAGCACTGTCCCAACCTAAATTGGACAATAGAAGATTGGAAAAAAACATTGCCTGGTCTGATGAGTCTCGATTTCAGCTGCAACATTCAGATAGGTAGGGTCAGATTTTGGTGTAAACAACATGAAAGCATGGATCCTTCCTAAATGGTATCAATGGTTCAGGCTGGTGGTTGTATAATGGTGTGGGGGATATTTTCTTGGCACAGTTTGGGCCCCTTAGTACCAATTGAACATCGTTTAAACCCCACGGCCTACCTGAGTATTGTTGCTGACCATGTCCATCCCTTTATGACTACAGTGTCCCCATCTTCTGATGGCTCCTTCCAGCAGGATAATGCACCATGTCACAAACCTCAAATCATCTCACCATTGGTTTCTTGAACATGACAATGAGGTCACTGTACTCCAATGGCCTCCACAGTCACCAGATCTCAACCCAATGAAGCATCTTTTGGATGTGGTGGAAGATTCGCATCATGGATGTGCAGCCGACAAATCTGCAGCAACTGCGTGATGCTATCATGTCAATATGGACCAAAATCTCTGAGGAATGTTTCCAACACCTTAATGAATCTATGCCACGAAGAATTAAAGCAGTTCTGCAGGCTGGGTCATACCCAGTACTAGCAAGGTGTACCTAATAAAGTGGCCGGTAAGTGTATATATACTCTAAATTCAGCAGAGCCAGTTGGTATTGCACTCAGCACGCACCAAATGTAATGATAAAGTAATTTTCAACCTTTTTTATAGTTTTGTGATTTTTTTTCTTATCTATTTATTAGCTGTTCACAAATTGACTGCCCATACTCCCGCAAACAGTTTCCTCTAAATCAATAGATTACAAAAAAAAAATCAGTTTAATATAATTACATTTGATTGAAGTCTAGTATTAGAAATAGACATAGAATTATCCAGGATGCCGCGTATTTCATATAGCAGTAAATAACAGCATACAATAAAAGTGCTTGTATTTTGTGTGTATGTGTTTGGTTTCTAATTGTGCCAAATCTTTTTATTTTGTTGTTTAAACTGTTATTAGAAATAATGTGTTATATTCACAAATTACAATATAGACTATCCCTAAGGCTAGGTTCACACTTCTGCGTGTGGCTATGGGAATCCCAGTAATTCCCAGACCTGCAACCACCCTCTATAAGTAAGGCTTTGGCTGAAAGGTGTTGGTGTGTTCCTGGTGTGTTCCTGCCCTGTGACCAATAAAGAATTGATGCAATGGATATTACCGAGTAGCTGGCTTCATCATATTAAAGGATTATTGCTATATTCCAAAGACACTTGGGCCAGAGCACCGGTTCCCAGTCTTCCAGGTGATTTGCAGTAGAGCGTGTTTTCTTAGTTGGACTATGGTTGGATTTTAGTTATCTGCCAAACTAAACCCCTTTTATTATGCTGTCCCCTATAATTACAGGCCTTTGTGGCAAACATTTCCAGAAATTTCACATGATCTATAATCATGTTATACGAATGTTGACTATATATATAATTCTCCTTTCCTAATAGTATTTTTGCCAAACCAAACCGTTTGACACCCTCCTAAACTTACGTGGCCTTCCCAGAAACCAAGGTCTTGGCTCAAGTATACGTAGCTTGTAGTGAGAATAGACAAGGAAAGGGTGTTTGCTTTGTTAAATTAAGATTACTTGATAGCATATGAAGATGTGGGCTGGGGATGGGTGGTCAAAAGCAGGGCCGGGACGAGGGGTGGGCAGAAGGGGAGGCTGCCCTGGGCACAGCGTGTATTGTAGGGATGAGAGCCCCACAAGTTCCTTCTACTATAAACAAAGAAACAGCAAGGTACGCCAAACTAAGTGTAGTAGTAAAGTCAAAGGGGGATTTATTCAAAAACAGCCAAATGGCTACTCACATGAAATTGAAGATGAAAGAGCATTGTAAAAGAAGTCTTTGGTCACTGTAGGTGGTGTGTGAAAATGTAGCGCTAATAGTGAAAAACAGTAATAATAAAAAAAACTGTGCAAACTCAAATATATAGCAATATGAGTCCCATCTATGTGAAAATAAAAGAACAACAAAAAAGTCCCAAGTGAATCAGTCCAAACAAATGGCGGGTTCACCCCAACAAAATGGCTGTTCTCGTAAAACAGGAAATGATGAGCTGAGTATGTAAAACATCCGAAGAAAGTGTGACATCCAAAGTAGAATAAGAATGGAACCAGTGAACCTGGATGTCAGCGACATCAGGTCAGTCAGTCATGGATATCCAGATCAACGGATCAGCAGGAATGGTCCAAGGGGTCCAGAAAGGTCCAGAAATCTCACGGTGGGGTCTCGATGATAGCGACAGCCACTGAGCCGTGAGTGACCAGGTGGAAAAGGTCAAACTCACATCCCGGAGAGTATGTAAAGAAAAGAAGGGGGCTTCCAATGGTGCAGATCAAAAAAGGGCTTGGTTTCATGCTCTTCATATTGCTTTTATTTGTGATCACAATTTATCCTGTATGTTGGTTTTTGGGACTTATTTGTTGTTCTTTTATTTTCACATAGATGGGACTCATATTGCTATATATTTGAGTTTGCACAGTTTTTTTTTATTATTACTGTTTTTCACTATTAGCGCTACATTTTCACACACCACCATGCCACAATTAACTGAAAAAAAAATCTTCTGGTAAGAGTTGCGCTCCTTCCACTTTAGGCTGTATAAACAGGAAGATCCTTCACGAAAACATCTGATGGACCTTGTCCAATCTAATGTTATAAGATGCTGATATGAACTTTTGCTGACTTAATTGATAGACAAATGTATGGCAGGTGCCCCAGAGGGTTTGTTCTCTTTACTCCAGATGAATAGAAAAAGATCTGATTGGAAAGTCACAATTTTTTTTATATTTACAAGAATTTTAAATACAATAAAGAATTAGAGGCTTGAGCTCAGTAACATCTCTGGGTTCTGAGAATTATGTTAAATCTGCTGTCTTTAGTCATAATCACCTAACCTTACAGCAGCTGTGAATGTCCATCTAGTAGCAGATTTAGGAATCCAGCATCCTTCAAAGGCTATAGTTCCAGAATAAAAAGAGAAAGTGTTATAGGCAATGCTTTTTTCAGTGGGAACGTGGTAGTCCTCAGTGCCAGCACCTCTAGGATTGGCATGTAAGTACTGCAAGGGGTGCAAGGGTGCGCTTGAGGGCCTATTATTCCTGGCTGCTGGGGGGTCTATTATTGCTGGGAAGGTCTATGGTAGCCGGTGGAAATCTACTATTGAGGGGGTATATTTCTGCTGGCTGCTGGGGGATCTATTGTTGCTGGGTTGGTCCATTGTTAATGGGGAGAATCTATTGTTACTGGAGGCGATCTAATGTTGCTGGGGCATTTATACGCTTTTTATTGACCACATCCAAAATTTGCGTTTTTTCACGAATTTCAGGGAGGGGTCAGCTGTATTGCACACTTATCGAAATGTATCCAAAATGTGTTAGATAATTATTATTTTTTTCGGGTACACAGTTTGCATAAATTACTATGCCCCACTTGAAAAATACACAGAGGAAATAGAAGACCTTCTCTTGGAGATGTGTCAAAAAAGCCAGGGCAGGAACTATCAGCTGCATTATGAGTGTAATGCCTTCAGTATTTTCCCTTAATAATGCATATGATTTCCCTTGAAGAGGACCTAGTTCAGTACTTCATACAGCATATATTATAGAATAAAATGACGCAAGATAATAAAAGATGTATTTGGCGGCAACCACACATAGCTGGAAAGTGACACAGATCTTTCATATTCAGGATAAGGAGTCTGCACATATAGACTAATCTGAAAAATGAACTTGAGATAATGTTATGTGCAATTATATAGACTATGAAAATTATTTACATTAATAAGTTACTTTTAAATTATTATTACTCAGGAAGGAGGTGAGCATTGGTGTGCGTAGCCTATTGCATTAGGGTGTGCACCCCAGAGCACAAATATACATGCGTATACATCAGCAGAGCAGTGGGTGGTGTCAGTAGAGCAAGATTGGTGTCAGCAGGTCAGTGGACGGTATCAGTAGTTTATTATTTTTATCTTTTTTTTTTTTAAATTGTACAATATTATTATTATTATTTTTTTTTACAATATTATTTTTTATCACTTTTTACAATTTTGTTAGGAGCCTCATTATGTGGCTTTGGCGAAATATCAAGGGTCTAAACAGACCCTGATGTCTCACTTTTTTTGCGACAGAGAAAGAAACTGAGGACAGAGATTCCCCAGTCCCTTTCTCTGCAGCCTGCAGTAAACATAGTTACTCTGCTTCAGTTAAGAATAAAGACAGGAGCTATCAGTACAGATCACTCACTGTGTTCATTCAGAAAAGGAAGGGGCCAGTTAATGACATATTTACCAACCCCTTCCCTGCTCCTGAGAGGAGAGGAGGGAAGCTGGCAGCACTACAGGTAGGAGACAGGAAGCAGGGGGAATCAGTAACTCACGGGGTGATTAGGGTGTGCCCAGGCACACCCAGCATACGCCTATGGGGAGGGGCAAGTACAGAAGTTCATTGTGAAGAGATTCCCCTAAAGTGGTATTAAACCCAAAACCAATATGTAATGCATTGCTGCTTACCAATCATTAGATGGGGTGGCTGCATTTTTCTTTTTTTCTTTAGGCATTTTCCCTTCTGTTTTCACCTGGTGATCTGACCAGTAACACACCTCCTTTATTAGTGAGACACAACTCTGGACAGCAGCATTGTTAATCTGGGTGGGAGTGTTAGGGTTTGCAGCTTTAGATACACTAAACCCTAGTACACAAAGGCCAAATGTCGGGCAGCATAGGCCGGTTCAATCGAAACCTGCCGACATTCGGCCCGTGTGTATGGCAGTCGGTCCGAAGGCTCATGACCGGAAAAGGTCTGCCGACCGGCTCCCAGTCTCCGATCTTAGCCAATGGCTGCGAGTGCTGACCAGAGTGTTCTGGCGGGGGGGGGGGGGGGGGTGCCCCCCTGTGAGAACACAATAGCTCAGCAGGGAAGATCGCTGTACTGACGTCAGATTATTAGTACAGTGGCTCCGACCTGAGCTGTCAGGTTTTTTTTAGGGTTGAATGAAAACAAAACTAGAGATGTGTACGGGGCTTAAAGTGTTTGTTACCCCAACACTTTATATTCCTGATATGTGCCTGCTGTACCATGTACTTGTTTGAGAAAGTATCCTGTTCTCTTTGTATTGCTTCCTTTATGTGAAATCCCTGGTGTTCCTGCCAGTCCCTCTGCTTTCCCATTAAAAACTGACCACACTAAGCAGGAGAGAACATTGTAGTCAGTTCTCTAGCTATGCTGGGAACTCAGCCTGCTCTCCTCCAATAATCAGACTTGTCCTAGCAGCTATTCACTGGGAAGCTCAGTGTACTGCGGCTTCTCCTCTTTCTTCTGTTGTTTACATCTTTATTCACCCTGTCAGTACACCTTTGCATTCTAAAACCCATGCTAACCTCTGCACCCCAAACTGCCCCCATCCTCTCCACTATACTCTCCCTCCTCTTTAACTCTACCTGCCTCCTCTGCTCATCTTTGCACCCACCTTCCTTACCTACATACATCCCCTCCTTGCTTACCTGAGCACCCCAAACTGTAATTCATTCTCTGCCTACCTCTGCACACCCCACACTACCCTCCGCCACTATTTACATATGAATGCCACCGCTATTTACATATCAATGCCAGCATTTACATGTAAACACAGGGTCTGCAGGTGATTTATCTGTACACAACAATAGGGCAGAGCTGGGCAGCATTAGTAACAGAAATTCACACTGAGATATCAGGACAGCACAGGACTAAAACCTCAAGGGACAAGGGAATTTAACCTGCGATAGTTGGCAAGTGTGAGGCAGCTGCTTTGGGCCCCACAACAATGACAGGGCCCAGGGCAGCTGCCCCTTTTGCCCTGCCTTAAAGACAGCCCTGGATGGTATCACTGGCTCTGTCCACCCTCTATGTTCTGCTCTGCTTCCATAGCTTGCCACCGAACATCTTCCAATGCACACTCTGTGCTCCCTGCTTGCCAAGCTATGGAAGCAGAGCAGAACATAGAAGGCGGCATGAGCCAGTGATACCATCATTCAAGGAGGAGAGGAGCAGTGGAATAAAGTGGATTGTACTTAGTGTCCCCATAAAGGGAAAGAGTGTTTGGTGATTGCTGTAATATGCAGGTCATGTAAAGAAGGTGGGAGCACTATTGTGGTAGGGTGGTGGACATGAGGTGGATTTTTGGAGTGAGCATTGGTAAAATTGTTTCGATTTGTTTTTTTTTTTTTTTTTAATCCACATCAGCGAAGATTTTCCTGAGAGACATTATTTCAACTTTATATGTCAAACTTTATCTCTTCTCATTTTTCACATCATTGTGGATTGTTTCCGTCCCATCTTTGTTATTTTCCCTTCAAGGGTATTATTTAATTATTTTAAAAACCAACGACGAATCACCGCCTATAGATATGAACCTATTATTATCTTATTCTCTCTCAATCCCTCTCATTTCCCCCCTCCCTCCCCCATCCCCTCCCTTGTGTCTGATCCAATTCCCTTTTTTTTTTTTTTTCCCCCTAAATTATTTATTTTATCAACTTGGCTCTGCACCCATTCTTACTTTCATCTTGTCTAAATAAATGTCTGAGACTTTGTATTTTTTCCAAATTTCCCATTTTCTATTATCCCTTTTCTCTCCTCCTTCCATTTTGTAGTAATAATCTATTTCCTCTAACCAATTTCTTATATCTGGTTTTCCACTTTTTAGCCAATTCTTAGGAATCAAGGCCTTAGCCGCGTTCAGGAGGTTAGATACTATTGATTTCCTATATTGTTTCTTGGGTATATTATAGACATGGAAGAGGCAAGTCCAGATGTTTTGTTCTATTTCTTCTTCAGTTATTTCCTTTATGTTGTTTAATACTTCCTTCCAATACTCCATTATTATTGGACACTCCCACCAAATGTGTGTGATCGTTGCTATTTGACCACATTTTCTCCAACACAGAGAGGTTTTGTCTTGTTGGAATTTGTGTAGTCTTACTGGGGTCATATACCATCTTGATACTAGTTTATAGTTCATTTCGATAGTCTTCATGTCCCAGGCCTTATTGTATCCCGTTTCTATCATTTTTTCCACTTTTTGGTTATCTATTTTTAAGTTCAGTTCTTTTTCCCATTGTTTTATAAATTCTGGTCGTTCTTGTGCTTCCAAATCCGTCAGTGTACTATAGATTTTTGATGTTCCATTTTTCAATGGTATTTCATTGCTACATAGCTTTTCCAGTACCGTTAGTTTCGGTTCATCTCTCAGTGGATGTGGTATTGTGCTTACTAAGTGCCTTAATTGAATGTGGTTCCATTCATTCATCTTCCATCCATTCATTTCCTCTAATTCCACTCGTGTTCTTATTTTGCCATTTCTAGTGATATCTTTTAATTGTGGGTTACATATTCCTTGGGCTCCAAATATTTCCTTCCCAGGGGTGAAGTAGTTCGATCCTGTGAGTGCTATTAGTGGTGAATTGTATTTCCATTCATTCTTTAGGTAGATAGTGTCCCAAATTTTAAATACATTTTTTGTTATTTCGTGTGTGTCTGTGTCCAATGTTCTAAATTTCGGTGGAATCCAAATATTCTTGTGTAATGTGACTCCGCTTATTGTGTTTTCCATTTCAACCCATTTTTTTTCATTTTTCTCATTTGTCCACTCCAACATTCGTGTTAGGACTATGGCTTTATAGTACCTGCTTATGTCTGGAGCAGCCAGACCTCCATGTTCCTTTTTCCTTGTAATCAGCGTGTATTTGATTCTTGGTTTTTTATTACACCATATGTATTTTATCAAAAATGTTTTGATTGTTTTAAAAAAGCTCTGGGGGATCTTAATTGGTAACATCTGTATTTTATAATTTATTTTGGGTAGTATCATCATCTTGAACATATTAATTCTTCCAATCCATGAAAGTGGCTGAATTCTTAACTTTTTCATTTCTTCTTTGACCTCATTGATCAGTGGGATAAAATTTGCCTGATAGATCTTTTTGACTTTAGGAGTTATTTTGATTCCAAGGTAGTTTAATTCTTTCACCCACGTGAATGGGAATTCTTTTTGTAAGAACTGAACTTCCTTTTTTTCTAGTCCTATATTTAATATTTCTGTTTTTATTGGATTAATTTTGAAGTTTGACAGTTCTCCATATTTTTTTATTTCTTTCAATATGTTTGGGAGTGACACTCTTGGATTGGAAACGTACATCAAGATGTCATCCGCATAGGCAGCGATCTTGTGCTCTTTTCCTCCTAGTCTCGCTCCTTCTACCTCTTGGTTATTGCGGAGTGTTGCTAATAGTGGTTCTAGAGCCAATACGTATAATAGTGGTGACAATGGGCAGCCTTGCCGTGTTCCGTTCTGCATCTTAATTCTTGGAGAGAGTCTGCCGTTTACTTTTACGACTGCTGTCGGGCCGTTATACAAGTTTGTTATCCACTTCATCATCTTTGTCCCGATACCCAAGTGCCGCAATGTGTCCATCATGAAACCCCAGTCTACCCTGTCAAATGCTTTTTCTGCATCCAATGACAGGAATAGAACTGGGGTCTCGTTCTGCACCTTCTTGTGCAACATCAGTATTGATTTTAGGCTGTTGTGCCGCCCCTCTCTCCCCGGGACAAAACCAGTCTGGTCCGGGTTGATCCACAGTGGAATTAGTTTTTTTATCCTAGTGGCCAGGATCTTAGAATACAGCTTCGTATCAGCGTTCAGTAGGGCTATTGGCCTATAGCTTGAACAATTAACTTTGTCTTTCCCTTCTTTTGGTAGTATTGTAATATGAGCTAGCAATGATTCACTTCTTATTTCTTCTTCTTCTCCTATGGCATTCATATATTCTAATAGTTTTGGGATCAGCTGTTCTTCAAATTTTTTATAGTATTTGACCGTGAACCCATCTGGTCCTGGGCTTTTTCCTACAGGAGTTTCCTTTAGTGCCAATTTTATCTCTTCTTGCGTAATATTTTTTTCCAGTTCTTCTAATTGGTCTGTTTTTATTTTTGGTAAGTTTGCTTTTTTTAGATATTCTTGTATATTCTTTGTTCTTATATTCGCTTCTTTCCAACTTTCTCGTCCTTTTATTGCGTATAGAGAGCTGAAGTATTTTTGAAATGTTATCGCTATGTCTGTAGTTTTGTTTACTACTTCTCCTTTTTCATTTTTAATCTTCTCAATATAATTAAGAGACTTCTTTTTCTTTACTAAATTTGCTAGGTATTTTCCTGATTTGTTACCCCATTTAAATTTATCTTGTACTACTCTGTTGTACTCCTTCCTTTCTTCTTGTTCCATCCAGTCTTTTAATTGCTCTCTCTTTTGAGATAATAGACCAAAGATTTTATTATTTATTTGATTTTTGTGTTTTCGTTCCAAATCATAGATTTCCTTAATTATTTGCTGCATGTTTTTTTTCCTTTCCTGTTTTTTTCTTGCCCCTATGGCTATTAATTTGCCCCTAATAACGGCTTTATGTGCCTCCCATATTGTAGCCTTAGGTACCTCTGGTGTATCGTTTTCCTCGAAGTATCTTTTTATTTCTTCAATAATATTTTTTTCGGTCTCACTGTCTTCTAATAAATTTTCATTAATTCTCCATGGACCCCTTTCAAGGGCTTCTCCTTTTATTTTCATTCTCAACGTTACTGGGCTATGATCTGAAGTGGTTATTATACCTATTTTTGTTTCTTCTATTTCTTCCAAGTTTCTATGTTCGACCATGATGTAATCCAATCTGGAGTAACTTTTGTGTACTGATGAATAGAATGTGTAGTCCTTTGTGCTGGGGTGTTGAATTCTCCACGGATCTATTAGTTGCTGTTCATATAATAATCTTTTTAATTTCTTTAGTTGTTTTACTTCTCTGTCCCTTACTTTTGAGGTGCTGTCCATTTTATTGTCCATGCTGAAGTTGAAGTCTCCGGCTAATATTAATTTCCCTTGCTTAAATTCCATTAGTGTTTTTATTGTGTCTATCAAATATTTTTTCGGGTTCTTGTTGGGACAGTAGACATTGGCCAATGTATATTTTACCCCCTGTATGGTACCTGTAATAAAAAGATATCGACCCTCCGGATCTATTTTTCTTTGATCTATCAGGAACCGTACATTTTTCCCTATACCGATGGCAACTCCTTTGGCCCTTCTTATTGGCGAGTCCCCTTGATACCATGTTGGTATGTTTCTTGAATAAATTTTGGTAGTTGAGTTTTGGGTTATATGTGTCTCCTGTAGAAAAATTATTTCTGCTTTACTTTTTTCTAGTTCTCGGAGAATGATGTTTCTCTTCCCACGGGAGTTTAGTCCTCGGACATTGTAGGAGAGTATTTTTATACTATTTACATTTTCCATTCTTGTACCTTTTTTTTTTTTTTCCTCCCGCCCTTCCTCCGGTCTACCCCCTCCCCCGGTCCTCTTTGAGGGCCGGGAGGAGGGGGCGCCCAGCGGACACACGGGGTCTCCTCCTCTCTTGTCTCAGAATAGGTGCGCCTATGTAACCGTCCGTATGGATCAGACCTTTCCCCCCCACCCCTCCTTCCCTCCCTTTTCCCTCCCCCCACCCTCCCCCTCCCTTTTTTCTGATATGGGTTTTTTACCCCCATATTTTTTAGAGCTGAGAGCTTTTTATTTTGTTCTGTGGGGCACGCTCTGCCCCCTCTGCTCTATTTGTTCTGAGGCGGAGCTCTGTGGGACACCCTATTCCCCCCTCACCTAAACACTAATAGGGCGACCCCCTGTCCACTGCGTGAGTCCCTGTCACCCTCTCCCTGCATTTTTATTTTGTTTTGCCGATTCTTTCCCTTTCTTTTTTCCCAGCCCCCCGACCCCCGCCCCCCCTCCACTCTAAGGCCCCTTGTGCCGTTGTGTGGTGTTTTCTCAGTTGTCATTTTCCTCAAGCTTCCGTTTCCTGGTGTCTGTTCCTTGCGTTTACTTGCCATTGCAGGTCTTCTCCTGCTATTATTCGCTATTATTCGCTCCTGTCTGTTTGCATCTTCCTCTCCTATTTCTGGCTCCCTTCTGGTTTCTGATAGGTGTTCTTGCATTGACTTATTTTTATCAATATTTCTTATACTCCGTTCTCTCACCTACCGTTCCCCCCACAGTCCATCAATAAAGATACTTAATGAGATATGAGAGGCCCCCGCTTTCCAGGGATATGTCGCTATTTTAAGTACATCGAGCAATCCTCATTGTTATTCTACTGGTTGAAAAAAAAAAGAAAAAAAAAAATTTTTTTTTTGGTATTTAACAAACTAATTCCAGTCTTTTAGCATTATAATGCACTTATGCAATCTAAGTCAAGTGTTCAGCGGGATACTTTGCATATTCAGCAGTATAGTTCCAGTATGTGCTTGTGTGCTCCGCTGTTTTGTTTGTAGAAAGTTCCTTTTTATTCTATATTTTGCGCTATCGAGCCTATTGTTGCTACAGAAGTACTCACAAAACAACAACAAAAACAAAAAAAAAAAACAAAAAAAAAACAAAAACAAAATTTCAACCAGAAAGGGAGACACTGCTGCTGCAGCCAGGTGGGGGCTGGGATACGATTCTTCTAATAGCTTGTCTCTCCTTCACCTTCCCCTTCTCTTCTCCCCTATTCCCCCCCTGTTCTTATTGTATTTCTTGGCTCACTTGTTTCTGCTTTTTCAACTCTTTTACCTTCATTTACCTTCATTTACTTTCGTTTACTTTCATTTACTTTTCATTTACTTTCATTTACTTTCATTCTGTTTCATTCTATTTCAGTGTGTTCTTTCCCTTTTGTTTTGTTGCTTTCCCTTTGCCACATCATCTCAAGGCCATTGCAAGAAAAAAAAACAAACAAAAGTAAACCAGATAACAATAAATCGGTACTTATCTTTGGTTGTTATTGAGGCTGAAGAGAAAAAAAGGAACGATCACTACAGCTCGCTGCTGTTCGCTGCTATTCACAAGCGCACAGGTGCTGTCTTTACTAACTACCATCTGCCCATGTCTGTCTGATCCACTGGGGACTCAGCTCTCCTCGGCTCTCGGCTGTCAGCTCTCCCGGGATTGCTGCCGCTGCTCCTCGCTCCGCTCACCCTCCTTCCGGGCTCTCTCCTCTCTCCTCGGGTGTTCCCTGGTGCAGCCGACAACCCGCCCACGGCGGCGCGCCGTTTCCTCGGCTGCCACCACTCCCGGAGCGCTCCGGTCACCACAGGACCTCCAATTCTCCTAACCCCCCGTCCTCCAAGCGCCTTCTAGCCCGGCCGACTGGGGGGCGGGAGGGGGTGAGATGCAGACATACACCGGTACAGACAGGTACGGACTTCCTTGGCTTACGCATCCAGACCCCTCAGAGAGTGATGGGCAGGGGACGGGGAGGGAAGCTACCTACGCCTTCACGTCAGGCCGGTCATTCCTCACAGCTGCAGGGAGAGGGTTCTCAGATCCTCACGCCGTGCACAGAGCCATTACCAGGCTCCTCCCTCTCCCGCTGACGGAGGAAAAATGGTCCCAAAATGAATACCATCATTCAAGGAGGAGAGGAGCAGTGGAATAAAGTGGATTGTACTTAGTGTCCCCATAAAGGGAAAGAGTGTTTGGTGATTGCTGTAATATGCAGGTCATGTAAAGAAGGTGGGAGCACTATTGTGGTAGGGTGGTGGACATGAGGTGGATTTTTGGAGTGAGCATTGGTAAAATTGTTTCGATTTGAAGTCACACAATAACAACTAATTTCCAACACGTGGGATAATTTGTCACAACACATATTTGGGACTGGGTATGTTTAAGTTGGACTATTATCATATGAATATTGAATATTGAATACCTTTTATGTTTAAGGTCATTTCAGTTATTTTTTTTTGTCTTATCATAGCACAGCACTGTAGTGTGTGTGTATATATATATATATATATATATATATATATATATATATATATATATATATATATAATTACTTTAAGTGTGTGATATACATTTGGGACTTGCTGACTGGCTTAATTGTGGGCATTAGGTGGCAGAGTATTTTCTTTAAATATTGGTTGATAGTGTGGTCTATCACACCCCAGGAACCCCCCCCCCCCCCCCCCCGAGTGTCTGGTTAGAAGGACTCATTCTCTTCTATCTGATCTTGGTGCTCTTGCACTCCAGTATGGGTTATGGTATACTTTCATCCCTGCCTATGCTTTGGGTAAGTCTCATTTATAAAACAAAACTCTCCTGTAGGAGGACTTACAGTAGTTTAGTATCCTTAAGACTCCAGAAACCTTATGGTTTACTGCCTTTTAACCATTGGAATTGTTTTGCTGTGAGGAATCTAACAATCTTGGCTATCTTGTTGCGAAATTGGCTGTCCAATCAGGTAACTTCTTTCCTATCATGCTCCTTTCTTTATCTGAATTCAAGGAATAGAAATACCGGGCTTAAGCCTTATACTGTATGACCATTTTTTTTTTCTTTTAAATATGCTTCATCAGTTAGATTTCCTTTCCCTGAAGTCAAGATTTAGAATTGCTAAACTTAAGTCTTCTGCTGTTGATCATCTGGTCTTCCTTTTGGATATGGTATGTCTACCCCACTTCCCCTTTCCCGATCTTTTTTCCTGGGACTGGTGTCTGTTTACTTCCATTTGACAAGTGTGTTCCTTTACACCATTTTTTGATGAATGGTTGGTTGGTCCTCCATTCTTTGCCGGTTGAGGCCCATCGTTTCTTCAGGTAGCAGTTTGACCTGCTCTGGAGCATCAGACTGATCATCAGTGCCATCCTCTTGGTTGTGGCCTTGCCCATAACTTGCTTTCCTTTTCTTCATTTAGCCTTGATTCAGGTGTTGTTTCCTTCAATATTCCTGTGCAATGATCTTTACATCTGCTGGACCACTCAGTGGCTGTTGCTCGTCCCTCAGTTGCACTGCTTTTGGATGTCTCTGTTTCAGAATCCCTGAATTCCTGTGTCGCTCAATAAACACAGTTACATAGATACATAGTAGGTAAGGTTGAATAAAGACAATAGTCCATCCAGTTCAACCTGTGTGGGTGTACGTGTGTCAGTGTCTATGGTCATTTGCCATATCCCTGTATGTTGTGTTCTTTAAAATGCACGTACAAGAGTCTTTTAAAAATATCAATACTCCCTGCTGCCACCACCAATTGTTGAGGAGAGTTCCACATCCTTATCGCCCTGACAGTGAAAAACCCCCTGCCCAGCTTAAGGTTAAACCGATTTTCCTCCAATCTCATTATGTGGCCCTGCGTCCTCTTACACTGCCTGAGACTGAATAGATTTTTTCCTATACTGGGTTTACCATTGAGGTATTTTTACATCTCTATCATGTCCCCTCTCAAGCGCCACTTCTCCAGGGAGAATAAATTTAGTACCTGTAGTTGTTCCTTGTAATTGAGGTCCTCCAGTCCCCTTAATAATTTTGTTGCCCTTCTCTGGATTCTTTCCAGCTCCAGCACATCCCTTCTTAGGACTGGTGACCAGAACTGGATGGAATACTCCAGATGTGGCCTAACCAGAGTTTTATAAAGTGGCAGGATTATAGTTTTATCTCTGGAGTATATCCCCTTTTTTTATGCATGCTAAAATTCTGCCGGCTTTGGTAGCTGCAGCTTGACATTGCATGCTATTGCTTTGTCTGTCTTCTACTAGGACCCCCTATTCTTTCTCCATCCTTGATTCGCCCATAGGTTCTCCCCCTAGTGAGTAGTTTGCATTTATGTTTCTAGCCCCCAAGTGCATGACCTTATATTTCTCCACATTAAACCTCATTTGCCATATAGGTGCCCAGACCATTATTTTGTCCAGGTCTTTCTGTAAAATTTCTATATCCTGATGTGAAGTTATTGCCCTGCTTATTTTTGTCGTCTGCACCCGTTGGACACGCCCCTGTAACCAGTTTTCTATCCAAGAACAGACCTTATGGTCCATGCCTGTAGACTTCAGCTTGTAGATTAAGCGTTTGTGGGGAACTGTTTTGAATGCTTTTGCAAAATCCAGATACACCACACCTACAGGCCTCCCCCTATCCAGATGGCAGCTCACTTCCTCATAGAATGTAGACAATAAATAAAATAAGGTTTTTGGACTTTCTGTAAAATCTTTTTGAGTCCATTGAGGCACTTAAATCCTGTCCTTCTATTATTGGCGCTATGTACTACTTTCTTACAAAACTGAGGTATGACAGTTAGAGGTGGGATTAAATGGACACTGGCTTTATAGTTTTTTGTTTAAGGCTGGGTTCACACTAGTGCGAATTGGATGCGGGTTTCCCTGCATCCAATTTGCACAGCTGGAGATTGTGACCGGCTCTCTATGGAGCCAGTTCACATATCTCTGCAGCAGCTCTGGTGCAATTTGCACAGGAGTCCTGTGCTTCTTTTGGCCCGTTTCAGGTCCGAATTACAAAAATTTGGGCTGAAATCGGACCTTAAATGGTGAACAAGGACGCACCAGACTCCTGCTGTGAGCCAATGCGTGCTCATATGTGAAGCCAGCCTCAGAGTGTCTCATCCTCCTGTAGGCAGCAGTATAACCTGATTATGTTCAAATTCCTGTGTCCATCAATAGACTCAAGGAAAAGATTCTACAGTATGTACAAAAATCTTATTTTTTCAGGTAGATATGAAATATTGCATATAAACAATATTCAAATGTTTCTGTCAGCAGGTGATATTCTGTGCTCCTTTTTATATGTGTTTCAGGCTATTCTTACCTTTCTCTGTTTATTCTCTACATCCATGCCTAACTTTTAAAGCAAAATTGATGTTACAAATTATTGCTAGCGGGTAGATATATCATAGAGGAGACTGCATATTTCTCTTACAAAAAAAAAAAACTCCTTTACATGTCTACTCAAATATTTTTTTCTTTGTATACTGCCTGTGGTTCAGTCTCAGCATCTGTGAAAATATGGAGAGTAGGAGCAGGGTGGTGTGACAATATAACGTTATAATGTGCATGAAACTTTTAAACCACAGTGAAGGAGGAAGAAACTGGGGGAGATTTACTAAAACTGGAGCACACAGAATCTGCTGCAGCTTTGCCTAGTAACCAGTCAGTTTCTAGGTGATTGGTGATTAGTTACTATGCACAGCTGCACCATGTACTACGTGGTCCAGTTTTAGTAAATCTCTCCTACTGTGTTACGAGGAAGTACAGAGGAAGGTAGCAGTGGAGGTGACAAAGTTGTGCTTTAAAGTATATCTAAAGCCAAAACATTTTTTATTTCTGACTACAGTAAGAAAATCTCCAAAAACCCCATCAGGGTTTCTTTTTTTTTTGCCATCTGTGTCCCACTGGGGCAATTGGTCATCAGGACAATAAAAATCTAACAGGGTTTCTAACCCCTCACCACATCATCTAAAACTAAAAATAAAATTGCCTTTAGATACCCTTGAGGACAACTCCATAGGAAGAAACATATAAAGAGATATTCCAAAGACAAACAGCTTCTGCAGTGCTTTGTTGTATTCAAATTATGTGTCATGGGTGTATCCTGTATAAAATGTTCATTTGTAAAAATGAGGATTTAATAGTAGTAAAAAAATATATAAACTATCAGTTAAAAATGTATACACTTTTAAATCTGTTGTTTTTATGAGCTCATTACATCATCTAAAACTAAAAAGTAAAATTGGCTTTACATACACTTTAAGACAACTCTGTAGAAAGAAACATAGAAAGAGAAATCCTGAAGGCAAACAGCTTCTGCAGTGTTTTTTTTTTCTTGGATATACAGTATAGGTCATGCTTGTACCTTGTATGAAATGTTCATTTGTAAAACTGAGGATTTATTAGTAGTAAAAAAAATATATATAAACTATCAGTTAAAAATGTTTAAACTTTTAAATCTGTTATTTTATTTGCAACTCATTACATTAACTAAAACTAAAACCAAAAATGGCTTATATGTCATGGGTGTACCTTGTATGAAATGTTCATTTGTAAAACTGAAGATAGTACAAAAACACCAAAAAACTATCAGTTAAAAAAAATGTATAAACTTTTAAATCTGTTATTTTTTTTATGAGCTCATTACATTGACTAAAACTAAAATTGGCTTTAGATACACTTTAAGACAACTCTGTAGGAAGAAACAGAAAGAGAAATCCTGAAGGCAAACAGCTTCTGCAGTGTTTTTTTGTCTTAGAATTATAGCATATGACATGGGTGTACCTTGTATGAAATGTTCATTTGTAAAACTGAGGATTTATTAGTAGTACAAAAAAAAAACAAAAAAACTATCAGTTAAAAAAAATGTATAAACTTTTAAATCTGTTATTTTTTTATGAGCTCATTACATTGACTAAAACTAAACTTCTTCAAACTACGGTCCTCCAGTTGTTCAGGAACTACAATTCCCATCATGCCTAGTCATGTCTGTGAATGTCAGAGTTTTACAATGCCTCATGGGATGTGTAGTTCTGCAACAGCTGGAAGGCCGTAGTTTGAGGATCCCTGCTTTAAGACAACTCTGTAGGAAGAAACAGAAAGAGAAATCCTGAAGGCAAACAGCTTCTGCAGTGTTTTTTTTTGTGTTGGAATTATAGCATATGACATGGGTGTACCTTGTATGAAATGTTCATTTGTAAAACTGAGGATTTATTAGTAGTAAAAAAAATAAAAATAAACTATCAGTTAAAAAATGTAGAAACGTTTAAATCTGTTATTTCTTTATGAGCTCATTAAGAAATTATGGAAAACACATACAAAGATGTATCCATTACAATATAGTTAGGTTAATTTTAACAAGTAAAGTTTTATTTTATATGGCATTCAAGTGGCTGTGTGAATGTATTTATTTTAAAGCTTCGGCAAATATTAATCTGTCTCCATAAACTTAGCCTAGTTGATGAGAAGCCAAAGTTAAACAGAACATTTTTGGGAAACAGACACCTTTCCACTGAGCCATAGATGGCTGTAAATGAACAAACAGCACCTTTGGTTGCAAAACAGACTTGGGCATAGAGGAAAACACTGGATCTTTGTACCAAAGTCTGTAACTCACTCATCAATATCCACCAAGTACTCCCACACCTCGGGCTGGTGTCACATAGTCACTCAACAGTCAACAATATTTCGCTGCAAACCCAGTAAGCATAAAATATACAACAGGTTTTGCAATTTATTATACACATTTCACAATGATTTTCCTTTTTTCCAATGTTAAAACAGTTTTAACTCTGTCTTCTCTCTATGCACATGTTTTATAAAATATCTGTTTTGCTTTTTACAAAAAAAAATAAAAGAAATAGGAAATGTTGTACAGGACATTACACATAGAGGCTCCTCCAGAATTCTAGAAGAATATTGCAACTTCCATTTAAATAAAAATAGAACAAATTGGTAATCCAAATTTTTTTTTTTAATAACATTAACTTTTTAAATTCATATAAATAGGTGAACGGAAACACCATGCGCTGCACGGTCCCCGGAGAGCAGGTGAGGGCAATGGAAGCAAACTGTCTCGGTCCTACTATGAAAGGCACTTTCAGTCACACAGACACAGGTGCAGCTGTAAATGCGGGGAAAGCAGGATTATGGTGGATTGTTTGATTATATTTACAGATAACCTGGCCACATTAGGATAATCCTTACCCTGTTGGAGACATAGAAGGCCCCAAGGCAGATTTGATTCTATTAAGTTGTAACAAAGCAAGACCATTTTTTTTTTTTGAATTTTTGCTGTCAGTGACAGCAGGAAGTTTATGACAAATATCATACACAGAAAACATGGCTGTTAAGCAGGGGTGGAACTACTGAAAGCACAGACAGTGAACCTGCACTGGGACCTATAACGTTAAAGGGACCCATTTACGATCTCTGCATTGGGGACCTCTGCTATCTGAGTCTGGCATTGCAGCCATAACAGATCCACAGTGTGCCCCAGTGGTCTAATATCATGAAACATAACAGAGCTTCCCAAGCCTTACCCAACAGTACCAATATCTTGCTGGCATACCAGAATAAACACTCATCTGCTGAAGATTATCAATGAAAGTAACAGATTATATGAAAGAATACACTGACATACCCAACTGACACTTTATAAATGTCTTAAAAACCACAAGGAATGTCAGTGCTTTGCAGGAAAAAAAAAAGATGATAATTTAAGCTAAACATATAAAAGAGAATCCATTTTGCTTAAGAATAGTTAAGTGCATTGATACTTAAGTGCAGTATTAGTATATAAGGCATGTGCAAATATTCCAGAGCATACTAAACATATGAAGTGAACTTTTTTTACACAAGCAGCATAGGGCCATAAATAAGCACGCCTGTTTAATCTACGGCGGGGGTGCTCAACCTTCTTGAAGTTGGAACCCCAAGATTCTATATGCCATTTCTTGGAGACTCCAAAGTGTTGGTTTTGCTCTTGCTCCATGACCCCTAACAGGGTAATTCTTGGTATAATATACTAAAAACAAAAAGAGGATCCTGATACCCTAGTTGGGGTTCCAACCCACAGGTTGCACACCTCTGAGAGTAACAAAATATTTTTTTTATTCAAGCAAGGTCTTGATAGTAACCTTAAATCTATGGTATGCATTTCTATGGTATACACTATATTGTCAAAAGTACTGGGATGCCTGCCTTTACACGCACATGAACTTTAATGGCATCCCAGTCTTAGTCAATAGGGTTCAATATTGAGTTGACCCACCCTTTGCCGCTATAACAGCTTCAACTCTTCTGGGAAGGCTGTCCACAAGGTTCAGGAGTGTGTCTATGAGAATGTTTGACCATTCTTACAGATGCGCATTTGTGAGGTCAGGCACTGATGTTGCACGTGAAGGCCTGGCTCGCAGTCTCCGCTCTAATTCATCCCAAAAGTGTTCTATCGAGTTGTGCAGGCCAGTGAAGTTCCTCCACCCCAAACTTGCTCATCTATGTCTTTATGAATCTTGCTTTGTGTAGTAGTGTGCAGTTATGTTGGAACAGGAAGGGGCCATCCCTAAACTGTTCCCACAAAGTTGGGAGCATGAAATTGTCCAAAATGTCTTGGTATGCTGACATCTTAAGAGTTCCATCCACTGTAACAAAGAGGCCAAGCCCAACCCCTGAAAAACAACCCCACACCATATTCCCCCCTCCACCAAATGATTTGGACCAGTGTACAAAGCAAGGTCCATAAAGACATGGATGAGCGAGTTTGGGGTGGAGGAACTTGACTGGCCTGCAAGGGGGGATTATGGGGTGGGGTTGTTTATCAGGGGTTGGGCTTGGCCCCTTAGTTCCAGTGAAGGGAACTCTTAATGTGTCAGCATACCAAGACATTGTGGACAATTTCATGTTCCACACTTTGTGGGAACAGTTTGGGGATGGCCCCTTCCTGTTCTAACATGACTGCGCACAAGTGCACAAAGCAAGGTCCATAAAGACATGGATGAGCGAGTTTGGGGTGAAGGAACTATACTGCCCAGCACAGAGTCCTGACCTCAACCCGATAGAACACCTTTGGGATGAATTAAAACAGAGACTGAGAGCCAGGCCTGCTCCTCCACATCAGTGCTTGACCTCACAGATGGAAGAATGGTCAAACATTCCCATAGACACACTCCTAAACCTTGTGGACAGCCTTCCCAGTAGAGTTGAGACTGTTATAGCTGCAAAGGGTGGGCCAACTCAATATTGAACCCTACGGACTAAGACTGGGATGCCATTAAAGTTCACATGCGTGTAAGGGCAGGCGGCACAATACTTTTGACAATATAGTGTATATACCCCCCCAATATTGTACAGCCTAAAAAGGCAATCTTTTAAACCACGTTAAAAATCCAAAGACTTTGATCATATTTTTATTCATTAATATTGGAATTGTCTTGCTAAATTGGGACTGTTGGGAGGTATGGGCCTGCCCATGCAGATCTCTGACAACCACTCTTAGCAAAGGTTTACTGAAAGTGACATCAGTAAACTCTGGGTGATGAGTGTGGTGGGAGAGGGCTCTACATCATTGCATATTGTAACATATAGCTGAAACAATATACAAAAAGTGCTTTATGTGAGTTTACATTCCAGTCAAAAGCATGTGTGAACAGACCCTGTCTCTTCAATCGCTCACTCACCCCACCCCTTTGTCCTCTCACATTTGAGATACATTCAGCAATTGTTCACAATTTTTTTTTTTTTCTCTTTTATTCAAGGTCCTTGATGTGCAATGTATTTGTAACGTTTAATATATTTATATTACTTCATTAAATTCGGCCAGCCTGGAGTTTAAATAATAAAAATATCACATTATTGTCACATTATATTTAAAACATTGGAAAAAATAGTCTTTGTGGCTTCATATAGCCATTGTGTATCCAATCAGCTCTTTTCCACCCTCCATTATGAAAGGCACAACAGGGTTCCTGACAAAGGCACTTCATTGACCGTTACTAAAATGCTTAAACCTAATTTGCTTTGGTGCTTTTTTTTTTTTATATACAACTTGGCTTTTTCTTCAATATAAACTCCTTACATGACAAAACAAAAACAAATTGACATTGTTAATATAAATGTTCTTTACAATATTTTTTTGTCAGTTTCCTTTTAATGGGCCTTATTTTGTGTATCTCTTTCAGCCAATTTCGGTCGCCTTCTGGGGCTTCTCCTGTGTCTGTAAGTGGAAGCTGCAGGGAAATAAATAAAGAGAAAAGAGAAAAAAAATAAAGAAAAAAATAGTGAGCAAAAAGTTTTATGGAAGGTGTTATGATTTGCCAGTTTAAATTGGTCACAGAAAATCATTATTAGAAGAATAAACATTAAAACACATTTGTAATTTGTAACATGCTATAAATAATACAGTTTAACTGCCGAGAAAATGTTTGCTTTTTTTTAATTTTATTTATTCTTTGATTTTTTTTTTAAGGAAACCCACGCTGAAATAAATATGTGAGTTGCCATTGCTAACCTTACTTTCTAAAAATACAAGTTTAAGGTTTCCATTCATCCCGGTTTGCTGGGCACAGTCTCTGATTTGAGTGGTCTGTCCTGAACAAACAAACATCCCCGGTAAAGTCCCTGGTGGATGCCCAACTGGAGGCCCCATGGATCCTGCAAGAAACGTCTCTAGAACAAATGCAATAGAACTGCACACTTGAAAACTGCATCCACTTTATTACTAATCTTCAAAACGTAGCAGTTATTTGTGATTTAACGAATAAACGCTAGCAGCACGAAATGCGTTGACTGCGTTTCCTCGCTTCCACGGTGTCCAACTTTTGCTGTATATGGTGTTTTAAAGAATAGTAATAAAGTAGACACGGTTTTCAAATGTGCAGCCCTTTGGATCCTATTACCTTTGTTCCATATGGCTGGATGACCGGTGCTTGCACCTGAATACACAGGAGGTGAAAGGGACTAGGTGGTAGACCCTCCTGGAGCAGCAGAATACATATTTAAGTAACTTCTCTGAATTACCAAACTCACTGGCTGCTGAGTTTTGTTTTTAAGTAGACCTCCTTTATGTTCCCTTAGTTTTTCCTCCTTTATAAAACAAAGAGGACATTTTCTGTCTGCTCTCTATTCCTTGTTTCTAGTACTAAAGGGACCTTACACACATTCTGCTCTATACGTTCTCTATTGCAGTATCCTCCTACTCCACTGGCTGTATGCTGCAGGCTGTGTGCAGTCCAGTTAAGGACCAGCCGCCGCAGTTATACTGCGGCAGGTTGGATCTCCTGGGCAAATCGCCGTCATTATACGTCAGCCGTTTTAAGACCACTAGGGGGACGCGATGTCCGCTGGCCACCCTCGATTGCTCCTGAGAGAGCCAGAATGGGGATCTGTCAATGTAAACAGACAGATCTCTGTTCTTTTAGGGGCGGAGAGACAGATCTGCTGTTCCTAGTGATTAGGAACAGCGATCTGTCTCCTCCTCCAGGCAGAACACTCCCCCTCAGTTAGAAACACCACCCTAGGGAACACTTAACCCCTTGATTGCCCCCTAGTGTTAACCCCTTCCCTGTCAGTGACATTTATACAGTAATCAGTGGCTATTTTTAGCACCGAACGCTGTATAAATGTCAGTATTCCCAAAAAAGTGTCACGATCTGTCTGCCGCAATGTTGCAAACCTTATGAAAAATATAAAAAAAAGTGTAGCGCTAAAGTGGATGAAGTAAATAAGAGGTTTAGAAGCAAGGAGAGGTAAAACTCAAATTTTCAAATGGCCTGTAACCTCAGCTTGGTCAAAAAACAGATAAGTGTATACACGAACAGTGTGGTAACAACTCTTAAGTACAGACAAAGTGCAGTGCTCTATCTTTTAAAAAAAGTGCACATGTGCATAAAAATATAGTGTAGGTAAATCAACAATTAATAATCTCAAAAGTCCACATTTTGCTAGTGATGAAAATGAAAAGAAACTGTCCAAAGCACTAGTGAGGAAGTGTTAATCCCATATAAATAGTGAAGACTTAGTGATATAGTCCATATGTTGCCTGATGTAGTTGACACAAAGGGGCCCAAGGCAGATATCCTTATAATACTGAGACTCCAACTCAGAGGGGACCCAAGGCAGATATCCTTACAACACAAAGACTCAGAAAAAATGTAAGGTAGAATACTCTTACCAACTTCGGTGGACTCACAAGCCGTGGGCGGTGAGTCAAACGAGCTTGTATTGTCTTGTGATAGGTGACAGTAAAAAAATGGATGATACACCCGGAGACGTCCTCCTTGGATGGGGAGCCTGGAGCTTGTCCTGAAGGTCTGCACGATCGTTGTTTTCATCAGCATACATCAGCATACATGGACCATAAAAGAAACAACGACAAGGAACCTCCACATAGTGTAAATCCGAAAAAATTGGTTTCTCAATGGGCATTTATTGGATCAATCACGATCATCAAAACAATCCATAAAAATCTTGGTTTAAAATTAGAATCGATTCAAATAAAAAGACGACAAAGTAAGCGTGGTGAGGATGGCTGGGTACAGCAAGGGTCTCCTTGCTGTACCCAGCCATCCTCACCACGCTTACTTTGTCGTCTTTTTATTTGAATCGATTCTAATTTTAAACCAAGATTTTTATGGATTGTTTTGATGATCGTGATTGATCCAATAAATGCCCATTGAGAAACCAATTTTTTCGGATTTACACTATGTGGAGGTTCCTTGTCGTTGTTTCTTTTATGGTCCATGTATGCTGATGTATGCTGATGAAAACAACGATCGTGCAGACCTTCAGGACAAGCTCCAGGCTCCCCATCCAAGGAGGATGTCTCCGGGTGTATCATCCATTTTTTTACTGTCACCTATCACAAGACAGTACAAGCTCGTTTGACTCACCGCCCACGGCTTGTGAGTCCACCGAAGTTGGTAAGAGTATTCTACCTTACATTTTTTCTGAGTCTTTGTGTTGTAAGGATATCTGCCTTGGGTCCCCTCTGAGTTGGAGTCTCAGTATTATAAGGATATCTGCCTTGGGCCCCTTTGTGTCAACTACATCAGGCAACATATGGACTATATCACTAAGTCTTCACTATTTATATGGGATTAACACTTCCTCACTAGTGCTTTGGACAGTTTCTTTTCATTTTCATCACTAGCAAAATGTGGACTTTTGAGATTATTAATTGTTGATTTACCTACACTATATTTTTATGCACATGTGCACTTTTTTTAAAAGATAGAGCACTGCACTTTGTCTGTACTTAAGAGTTGTTACCACACTGTTCGTGTATACACTTATCTGGTTTTTGACCAAGCTGAGGTTACAGGCCATTTGAAAATTTGAGTTTTACCTCTCCTTGCTTCTAAACCTCTTATTTACTTCATCCACTTTAGCGCTACACTTTTTTTTTTTTTTATATTTTTCATATGGTTTCAGTCGTCTTGTAGTGTCGGCAGCTGTTTTCATATATTAGATAGGCACGGTATTTTATTTATCAATGTTGCAAACCTGCTACAAATCGCTGATCACCGCCATTACTAGTTAAAAAAATAATAAAAATGCCATAAATCTATCCCTTATTTTGTAGACGCTAAAACTTTTGCACAAAGCAATCAATATACTCTAATGCCCCGTATACACGGTCGGACATTGATCGGACATTCCGACAACAAAATCCATGGATTTTTTCCGACGGATGTTGGCTCAAACTTGTCTTGCATACACACGGTCCCACAAAGTTGTCAGAAAATGCGATCGTTCTGAACGCGGTGACGTAAAACACGTACATCGGGTCTATAAACGGGGCAGTAGCCAATAGCTTTCGTCTCTCCGACAACACGCTCCGATCGCACATTTTCCGGCGGAAAATCCGACCGTGTGTACAGGGCATTATTGTGATTTTTTTTTTACCAAAAATATGTAGAAGAATACATATCGGCCTAAAATGATGAAGAAATGTGTTTTTCTACATATTTTGGGGGGGATATTTATTATAGAAAAAAGTAAAAAATATTGTTTGGTCTTTTTTTGTTTATAGATTAAAAAAAAAGCACAGAGGTGATCAAATACCACCAAAAGAAAGCTCTATTTGTGGGAAAAAAAGGACGCCAATTTTGTCTGGGTACAGCATCGCACAACCGCGCAAGTGTCAGTTAAAGTGACGCAGTGCTGTATCGCAAAAAATGGCCTGGTCATTAAGGGGGTAAATCCTTCCGGTCCTTAAGTGGTTAATTCTGAATATTTTATTTATTGACTACAGCACTTTCTCCCCTAGCGATGCATTGCAGGCTGTCCTACTCCTCCACTTTGTCTACTTCTGTCCTTAGGACAGAGGAACAGCAGTAACTACCCAGATAGCAAGCAATTGTGCTGCAAGTTTGAAAATAACTTGCTAAGCTATTGCTAGACTTGCCAGGCTTTACAAGTTTGTTGCACAATTGCAGCAAGTCTGCATTGCATGACTCCAGATCAACATTCTTTGCAAACATTCTGCAAGTCTGCTGCAAATTCTGGTTCAGTTATGTTGTGCAATAGTCATCCCACCACAGGGGTCACTGTGCCTGAATTGTCATGCTGTAGACTGGCAGACCTCTTGCTATAGACTCACCACTGCAACTTTGCTCTTGCTAGAGAATTGCTACGCAAATTTGCTACAAATTGGATAAATGTCAACTAGAACTTTTGCTTCAAGTGCTATGCCAGTGAAATGGTGCAGCAAGTTAACAGACTTACCATTCAACACTGTCACAAATGTGTGGCAGGTTTTCCTTGCTATCTGGGTATGTGACCCAAAGTTCCCCCAGTGTCAATTATCCATGCCATTACACCAATACATTACACCAGGGGTTTTCAAACTTTCTAAGAAAAAGGCCATTTTACTGTCCTTCAGACTTTAGGGGGCCACACTGTGGCCAGTGGGAGTTGAAATTGTCCTGGCATGAAAAACAAAGCAGAAATTGTCCTGGCATCAGTGGCATTGAGTGCCCCATATTTGGTACTAGGGGGAGGAATGGTGCCATGTTGATGTCAGTGGGAGAAATGGTGCCCCATTATTGGTGTCAGTGGAAGAATTAGTGCCCCAAAATTGATGTCAGTAGCAAAAATGATGCCCCATTTTTGATGTCAATAGTGCCCAAAGGGCCAGATAAAGGCAAGCAAAGGGCCACAGTTTGAAGCCCACTGCATTACACCATTACATTACCATTACCCTATATTATATTACTGTTACATTATGCCATTACACCTCAACTTTTTGTCCTTATGCCCACAGGAGGGAGAAACAACAGTTACTATGTGACCCAATGGGGTTCATTTGCTAAAGGCAAATAGGCTGTGCACTTTGCAAAGTGCAGTTGCACCCTGCAAGTGCAGTTTCCCCAGAGCTTAGTAAATGAGGCAACGCTTCAATTTGCAAAGAGTGTCCAATCACATGCAAGGAATATAAAAAAAAATGCATTTTTGCTTGCACATGATTGGATGATAAAAGTCAGCAGGGCTCCCCCTCATTTACTAAGCTCTAGAACAACTGTCTGCCCTTTCTCCCTGAGATTCTGATTTCTATCCATGCCCCTCTCCTCCATTGTTATTCTTCTCCTGTTCCGTAGATGCCACACTCCTTTTCTCTCTGTGACCATTCTTCTCCTGGATAGATCACTTATATACTACAGATGTACACAAAGCTAACTATGCTTTTACATTAAAAAAAAACAAAACGCTAGCAATATTACTACAAATGCAACCACTCCCATACATTTTAATAAAAGGGTGCACGTTTGCTAGTATTATTCATTTCTATGTACAGCAAGCCTGAGCTCCTGGCAGTCTATTGCTCTAAAGAAACTTAGTACAGTCTACCAGGTCATGGCAGCCTGCCCATGCTTTAGTACCTGCTATGGTAATTGGTTGATGATGAATCAAGAAATTACAGGGGTTGTTGTGCAATTAAATCACTTGCAACCTGAATACATAGTATTGCTGCTTCAAATCACCCTTTGCACAAAACTAGCCCAAAATATGCACATGGCACACCGGGGAGAAATGATCTGCTAATTTAAGAATAATGATGAAACTTGCATGAAGTCAGTATCCCCCCGCTGACAAAATGAGAGCGATTAATTAGCATTTATGTTGATGGATTCAACCTATGGTTTCTTTTGTTTCAAAAATAATACTGTGACAGCTCAAAATAAATCAATTCACTTACTATGAACAATACTATGTACAATATAGAAGCAATGCATAATATGCATTGTGCATAGAGACTAAAAAAAAGCTAATATATAAATAACAGAGTTTGGCTCCAGTTTACACAACCTACTATTAGCAGAAATAATAACGGCATCATTAGGATCAGTGCCAGAACTGTGAATTAGCAGTTTTCACAGAGCTAATTAAGTTTGTGGAAACACACGTGTTTGCAATAGGTGTAGGCATACGCATGCTGCAAGAGATCAGTATACAGAATAACAGAAATGAGTGGAAAGCATGATATCTGTATTCAAAACTTACGATTTATGCACTGTATCCGTGGCTCTTCCCATTGCCCACTTGATAGGCATCGGATTATAGGAACATGACGCTGTAAAAATCCTTGATTACACTGATACCGGACTAAGGAGCTGATTTCATACCGTTCTTTCGTCCTTCCTAGGGTGTATGCATTCTCTACCACTGGAGGATCTCCGCAAGCCACTAGAACAGAAGATTGAGTATTTAGATTTACAGGAATTTCTCTGACAGTTAAAAGTGGAGCTATATTTTGAGTTCCCTCTACTTCCTCTGTTGAAAAAAAAAATTCAAGTTCTACTTACCCCCACCAAGCTCCAGCGTTTTCCTTGGCTACCTTCCTTGCCTAGTGTCTCCTCACTTCCTATCTTGGATATACACAGTAAGCAAGGACATTTCCCATTTAGGAACACACAACATTAAAGCCTAAGTTTATTTTAAACTATAAAAAAATAATCAGCACAAGGGACAGTACCTGAAGTCAACATAAAGTGTCCCTTGTACTGCTGGCTGTTCTCTTCGAAGTTCTCTGCCCGCCATAACCCCACAACCATTTTCTACTGGCGCTGCAGAGGTTAACGCAATTGGTTGAACCTGTCACAGGCAATCATCAAGAGTGCTGACTTTGCCCGTCCTTTCCACCCCCTGCCTCCATTCATAGAAGCAGGCTATATTATAGCTATACTAGCTTCCATCAGTGAAAAGTGCTCCATGAATGAAGAACAGGATGAATGAAAGGTCCACCTTCTCCATTCATAAAGCAGGGAAGGCTTCCCAAAAGACTTTAGAGTGTACATGTGGGAATTGGTGCTCATTCACAAAGACCGCATTTATGACGTTAGGTGTGTTAGATGCTGTATGAGAGGAAGTAGGTGGCAAATGACTTTCCAGTTCATTCTAAAGGTGTTCCATAGGTTTGAGGACACAGCTTTGTGCATGCCAGTTGGGTTCCGCCACACCAAACTCATTAGACCATGTCTTTATGTATCTGGCTTTGTACACTGGGCACAGTCATGCTGGTACTTTATATGGCAGCCAATGTACACTGTAGAGTTTCCATAAACTATTTTAACTATTTGTATTCCATAAGCATGTTATAGATACATATATATATATATATATATATATATATATATATATATATATATATATAATATCAGGTAAATAATGTAAGCAGGTAAAATAATCCAAGCAGAAGCAACATGCTGTCATTGAGTGCATGGCGAAGGAGGGGTGCAGGCTTTCCGGCATCCACAGAAGGCTACAGATTATTTAGAGATGACATCATTGACAAGGGCAATGTCATCGAATTGGTGACTCCTGTCAATTGTGTCATCTCTGTAAACATTCTATAGCCTTCTGTGGATGTCGGACAGCCTGCACCCCTCCTTCATCAAGAACTCTTTGGCAGCACGTTGCTTCTTCTTGGAATCCATTATTTACCCTCCGGTGAAATAGAAATAGAGTTACTATAGAGGAAGAGTTACTTTACCAATAGGTGGAATTTGAATGACCTATGTGTGTTAATAAAAAAAATGTGCCCATGTTTGCATTACTTTCGGTACAGCCCCTGTGTTACATAGTTACATAGTTAGTCAGGTTGAAAAAAATATCGTACAATCCAATATACCCAATTTTATACTCAAGGCAAAAAAAAACCCAGCAGAGCATGCTCCAATTTGCTACAGCAGGGGAAAAAATTCCTTTCTGATCCCCCAAGAGGCATTTGGATTTTCCCTGGATCAACTTTACCTATAAATGTTAGTACCCAGTTATATTATGTACATTTAGGAAAATATCCAGGCCTTTCTTAACGCAATCTACTAAGCTGGCCAGAACCACCTCTGGTGGGAGTCTATTCCACATTTTCACAGCTCTTACTGTGAAGAAACCTTTCTGTATTTGGAGATGAAATCTCTTTTCCTCTAGACGTAAAGAGTGCCCCCATATCCTCTGGGTTGACCGTAAAGAGAATAACTCAACACCAAGTTCACTATATAGACCCCTTATATATTTGAACATGTTGATCATATCCCCCCTTATTCTCCTCTTCTCAAGAGTGAATAAATTCAGTTCCTCTAATCTTTCCTCATAGCTGAGCTCCTCCATGCCTCTTATTAGTTTGGTTGCCCTTCTCTGCACTTTTTCCAGTTCCCCGATATCCTTTTTGAGAACTGGTGCCCAAAACTGAACTGCATATTCCAGATGAGGTCTTACTAATGATTTGAACAGGGGCAAAATGATATCTCTCTCTGGAGTCCATACCTCTCTTAATACAAGAAAGGACTTTGCTCGCTTTGGAAACCGCAGCTTGGCATTGCATGCTATTATTGAGCTTATAAACTACCAAAACCCCCAGATCCGTCTCCACCACGGATTCCCCCAGTTGTACTCCCCCTAGCATGCATGATGCATGCATATTCTTAGCCCCCAGGTGCATAACTTTACATTTCTCAACATTAAACCTCATCTGCCACATAGTCGCCCAATTAGACAGAGCATTGAGGTTGGTATGTAAATTGGAGACATCCTGTAGGGATGTTATTCCACTGCATAGCTTCTGCAAAGACAGAAATGTTACTTTTGATCCCAGACCCAATATCATTTATAAAGATATTAAAAAGTGAGGGTCCCAGCACTGAACCTTGGGGTACACCACTGATAACCTTAGACCATTCAGAGTAAGAATCATTAACCACTACTCTCTGAATTCTGTCTTTTAGCCAGTTTTCTATCCATTTACAAACTGATATTTCCAAGATTGTAGATTTACACATGAGCCACGTGTGGGGAACTGTGTCGAACGCTTTTGCAAAATCTAAGTATACCACGTCCACAGCCACCCCTCTGTCCAAGGTTTTACTTACCTCTTCATAAAAAGAAATCAGGTTTGTCTGACAACTTCTGTCTTTCATGAATCCATACTGTCCCTTGCTTAAAATGTTTTTTTTTCCAGCAAGAACTCGTCTATGTGGTCTTTTATTAAACGCTCCAGTATCTTCCCGACTATAGAAGTTAAACGAACAGGTCTATAGTTACTTGGTAAAGACTTTGATCCCTTTTTAAATATAGGCACCATGTTCACCCTGCGCCAATCCAGTGGTACTATTCCCGTCATTAATGAGTCCCTAAAAATTAGATACAATGGCTTTGAAATTACAGAGCTCAATTCTTTTAGGATCCGTGGGTGGATGCCCTCATGTCCAGGTGCTTTATCTACCTTTATTCTGTCTAACTAATTCTAGACCATATCACTTTTTAGCCATTGTGGATCATTCGGGGCTGTGTCAATACCACCCCCATTATGGACATGAGCTCCCCCATGCTCTTTTGTATAGACAGAGCAGAAGAATGTATTTAATAAATTAGCCTTCTCTTTGTCCCCAGTCACCCACTCTAGATTATTTTGTAAAGGGCCTACATGCTCAGACCTGACCTTTTTACTATTAATATATTTGAAGAATTTTTTGGGGTTTGTCCTACTATCTTTTAGAAAAAAAAAGAGCAGCACCGCTCTAAGGGTAATAGTGTGTATAAAAGACTTTAATAATGTTTAAAATATGCACTCACATGTAGGCTGATAAAAACAGGCATGTAGTGTTACTCTTTAACATCATGAGATCACATCCGGTGGACCACTGGGCTGTGGAGGAGTCATTCCCCAGCCGCTTCGGGTGGCGTCTGAAGCTCCGAGGTATGCACGCCTGATGAAGGAGAACGCATGCTCCGAACACGAGCGCTACGTCCACGCCCCCCGGCTCTCCAGCATCTATCATCTCCACCCACGGACCAGCTGACGCACTGTCTGACGGAACTGCATACCTCGGAGCTTCGGACACCACCGTAAGCGGCCGAGGAATGACTCCTCCACAGCCCAGCGGTTCACCAGATGTGATCTCATGATGTTAAAGAGTAACACTACATGCCTGTTTTTATCAGCCTAAATGTGAGTGCATATTTTAAACATTATTAAAGTTTTTTATACACACTACTACCCTTAGAGCGGCGCTGCTCTTTTTTTTCTGCTTGTCTTCCCTACAGAGTCCCTTCTGCTCTGAGAAGCCGGCTGCCGCCTACCCCATCCATCTGAACCCAGTACTGTAGGTCTAACGGCCACCTCAACGGTTTGCCTCTTGCAAACACCATACTTCCTAATCCACACCACTGTCCCATTTTTCATTTCAATAGTAGCACCTGTCAGAGCTCCATTTCCCATTTGTTCCTACTATCTTTTGCAATCTGTCATTTGTTTTGAATTTTTGCATCTTTGATTTCCTTTTTACATATTCTGTTAAATTCTTTGTAACATTTAAACTACACTAGTGTTCCTTCATTTTTATATTTTTTAAAAGCTCTTTTCTTATTGTTTATAGCTTTTTTAACTTTGGCCGTGAGCCACATAGGTTTTGTTTTTAGCCTTTTAAACTTATTGCCCATGGGAATATACTTTGCAGTGAGGTCTCAAACAATTTTTTTTGAAGAATTCCCATTTCTGTTCTGTGTTTATCAATGCAAATATTCCCTCCCAGTCTAAATCCTGGAGAGCAGCCCTCATCCTTGGAAAATTTGCTCTCTTGAAGTTAAGTGTTTTTATCTTTACCGTATGTATTTCTTGTTTACAGCTAAAATCAAATGAAATCATGTTATGATCACTGCTACCCAGGTGTTCCTTTATCTGGACATTAGTAATAAGCTCTGCATGGTTTGAGATTACCTGGTCCAACAGAGCTTTATTCCTAGTTGGGGCCTCAATAAACTGGACCATAAAATTGTCCTGTAATAGGTTTATAAATTTTTGCCCTTTAACTGTCCCAGCAGTGCCATTACTCCAGTCAATTTCTGGGTAGTTAAAATCCCCCATTATTATCACCGTCCCAGCCCTTGCAGCCCTTTCCATCTGTGCAAGGAGCTGAGTCTCCACCTCCTCATTAACATTAGGTGGTCTATAACAAACTCCAATGATTAACTTTGAACTACGCTTATCTATATGCAGCTTAACCCATAATGCTTCAGACTCATCACACTCTCCATCAACCAGGTCCTCTTTCACACTTTCTTTGGGATCACTTAGAGGCAGACCCTGCTACCTTTCCTTTTTACCCTGTCTCTCCGAAAGAGTGCATAGCCAGGAATATTAATAGCCCAGTCATGTGAGGATTGAAGCCAAGTTTCAGCAATACCGATTACATGATAGCTCTCCTCATGCACCAGAGCTTCCAATTCACCTATTTTGCTTGGCAGACTTCTGGTATTGGTGTACAAACACTTTAATGCATTATTATATTTTTCTCTGGTGTTTTTCATATCATTTTTAGTAGTACAAATGGCACTATAGTTTCCAATGGCTGTTTGCAACATGGGAAATTTCTTGTCACCTGCCATAACCCTCCCCAATCTATTTCCATTCCACCCTTCAATAATGTCTGACCCCTAACTGACCTGTCTGCCCGATGTAATTCTAGGTCACCCTCCCCCCTCAATCCTAGTTTAAATACCCCTCCAGCCTTCCCATAAACCTCTCCCCAGCACAGCAGACCCCCTTCCATTCAAGTGCAAACCGTCTTTAGCATATAGGTTGTACCCCAATGAAAAGTCAGCCCAGTGCTCTAGAAACCCAAATCCATCCTCCCTACACCAGGCCTTTAGCCATGCATTCAGCTCTCTAATCATCCCCTGTCTTTCCTGTGTTGTGCATGGTACAGGCAATATTTCAGAGTGTATCACCTTGGAGGTCCTTCCCTTCAACTTGCAGCCTAGTTCCTTAAATTGATTCTTAAGGAGCCTCCACCTTTCATGCATACTGTCATTGGTTCCAATGTGGACCAAGACAGCTGGGTCATGCCCAGCCCCTCCCAGTAATTTACCCACCCGGTCCACCACATGCCGAACCCTAGCACCAGGGAGACAGCAAACCATTCGTTTGAGGCGATCCTGGCTACAAATTATTCTATCAGTCCTTTTGATTATAGAATCCCCTATAACCACCAACTGTCTAGACCTACCTGCACTCCCCTCACCACCTCTACTAGATGGGCTGCTCTCCCGGCTGTTAGGGGTAGCAGTGACTTCTATGGCTGCCACCTCTGTGTTTGCCAACTCCACATCTTCACCCAACTTGGCAAATTTGTTTTGATGCACAAATATAACAGGACCAGCCTTCCTTTTCTGCGAGCCCCTTCCACTCCCTCTAACTACATTAACCCATCTTCCTATCTGATAATCCTGACTTGCCCCTCCACCCTCCACATCAACCCTACTGACCACCTGCTCAGCGAGCAGAGGACCACTTTCAAGGTTGTCCTCTCTGCCCAGTGTTGCAACTTGCTCCTCCAGATCTCTAATGCGAGCTTCCAGAAGGGCAACCTGCTCACATCTGTCAAAGCGGTATCCATCCTGGAGCTGTTACACCAATTTTGCATACATGTGGCACACTGTGCACTGAGCAAAACCTTCAACCCTGCTAGCACTCATTTCCCAGTTACAATACAATTAGTTAAAGGAAGTTTAAGATGTTACTCACAGGTTAGAAGACTCCTGTCTTAACTCCTGTTTTCAACTCCTGGTTATTAACGCTCCACTTTATTTTAAAATTCCACTTATGTTCACAGAGTCCACATGCAAGCCACCATCAGCTGTGAGCAAGCCCCCAAGGGAGTTTGTATAGATACTTTTATACACCTGTTAACCACTCCCCTTAATTAGCGGGAAGAAAAAAAAGCTGTTTAAAAAGTGTCAGAAAAAAGGAGGGGAAAAAAAGTATTTTAAAAACTGCTAGCAAACGTATCAAATAAAGGAGGGAAAAAACAAAAAAACAAAACAACATTTGCAAGCAGAAGCAGTCAAAAGCACAACTCCTGGTTATTAACTCTCCACTTTAGTTCAAAATTCCACTTATGTTCACAAAATCCACATGCAAGCCACCATCAGCAGGGAGCAAGCTCCTAGGGGAGTTTGTATAGATACTTTTATACACCTGTGAACAATTAACCCCTCCCCTTAATTAGCAGGAAAAAAAAGCTGTTTAAAAAGTATCAGAAAAAAGGAGGGGCAAAAAAGTATTTTAAAAACTGCTAGCAAACGTATCAAATAAAGGAGGGAAAAAAAACCCCCAAACAACACTTGCAAGCAGAAGCAGTCAAAAGCACAACTCCTGGTTATTAACTCTCCACTTTAGTTCAAAATGTAACTTATGTTCACAAAATCCACATGCAAGCCACCATCAGCAGGGAGCAAGCCAAGTGTTGCGTGTGATATATATATGTTGATATGTATGTTGTTGACAAGTGGCAGAATAGTGGTATACAACCCCAGGGATAACGCATTAAAAATAAATCAGAGTGAGTTTTCCCGAGTGCTGTAGAACTGTAAAGGATGTCCATAAAATAAAGGGCCACAAGCAGTAGCTTGGCATAAGCGTCAAGTCGTTGGCAAGACTACACGTTGCTAAGCTAATGAGCATTCCAATAGCTTCAGTTTGCTTTGCCACCCATGTAAGATAAAATGAATTATTGGACTGTCACAGATCTTGTGGTACTTTATAAGTAACGGCAGCCTTAATTAAAGTTTTTGTAAATACCTATACAATGTCTTCTGATTACCTTTCTCAGAATGTTCCGGTCAGCATATTTGTATACTAGGCATGACTTTGCCAAATCTCTAGTGCTTGGCAACAGCATAGAAGCGGATTTTCTTTTAGCAAAACAAGTTGTTTCTTTTGAAAGTGGCACAAGGCTCTCCTCTTTGTCAGACATTGCATAAAAAGAAGCATGGGAAGAAGTCAAAAAGGAATTGCTGCTGTACCAGGAAGGTTAGGTGAGAGGAATATTTCACTGTCACTTACAATAGTGCTTGCAAAATTGTATTTTTTTTTTTTTAAGTCACATGTGAAGCTGCTCTTTAAATATTCTGCTGAAAAGGTATCATTCTAGGCTAAGGCTGGCCATACACAGGCATGTTTAGCAATTTTAAACATTTTCAACCTGGTTCTGATAGCAAAAAAAAAACCAGAGCAACGTATCATCAACAAGCAGAGATAATGGTAGGCTACACTTATCAATTACATTTTTTAGCTGATGTAAAGAAGTTAAAATTGCTCAAAAATCTTCTGTTGTATAGTCTGCATATGTGCTGTGGACAAAGATGTCTATGAGGAATTAGTTTGACTGCTTTTATGGTGCACCACATGCAAGGCCAGAGTTATGCCCCGTACACACGGTGGGACATTGATCGGACATTCCGACAACAAAATCCTAGGATTTTTTCCAACGGATGTTGGCTCAAACTTGTCTTGCATACACATGGTCACACAAAGTTGTCGGAAAATCTGATCATTCTGAACGCGGTGACGTAAAACACGTATGTTCTGACTATGAACGGGGCAGTAGCCAATAGCTTTCATCTCTTTATTTATTCTGAGCATGCGTGGCACATTGTGCGTCGGATTTGTGTACAAACGATCGGAAATTCCGACAACGGATTTTGTTGTCGGAAAATTTTATAGCCTGCTCTCAAACTTTGTGTGTCAGAAAATCCGATGGAAAATGTGTGATGGAGCCTACACACGGTCGGAATTTCCGACAACAAGGTCCTATCACACATTTTCAGTCGGAAAATCCGACCGCGTGTACAGGGCATTACACCTCTTTTCTTTCCTTAGGCCAATTGTCATGTGCTGCCCCTTCCAATCCTTTTTAATTGACTAGCCTTAGTACACCGCTAATGAGATCAGAAGTCTTAGCAACACAAGGCCCTTCCAAGCAGGGTCCCAAAAGACAATTTCCCCCCTCCAAGACTATTTCTAGAACTGAAATCTACATGAATAGGCAAACTGACTCCTACTAAAGCAGGGTGTGCAAACCATAATTACTTTATACACTATTCCACCAACAAAAATACCCAAACTGGGCCATGACAGTAGAGGATGTTGCAGCATGACACTGACGGAATGGCTTGTGTGGAACCTTTTGTTATACATGAGAATATGTTAGTTATTGTATGGGAGCCATGCCATCCTAGGCCATGGCACATGTTGGATATGCAGAAATCTGGCCCTGATTGCATGACAAGAGGATGGAAGACACTGGTATCTGTTTTCAAGGGGCATTGAGGTTAGCTGAACACATTTTTAAATTTTTGACCTATTCTTTGTGACTGGTTTGCGATTTTACACAAAAACTGTCTAAAGGACCATGTAGCAGTGGTGTACAATTAATTTATAAAGAGTAGTAGTAGTACCCTGTTTCCCCGAAAATAAGACCTAGCGTGATTGTCAGTGATGGCTGCAATATAAGCCCTACCCCCCAAATAAGCCCTATCCTGTTTCCCCGAAAATAAGCCCTACCCTGAAAATAGGACCTACAAGGACTTTAACTAGGGCTTATTTGGGGAGTAGGGCTTATATTGCAGCCATCACCGACAATCACCCTAGGTCTTATTTTCAGGGAAACAGGGTAGGAGGAGGCAAAAGAATAGTAATAATATTAAAAACAATAGTATTAATAATACAACTTTCAAATGATACGTGACAATTGAGGCAATGGGAGCTTTCCAATTTGTGTTACATGTATTTGTTTTTTCAGCTTTTTTCTAGTCTGAGTATAGATCTATGTTTGTCCCAAGCTTGTTTGAATCCACTTACTGTTGACTGACTCACTACTTCTGCTGGAAAGCTATTCCAAGCATTAACTACTCTTTGGGTAAAATAATACTTTCTAAGATTAGTTTTCAACTTTCCTCCTGCTAGTTTGAAGTCATGTCCCCGTGTTCTTGGAGTCATATTGAAAATGCTGTGTGTAAATGATGTATTTAAAGATTTCAGTCATGTCTCCTGTTTCCCATCTTTCCTCCAGACTGGACACATTAAGTTCCTGAAGTCTCTCCTGATCAATAACAATGGGTAGGCGCAGAATCATGGGATCACTTTTATGCCTATTAATGTGAAAGTTAAAGAGGAGTTCCAGGCTCCCCCTAAAAGTCAGCATGTTCAACTACTGTAATGCTGATTTTTATTATAAGGACACTTACCTGTCCAGGGATCCAGTGATGTTCTCACCTGAGCTGATTCTTCAATCGGCTTTGGTTGCAGACGCATCTTAAGTAAGAGAAACCGGCAGGGAAGCCTTGTGGCTTCACGGCCGGTATTCTACTGTGCATGCGCAAGCAGCACTGCACTTTGTGAATGGTTTCGCAGTCTTATGGGACCTGTGAAGGGGGGACAAAGTTCCAGCCCAGATCACCATAGCGCAGTGTCAATACCAGGTACCCGCTCCTCCCCAAAAACGTGCCAAATATGGCAGTGGAGGGGGGGGGGGATGCAAACAAGCGGAACTTCCCCTTTTGGGTGAAGTTGTGCCTTAATTTAAATGCAGCAGTTCCCCTCCACACTGTAAGAAATCTAAGCATAAAGCTAGTTTGGGCAAGAACTGATTGAATAAAGTAACTCAGTCCACTGATGACACTTTTACTCTCTCCATTTCAGTACAATTAATGCGGTATATTGGGTATAGTGGAGTATAGCAGCAACTCTTGTGTTACACGATAATCTACCTAAAACACAGACAGTAAGGAAAATAGGAACTTAGTAGAAGTAGAACTTATTTCCTGTGAGCCCAGGATATTAAGGACTTGCCCCTTGGGGGGGAACATCATCAGGTGGCCCTGGACCCCACAGGAGAATGCTGCAGAGTTTAATAATGTGGCACCTCTCTTTGCAGCATTTAGTTCCCACCTATTCTTCCAGGAAGGAGAAGAGGAAGAAGACCCGTGATGTCATATGATCAGACCCAAGATTGCTTAAAAAAAGGTATGGTAAGTTAAAAAAAAATAAAATAAAGGGGGTGCACGGGCTCCTATATGACTTAAAGCGGAACTCCTGCCCCCCACCAAAAAATGTAAAGTATAATACTTTAGCTGCTGCCTTTTATTAGGACACTTATCTGTCCAGGAATCCCGCAATGTCAGCACCCCAGCCAATTTTTCAATCGGCTCTAGGGTGCTGCCGCCACCATTCCTTGTAAGGAAAACCAGCAGTGAAGCCTTGCGGCTTTACAACCGGCCCCCTACTGCGCATGCCCGTGGCAAAGTCCCCCAGGCGTGGTAGCAGGTACTTGTCAAAAAACAAGTATCTGCTCCCTCCCGAAAGGGGCCAAATGTGGCATCGGAGGGGGGAGGAAGCAAACAAGTGGAGCTTCCCTTTTTGGGTGGAGCTCCCCTTTAAAGTACAGTTTAGAAAATGAAAAGTTACATATAATTAGTTGGCATGACCAGGAATCCTAATTTACTTTTCTTCCACTAGTCCAATATGTAGTACATTACCTGTTCCTTTCTTGCAAGTAAATGGCAGATGGTAATTGCAGGGCACGTCATTCCACTCTCCCCTCTCATGCCAAATCATCACCACACAGTCTTCTCCTGTGGCAAAGAAGTTATCTGGTTGGTTTGGCCTCCAGTTTTCATATTGCTAGCAGCCAAAAACAAAGAAACATTTTAGTAAGTTGGAACATATTAATGTTGTTGTTGTTGTTATTCCTATTACGTATTATAAGAAAGCATTTAATGAATCTATGCAACTATACAAATTTCACAAAAAGGCAATAAAAAACTCATACACATGGCACATAAAAGAACCATTTGCCAGCATACTTTATTTTATTCCTATGTTGTAGTCTTGATGGCGTATCAATCAATTTTTCCGACAGTTACTTTTCATGTAGGACTGCATCTCTCCTAACAATTTATAATAACAATTTATTCTTCAAAGTACTGCTTGACAACTATATTTTTTTCTACCTGCATCTGAAATTTGCCACCCTGTCAATAAAATTCCACACATTCTGCCATTGGTGAACTCTGCTATTATTTACATTTACATTTTTTTTTCATACTATCACCAGTGCAGTACAGTATTATTATATGACTGATGTGGCAGTGATCAGGGATATAGACTGGTGACAGTATGTTAAATAAATACTTTTTTATTAAATTTTTTTAACCCCTGCCTACCGGTGCATTGTAAAATGACACCAGCAGAAACCTTTCCTCCCTCTGGGTGGGCGTCTTACGACGTCCGTCCATTCTCGCAGCTCTGGCGCGGCGATCGGGAATGAGCCATGTCCCTCAAGACACAGCCTATCCCTGATCGAATGAAAATGGCTCTTTACCATGTGGCTGGCTGTGTCTAATCAAAGCACTGTCTTTGTGCACGCCGCTTGTGCGCGCCACCGGGGGCGTGCAGCACGGCAATCGGGGATGAGGCGTGTCCCTCGGAACACAGCCTATCCCCGATCAGGGTAAAGAGCCAATGAAAATTTCTCTTTACCACGTGTCTAATAACAGCTGGTCACAAATGTCATTAAATCGTGGTAACTAGTTGTTACCGGGTTCTCCTCCTCACACACCGATCCTGTGTAAGGAGGAGATTGCGGTAACAGCAAGTTACCGATTTACAGTGCACAGTAAAAAAACACAGCTTTCCCCAGTAATAAAGAGCACCTGCCACCAGCCCATCAGAGTACCCGAGTACTTATCTCCAGCCCAGAGCATGTGAGTACCTATCTGGAGACCATCAGAGTACCCGAGTACCTGTCTCCAGCCCAGAGTACCCGAGTACCTGTCTCCAGCCCAGAGTACCCGAGTACCTATCTCTAGCCCATCAGAGTACCCGAGTACCTGTCTCCAGCCCAGAGTACCCAAGTACCTGTTTTCAACCCAAAGTACCTGAGTACCTATCTCTAGCGTATCAGAGTACCCGAGTACCTGTCTCCAGCCCATCAGAGTACCTGTCTCCAGCCCAGAGTACCTGAGTACCTGTCTCCAGCTTAGAGTACCTGAGTACCTATCTGCAGCCCATCAGGGTACCTGAGTACCTGTCTCCTGCCCACAGTACCCAAGTACCTATCTCCAGCCCATCAGAGTACCTGAGTATCTATCTGCAGCCCATCAGAGTACCCGAGTATCTGTCTCCAGCACATCAGAGTACCCAAGTACCTGTCTCCAGCCCATCAGAGTACCTAAGTACCTATCTGCAGCCCATCAGAGTACCTATCTGCAGCCAATGCCTCATAAAATATAAGTTGGGGTGTTTGCTCTCAGAAATGGGGTCATTTTGTGGGCGTTTCCATTGTCCTGGTGCTCCAGGGCCTTCAAAAGTGTGCTAGGTAGTCAGGAAATTAGATATGTAATTTATGCTCCTAGAACGTCTGAGGTGCTACTTGGATGTTGGGCCTCTGTATGTGGCCAGGCTGTGTAAAACTTTCACACATGTGGTATCACCATGCTCAGGAGGAGTAGCAGAATGTATTTGGGGGTGTAATTTTTGCTATTAACATGCTATGTGTTAGAAAAATCCTATAAATTAACAACTTTGTGTAAAAAAAAAAAAAAGTTTTCATCTTCTTTCCACATTTTCCAAAAACATGTAGAAAAAAATGACATGTTCAAAAGACTCATTATGCCTCATAGAATATATTTTGGGGTGTTTTCTTTCCAAAATGGGGACATTTTGTGGGTAATTTCACTGTCCTGGTGCTCCAGGGCTTTCAAAAATGTGATAGGTAGTCAGGAAATTATATGTGTAATTTATGCTCCTAGAACGCCTGAAGGTGCTCCCTGCATGTTGGGCCTCTCTATGTGGCCAATCTGTGTAAAAGTCTCACACATGTGGTATCGCCATACTAATTGTAAGTATGTATATGCTGTGTGTGAAAAATAAATTGTTATTATGGCAATTTTGTGTAAAGAAAAAAAATTCTTAATTTTACCAAGAATTGTGGGAAAAAATGACAACTTCAAAAAACTCACCTTCCCTTTTACTAAACACCCTAGACTGTCTACCTTTCAAAAGGGGGTCATGTGGGAAGTATTTGTACTGTCCTGACATTTCAAGGCCCCAAGAAATGAGATCAGTACATCTGTCAGTACTTAAGGGTTCATCAGGTGTGATCAATTTTTAATGATTGTCACCAAAGTTTGTAGACTCTATAAATTTGGGTTATTTTTACCAAAGATATGTAACAGTATGAATTTTGACCCAAATGTATGCACAAAAACTACTTATTTTCAAAATGTTATAATAGAAACTAAAAAAAAGTGGGTTTTTTTTCAAAATTATCGCTTTTTTTACTTATATCGCAAAAAATAAAAAACCCAGTGGTGATCTAATACCAACAAAAGAAAAAAATGATAAAAATGTAGTTTTGTATAGTGTTGCATGACTGAGTAATTGTCATTCAAAGTGTGAGAGCGCTGAAAGCTGAAAATTGGTCTGGGCAGGAAGGGGGTGAAAGTGCCCTGTATTGAAGTGGTTAAGCATTTTATTTTTTTTTTTACATTTTTTACATACTTTCATCAGAGTAGTTCAATAGTAACACTGTATTACTTTTAGGGGGTCATCATGGATTTTTTTTTACACTTTGTTTGCTGCAACAATAAAGATCATTGTAAGAGCAAAGTTTTCAACTGTCATGAATGAATTCATGACAGCTGTGAACATCGCATAATCACTGGGCCCCATGTACCAGGATCCCCAATCCGCTGTGTCTGGTGGACATTGGGGCAAAGTAGAAGAACTCTCGTTCGAAACATGTTGGGTTTATAGCCTGTTGCACTTTTTATACCACGCTGTTCTTTTTATACTTTGTGATCACTCCATGTACTCATCGTGATTGATGGTCTGTACATTTTTATTTTTTGTTTCTTGCTTTTTTATCGATTAAATAAATCTTTTTTTACCTTGGATTCATCTGCACTATATGGAGGCCCTTTTCTTTCCATCTTTTTTTCATGATTTATCCTGCTGATTGGATGTCAGTGTGATGTCGGTGTGAGGACTACAAACTCTTGTCAGCCTAATCCAGTTTGAGGATACCTGTCAGCGGTTGTCCCCAGGGTGAGGTATCCATCTTCCATCCTGATTGATGTGGACGCAGGTACACACCATTGTACCACAAAGGTCCAGTTTGGAAAGTCCGTTGGAGACTACTGTTTGATGCCTGTTTGACCCACCGCCGTACGGCGTGTGTGTCCACACTTTAGAGTAAGAGTATCCATTCCCTCTGTTGTTCCACATACACACCTGTGGTTACTGCATGGAGAAGCCTGCTTCCTCATATTTGTCAACACCAGAAGAAACATCTTTCAAAATATTTTTTCTGAATAGACTATACAGCACCACACAGAGGAGCTCTTAGATGTGCTCTTTGTTCACCATAGATTTATTATCATTTTTAGTTTTTAGTTTGTATATCACTTGTACATGTGATTTTCTCATGCGTTTATGTTACACACATATGAGTCTTCTTGCCAGTATCTATGCACATATTACTCTCAGTGTTTATTTGCATACCACTATTTTCACCATTTTTGACTCACTAGTTGAACGTCCACTCCCATAGGTGATCCTGGGGGGGCCGAGGTTCCAAAAGCGCTGCATTTTATATTTCAGATTTTAACGTTTCTGGTAATGTATTAATTCACTGTTCAGTGTTGATCTGCAAAAATGTGTACGTATGCAAGAATGCAATATTTTTTGGAGTGTTTCATTAATTTGCTATTTTAAATATTTTTTTTCTCAAAGTACGTGTCTGTACCCAAGCTTGCTAAATTTTACAATCTTGTAGTATGTGCTCTAAGCAGCGAAGAACAAGCAAAGGGATTTCCTGGACATTTAAGATTAATATGTATAATATATCTGGAAAACAGATTCCCTTTATTGGTATAGAAGTAGTTTAATAAAAAAAGAAAAAGCCAATCACAATTTTGAGTTTGAGGTAAGCAAAGAATTCTTTGAGAATTTTGCAATTCCTTCTGATATCATTTTACATTAGTACATTCCACAGCTTATAGGAAGGAGTGGAATTTTGAAATGTTTGTTTTTAAATGTCATGACACAGAGACATAACATAGGCACAGGGGGGTAAGGGTGGGGGTTCAGGCTGCCTACCAATGTATGAATTGGAGTTTACAAAGGATTTCCCTGTTCCCAGTGTTTCTACATTACAATTGGTCATAAAACAACATTTAGCAAGAAAAGATGAATAATATTTGATAACTAACAGATAGATAGATAGATAGATAGATAGATAGATAGATAGATAGATAGATAGATAGATAGATAGATAGAAATATAAATATATATATAGATATATATATAGATATATATCTATATATATATCTAGATAGATAGATAGATAGATAGATAGATAGATAGATAGATAGATAGATAGATAGATAGATAGATAGATAGATAGATAGATAGATAGATAGATAGATAGATATTAAAAAGCAGATAGACATTAAAAAGTAGATAAAAATGCACATAGATATTAAAAAAAATATTTAAAAATATATACTTATGCCATATCCTTACCATTAAAAGGAGTAATAGACTAGATTGCTGAGGATTGGATATGTAGAAAAACTTTGTGACTTTGAGACTTTTAGAATGTCAGATCGAGAACACAGAACAAATATTATAAAAACTTTAATCACTTTATTCACATCATTTTAAAATCATTTTTTGAAATAATTAAAAAGTACACATACCAAGACAACCTCATCAAGGCTGTTTTAGTATTATACATAACTAAAAGGCAATACTGTAATTACAAGTCTTGAGGATGAGCATTGACGAGGCTGAATTAGTATATGTATTTTTTTAATTATTTCAAAAAGTAAAGTGAATAAATTGATTGAAATTTTATGATATTTTGTTCTATATTCCCAAACTGGCACCTTAAAAGTACTAAAATCAGAGGGTTTTCTACACAGCTAGTTATTAGGAATGCGTTGCAATAAATTATTGGACCAGTTATGATTGTATAATTAGCTACTGTGGATTGGGATTTACCACCAATTCCCAGTTTGGAAAAACAAAGAGTAGAATTCTGAAGCTTCTATATTCTTTATTATAATTTTTAAATATATTTGCTAATGTATACATTGTGACATGTTATTCATTGCTTTTTGATGACTTAAAGTGACTTTTATAATGTTAATCAAAATATCTAATTAGATGCAAACCTAAGTAAATAACACTTACCAAAGGATTGCCGTCGGACCAGCGGAAGTCATTCTCAACGGTTTTATCATTTAACCCGATCCATTGATAGTCTTGTGCATTTCCTGTTATTTATTACAGTGTGTTAATAAATGTATTCAAATGGATACAATGAGAATTCAGGAAATTATTAAAACAGCCACATGTGTTTAATTATTCTATGTGCAGTCATGGATGCTGTCACTCAGGTCAAGGCAAAACATTAGAATATGAACATTCAAATTAAGTTGTTTATGCTGTTAATGGAAGACTTTTTAAATAAAAAAAAAAGGCAGATTTACTAAAATGGAAAACATTTTATATTGTGGAAGCTAATTTGTGTAAACTTTGTTTCATGACTAGACTATGTTTTTAGATCAAAGTTTTAGAGCAAAGTGAGATGGCCTAGATGAACAATATGTTAAAATAATACCAAGCCTTTATGTTCCCTCAACGAGTTTAAGGTTCCTATGCCAAGCACTTCTGCCAGATCACCATTCCAGAGCAGGGTGTCTTTCAGAGCAATTCTCAATCGACTCAACAGAGAGATATTTTTATTTGGTACAGTGTTGCAATTCAGTTCAATATACTGTACATTCAGATTAATGCACACTTTAAAACTGAACTTCAGGTATACAATTCAACTATCAGTATATAAATGGTACTACTGCCTAAATGGTACTGCTGGTGAATACAAAATTGTGGATTTTCTTCTACTTTCGGCAATAGTAGTAACCAAAAAATAAAAATAGAGGGTGATTCCCCCCCAATGGGGGCATAGACAACAATATAAACGAGAGAGGTTTTGATCCCTCTCCACTCCACCCAAAACATAAAAAAGTGTAGCCTAAAAAAGTGTATGGAGGAAGAGTATACAAACTGCCGCTGCTATGTTACCACCCGTAGACCACGTGGCTTTGGAGCAGGTAGCAGAAACCTGATGGCTGGGAGTGTGTCTTTAACCCAGATAGCAAGCAATTGAGCTGCAAGTTTGAAAATGACTTGCTAAGCTGTTGCTAGACTTGCCAGACTTCACAAGTGTGTTGCACAATTGCAGCAAGTCCACATTGCATGACTCCAGATCATCTTTCTTTGCAAACATTCTGCAAGTCTGCTGCAAGTTCTGGTTCGATTATGTTATGCGACAGTCATCCCACCACAGGGGTCACTGTGGCCGAATTTTCATCTTTGCTCCCTGCTGTAGACTTGCAGAGCTCTTGCTGTAGACTCACTGCTGCAACTTTGCTTTTGTTAGAGACGTGCCACGCAAATTTGTTACAAACTGGAAAAGTGTCAACTAGAACTTGTGCTTCAAGTGCTCTGCAAGTGTACAACGTGCCAGTGAAAATGTGCAGCAAGTTAACAAGACTTAAAGTTCAACACTGCCACAAGTTTGTGGCAAGTTATCCTTGCTATCTTGGAAAAGGCTAAGTTCTTTTTTTCAGAAAAAAGCCCATGCAGTCAAAGGGCCCCAGTAGACATTATAAAGCTGTGTAGCTTTCAAAAATGACCTGAAAACTGTTGGATGCCTACACCCAGCATTACAGGTATGAAAAGCAACAGTTTTCAGTTCCTAGCAACAAGGCAGAATGTGGGAGTTGCTAACTAGTAGTTTCTTTAGCCAGCCTTTTTGGGGGCCCCAATTGGCCCCCAAAAAGAGGAAAGGAAAAACAATAAAATGAATGATCATTTTACAAAGCTGCACAGATTTCTACTATCTACTGGGGCCCTTTGAGTGCATAAGCGATTGTCTGGAAAAGATGAACTTAGCCTTTAAAGTGAAGGTTTTTTACCTTAATGCATTTTCATTAAGGTAAAAAAAAAACCTTCTCTGTGCAGTACTTATCTAAGTACTTACCTGAGCCCAATCTCGATCCCTCAATGTGCATGAGAACAGCGGCTCTGTCGGCTTTCTCCCTCCTCATTGGCTCAGACAAACCAGTAGGAGCTGCTGTCAATCACAGGCCGTGAGGAGGGAGCGGAGGGCAGGGCTGAGCCTTGCTCTGTGTGTCAATGAACACATAGAGGCCACATGAGTGTAGCACACCAGAAGAGTAGGATTAGGACTGCTCCATTGCCCAGAGCAGGTAAGTATGACATTTTTTTTGTTGTTTTTTGTTTTTTTTGTAATTTTTTTTTTTTTGTATAATCAGTATTTATTTTCAATACAACACATAACAAGACATGTCCAACAAGTTGTAAAGACATAAGACCAACAACCACATAGGGTCGTATAGGTGACAATTATTCAGTGAGTAGGTTGAACAGAGACTTATACAACAAGAGAAGTCCTGGGTATGGGGAGAGTCTAGTAAGCCCGAAAAGGGGGGCAACAATGTAACTGTATGAAGGTTGCGGGGATGAGGAAGGCATAGAAAGCGTAGAATCTAGCCCAGGAGCATCCCAACCCCAGGGGTGAACCAAGGGTGGGTTGCCGTCAGAGGTGTGCGGGTGTATGGTCCGGAGGCCTGCAGCCGGGGCAAGGGGGGGGCCCAGTAGCCTCCATCAAACTGCCCCCAACCACTCCGCACGCCAGGGAAACCAGGTGGCAACAATACGTGCCCAAACAGGACTGCCAATGTTCCCAATAATATTGGGGCCTGTCCCGCGGGCATTGGGACTATGTGGGTCAACTTCTAACATACAATCCTACATGAATTACCCAAATACCTGCAATATATGAACAAAGAGGAATAAAAAAAAGGGGAAAAGGAACTTTCCTCTGTAATTTAAAGTTTACAATTATTTTAATGTGAGTGTTGGATACTAGACACTCTGTGAAAGAGAAAAAAAAAGGTGTTGCCTAGCTGGAGTTCTGCAGAAAATGGACCTGTGAAAATGTTTTTTTTTAGTCCATAGGCTGCTTGTGCAAATCAAATTATTGGTTCTATGTTCGATAGGCAACGAAGGCCCAGAGCTCAAAGCTGAAATTGTAACCATATCATATCCATGTTCTTGATGTAAAGTTAAGTGAATAAATGTGGAATAAAATATGCTGTAAACACACTTTTACTCATTGCTCACCATTTACAAACTCTTGCTCTTCAGATGACAGGATGCTAGATAAATGTGACTGATGGCTTCTACATGTGTTCTCTGCATCTACCCAGGTTTCTCTGTTTGAGAAGTGTTGATAGCAATGTCCTTGGAATTTGGTCCAGCCTTCATCACATACTTCAACATCTAGGAGATATAAGAGAAAAGAATGAAGTGAGGGAACAACATCTATAGCTGGGATGTTGGGAGTCCACTTTGAAGCTTCTTTCAGCAGTCAGAACTTAGAACCTGTAGAAAACAAAATGTCAGTAACAGAGTAACAGAGACAAAGTTAAAAGGTGTCTTTTACCTGAAAATGTTCAGTAAAAAGAGATGTCAGATGACCTTACTCAGCCATACAGGGATTCAAGACTTACACAAGTAAGAGAGAAGAGGTTTCAACTGCAGGTTCCCCTGAAGAATCAAGAAATCTACCAAGCAACTATTTTAGTCCCATTGAATATTAGTGTAGGATGTTTATGATGCCAGTTACTTTCCAATTGGAGTTTTTACTGTGTTCAATAGGGAGGCCTTCACAGCACATACACCATAATCAAAAAATTCAAGGATGATCACAAGATCATAAAATTCAACAATGACATGTAAATAATGATTAAGATTAGTGATGATGCTACCTGAATATCAAATATACTAGTACAGGGAAAACAGAAGGGGATCTTATTCATATGTTTTGGAGGTGCCCAAAGCTATACCGGTATAGAAGGGAGGAATTTGGAATTATAAACTTGGTATTTGGGATGTCTCTGAACCTAGATGTAAGGTTATGTGTGTTGGGTTATGTAGAAGGGGAAGGAGATCATGGATGTACTCAAACTGCAGTGCTTAGATGCTTATTTCAGGCAAGGAAATTGATAGCACAAAGATGGCAATTGGTGTTACCCCAAACCTGTAGAGAGTGGGAGCGAGGTATGAATCAGGTAAATATCAGTATATGATAGACAAGGACGTATGAAGAAATATGAGAAGATTTGGAAATCCTGGTGGGACGCAAAGGGATATCCCCCTTAGCACAATATGAAAGAGAACAATGTGAAATGAGCCATCAGTATAAACGAGGAAGGATAAGGGGGGAGGGATTGAGATGGTCAGTAGTACCAACTAAAGGGTAACCATTAAGGAATAAGTGGATAGGATGTGATACATCAAAGTAGGAAGAAAGAATCATTAAGAGTGAATAAGAGAAATGTTGAAGTGAATATTGGAGAATGAGTGGGGTAAGAATGAAAAAGAGGATTAAGATAATATGAGGATAAAATGAGGAAATGGTTGGAGTGGGAAAAGTAAGAAGGTGGTCAGTGAGGAGTAGAGTAGAAGGAGAACGAGAAGATGAGATAACACTTGAGAACTTTAATGAGAATATGTCTTTTGTTTTTTCTTTGTATATGTATATTTAATAGGAAAGGGGAGGGGAGGGAGATGTGGAATATGGTTGTTTGTATGTCACTGATAAATGAAAAATGTTTCAATAAAGATTATAAAATTAAAAAAAAAAAAACATACTAATACGGGACATTGACTCTGACATTTTACATTGACTAATTTGACATTTACAATGTAAAGTTTATTTCCTTAATTTATTAACTCATTGGCATTTCATAATGCAACCTTATCTTCCTATTTATAATAGACTAATAAAGAGATGTGGCCACAAACTAGCATTTGTTTGGAGAAGATGAAATATTGGGGTTGATTTACCAAAACGGGAAAGTGCAAAATCTGGTGCAGCTGTCCATGGTAGCCAATCAGCTTCTAACTTCAGCTTGTTCAATTAAGCGTTGATCAAAAACCTGGAAGCTGATTGGTTTCTATGCTACACCAGATTTGGCACTCTCCAGTTTTACTAAATCAACCCCATTATGTCCATACCTAAATAAATGTTTGATTTAGTAACTTTACTAAAGCATTTATCACCTTACTGTAGATTAATATACTATCACAAAATCTTGGCTTTAGTGATTGTTTTTGACCTTTACATGCTTAAAACACACATTTGTCCATATGTATATGCTGTACAAAAGGTCTAAGGGACAGGCAGAGGGTGTCCCATTCAGGCCTCCCTTTCTTCTGGGTTCCATTGCAGCTATATGAAGCACCATGGTATTAGTTATTGAGGACATGATAAATAACCTTCAAGAGGGAGTCATCATTTGAAGGGTATCTTCTAGGTTAGTTAATGGCAACAGAACATATGCCTGTTTTGTTCCTCAGGAATTCTTGTATCCTGACCTGACACTCAAGACATGAATGCTCAAAGCCAATTTTAAAGGAAACAAATTTTATTCTTTTTTGATGATTATAAACAGTAAGACATACTCATGCAAAACTAAAAAGTAAAGGAGTAATAACCTTGCCTGACGCTTTACACATGAATTATGCCTAACAAGTAATATTTTACAAGATAAAAAGGGTTGAAAAGGAAAGAGATTGTTCAAATATGTAAAAGAATTATGAATTCTGACATAGTTTTTTAAGCACCAGAATTGTTTTCCCCAAAACTATAAACTCATTGAGGTTTAATTTACTAAAGGAAAATAGGCTGTTTACGTTGCACTTTTTACTTAGCTTAACCACTTAGCAACTGCCCCGGGCACATATACTGTGGTAGGGCGGCTGCTCTGTGCCAGATCACATACCTTCGGGTCTGGGCCGCGCCGGGACCCACCGATCGTTCGTGAAACAGGCAGAATGGTTGTCTGCCTATGTAAACAATGTAGATTGCCGTTCTGCTACAAGGGAAGACAGAGATCCTGTGTTTCTGCTAAGCAGGAACATGGATCTCTGTCTTCCCACAGTTAAAGTACCCCCCACACAGTTAGAAAGCACCCCCTAGGGACACATTTACCCTTTGATCGCCCCAATATACGCTTATTGAGATTATTTTTACCAAAAATATGTATGTAGCAGAATAAATATTGGCCTAAACTGATGAATAAATTAGATTTTTTACATTTTTTTTTATCGTATATGTTTTTATAGCAGAAAGCAAAAAAAAAATTATTTATTTTTTCAAAATTGTAGGTTTTTTTTTTGTTTATAGCGCAAACAAGACAAACCGTAGAGGTGATCAAATGCCACTAAACGAAAGTCCTATTTGTGGGGAAAAAAAGGACATCATTTTTTTTGGGGATACAGCATTGCACAACAGTGCAATTGTCACTTAAAATAACGCAGTGCTGTAGCACAAACAAATGGCCTGGTCCAGAGCCAAAGTGTTTAATTAATGTATTAAAACTTCTCTTCGCAAAGAGTAGCCAATCACATTGCTTGCTCATGATTGGATGATGGCAGTCAACATATCTTCATCATCATTCACTAAGCAAAGTGAAAATTTCCTTCCAAAGTTAAAGTTCTTTGCATTGTGACAGGCACAAACAAAACAAATGAATAGGTGCTTTTTCTCAGCATGAAATATGTCAGACTTCTTCAGCACTGTAGGTTGAGTGGTCTTTTTTTTTTTATAAACACTGTAATCCTAAATGCTAATGTTATGGACCTTGGCAGACATAACAAAGGTGAGTTAAAGATAAAAAGATTTGAAGTCTCTTATCTTTTAAAGCCAATCAATAAAGAACGACATATATTTGAAATGCAGCTGTTTTTTTGTTGGAAGTGCGCTACAAATAACTTAACAATGAAAAGAAGCAATTTTTGACAATAGACTGTTACCATGTGCTTCATAAAGCAGCTATTAAATGAAAACATTCATTAAATGATTTTGACCTCTGGGGCATTATGGCCCCTAAACAGACAATTGCCTAAAGTAGATGAGTGAATGAATAGATTTTTCCATTACTCCACATTAACATTGACCTTTCTGAAGTACAGTAATAAAAATGCAATTTCCTCCCAGCACATTGTCTTACTGAAAGGAAGCAGATTTTGTTTTTGTGTCACAAAATTGTGAGGACACCTGTTCAAATATATATATTTTTTTTAATAAAGAAGAGTTTGTCAAGAATTTTTTTCTATCATATGGAACAACATGCCTTTTCTTATCTTGTTTTTTTTGTTGCTTAGCTGACTTGATGTAACAATGTAAGCCTTTAGTTAATGCTGAGAAAAAGTATCCAAAAAACACTAAATCAGTGCCAGGTGTCTATTTTCTATTTTTTTTTCTTCTTTTATTAGTTCTTAATGTGCTCATTAATTAATTGTTAATTCAATTATCTGCTGACCAAGTATATGCCGGTGTTTTACAAATCACACTATTCAATGTGGACCTAAATGCGATTCAGCATTAAAATTCAGGCACATCACACATGTTCTTTATATATAAATATAGTCTAAAAAACTGCCATTTATTTTAAATTAAATAATTATATGGAACTGCAAATTTCATTGCATGATCATATGACAAGCATGTTTCAGGTCTTTTGATACTGTATAGTGTGGGGTACTTTATCAGGCAAAATCATCCTATCACTAAATGAAAAAATTCAAGACTGGAGGGTTCTGCATGAAGACTCTACTGACACCAGTGCCCTTCAATACATTTGTAGGTTTTTGTTCAAAAACTCTAGTATTCGGAACGTCCATTCAATTATCTAAGAGTCAGGAGCTGATTTGACATTTGCTTTAGTAGAGTGAGCGAAAAAATCGAAGGATGAGGATGAACATTTTTTATTGAATCCAATGGTAACAAACTAATTTCTATTAGTTAAATTGGCAACTGCCCAAGAAAAATTGCACCTAGGGTTAGGGCTTGTCAAAATTAATCCAGATTGTCAATTGAAAATCAAAATTTTGACCTGGTACTCGAATGTAAAGTTGTTCAAAATTAGTTAAGCCCATGAAAGTGCCATCAATTGCTTGGACTAATGATTCCTTTCTTGTACAAATGCTCGAATGAACATCTACAGGCGTAAGGTCAGCTTGATGATAGGGAATTGGTTAAGTGTCAATAACCACATTCTGTCAACAAGAGGAAGCATGGATGAGGTCTTAAGGCTTGTGTACAATGTTTACCTGTTTAATCCACCGGGAAGGCTGTCCTTTTCCACTGTTCAACCTTACCAACAAGTCAATATAAACGGTTCATTACTCCTCACTTACTAAATTTGGCTAAATCTCTCATACCCTTGTATTGGGGACAAACAATAATCCCCTTTATATCACAGTGGCTTCGACAAGTAGACCATATTTGCCTCATGGAAGATATCACCTCATGCAAGATATCACCCCAGCAAAACTCACCAGGATATGGGCCTGCTGGTTCGAGTTCAAGACCTCTGCTCAGTATTTGGAGATATTGTCTAACATTGATGTCACTGTTCATTCTCCAGACACCACTATATCCGCTCAGCATGTTTGATTGTTATAGCCAACTGTTTGCTACCCCCTTCTTTCCCTCTTTCTGCTCTCTATTCCTTTCTTCCTTTTCCTTTTTTTACTTTCTCCCATTGAGGTACAGTATATACCTACACTGTATTTATTGTGTATTTCTGGTACTGATATGTACCACTGTTCCTTCTACAATCCGTTTTTTATTAGTCCCTGTGAAATGTGTTTTGTTATGTTTTACTTATATCCTCAATTGCCTTCGCGGCCTGAGTTTCTTTTTTCTTTGTCTTATTTGTGGACACAGCATTGTCTTATGTTCCTTCTTTAATTTTGTTCACTAAAAATGTATTAAACAAAAAAATTAAGGGGTAAGCATACTTGATTAAGCATATTTTAGCTATGTGCTTTGTGTGTGTGTGTTTTTTTTTATAGCTTAAGAAAACTTTAATATGTTTAAGTAAACGAGCAATTGAACAGATTCATAATACTGTGTAGGATACTGTCCACATTTCAGGCTTCTGATATCTGGGTAGTACACTTGGACAAATTGTTTTCAAAAAAAGTTGAAAACCCTTTAAAGTGGTTGTAAATCCTTACAGACCACTTTTTGCTACAGGTAAGCCTATAATAAGGCTTACCTGTAGCTACCCAGGATATCTCCTAAACCTGAACAGTTTAGGAGATATCACTTGTATTTGCATGTGCCGACGTCATCGGCACATGTGCACTGAAGCAAACTGAAGCAACGGCACAAATGTGCCCTTGCTTCAGTTACACTGTGCCGTTACCGGCGGCTACCGGTGGATACCCAGAAGTAACCCCCGGGAGAGATGTCGCTGGCCGGTGCTGTGTATGGACACCGCAGTGAGGGCTTCAATCTCAGGTGAGTATTATATAATGAGCTAGTATGCTATGCATACTAGCTCATTATGCCTTTGTCTTGCAGGTGTTAGTTTTACTTTTTTTTTTTTCAAAAGTGGGTTTACAACCACTTTAAAGACTTGAGGGAAATGGGTTGGGGGGGGTATATTTGGCATGACAGTTAACCATACCTTACAACATTCACAAATAGTTTACATGGACCAGTAAGGTAGACTTCTGGTCCTTTTAAACCCAACTTCCATCCAGTGAATGGTGGGTTTGGTTTGCACATATATTCTGGTAGTATAAACACCAGAAATGGTAACAGCGGGGTTCATTTACTCAAACTGGAGAGTGCAAAATCTGGTGCAGCAGTGCATGGAAGCCAATCAGCTTCTAACTTCAGCTTGTTCAATTAAGCTTTGAAAATATAACCTGGAAGCTGATTTTGTCTATGCTGGTTTTTTCTATGATGGTTTCTATGCACAGCTGTACCAGATTTTGCACTCAGTTTTAGTAAATCAACCCCAACGTTTTAAGCTAAAGCCATGTACACACAGTCAGATTTTCCAACAGGAAATGTTCGATGTGAGCTTGTTGTCTGAAAGTCTGACCGTGTGTATGCTCCATCGAACATTTGCTGTCGGACTTTCCACCAACAAATGTTGAAAGCAGGTTCTCAAATTTTCCACCAACAAATTTTGTTGTTGGATTTTCCGATCGTGTGAACACAAGTCCGTCGGACAAAAGTCCTTAGTACAAACATGCATGCTCGGAATCACACATCACTATTGAACTCCCTCTTTATCAGCCGTCGTACATCTTGTACGTCACAACGTTCGTAATTGTTGGCCAACATTTGTGTGACCGTGTGTATGCAAGACAAGTTTGAGCCAACAACCTTCGGACAAAAATCCACGGTTTTGTTGTCGGAAAATCCAATCGTGTGTACGGGGCATAAGTCTAGAGATTTCCCAGATTCCTTTGTTCTATAGGCCCAATAAAATTTCTAGTTGTAGTTTAGATATATTGACTCTTTGGGAACTTGCAGTTGGTTAGGAAACCTTAAAAGAGAAGACACACAACAGTAAATTTCTTCTTGATCAGGTCGCATGTAGAGTTATTTCCTGTAAACCGAAATAAAATCACATTATTCATGAAGAAGAGGGAGAGACACTGAAAGAGACAAAATGAGATTATTCACTCTTCTCTCACAGGTAGGCCTGAGCCCACCAAGAAACAATCACTACCCTTGGCTTTGGAAAGGAGGGACGGACTCATTTTGGTTGGGATGCAGTTGTTAGTAAAATTAGCTCAAGCCACATTGGTCGTACCGATCTGACATAGGTCCCCTCCGTAGCTGGGAAGGCATAAGCATTTGAATGAGTCGATGCCATCAACGCAGGTAGCTCCATTCACACAAGGGCTTGGAAGGCATTCATCAATGTCTGTAAGAAATCAAGGTTCTGCCATTAGGACCTAGGACTGCTACCTAACAAAAAAAGGAGAGCACATCTGATTACTTGAGTTGTGCTGTTCAAATGCTGCTTTTAATGGAGACATATACTGTACATATGTATGTCAGTATAAGGACATAGAAACAGTGTTAGGCTAATAGCGCATGTCCAAAACATGATCCCAGTCTGTAGTACTTCACTAAAGTATTTGAATGTTTGAATTCAATTAAAAAAATAAAAATAATTTAGCTACAGTGCACTGAATATTAACCATTGCTGATTTTTTTTTAAAATGATAAAATATAAGAAAAACAAAAATGTAGCATTATTTAATATACAACATTTTATTGGGGTTACAAATTGCTTTATTAAAGTAAAATATGTAAAAAAAAAATAACTGCAAAAATAACTATCCTAAACTATCATTAAAGTAAAATGTATTATATTAAAATGTATTAGTACAATTTAATATATAGAAAGTAATGTTATCAAACATGATAACTTGTACATTTAAAATCAGATTGTTCAAATTATATTCATAAAACACTATAAAAGTAAATGTTTTCTTGTACTTTATTTGTCTCTGGGGTCAGTTATCATTAACCAGAGTGTAACACTGAGTGTTCACAAACACAATTTGGTGCAAACCAAATTGTGTTGTTTCAAGCATTAAGCATTGTAACTAATTCACATACTATCCCTAAAATGGATGTATGTGTGTTTTAGGAAAAAAAAATATTTAATCGTTTATATCATATTTTTTTTCCAGGGGTGGTTACTGACATTTACTGATGCATTTATCGTGTGTTTAAAAAAGGTGTGAAGCCACATTAAAAAATAAATATACGGCTTTTGCACAGGAAATTAGCTCACTATTTGTGCCATGTAAGGAAAATGCACACTCAGCGTTCTGTACTAAACAGGAATGAGAGTTGAAGAAACTTTTTTGTGGCTTTTCAAACTTTTTAGGCTTAAGGGTTAACGCTCTTTAGCCCAGCATGCTCTGTGTTTGACAGCAAGCAGCAGCCATTTGAACCAGCCCCTTAAATGCACAACCGCTGACCAAGTAACTCGTTCTCCTTTTTATTTTTGAATTAGCAACAATTACGTTTTAAGCACGCCATAAGGGAAAATTAGGCATTTAGCTAAAGCAAGGCAAACAGCAGAGGAAGGTGGGAGCTTTGAAAGGCAGATTAGGACTTTCTAGGCTTCTTTGCCCCTATTGAGCTAGCTGTGGTGTCTCTCATTTGATTCCTGGAGGAAAAAGAAAACAGAACAAGAGAACAACATATCACCATATACCAATAACACACCAAATATTTTACAGAGGATCTATTAACATTTATACAAGGCAATACCAGGGCAATGTTGTGTGATTGTTTTGGCCCTGTTTTTACATTGCAATCTCTCACTTTTTCAATGAGAAAAAATGGAGCCCAACAACATTTGTCAAAAGGTTGTTGGAGGAGTGTGTTTTGTAGAACCGAGGGGTATAGCGGAAAAGGAGCACCACACCATTGTAAAAACTCAACCAAATGTGTTTCTTCATTAAAAAAATCAAACAAATGATGTTAAAATTTAACAGACTCACTTGGACCTTTTAACTATGGCGTGGTGCACCATTTCCACTATATCCCTTGGATCCTCAGGGAATCTATTCTACTTTCTATCCCTTGGATCCTATCTTAAAGACCCTCTAGAGGCTCCTTCATGTAAGAGAGTTGCCTAACCAGACATCTTGTGCCCTACACCACAGATTACATCCTACATTATCATATGTAACAGGCTTTTGGATCTAATGCCTCCCACCCACATCTCCCGTGTTTTTTTTTGAAGGCACCGCAGGCAGCTTTTTGAAAAAAAGCTTCCTTCTTTTATTGAAAAATGGTGTTCCCAGCGTTGTCAACTCATCATATGTTATTCAGATTGTCTGGCTTATTAGATTTAGACAAGGCCTACTTGCATTTAATTAGATCCAGTGTAATTTACATGTGTCTGTAAATAACTGGATACGTTGAAAACCCAGTCTCTGCTAATAAAGTAGACCTACAACGTAAAACAGGCACTATCAGATTGATTTCCTAAAAGCAAATAGACTGCAGTGCACTCTGCAGGTGCAGTTGCTCCAGAGCTCAGTAAATGAGGTCAAGCTTCACTTTGCAAAGAATATCCAATCACATACAAAGAGAATTAAAACAAAACATAATTTTTGTTTGCACATGTTTGGATGATGAAAGTCAACAGAGCTTCTGCGCATTTAATAAAGTTTGGAGCAACTGCTCTTGTGGAGTGCAAATGCACTTTGCAAAGCGCACAGTCTATTTGCCTTTAGTAAATCAACTATGCATCTGTTGACGAGGACCACCAGTTACCAGGGCACTAAGATACTTTCTACACCAGGTACACGGTGCACTAAGATACTTTCTAAACTAGCTTTGAAAAGGAACTTATTTTTCCTGTTATGAGGAACATTATGTTATTGTTTTGCTTTAGCCTCTTCATTTTTCAAGGCCATGCTACAATGAGCATGATAAATGACCCATCTTTGGCTCCAGGATAAGGGACACTACAAATGGTTCGGAGACAGAAAAAAAAAAAAAATAATAATAATAATAAAAAAATAAATAAATAAAATAAATAAAATAAAAAAATAAATAAAATAAATAAATAAATAAATAAATAAATATATATATATATATATATATATATATATATATATATATATATATATATATATATATATATATATATATATATATATATATATATATATATATATATATATAATTAACTAAGAATTTTTGCACTATAATGAAGATTAAGATTCAGATAATTTGAAATGTTATTCTTAAGTCTGTGATGTTAATTATGGCATATCGGTCTTCAGTGCCAAGAACCCAGTGCTGGTATATTTGCTGTGGAGTTTCGTTTGCCAAGAACATGTGTAAAAAAAAGTGTCGGCCCAGATACTCTGACCCCTAACCTTAAACCAACCTTTAGGATAACTTTAAGTTTTAACCCCCTCCTCCCCAAAGTCCTAAAATAAACCACATCTCACCCTAACATTTACCATCACCCTTACTTTAAAACTGATCCTCACCCTAAAATTGAATAATTAACCTTAATCCTAAAACTAACACTTAGCCTTCTAAAACGTAATTCCAATCTTAACGCTTAATATCACTTAACCTTACCCTAAACCTTAATCTAACCCAACCACCCTAACCTAATCCCTAACACTGAGTTAATCCATTCAAAGCAGTTCTTACTTTGTCCTTGCTGAATGTATTGAGTCTGCCTACCCCAGGATCCGTGCTGAAACCACCTGGTGTCTGTATTGCAGCAAAGCAGTAGCCTCTGCCACACACATTGGAATATAAGAGGGGGGGTTCACCTCACAGAATCATGGGACAAAGGGAATCATGTGTAACACATAAGTGATGAGAAAAGCTTGATAAATCTGTCTATAATAGATTATAATTTAGGGGTTCTTCACTCACAGCTCAATATAAGTATTGCCCTATATTAAAGTGGAAAAGTAATTTACAATTCCTGATTATTTGCTACTTTGACAGTTTGACATAATTTTAAAAAATGTCAGTTTATCAGCGTACTGTTCTTTCACAACACTTTTATAGTGGCTTATATGAAAAAAATTAAGTCTATGATACCAGGGCAGGTGAGAGGAATTTTGACGCCTCTTCAGGTACCTTATGATTGGGATGGTTATAATTTCATAGTTCCTTCAGTCTAAAAGGCAACCCAGACATTTGTCAAATTACCATCTATCAAAAGGTTTAGGGTTAGATTTAGTGCTTTTTAAACCTATTACATTCGTTAACCACTTGTGGACCAAGAGCATAGTAGATCCACTGTGCAGGCCTTCAATTAAAAGGTTAGTTCACCTTTACCAAAAAATCTGCCTATAGAGGTAAGGGGAGTCTGTAATAATCACAAACTGTAAAGCTTTGACTAATGTTGAATAATGTTTTTGCTATAGGTGTAGGCTATTTGTGTATCTCCCCAACCCTAGCCGAAAAACTCCCAGAGATGGCATTTCCCCATCCTGCCTTGTTGCTAGGACATTGCTAAGATACTCTCAGCCATTAATGCTTGTCCCCACCATCACAGAATGAGGGAATACCATCTCTTGGAGTTATTAACATGGCTTCGGGACGTATGCAAAAGGCTGCATAGAGGATTGCTCCAGGGAAGCGTATACTATTTGAATTTATTACAGCTATGCTGTTTTTTGGATACATTAGTAACATTTTTGGCTGGATTATTACCTTATTCCTCATTCCTTTACTTTTTCCCTAAATACAGCATATTATTAAATTGTCAGTTTCTAATACAACTCCATATTGTTTAATAATTGGGTACACCATGCACATTGGTGGATCTCAATGAATAATAATATTATCCACTTGCTTACTGGGCACTTAAACTCCCCTCCTGCCCAGGAGTTCCAGTGAGGGATCCAAGAGGAGGAGAATCAAAAACCACTGCACAAAGCAGGTAAGTATGACATTTTTTTTAAAAGAAAGCCTTTAGCATCACTTTAAATAGAACCTTACCCTAGGAGAAAAACACACCTAAGTCCCAGTCCATCTAGTTCAACCAATAAAAGGGAAAAAAATGCCAAGAAACAATCAGACATTCCCCGGATCAACCTACAAATGTTAGTATCCAGGTATATTATGTACATTTAGGAAAGAACCCAGGCCTTTTTAAAAGCAATTTACTGAGCTGGCCAGAACCACCTCTGGAGGGAGTCTATTCCACATTTTCACAGTTCTTACTGTGAAGAAGCCTTTCCGTATTTTGAGATGAAATCTTCCAGACGTACAGAGTGCCCCTTGTCCTCTGTGATGACCTTAAAGTTAATAATTCAACACAAAGTTCACTGTATGAACCACGTATGTATTTATACATGTTGATCTTATCCCCCCCTTAATCTCCTCTTTTCAAGAGAGAATAAATTCAGTACCTCTACCTACTTTTGGTTTGTTTTGGAATACCTCTTGGTACAAACAACTGGAAAAAGCCACGTCTAGGCAGAATCTGATTGCAGGTAGTGCTAGTTATTAGCTACTCAGGCAGAGACAGCTAATTAGTAAGACCCCTTTCACATGAAGGGTCTGATCAGGTCCACCTGTCAGCTTCTCAGGCCGACCTGATCGGATGGTACTTTCACCTCTATGGACCGGTAGGTGTAAGCCCTGGTTCACATTGGAGCGATATGACATGTCAAATTGCATGCCAAATCGGTAGCAATTGCCGGCAATGGCACCATCTGAATCGGTATGACGCCTCACTTGCGGCACCACACCGATTCCCAAAAGTAGTTTCTGTACTTCGGGGTGCGATTTCCATTGACATCTGTGCAGCAACCCACACAGATGTCTCTGAAATCGCCCCCCGAAGTCAGGACTGACCTGCGGGAAAAAAATCGTGCGAGTTCAGCTAAACTTTGCACAATTTCATTCCCGCTGTCAGTGTGAACCTGGGCTAAAAGGACTTGTGTTTATTTACAACGGCCTACCTTCAAGAAGATCCAGTCTGCTGAAAAAGAAAATGGAATGAGTTTCATCCCCCTCCATCTAGTCGGATCAGATCGAATGGTAGTTGGGTGTAAACGGACAATGGAGTCTCTTTACATCTGGCCGCTCATAGAACAGACCGGTCTCTGTGTCTGCTCTGTAGAAACTGAGCAGACACAGACTTGTCATCCCCTCGCTTTGCTCTGATCAGCAGGGGATCAGTAAACAGGTCCCCTGCCGACAAAAACAGAGTCTGCACTAGATGAAAGTGGCCATACTGCCTGCACACAGATCCTTTCTTATACCAGAGCCCTGTCCTGGGAACAGATACTAGGGGAAACCCAGAGCTACCGGACAGTAATTATTACACTCAGATTTTTATTCATTTAGGATATGGGGCAGAAGGGTGAGTTGAATAGAGAAAAATTTGAATATGGGTTAAGTTCACCTGAAAAAAAAAATCTAAAATAAATGATTTATTACAGGTATTCATATTGATCCTGCAAATTAATGCTTTTACAAGCCATGCAATCACTGTTCTCAAAGAACTTACAATCTACTTCACATACTAGACATGACCAATTGACCTACCGACATTGCTTTAGAGCGTGGGAAGAAACTGGACTGCACACACATAAGCATGGGATGAACATGCAAACTCCATGCAGTGTCCTGGTTTGGGATTAAAACTGAGGACCCTACTACTGCAATACAAGAGTGCTAACCTCTAAACCACTGTGCTACTCTAAGCAATAGGGATTACAGTTTCATAGGAGAATTTTATATTTTGATTACTCATATATAAAAGACTGCGCTCACAGGGAATCATTTATTTTATACAAAGGTTACTTCGTATCCAATAACAAATAAAAATTCTCAATCACTCTTTTGTAAGCACATACCCCTGAAGAAGAGAACCAATACTGACTCGAACCAATACAGACTTGAAACGCGTTGGGTATTACTGTTGTCCTCATTTATTTCAACAGATCAACTGTAGTTGCCAACTGTTATATAAATTGTGTAATTCTGTATCAGCATTCAGCATATTCCATGTATTGTATATATGTGTTTACTTCTTTTAACTGTAATCTATTAAAGCTTTATAGATTTTTGTAATTGCGTGTGACCTTATAGCTGTTCACTGTCCTTTTAAAATGCCATCTAGAGGAAAACTGTCTTCAAACTATCTACTTTAGGGATATGGGTCAGTGCAGCTTATACAGTATCTCACATAAGTGAGCACACCCCTCGCATTTTTGTAAATATTTTATTATATCTTTTCATGTGACAACACTGAAGAAATGACGCTTTGCTACAATGTAAAGTAGTGAGTGTACAGCTTGTATAACAGTGTAAATTTGCTGTCCCCTCAAAATAACTCAACACACAGCCATTATTGTCTAAACTGCTGGCAACAAAAGTGAGTACACCCCTAAGGGAAAATGTCCAAATTTGGCTCAAAATGTCAATATTTTGCGTGGCCACCATTATTTTCCAGCACTGCCTTAACCCTCTTGGGCATAGAGTTCACCAGAGCTTCACAGGTTGCCACTGGAGTCCACTTCCACTCCTCCATGATGACATCACAGGGCTGGTGGATGTTAGGGACCTTCCGCTCCTCCACCCTCCATTTGAGGATGCCCCACAGATGCTCAATAGGGTTTAGGTTTGGAGACATGCTTAGCCAGTCCATCACCTTTACCTTCAGCTTCTTTAACAAGGCAGTGGTCGTCTTGGAGGTGTGTTTGGGGTCCTTATCATGTTGGAATACTGGCCTGCGGCCCAGTCTCTGAAGGGAGGAGATCGTGCTCGGCATCAGTATGTCACAGTACATGTCGGCATTCATGGTTCCCTCAATGAACTGTAGCTCTCCAGTGCCGGCAGCACTCATGCAGCCCCAGACCATGACACTCCCACCACCATGCTTAACTGTAGGCAAGACATACTTGTCTTTGTACTCCTCACCTGGTTGCCGCCACACACGCTTGACACCATCTGAACCAAATACGTTTATCTTGGTCTCATCAGACCACAGGACATGGTTCCAGTAATCCATGCCCTTAGTCTGTTATCTTCAGCAAACTATTTGTGGGCTTTCTTGTGCTTCATCTATAGAAGAGGCTCAGTAATGCAGACCAATTTGATGCAGTGTGCGGCGTATGGTCTGAGCACTGACAGGCTGACCACCCCCACCCCTTCAACCTCTGCAGCAATGCTGGCAGCACTCATACGTCTATTTCCCAAAAACAACCTCCGGATATGATGCTAAACATGTGCACTCAATTTCTTTGGTCGATCATGGCGAGGCCTGTTCTGAGTGGAACCTGTCCTGTTAAACCTCTGTATGGTCTTGGCCACCGTGCTGCAGCTCAGTTTCAGGGTCTTGGCAATCTTCTTATAGCCTAGGCCATTTTATGTAGAGCAAAAATTCTTTTTTTCAGATCATCAGAGAGGTCTTTGCCATGAGGTGCCATGTTGAACTTCCAGTGACCAGTATAAGATAGTGAGAGCGATAACACCAAATTTAACACACCTGCTCCCCATTCACACCTGAGACCTTGTAACACTAATGAGAATGAGTCACATGACACCGGGGAGGGAAAATGGCTAATTGGTCCCAATTTGGACATTTTCACTTAGGGTTGTACTCACTTTTGTTGCCAGCGGTTTAGACATTAATGGCTGTGTGTTGAATTATTTTGAGGGGACAGCAAATTTACACTGTTATACACGCTGTACACTCACTACTTTACATTGTAACAAAGTGTAATTTCTTCAGTGTTGTCACATGGAAAGATATAATCAAATATTTACAAAATGTGGGGGTGTATTCACTTTTGTGAGATACTGTATGTTGTGTCAATTAGCATCATTCCAAATAAAGACTCTCAATGGCTGTATTAAAATACTAAATACAAAACAGACAGATGTGACTTAATACTCCTGAGAGTAGCCAAACTTTTGAGCATGACTGTATATTAACCATGATCAAACCACAGTTGAGGATCCGTTATATAGTACACGTTGATTACGCCTAAAGCGCCATTAAGTGAGATAGGGGACTGCTTTCAGAAAGCCTCATTGCAGCTATATCCTGCCGATACAGTATGCATTATAAATGTAGCATAAGGAAAGTTTTTACCAGCCCTTAATTTATCAGAATATGGCCATTTCACAATTACTATTACACCACTTAGGTTTTAACTTGCAATGGCTTCCTGCTTCCTAATGCATGCTGGATATAACACATACTTTCCAATGCTGTAAATCCCAGCATTTAAATAGATTATCTCCATCAAATGATTGCCCATCTTCTTTCCCTCAATTTATAGATATGGTGCATGTACAAGATATATCAATCAAGGCACTGATGTCCTTCTTTAACACCTGAACTCCCAGCAGACAGCAGGAACCAAATACAATAATTAATTTTGTAAAAAGGAAAAGAAGACTTTCGTGCTAAGACCTACATGAAAAAAAGCTGCTGACACAATACTCTGGTAAAAGAATCACAATATAGGGACAAAAAGTGCAGAGCTAACAAATTATAATTTTCAAAATACCTTGTGCAATATGGCTCAGAAATGAGCAATATACTGCCTTAGCGTTTAATCACCCTGAAAGTTTTGCATGGTGGAAATCCTTAGCTGATCTTCAGCTTGGAGATACATTCGCCACATTCGATCTCCTTTGCACACAACAACAAATCCCACTTCGGGAACACTATCATATTATACAAGTAAGACACTTTTATATCTCCCATCATAGTCTTATCCCCCCCCTCATCCTACGAACAGATCTGCCATGACTCTCCCAGAGGCAAAGGACTCATTTCAACTCTCTACAAAACAGCATTGGCTTCTTGTCTTTCATGGGAGACTGACTGTAATGAAAAGCTCACTCCGGGGGATTGGGATACCATGCTAGAAAACCTACGTAAAGCCACTAAATCACTGGCGATTAGGGAAACGGCCTATAAGGTATTGACCAGATAGTATTACACTCCTTCCAAACTCCAGGTGGTGTACCCAGGAACATCGGGGCTATGCTTTAGGGGCTGCCAACTTCCAGGCACCTTTAGACACATATTTTGGGATTGTGGACTACTATCTCTGGTGTGGAGAGGAGTAACTGCTGTTGCCTCTGCAATATCTGGAACTCCTCTAAAGCTCACTATCTCAATGTGTTTACTTGGAGCGACAATCCCAGGTATTCTCCGCAAAGAGGAATGTCTTATACATACTATTTGTATATCCACTTTGTGGGTCATTGCTCTTCACTGGAAGACCCCCGTAGTATCCCTATCCTCCATCCTAGACAGAATGGATATGGTTATGATAATGGAGAGGATTTTGTATACCCTGCAAGATAAAATGCACCTATATGAGCGTAGATGGGGAGCTTGGAAAGCCCGTAGGCATACGTTGCTAATGCAAGACTAAATGCCAATCAATGTTGTCATGTTTTAACTGAACAGTACCTTTATGTATACATTTTCCATACTTCTTTTTCTGTATGCTTTGGAATTATTCTGGATTTCTATTATTAATGAAATGCTTTTGATGTCAATTTTATTATGTACACTGTCACAAGATTGTATATATTTTTTTTTACTTTGACAAATAAAAACGTTTGTAAACAAAAAAGAAATGAGTAATATACATTAAAGTGCTTATATGTGCAATAACTTAACTAAAAAATACCATCAAATACATGTAACAGTGAACAATAAGGTCCCTTTCATCAGTGGCGGCTGGTGCTGGAGGATTTTAGGGGGGGGGCGCGGGCGGCCCCTCTAGGTCCGCACTCACCCTACAGTGGAGCCCTCCAGATGGCTGTGATAGAATACGCTGCCATGCTGTCCCCATGGTAGTCGGTGGGTGAAAAGGATGACGTAATGCTCGCAATCTTGGTAAACAGAGGGTTGCTTTGTGTTCCGTGTCCTGGGGGGAGGGGGGTGTCGGTAGATCACCAGTCGGTGGATGCCCAGCACGCCCTTACGTGCTCACCATAAAACAGGTCCGCTTCCCCCGCTCTCCACCCATCCAGGTGAATTGGAAGTAGTCCTAAATAAGGTGGTCAACACAATCCTTGATTGTTACAATCCTTCAAATGATTCATCACCGACTCCAAACCACGGTCACACATTTATGAATGAGCCTCTCAAAACTGCTGTCTGCCCAAGCAATATCAATGGTCTCCAGCCAGCCAGTCTCACCCGTCATAGACCATCACAGGTCTTGTAGAAGAAAACATTCACCACACTGCAGTTTTTTTTTTTTTTTTATCACACATGCCCCAACAGGTCCAAACTGACTGTAAAGGGCATCTTTGGGTTTTGCCTCCTTGCTTCACTGCTTTCGCTACCTTGATTTCTTCCACATGTGTGGTTTGGCTGTGCTCACCTATGAACGATTTGATGGATTGTGCCAACAAAGGCTTGAGTTGACCACCTTACTTGGGTTCACAAGCTTCTGGTAAGCCTCCAATTTGTCACACTAGGATGGCATGACCTTTCTCTGGGTGCCTGGACATCTGTTTTTTTTTCTTCTTCTGGTGGCATCCTTGCCCTTGTTTCAAAAGGACTGTTTTTCTACTACAGCACATCACTCCACTTGAAATCACCATTTATACTTCAATGAGAAGGACTTTATTGTTCACTGTTACATGTATTTGATGATATTTTTTAGTTAATTTATTGCACAGATAAGCAATTTAATGTATATTGCTAATTTCTGAGCCATATTGCACAAGGTATTTTGAATATTATAATTTGTTAGCGCTGTACTTTTGGCCCAACAATGAGTTTTGCCTTGAAACCAGAGACTTTGTCTGGGTGCACATTACAGATGTGTTGAATGTCCATTTAAACTGGGGAGATTAACCCAAGTCTTATCCATGGATCTCCTCTTATGGGCCGCAGCATGGCATATCCTTCTATAGTGTGTGAGAAAATGTAAATGTTAATAACCGTGCTCCCTACTATACAATTAACCACATAAATTGAAAAATTGTGCAAATTCATAAGTGACCACTAGATGTCACTAGTGGATCCAAAATTTATACAATGAAATCTAAGCGCAATATACAGATACAAATAAAGTACAACTAAAGTGCATAAAGTGCAAATAACATCCATATGATTGCCACCATATCTCTCCATTGGGTTCACATAAGAGGGAATATAATTACAGTGCAATGTTCATAAACCTTCCATCAATATCTCCAAGGGTGCAAGATACGTGAAGTTAATGTTAATCCAACTATAAAGTAACCTGTGATTCTTTTCCACCAACACCTGTCACACAGCCCACTCATCGGATTTATATGACCCCCATTACAGGTAGTCATATACAGCAGCTATTAGAGATACCACTCCTGGTGATCGTCTCAATGATTCAGTGGGGCTGATCCACAAGCTAGGTCTCCAGTCATCAGTGGGATAGCAAGAAGAAAGAGATGCCTCCCATGGTGAAGTAAGTTTGCTTTGTTTCATTAAAATACATAAAAAGTTCCACTTGCAGCAAGTGATGATATAAAATCAATGAAGTGAGAGCAGGGACGCCAATTTGCATTCCACCTGCGTTCCACCTAGGTGGAAGTGACGTATCACGCTCGATCCCACACAACGCGTTTCGTCAGCACGTCTGACATCATCGGGGGTCACATCTGATGTGGTATCGCTAATATCTGCTGTTCATGACTACCTGTAATGGGGGTTATATAATACCGTTGAGTGGGCTGTGTGACAGGTATTGGTGGAAGAAGACTCACAAGTCACTTTATTGTTGGATTAACATAAAGTTCACATATCTTGCACCTTTGGAGATATTGATGGAAGCTTTACACTTTGATGGAAGCTTTACACAATTGATTGAAGCATTGCACTTTATATATATTCACTCTTACGTGTACCCACTGGAGAGATCTGGTGGCAATCATATGGATGTTATTTGCACTTTATGCACTTTCTTTGTATCTGTATATTACACTTAGATTTCATTGTGTATATTTTGGATCCGCTAGTGACATCTAGTGGTCAATTATGAATTTGCCCCATTTCTCAATTTATGTGGTTAATTGTATAGTAGGGAGCGCGGTTATTAACATTTACATTTTCTCACATACTAAGGCAACAGCCTCACAACGGGCAGCTCCTTTAAAAAAAAAAAAAAAAAGATAATATACTTATTATTATTATTATATATATATATATAATACAGTTTTTCTCCATTGTTTTGGCTCATTTCTTGAAACAGAAATGACATTCTCAAAACAACATGGACAAATCTCCAAACCACTTGGCAATTGTTCACAACTGAATTGAATTTCTCATTCATTTCATCAAAATTGCAAATGTCTATGTACATGTCTCAATGTCTCAGTACATTTCTCAAATGATTAAGTACAAGTAGCCTACATTTAGCACAATTTCCAAGTGAATAGATCTTGTTGATCTAAACTGATTGGCAATTCTCAGTCTAATGGTTGTTCTCTCCAAAACATGTCAGCGTCATTTCATTGTTTAAGTCATCACATGCACAATAGTCTGTTCAATGGTCAAAATTATTCAGGAACATAATACCATGAATAACAGATGTGAATCTCTTGGAACATTTGATAAAATGATTACAGAAATTGACAGTCAGGTGCATCTAGAACTTGACTACCAAAGGAGGAGTCATAGTTGGTCTCAGATGACCAATCAAACAGTATGTTTAGTTACCTGACAGGTGCTGTCTATGATTGTAAATGCTGCCAAACATGTATATATAGAGCTTGACCATGCAGGACCAGTACAATTTCTGAACATGGAGGCACCTGGCCAAGTAAATAAACAAGGGAAACTGCCTGCTCGAGGAAGAGGAAGAAGAAGAGGAAGAGGAGTAAGGGTAAGTGGTGGTGGAATAGGGGGAAGAGGCAGAGGAGCACAAAGACACTATGCTGTCCCTGATGAAATTTGGGCCACAATTATAGATCATGTCATCAACCAAGGACACACAATGGCGGAGGAAGGTCGCCGAGTGCAACCTAATGTGCCTCGCTCTACAGTCTTCTCTATCATCCAAACCTTTCGCAGGGAAAACAGGTATCTAGTCAGTCAATGATGGAATTATATAATGTATAGGACAGGACACTGTGCATATAGCAACAAATATGTTTATTTACGTATTCATTAATGTGTGTGTATGTGTGTGTGTGTGTGTGATAGGCCTACAGTATTACAGTATCTTACCTCAGTGGGATGTTACGTATGATACTAACAATGACAAGAAAAATATTATAGAAAATAAACTATGGAATAGTATGGAATAGTTTATTTTCTACAATATTGATGATACAGTTTACAGTAGTATTCCAGTCACTGTGCAGTGATGCATTGGAATTGTGGTAAAGTTACTGTAAGTAAAACAACAATACAATTACATTGGTAACTCATTCTGTATGGAATACATAAGGTATAGATTACGAATGGAGTGTTGTCCTTTGAATTCTATGTCTAGGATTGGACGACAACCTGGCACGGGTGGCCGAGGAAAACTTCTCAATGAACAACAAGAACAAGAGATCTGTAACATGGTGTTTGCAAATAATGCCATCACATTGAGACAAATCGGCACTGCAAGACAATGTCATATTCCAAAATGTCATCTCTATAAGCATCTCCACAATAGCCCGCATATTGAAGAAGCATCAGATGACAATGAAGTAAATTTACAGGGTACCATTTGAGAGGAACTCTGACAGAGTGAAAGAGCTGCGGTACCAGTATGTACATGTAAGTCAGTCACTGGTTGTCCATCAAGATAACCTTTTTACAATTACCATAAGCAGTGGTTCCCGAAATGTATTGGTTTCAGTACCCACTTTACCTGATTTCTGAATCCAGGTAATCCAGGTATGAAAGTATTTGATTTACATATCTGATTTATAAACATTTTGTCTAAAAACTGCAGCTTACTGTATGATGCAATTATCATTATAATCCTTATTTTGAAGAATATAACATACAATACAGTAAGAAAAAGGGTCAAAGAGCTGCAATTACAGTAGTGCCTCCCATGCAAATCTATCTAATACTGTGGGTTTTACTGTAACATTTCAGTAAGTCTACTCATTGATAATTTTTCCCCTCCCCTTTCTGTCAAATACCCCCTGTAGTACCTCTGCATAGGGTACATGTACCCCAGGTTTGGAACCACTGGAATACTGACCAGTAATATATTGAACTTGTGTAGAACATTCCTATGTAACTGTCTGTAACTGTAGTGTATGACTCTTCTGTATGACTGATTTGATGTTTTCTTTTTTTACTCTATTGTAGAGAATAATGGCATTGGAAGGAAACGAGACCTCTCACATACTCGTGTATGTGGATGAGGCTGGCTTCAACCTGGCCAAGGGCCGAAGACGTGGCCGAAATTTTATTGGCCACCGGGCCACGGTGGATGTCCCAGGCCAGCGAGGGGGCAATATAACTATGTGTGCTGCCATTTCTGAGAATGGTGTGGCCACTCACATCCCCAGTCTTGGCCCATAGAATACACAGAAGATCCTCATCTTCTTGGACCGCCTTCATTTGGATTTGATCCCTGAAAATAAGAGAGGTCTCATAGGGCCTCACCTACCACAATATATAATTGTATGGGACAATGTGAATTTCCACCGTGGCCTGCTTATCAGGGCCTGGTTCACTGCTCATCCAAGGATGGATATGGTGTTCCTACCACCTTACTCTCCTTTCCTCAACCCTATTGAGGTGGAGAGTGTATGAGCATCGGGCTCAAGATCAGAGGTCTCTGCTCCATGCAATGGATGCTGCCTGTGAGGATATTACAGGAGATCAGTGTAGGGGATGGTTGCGACATGCACACCGTTTCTTCCCTCGTTGCATCGCAAGGGAGGATATACGCTGTAATGTTGATGAGAATCTGTGGCCAGACAGACAGCAGCGTGTGGATGGGCAGGAGGGTGAGGACGGTGGCCAGTGAAGAGATGTTACAGTAGTTGTGAAACTCCGGCTTTATTTACAGCATTGTAGGCTAAATGTAGATTTCCTTGTTTTATGTTTGTGTGTTTATATTTCCGTATATAATGCTGTATACATTTTCTTTTTACTCTGATGTATGGAAGTTACTTTGTGTGTGAATGATAATGGTTACAATACTGTAAAGTAATTTTTCCTTGGCAGTATGAGTGCAATGTGTGATGTCAAACCTTGGAGGCTACTCTTACCCTAAAATCTTTTCTTTTTTTTCAGTTTTATACACAATTGTATTCAGTTAGCTAGACAAAAACTGTACAGTAATGCCCCGTACACACGGTCGGATTTTCCGATGGAAAATGTCCGATTGGAGCGTGTTGTCGGAAATTCCGACCGTGTGTGGGCTCCATTGGACATTTTCCATCGGATTTTCCGACACACAAAGTTTGAGAGCAGGATATAAAATTTTCCGACAACAAAATCCGTTGTCGGAAATTCCGATCGTGTGTACACAAATCCGGCGGACAAAGTGCCACGCATGCTCAGAATAAATAATGAGATGAAAGCTATTGGCCACTGCCCTGTTTATAGTCCCGACGCACGTGTTTTACGTCACCGCGTTTAGAACGATCGGACTTTCCGACAACTTTGTGTGACCGTGTGTATGCAAGACAAGTTTGAGCCAACATCTGTCGGAAAAAATCAGACGGTGTGTACGGGGCATAACCCTTGTCAATGAAGGACTGGGCTAAGACTGAAAGGTTGACATAAGGGATATTTCAATGGTCCTCTGCCTTAGAGACAAAACATCTAAACATTTTGACTTGCAGTGCTTACACAATGCCAAAGGGACGAAGCATTTTGGGGGCACTGACTATTTGAATGAGAAAGAAATTTATTTTTGACACATGAGTGAACTGTTTTGGGAAAGATATGAGCTTTTGAAGGTGAACCATGGTGTTGTGCTGAACCATCCAGGTTATTTTGGCAAAAGCACCAAGAGAATTGAGAACATCTGGTCTGTTTCAAGAAATGAGCCAAAGCAATTGAGAAGAATCTTTGCCATTTTGGTAGCACTGACTCTTTATATGGGAAAGGAATATGGTTTTGAAGCATGAGTGAACAGTTTTGGGAGAGATATGAGCTTTTGCACGTGAGTTATAGAGTTGTGCTGAACTGTAATGCCCCGTACACACGGTCGGACTTTGTTCGGACATTCCGACAACAAAATCCTAGGATTTTTTCCGACGGATGTTGGCTCAAACTTGTCTTGCATACACACGGTCACACAAAGTTGTCGGAAAATCCGATCGTTCTAAACGCGGTGATGTAAAACACGTACGTCGGGACTATAAACGGGGCAGTGGCCAATAGCTTTCATCTCTTTATTTATTCTGAGCATGCGTGGCACTTTGTCCGTCGGATTTGTGTACACACGATCGGAATTTCCGACAACGGATTTTGTTGTCGGAAAATTTTATATCCTGCTCTCAAACTTTGTGTGTCGGAAAATCCGATGGAAAATGCCCGATGGAGCCCACACACGGTCGGAATTTCCGACAACACGCTCCAATCGGACATTTTCCATCGGAAAATCCGACCGTGTGTACGGGGCATAAGACTGTTTTGCCAAATGAACTTAGAGTTTTGAGAATGTCATTTCTGTTTCAAGAAATGAGCCAAAACAATGGAGAAAAACTGTATTATACGAGATTTATATAGTGCCAACAGTTTACGCAGCGCTTTACAATGTATAAGGGGGACAACACAATTACAGTACAGTTCAATACAAAGATTCAACCATTTTCACAGGGAATGTCCTATCATTATCATATCCTTCTATAGCTTTTTCAGTATCTTTACCAGTACAAAGCATTATATCCATCTATAACCAACAAAAACATAACTTATTTGAACACTCACATTCTAAGCATTCATTTGGAAATGCATGGTACGCAACCACACAAAGAAAACCGCATATGTTTTTTACATTATCAAAAATGCAACCACCATAATTAACAGAAACATCCCTAACTTATGATCCTAAATTAGACCTTGTGGTTCTAGGGTGGCCCTATAGGGTGCTGTATATAACTAGCAACATTCCTTCTGCACTAGTATTCAGTCAAATTCACCTATTCTAGGGCTAGTATGCAACAAATGGCTTTCAGATGTATGCCTTTTTGGGGAGAAACTCACCTTTCTGAGTGCAGGCATACTTTTTTTTAGTCTTTTATATGCAAGTAATCATTTTATCCGGTTGTGTAGTTAAGTCTAGACATAAGAGATGTGTGGGGAAGGGGGGCATTTTATTTTCTTTTATTTTTGAGTTTCATATTTTTTGTAATGAAGAAAAGGCCTTTATTAAGCTTTATGATGATTCCAGGTGTTTTGCTTGGCTTTGTTCACACTGTATGAATATGATGGTGCTCTAATAAATACCAAAATATAAATAATTCTCCACAATATACATTAATAAACAGGTAAGATACTCAAATACTATCATGTTACTTAAGGTTCTATTCCTACTAATTGTATTGCTGTTCGAGTTGCTATCATAACCCCTTTCATTTTTCTACATTAGAAAAAAATACATTTCGGTTGACTTGTCAGCTGAAAAATAAAATGGTTTAGAAGTGTAAAATGACAGATTCTGGATATTTATATGAAATCAATCATTAAATTTAGGTTGCAATGTTAAGTTAGACAGTCAGCACAAACTAGTCTTTAAATCTATATCCAAACAACAACAGGACTTAGAATGACTACAGTAGTCATTTTGCACAAAATATTTCCAAATTAAGCTGTCTATTTTGCTTCAAGCAGTGATGCTCAACTCTGGTACACCGGGCCCATCAGTAGTACATGTTTTCCCCATTACCAGGTAGGGGCACAGTTATATTAATTAGTTGCTGATGATAACTATTAGGAATGAACCAATCAACTTTTGCAACTAAAAAAATCACACCTGGTTCAGGCCAAATCAGAGACCACAGATATATGCAAATATTTGACTTATTTCACTCAATTATATTGCATTTGTTATTAGCATAACAATCTTATTCTAAATACAAGGTGTGACTATTATTAGTAGCTCTCATTTCTCAAAATAATGACTGTTATGGCAAATAAAGATTATTAATGTGTAGTAAATTGAGCTCCTTGTATTGTCCTATTTTTTCTCATTATTTTAAATTTAAAATTGCTCCCCTTACCTCAGAGAAACCAGTTTTACTAACTTAGCATGTTAGCTGCCATTCCTATAGCAGTAAGGTCATCGGAGGCATGGTCCCTGTGACGGGAGTCACTTTGGACGGGGGGCTTTTGGAACTCAGCCTACCTTGGAAAGGCTGGGAAACCCCTGTCTTGGCACCCCATGCCCCTCTTTTGTGTAAGTCACCCTTTGTCTATTAGGGGCACAGGGTGACTAAGTAAATAATGGACAACTACTTAATGGACACTGAGTCCTTCAACGTAGGAGCCGGACAGTCTGTTACTGGGGGTTTCTTGCTATTGTCTGTGTATTGAGTTGTTATGTGTTTTGTTAATTACCTGTATCCCATTGTTCTATTGTTACTATCTGCCTTGGGAGCAAAGTATTATGGGATGTACATGTGTTTCTAGCAAGTAGACTGGGGACAGGGTGGAGAGGGGAGGGGGAATTTCTCCAACAGCCTCCCTGCTGATAAGGTGGTCTACTGTTGAAAAGTTGAATGTACCTATGTGTCTCTTGTTACTGGAGGAGGTAAAGTTTATCCCGCCCTGTGTCATTATGCAAAGAAGGGGGGTTGTCCCTGAGTGTATATCTCTTTGTGCCCGTGTTTGAATAAACAGTCTTATGCTTCTTCACCCTACACTGATGTCTCGACAAGTGATTGGGTGGGCTAAGTGGTCTTGGATCGTGCTGGTACCGGGCAAGGAAGCTTATACGGCGGACATATTGCTCTTGGGTACGGGGGTCTGTCACAGTCCCACCATACTGATATCAGTCCATATGCTGTCAGCATTGAGCTGATGTTGCCAATAAAATTCTTATGTAGGGCAAAACGTGTTTGGGAACCTTTTTATTTGACTCTTTTTGGTTCCTTGGGAGATAGGATAACTGTACTGCAAGATGTATTTGTTTTTATTACTGTGACCTTTCCTGGAGCTTGAGGACAAAGCTCTACTTAAAGCCCAACTCTGGGAAGTCTTAAAAACCTCCATGGCAGTGGGGCTGTGCCTTCACTGCAAGGGTTACTAGCTCGGGAAGAGTAAAAACACTTTTTCTTACCTGATCCTCTGTACCCCCAGGAGATGATGCTCCTCTTGATGATGTCAGGACCTTAGACCGTTGGAGCATGGGAGAAGACACCGTGGGGAATGGTCTAGCAGCGTGGAGGAGTGGTGGATTGAGTAAGTACATTTTCTTTTCTCTGCCTCCTAGTTCTAAACAACCATTAACGAGCAGTTAAAGTGTTCACCTTTTCAGCTCATCACCCAAGGAGGTAAGTACAGAAAAAAAAGGGGGGGGAGAGGGGGTGAGAGTGTAGGGTGTTCGTTCACCTTAATTTTTTCTGAAGAGGTTACCTATCGCTTGCAGGGTAGGTGCAGCCTCATTGCAATGGAGAATTTTCAGGTTTTCTAAAGTTAGGCTTTACAGTTTTTTTACTTTTTTAATATTTTGTCATCTCTACTAATTATATAAGATACTGAAAGAAAACAAAAACATGCACTGTTAGAGGGTCTTGAGTACTGAAGTTGAACATCACTGTGGTGCAGCAACCAAATGTACCTTTTTTTTACAATTAGTGATTTAAAGAATGGACTATAATAGATTCTAATATTTCTTAAAAGCCATCATCGCACAATATCATACAGAATATATATCAGAAAAAAGGGGACTATAACGATCTCAGACGCAGAAAAAAATATGAAAACAAAGTATGTTTTTTTTTAAAAAAAATCTCTTAAAATAGCCTTATGTCTTTGCAGTTCTAGGGGTACAGTTTCCTAAATTTTGAGCTGTATAGAACTACTACGATTGAGTAATTTTGGTGTCCTATTATTATAATAGTTTGATTTGTTATAATAGTTTCAAATTACTGTTGCTCTTATAAGTGTTTTCAAGCTTGTATCCAGTGATTTACTTGTTCTATGTGCTCATTTTGGATGGATACCTAAACCATTGTATAAAATCTTTGATATCTACACTTTAAACAAGCGCAAGAAGGGGGTAGACAATATTGCTATCTTTGGGATATAGGGAATTCTGTGATGGTTAAATACTTTGCCATATGTTGTGAATACTACATTCTATGTTTTTATTTCTGTGTTTAAATGCCTTTTTTATATATATATTTTACTTTTTTTTATAATTCTTAATTTACAGTTTGATAGACAGATTATGCTTTGAATAGGTGTTTGTTTGGCTCAAGTTCTTCAAAGTATAACAATCAATAGCAGCAGATAATCAGTGTTGTCAAGTACATAAAAGGCTATTCTGTAACAAACTATTTTGACCTGATTCATGTGACATATCAACTATGAAACCATCATCATGGATTCTCATGCCTTTCATTATTTGCGGAAATACCAAGAATAACACAATTATTCAGGTCCTGTATTTTAGCGAAGCCTAGAGATTAGAACGAAACAAAAATAGTAAAAAGGATGTCAATTACCTATTTCACAGTTGTCTCCTCCATATCCTGGTGGGCACTGACAGTGAGCTCTTCCATCTCCTTCCACACACGTTCCAGCCCCACATTGGATGTCAGCACAAGTTCCAACAATGCCTGCAGTCAGGAGAAACTGGTTAGTTTTCACCCACCTTCTTCCCTTAAAATAAGAAATTACATATTTTAGCCTATTTTGGAAATCAGGCTTGCCAAAAAAAACATAAATCAGTGTGCATATTTTTTCAAGACCGTAAATTAACATTTGATATTCAATACAAATTATGATGGTATAATATAAAGGTTTTTATGCTTATTTATTTGTAGGCACTTTAGGTATTTATATATATTTATTTATAGGCATTATAAATATTTATACGTATTTATTTATATGTAATTATACAATTTTTTTTTTTATATATATATATAGCCATTATAGGCATTTAAACTATTTATTTATAGGTGTTATAGGTAATTATACTATTTTTATTTTTTAGACATTACAGGCATTTATACTGTTTTATTCATATGTATATTATACTTTTTTTTATTTGTAGCCAATATAGGCATTTAAAGTGAATCTAAAGTCTCATTTTTTTTATCCTATAAAAAAAACAAACATGTTATACTTACCTGCTATGTTGCAATGGTTTTGCATAGAGCAGCCCCGATCCTCCTCTTGTAAAAAAAAATGGATCAAAAACGAATACATCCGTATTCATTCCCACTGACATCTGTTTTATACAAAAAAAATTGACTGAACTTCAAACACTATATATAGCTGGTTGCTAAGGAGGGGGCCGTCACATCCTTAACAACCTATGAGTCATCAGCTGTCAGCGGGGTTCTCCGCTGACAACTGAATGTAAACAAATTAAAAATTGCCGGCAAAAAAGAACTACGAAAAAAACGGCATGGGGTCCCACCACAGGTCCATACCAGGGGAAGACAGCGGTGGGAGGAGAAGACACCGACGGGAGGAGAAAACACCGGGAGAGAAGGCACCATGAGAGATGGCGGCGGGAAGAGATGGCGGCGGGGGGCAAGGGGGGCCCTTTAAAAATTCCGATAAGCCCCCTGCCCGCAGACCCCAACAATCACCGACCAGGGTTGTCGGGAAGAGGCCCTTGTCCCCATCGACATGGGGGCAAGGTGCTTTGGGGTAGGGGGGCGCAGAGCCCTCCCTGCCTCAAAGCACCCACCCCCCCATGTTGAGGGCATGCGGCCTGGTATGGTTCAGGAGGGGGGGCTCTGCATGTTTAGATAAGGGTCTGGTATGGATTTTGGGGGGGTCCAATGCCATTTTTAATAAAAAATTGGCGTGAGAGGGTCCCCTCCGAATCCATACTAGACCCGAAAGGCCTGGTATGAACCTGGGGGGGGGGGGCACCATGCCTTTTTTTGCAATTTTTGGCCAGCAATTTTTTATTTTTTTTTTACACTTATGACTCATCGGTTGTTAAGGACGAGGCGGCCGTTGGATGGTTTGTCCATCCAAAACTATTTGTTTTTTTGGTAGCAGCTAAGAGTTAGGCCCCTGTCAGGTCTGTTTTCCAGGCGGACCTGATCAGATTGTCCATGTATCTCAGGGGTCTTCAAACTGCGGCCCTCCAGGTGTTCAGGAACTACAATTCCCATCATGCCTAGTAATGTCTGTGAATGTCAGAGTTTTACAATGCCTCATGGGATGTGTAGTTCTGCAACAGCTGGAGGGCCGTAGTTTGAGGATCCCTGATGTATCTCTATGAACTGGTGGGTGTAAATGGACTTGTATTCATTTACACCCGCCTACCTTCAATCTGATCAGGTCTGCTAAAAAACGGAAAGGGGATCCGTCCCCCTCCATCTAGGAGGATCAGAACAGAGGGCAGTCAGGTGTAAATCAATAGTGGAGTCCGTTTACACCCAGCTGACTATAGAGCAGAACTAGCTCTGTCTGTGTCCGTTCTGCATAAACTGAGCGGACACGGACCTGTCATCTGCCCGCTCTGCTATGCTCAGCTGGAGATCAGTGGACAGATCCCCTGCTGAGAAAATCTGAGTCTGTGAAAGGGGCCTTAGGCACCTAGCTGTTTCTTATATCACTTGAGCACTCTGATGACCAGAACTCTGTGTTTTCTTTACTTATTTAAAGTATATGTAAACCCAAACTTTTCAGTAGGTGTAGCTTTATGTCTCACCATATACAGTTTTCATCAAAAATATTTTTTTGTGAATCTGTTGCAACATTTCTTACCTGTAGATACTACTAGTAACGGTACTTCCTGATGCTGGCTAACAATACTATGCCTCTGCCTTTCAGTTAGCAGCAGTGCTGTCAGTTTACTTTGTGCACACTTTCAGTTGTAAGTTGAGCTGCCTATGAACTCAATTAGATAGGCAGGCCAAAGGTCATTTGAAGGGGCATGCCAAATGCCAACAACCAGAATTGAATGTATCTCATATTCATTTACAAAAGAGATCTTAGAATGTCATAATTATTGCAAGGTCTATTCACATGGACCAACATTGCATTGCATTTTGTTTTTAGTGGTTAATGAAGGCAGGCTGAAAATGATGTGTTCATACAGTGTGTGCACAATTATTAGGTAAGTGAGCATTTTGACCAAATCATAATTTTTATGCAATTTGTCCAACTCCAAGCTGTATAAACGTTAATGCCTATTGTATTTAAGCATATCAGGTGATGTGTATTTGTGTAATGAGGGAGGGTGTGTCCTAAGGAGATTAACACCCTATATCAAGGTGTGCATAATTATTTTGCAGCTTCTTTTCCTCAAAATGGGCCAAAAAGAGGTTTAACTGAGTCTGAAATGTCAAAAATTGTAAGACATCTTCCAGAAGAATGCAGCACTCTTGAAATTGCTAAGATATTGGGGCTCGATCACAGAACCATCAAACGTTTTGTTGCAAATAATCAACAGGGTCGCAAAAAACGTATTGAGAAAAAAAGACACAAAAAACTGCAAAAGATTTGAGAAGAATCAAAAGTGAAGCTACCAGGAACCAGGAACCCCCTCCAGTGCTATCATATTCCAGAACTGCAACCTACCTGGAGTGCCCAGAAGTACAAAGTGTTCAGTGCTCTGAGACATTGCCAAGGGAAGGGAGGCTGAAACCCGACCACCACTGAACAAGACAAATCAGCTGAAACGTCAAGACTGAGCCAAGAAATATCTGAAGGACTAATTATATAAGAGTGACTCTTGATGAACCAGATGGATGGACCTGTGGCTGGATCAGTAAAGGGCAGACACCAGAAAGGTGGAGGTGGGGTACTGGTTTGGGCTGGTATTATTAAAAATGAGCTAATTGGACTTTTTTGGGCTGAAGTTGGACTCAAAATGAATGCCCAAAACTACTGCCAGTTTTTAGAAGACACTTTCTTTAATCAGTCTTTCAAAGACACTTTCTTTAAGCAGTCTTTCAAAGACACTTTCTTTAAGCAGTCTTTCAAGAAGACTATGATATTTATGCAGGACAAAACTTCATTGCATGCATCAAAGCACTAACACCTCACTTTTACTTTCTCAAATATATTAAGGTGTGAAGTTTATTAACATTTTGGATTGACTGAGAGCACTATAGTTGTTTAATAATGAAGTTAATCCTCAAAAATACAACTTTACTAATGATTGTGCATACAGTGTATACCCTACAGCACAAATTTAAAGTAAAACATTTGTTTTAAAGTTTTGTATAGAGTGAGAAAGCATTAGAACTTCTGTTGGGTATTTACCGCTATCTTGGGCTTCATTATAGAGATTTATCCTTGCTTTCTGTCCTACTGACAATGGTTTGACCACATAGGAAGTGAGGGAGAGCCTGGAACAGGGGTACGGGTTATAGCCATACTCTATTCTAAAGAAAAAAAACATTTTTAATTCTGTCTGTGTTGCTGTTGGAAAGTTCTCCTGGCCTCTTCTCTAGTAAAGCATTATTATTGAGAGGCAAATCTCTCCAACAGAGCTTTGACAGCACATACACTTCTTAAGATAACATGTGGATTGGAACAACTTCAGTGTATCTCTAATGCCTAAAATTACACAAAATGAACTTTTATGACACAGTCAAAGTACCTTCAACTTCAGCTACATCAGGAATGGCCTGTGGTTTAGCTTCTAGTAATGACGCCGGTGTTACAGCTTCAAGTGGTACATCTTCTGTAATATCTCCTGAAGCAGAGGCAGATAGTTCTGTATCCTTTTTGGCTTCCTCTGGTTCCTTTTGGTCAAGGCTTATCTCAGATTCTGGCTGCAATGTGCTAATAACTATGTCAGGTACAGATGTTTCACCTGATACATCATGAGTAGAGGATGTTTGATGCCCTGATAAATCAGTGCTGGCTTCTGTACTACCTTCAACAAATCTTTCAGGTTCGCCACTTGTTAGAGGGATTCCTGATGGCTCTCCACTGATGTCAGGAATAGTGAGAGGCCCTTCACCACTGATATCTCCAGATGCAGATGCGTCAATAATATATGGACTGGTCACTCCAGCTAACTCTTGTGACACAGTTGGTTCAGTAACTGCTGCAATTAAATCATCTGTAATGAGTTTAATATCAGGGATCCCAGAAGCATGAATACCAGAACCATCTCCACTTTCTTGTGTGGCAGATGGAAAACCACTTAGATCAATAATTCCGGATGCATCTGCAGATGTTTCTCCTGATGGAAATCCACTAATCTCAAATACACCTGATGGCCCTTGGCCAGCTTCCTCAGTAACAGGTCCTGTGGTTGGGACCTCTACTAAAGTGAGGTCTATATGAGATATCGTGGGAATACCAGATGTGAGTCCACTTATGTCATCAATTCCAGATGGTAAGCCACTTATAAATCCAGATCCTGATGCTTCTCCACTTATGTCAATAATACCACTTGTCAGTCCACTGATGTCTAGTTCTCCACTGGGAAGGTCTCCGGAGATAAGACCACTGGCATCTATATCACCTGAGAGTTCCCCACTTATACCTGAAATCCCAGATATTTCACCTGAGAAATCTCCTGAAAACAGCCCACTTTCTTCTACAGAGCCCTTACCCTCCTCTACTTCTTCTGAAGGTCTAGTAATTTCTAATAAAATGCCATCTATAAGAGTGACACCAGATGGCTCCCCACTTTCATCAAATGTGCCAGAGCTCACCCCACTGCCAGAGCTCACCCCACTGATATCACCACTTACACCTGATATCTCTCCACTAATATCAATTGCACCACTAAAATCTACTAAACCTGAACCACTTATTCCAGACAGGTCACCACTGAATAGTCCAGATATATCTCCACTAAATTCCTTCGCTCCAGATATATCTCCAGATTCTTCACCACTTATTCCAGATGGTAGCCCACTAATGCCAGAAATATCCCCAGACGATTCTTCTGGAATACCAGACGGAAAGCCACTCATATCAATACCTGATACTTCTCCACTTACTTCAAAAAATCCAGAGGGTCGGCCACTAAAATCTAAACCTGAAGGCTCACCACTTAGTTCTAGACCTGAAGCTAGGCCACTAAAATCTGTGGATGGCAATCCAGATATATCACCTGAGGCACTAAATTCTGTTATACCTTTCCCTTCTGCTTCGGTGTCTGGTGACTTTGTAACACCTTCTGTCCAAATAGTATCAACATGTAAGATTGTTGGAAAACCAGAAGGCAGTCCACTGAAATCTCCACTAGGCAGACCACTTTCAAACCCTGATGGTAACCCACTAACTAACTCAACACCAGATACCTCCCCACTAACATCTCCAGAAGAAAGGCCACTTATGTCTGCGGATGTCAGTCCACTAATATCAGGAAATCCAGAAGCAGATCCAGAAATAAGTTCATCTCCAGATGGGAATCCAGAAGGTAAGCCACTGGTATCAATTTCACCTGATGGTATTTCACCGGAAACCTCTCCTGATGGAAGTCCACTTGCACTAATGTCTCCGGATGGAAACCCACTTATTCCTGATGGTTCTCCACTAATTTCCTCTCCTGATATAAGTCCGCTTGCCGAAGGCTCCCCGCTAATGTCGGGAACACCAGATACTTCTCCACTGGGCTGCCCAGAGACTTCTCCAGATGGAATACCACTAGCCCCACTGACAGATGCTTCTCCGCTGACATCATCTGGAACTGCAGCCACAGGAGGAATTGCTGAAGGTCTCACTTCAAACAGAGAATAAATAGAAGAAATATTAAAAAAGACATTATTACTAATAAAAACTAACATAAAGTATAATGCAGAAACAAAACATGTAGCATGGTTTTGTACAATTTTGTGAGATCAGCTTATGATTTAACAAGAGCCAAATTCACTGCCATGCTTATGGTCTGCCTTTGTTTCACATTTTTATCTAATTATACAGTATATTGTATGGAGTGAATTTTGGTTTCGTTGTAGAAGACACAACTGCAGTAGGCTTTAATATTGTAAAATATATTTAGAAAAATCATAGAAATTTTACAAAAAAAATATGGAGGATCACAATATCTTCAGAATGTTAATGCTCTGGGATTAATTTACTAAAGGAGTTGAAAATGTTCACTTTCGATGTGTTCACTTTGAATCAATCATGTGCAAGGGAATAAAAAATTAAAGGATATTTGCAAATACATAATTTGCTCCTTTCTGATCTTTTAACCGGTTCATCCCCACACATAGGTGTGCACAGCCTATTGCATTAGAATGTGCACCTTAAAGCTTAAACACATGCATGTGTATATAAATTGACAATGTCAGTAGAGCAGTGGACGGTGTCAGTAGTTTTTTATTTTTATTATTTTATTTTTTATTATTTTTTTGAATTAAACTTTTTGTATTATTTAAAAAAAAAAAAAATTAGAAACCCCGTTAGGTGGTTTGCTGAAATATCAGGGGTTTAAACAGGGGGGATCTGTGCCACACAGGGTGATTAGGGTGTGCCCAGGCACAACTGGCACACCCTGTGCGCACACCTATGGCCCCGGAAGATTTTACCCTCTTCCTGACCAGAGCACTTTTTGCGATTCAGCACTGCATTGCTTTAACTGACAATTGCGCGGTTGTACGACGTTGTACCCAAACAAAATTGACGTCCTTTTTTTCCCACAAATAGAGCTTTGGTATTTGATCATCTCTGCGTTTTTTATTTTTTGCACTATAAACAAAAAAAGAGCGACAATTTAAAAAAAAACACAATATTTTGTACTTTTGCTATAATAAATATCCCCTTTTTTTAAAAAAAAAAAAAAGCAAATTTTTGGCTCCCACAATCGCTCGTAACACGGCGAGAACCGGGATCTCTGTGTGTAAACACACAGTTTCCGGTTCTCTGAGGGGAGGAGTGACAGATCGTCTGTTCATACAAAGTATGAACAGCGATCTGTCATCTCCCCTAGTCAGTCCCCTCCCCCCTTCAGTTAGAACACACATTAGGGAAGACAATTAACCCCTTGATCGCCCCCTAGTGTTAACCCCATTCATGTCACTCCAGTGACATTTTTACAGTAATCAATGCATTTTTATAGCACTGATCGCTGTATTAATGCCAATTGTCCCAAAAATGTGTCAAAATTGTCCGATGTGCTAGCCATAATGTCGCAGTCACGATAAAAATCGCAGATCACCGCCATTACTAATAAAAAAAAAATAATAATAAAAATGCTATAAAAATATCCCCTATTTTGTAGACGCTATAACTTTTGCGCAAACCAATCAATATACGCTTATTGCGATTTTTTTTTACCAAAAATATGTATAAGAATACGTATCGGCCTAAACTGAGGAAAATATTTGTTTTTTTTATATATTTTTGGGGATATTTATTATAGAAAAAAGTAAAAAATATTGCTTTTTTTTTTTTCAAAATTGTCGCTCTTTTTTTGTTTATAGCGCAAAAAATAAAAACCGCAGAGGTGATCAAATACCGCCAAAAGAAAGCTCTATTTGTGGGGAAAAAAGGACGTCAATTTTGTTTGGGTGCAGCGCCGCAGGACCGCGCAATTGTCAGTTAAAGCGACGCAGCGCTGGATTGCAAAAAGTGCTCTGGTCAGGAAGGGGGTAAATCCTTCTGGGGCTGAAGTGGTTAAAGCAGGACTAAAGTATTTATTTTTAAATACAAACAGTCCGGAATTTTAAGTTAAAGTTTATGTATGCATACATACATACTTCTTTGTGTTACCTTTTGCATTATCATGATTTCATATTATCCACATGGCCTCTTACCTAGTCTCTTCCTCTGCAATAGAGGGAGGTGCTTCCATTTGTAGGAAGTGAATTTCATTCTTTGCCAAGAATCTGGTGTATAATAGGAACCCTCTCTGATCCTTCTTTTTTTCTGCTCTTTGCTCCTTGGTGTCCTTTTATGAAAGTGAGGTAAAATACCGCTCTTCAGTTCGCAGGCATTCTCAGAGGAGATCGCTCTCCTCTGAGTGCCTATTTATGAAAGTGTGTAGATGGCTTCTCATGTTGAGTTGAGAAGCGATCTACAAACGCCAGGAACTCCTGAGAACGGCTCCTCTCACTATAATCTCGCGTGATATAGCGGGATTACAGTATGAGGAACCATAAAATACAAAGTGTAACACAAATCAGCACACATTATTCCCCAACATATTAATAAAATAACAACGTTAAATTCCCCCTACACAATATACATTAACCTAATTATAAAAAAACATTGTTTTTATCAATATTTAAAGATCATACATGTCCTTATTTAAATGTGAATGGTGTATAGTAAATGAATGTAATGCACATATGTAATGCAGCTATACACCATTCATATAAATGCAAAATACATTTATAATCATTAAAAAAATAATTTTAATAAAGTATACAAGTATAAATATTTATTAATAAATTAAAATAAAATATATTTCATAATTGATAAACATAAAAATTGATAAACTGGTGCAATGCGAGAACACTGCGAATACACTGCGGGTTACCGCATCGCACCGACTCGCATGTCAGTTCACACTGCCATATGCGAATCGCTGGGGAGTGTCAATACATTGTTAACGACACCCCCAGTTCAGCTTGCACTGCGAACTGACAGTCCGGACATGAATCGGATCGCATATGTGTGAACACACATGCGATCCGATTCTGGTCCGAACAGAAAAAAGGGTCCTGTGCGTGTTTGCACCGAATGCGGTGCAATATCAGCCATACTATCTGTACAGCTGATATCGCACCGCACAGACATCGCATGTAATGTGAATGGCAGTGTGCTGCGAATTAAATGCGATGCCTGTGCGATGTCCGGCATCGCACAAGTGTGAACTGGGCCTAAAAGTTAACAACACCCCCAAATCAGTTCGCATATCGCAGTGCGATCTGCAAACTCAGACAGTAATTGAATCGCATGGGTGTGAACACCCATGCGATCCGATTCTGCTGTGGACCAAAAAAAGGGTCCTGTAAGAGTTTGGTCCGAGGGCAATGCAAATTTAGCAATACTATCTGTATGGCTGAAATCGCATCGCACAGAGATCGGATGTGATTTTGCACTGCAGTGCGGTGCGAATCACATCCGATCTTGGACACCGCAGCAGTGGGAACTGGCCCTAAACCATATTGCATTTGCACCAAAATGGTACAGGACCCTTTATTTGGTCCGCACTGGAATCTGATCGCATGGGTGTGAACACGCATGCGATCCGATTCCTGCACCATTACATAGTTCGCACTGCGATCTGTGAAATGATCTGGGGGTGTCATTAACTTTACATTGACACCCGCAGTGGTGCGCAGATGTCAATGTAGGTGCGATGTGAAAACCCACACAGGAATCACGCTGGTTCACGCATCGCACAAGTGTGAACTCAGTCAGAGACGTGAACATCTAAAAAAAAAATATATATATATCTATATATATCTATAGCTATATCTATATATAGCTATAGATATATATAGATACAGATATATATATCTATATATATATATAGATATATATATATATATATATATATGTATGTATATATATGTATGTATATATATATATATCTATATATATATATATAGATATATATACACATATAGATATATATATACATACATATATATATATATACATATATATATATATATATATATATATATATATATATATATATATATATATATATATATATATATATATATATATATATGTATGTATATATATATATATATATATATATATATATATATATATATATATATATATATATATATATATGTATATATGTATATATATATGTATATATATATATATATATATATATATATATATATATATATATATATATATATATATATATATATATATATATATATGTACACACTATAAATTCCTATCCTGCTGGTTTTGGGGTGTGTAATGGTGGGGAAGATGTGCTCTGACTGTTTGGTGAAAGAAAGAAGTCAAAAGACTTCTTGCTTTCTCCAGAATATCAGCCAGTTTCAGGCTTCTCACTCTGATTCTCCACTTCTGAAATGGTGAATCAGAAAGTGAGAATTCTGTCACAGATCGCCAGTGAGGTGCCGAGATCGCACCTTCATAAACTGGCCGTTTCTGTGAATTCTCACTGTGCTGAGATAATCAGCGGAGAACATGTTCTCCGCTGATTATCTCAGTTTCATAAACTGGTAATGAGCTGAGATCAGCGGTGAGACTCGGGATCGCCGCTGATCTCAGTTTCATAAAAGGACACCCTTGTTACCTGCTTTAAATATGCAACATTTTTGATACATGAGAAGGAAGAAATCCGGACAGAACTGGGAGGGGCCACACTGTTCTGTTCAGTGATGGTATCTGCCCTTTACTGCAATTTGGGATAATGACATAAAGGGGCGGATTTACTAAAGGCCAATAGACTTTGTAACGTGAAGTTGCACTCTGAAAGAAAAGTTGTTCCAGAGCTTAATAAATGAGCAAAAGCTCTGCTGACTTCCATCATCCAACCATGTGCGAACAAAAATGCTGTTTTTTTTTGTTTTCCTTGAACGTGATTGGCATAGCTCCCAACTGTCCCTGATTTCGAGGGACTGTCCCTGATTTGGAAAAAGTCCCTCTGCCCCTCCTTCTTCCTCATTTGTCCTTCATTTTGGTCTGATCCGTATAGTTGTATATAAAATGCCCTTTTCATATTTCAAAAAGTGTTTTCCAGAGCTAAACCTCTCATCCAATTTCTAATTTGCTGCATTTGTAAATTCCAAAAGCCAATATAACGGAATAGTAGTGGTAAAAAAAAAAACACTTGTGGGTTTAACTAATCATTTTTTTGTATAATTCTCCTTTAAGGGGGCATGACAGGGGGCGTGTCCTATGCCTACATACTTTTGCTGATAGGTGTCCCTCGTTCCCCTCTCAAAAAGTTGGGAGGTACAGCATGTAATTGGATATTCTTTGCAAAGTGAAGCTTTACCTCATTTACTAAGCTCTGGAGCAACTGCACTTGCCGAGGAGAACTGAACTTTGCAAAGTGCACAGTCTATTTGTCTTTAGTAAATCAAAAGGCAAAGGGAGACCTTCTGGAAAGTCACAACGCACTGGGGGGGGGGGGGATTTACAAAAACTGGAGCACTCAGAATCTGGTGCAGCTGTGCATGGTGGCCAATCAGCTTCTGACTTCAGCTTGTTCAATTAATCTTTGTCAATAAAACCTGGAAGCTGATTGGTTTCTATGCACAGCTGCACCAGATTTTGCACTCTCCAGTTTTAGTAAATAAACCCCGTCGGTTTGCAAGTGTGCATGCAAGCACTATTTTTAACTTGCCATTTCAGAGTGTTTGCATAAAAAATAAATGAGAAAAACTTTAGTTCTGATCTCTAAGTGAACATTCTTTACTCCTTTGGTAAATGATCTAATTGACTACCACTCTACCCAGGCAATTTACAGAAGTATTCTAAGGTGAGTACAGGTGTTTAAATTAGAATGAAATACAATAGCACAGTAGGGGAGATTGCTGCACCAACATCGCTTGTGTTTGTATGGCGATCTGTCTGTTTTTCCCGTTGAATTCCCTGGCTAGAATGAAAGTGTGTACTGCGCTTTAGTCATATAAGACCCAGTTGGTGGGGGCATGAACAGAGAAAGGCCGGTCATACACAATTCGAATCTCGGACAGTTCAGCAGGAACCTTTCAGCAGGAACCTGACAGATTCTCTTGCTATTATCACTAGCAGCTGCTGTAGCTGCTAGCGATAATCACTGTCTTCTCCCCATGGGGGTGGCTTTGCCCCCCCCGCTGGAAGAAAGTAATTGCTGATTCCCCCATCAACACTGTCTAAGTCAAGGGTAGGCAACCTTAAAGTGGTGGAGATCTACCTGAACAACACGGGGGAAGTCAAAGATCATCAGGCACAGTGTTGCCGAGTGTCGCCTCCTCACAACTGCTTTAAACCTCTAATTGCCATGCTACTATGTTGCAATCGCGTGCATTGCACGGCAATCATGGGTTTAAATTGGGTGGTAAGGTGGCAACTTATTGCCACTTCAACACCTTTTATACACACTTGGGTCGCTTTTCAGAGGCGCAGCAGTGCTCTTTAACATGTAAAGTTGAGTTGCGGTTTTACTGCCCCCATTACCTACCCTCTTTAGTTGCTGAGACAGCAGCCAAAATGTGTACACATGCTGCAGCAGGATTTAAACCCCCGCTGCTTATGGGTGGTGCGACCGCCTGCCAATTGCAACTCATTCAAGTAAATGCGGCCACATATCTTAACTATAAGTTTTACCACCCTCCAAACTACAAATGTAAATGAACCCTTTCTGTTTTGAGCCCCCTATAAGGCTGCTTTCACACTGATGTGCTGCGGTTTACCTGCACCTTCTATTATCTCCTGCACATGTGGAGTACTTTCTGAAAGCGTATAAAAATTCCTGCATTCACTACACTGCACTGCTCCCTTGGTGTGGGTGAACTGCAGCACTTCAGTGTGAAAGCAGCCCTATACTATTATGCCCAGTGTATTGCTTCACACTGACCTGAAGATCTCTTCTTTCCTGCTGCTGTCACCACTCTGGAGACCGCTAGCCGGGATAAGAGGTGGACTGCAGTTGGTATCACTCCACATAGGACAGGAGCAGGCACTACAGAGGAGGCATTGGCTTATGCGGCTCTTGCTCCCTACTACACCTCCAACTTTACAAGTAGTCCCTCTGCATTGCACTCTGATGCTCTGGAATTGTAGGGCAACAAGCTCAGACCACGATCTACCAGTCACCTGTCCGCGATCTACAGGTTGCTGACCCCCGGTCTAAGTGGATGGGGGAATCGTGTGAATTTGCACCATGCATGGCCTGCCTAACTATAGTTTACAAGCAATAGCATTAAACCAGAGGAGGACTAGCAAAGTACTTTCAAAAATTGATAATGGATCTTAAGCAGAGATGGAAGATGCTTATTTGCTTATAAAGTGGGTACAGGAGAATTGCTGTGTGGGATCACTAGATGCATGATACAAATGAATGATACTTGTAAAAAAAGACCACCTTGCTTACCTATCTCTAATTCAACAGTCGGGAGGGCGGTGACATTTATCAGCCAGAAATCGGTTTCATTCTCAAATTCAGTGGCAGTTACTGTTTCTACAGTAATCTCTTCTCCGGAAGGCAACCCTTCCACACCAGGATATACCTTAGTTACAATAATTTCTTCTTCAATTGATGGAGTGCCTGGAACTTCTTCCTCTTCAAATAGAGAAGCTGCAACACGAAACAGTAAACTTTTCCTAATTTCTGGAATATACTACTTGTTATATAATATAGAAAGAAAGGGGAAAAGTTTATCCCAATAAATTAAACGTCGTTAGATGTTTCTGTTAAAGCTGATCTCTGGGAATTATCCGAAATGTACCCTTGCAGTAACCCCACCCTGCCCTCCCACACAGCAAAGGTTCAATGATTGTTTAGTTTAGGGGGATAGACAAAGAAGATGCATTATTTACCTTATCTCTTCTATGGCCACTTCAACGCTCTCCTCCTCTCCCTCCACTCCAGCTCTCAGGGCTGTGAGTTGTCCCTTAGTGTCATCACATCCAATGCAGAGCAATTAACACTGCCTTGTACGTGTAGGAGGCTGAAGTGCGACTGTGGCCAGAGCACCTTGGAGAGGGGGCAGTGTTGGATGTGCACAGATCAAGGTAGTCTACCAGAGTTGGGAATAAGATAAGTACTACTATGTATGTACCCCTGGATCTAACAAGAAGTTACCCTTACAGATAGGGGGGGGGGGGGGCTACTGAAAGGGAAGATTTGGGGTCATTCCTGAATTTCAGCCTTAAAGCAAATCTGTCTCTTCCCCCAAGAAGTCTAAAGATCTCTCTGCAATAGAAGAATGTAAAAATGTACCTATTTGACAAGCATGTCTCTACCGCTTAAAGCGGAGTTCCGCCGTTTTTTTTTTCAGTCAACAGCTACAAATACTGCAGCTGCTGACTTTTAAAATATGGACACTTACCTGTCCAGGGCGCCCGCATTGTCGGCACCCGAAGCCGATCTGTCCCTCGGCTGTCGGGTGCTGCCGCCGCCATCCTCGGTAGAGGAATCAGGAAGTGAAGCCTTGCGACTTCTCTTCCTGGTTCCCTACTGCACATGCGTGATTCGCGCTGCACTATCCCACTGGTCCCTGCTGTTTTCTGGGACCCATGTGTCACCCAGCATACAGCGGGGAGGACAGGACAGCGGGGAGGACAGGAAGTGGCGTAGATACTAGCGGGTGGCTTGGGTATCTATGCCCGGAAGTGGGAGCAAAATACCTGTATTAGACAGGTATTTGCTCCCCCCCCCCCCGAAAGGTGCCAAATGTGACACCTGAGGGAGGAACCGGAAAAGCAGAAGTTCCATTCTTGGGTGGAACTCTGCTTTAAGTCTGGTACACACATACCAAAATTTGACAAGTTCTGCAGGAAGTGGCCAACTTTCAGTGCATGTGCACCGCTGTCTGTTCAACAGAAGCCAGTCTAACAACCGTCTTCTATCAATTGGTCTTGCTGTAAAACCAACATTTGATCAGCACTTGCAGCCAATGTCAGAATACAATAGGACAGTGGGAGAGATCCCTGCATCAACATTTTTTGTGCTTCTGCAGGGACCTGTCATTTTTTTTGTTTTTGTTCAACCCGTTGAATGAAAAAAAAAAATGTGCATGTATACCCAGCTTTAGCCTTCCAGCAATGGGGCCTCTGGCAAAATCTTAAGCATTCAACACTTCAAGGCGTGGTTCTTCCCTCTGACAATGACATCACTACTGAACCATATACTGACATAGAGACCATGGGAGGCACCGTCAGTGAGCAGCAGAAGGTGCAAGAATATGGCACTCCTGGAAGTGTCAATGCTGAAGACTTTGCCAGAGGCTGCAATGCTGGAAGATAAAAGAGTCTGGACTCTCCACCTCCTAGAAAGGTAAGTATTTACATTGTCTTCATTATTTATTTAATACAGAGTGCTTCTATGTTATAGAAGCACTCTGTATTAAATAAATAGTACACAAATAAAGATTCAATACAAATAATCAAGACAAAAATAAATCGGATCAAAATAAACATAAGAAGTGCTCTAATGTTTAAAGCAGAACTACACTCAAATAGTGAAGTCCCACTGGTTTTGTCCCCCCCCCCCCCCCCCAGTCTGTAACTTACAGGGGAGTTACATTTTTTTTTGGGGGGAGGGGGGAAGAGGACCAATTTTTATCAGTACCTGCTCCCATTTCTGCAACCATCACCTAAGCGAGGATGGCCTCCCTTGTCGTGCCCTCTCTACTCCCCTTAAAAAGTCGGCAGCTACAGTATTTGTAGCTCCTGGATTTTGAAATAAATCAAGCTGAAGTTCCTCTTTAATTACCTTGGTAACAGTGCTCCTTGGTAGAAATAGGAAATCCCATTTTGTGCTATACCACTAAACTCAGCGCTCAGTTTTCTGTCAGTCTTATATTCCTGTACTGTACCATCTGGGTTGGTATTGACACCCGCATGTCAACAATCGACAGGCGTGACCATGACCGTAAAAAAACACAATTTAGCTTAATGCAAAAAGTTTAATGTTCACATATTCGAAGCAACATTGTAAAAATGATTGCCAAAAAGTCAAATCAAAATTACTTTTAGTAAGTAAGGGTGACTTCTAATTCTAAAAGCCATATAGATCTTTTCTGCCACTGTTTCATATAGTTCATTTTTAGGCCTTGAAAAATTAATAATGAAGGCAAAATTCCAAGTGCCTGGTATGTGATTGGGCTGTGAATTTACCAATGGGTTGCAAGACTGATCTAAAACTGATGTAAAACGTAGGCCCTTTAATGATGTACCCCCTACTGCACTACATATGAGCTACTTGTAAACAAAAGTCTATGCAAACAATAAATTAGTATGTTATGCTATTACACAGTACAACATGTCTGCATTATTGGCACTGAACAAAAAGCATATTGATACAATTGTCCTCTTAAATTTACATTCATGGGCAATAATTTGGAACACTTACGCCTGAAACAAAATGCGTTGTATTTTGACAGTGGATCCGGGAATCCTGTCTGGTTGGCATACAAATAGACCGTGCGCACTCCAGGTTGGTCACCTCCACATACGCGACGTGGTGTCACAATAGGATAGCGAACGCTTCCATCGGAAAGCCAGCCTGCTCGGCACTTGTCGAATCCTGACTTCCAGGCGGAGTAAAGTTGCCCAGTGGAAGCTAAGGTGGCATTTTTGCTTTCACAAAACTCTTGTGCTTGTTGGAAAGTGAAGTAATCGGGTTGGGTTGCGAAGAACACCTGTCCTGTATACGACATCAAAGGAACATTAATCAACATTGTGTTGAAAGCACCTTTAATCTTAAATACAATATACATTTAATTGGTAGTTAGACATATAGAAAAGTTATAGAAAGTACCCATCATTTATCCTCAGAAAAATAAACTTATTTACTTATTACTGGTCACTGGGATACCTCACTTTCCTGCACATAATCAACATGGGTCACATGGGGTTTGATTTACTAAAACTGGAGAGTGCAAAATCTGGTGCAGCTGTGCATGGTAGCCAATCAGCTTCTAACTTTAGCTTGTTCAATTAAGCTTTGACATAAAAATTGGAAGCTGGTTTCTGTGCAGAGCTGTACCAGATTTTGCACTGGAGTTCCCAATGATTTTGCACTGGAGTTCCCAATGATCCCTCATTTGGAGAGACTGTCCTTCTTTTGCAACCAAATCCACCTGCTGCACTTTCCTCCTTGTTTTCCATCTTTTTTGAACTGATATATGGCCCTCTATAACAAATCTACTATAGGAATACCAAAAGTTATACTACAGTAAACTTTTCATTCAACCACTACCTCAACTGGTATAAAGCAAAAGGAGTAATGAAAAAATAGTGGGTTTAATTAATATTTTAATAAGATGTTTGCGTGTATTATTCCTAGTCAGCTTAGCTGATGGCATGGCAGGGGGTTGCCTGTTTACTTTGCAAGAGACTATTCCCCAGAGCTTAGTGAATGAGATGAAGCTCTGCTGATGTTCATCATTCAAGCATATGCAAGCTTGCCCGCGATTGGGTATTCCTTGCAATGTCAAACTTCACCGAATTCACTAAGCTCTAGGGAAAATTTACTTGTAAAGTGCAACTTCCCTTGCAAAGTGTACAGCCTATTTGCCGTTAGTGAATCAACCCCCAAGTGTCCTAGGCAGAGCAGAGGTAGTCACATAATCCAGAGCAGGGCTGTGCAGGGAAATGAGCCTGCTCGGAGTGTGCTCTGTTTGCTGTGCACTCTGTGTTGTAGATGTAGGGGCAGTAAAATGGCAGGCAGCTGAAAACCTGCACAAGTGCCAGAGCCTCCGCCACTATGACACTACAGGCACTGGCAATCATAGGTGAAGAATTGGACCAAAAAATGTATCATGAAAAGTGTGAGCCACCAGATTTTGAAAAGGAAGAGAATGGTGACTGGTAGATCAACTTGCTCAGCTTTACCTTGAAGAGTGCAAAGAACGAAGAGCGCATGGAAGTTAGGACATGTCTTATATAGAAGTATTCCAAAATATATCACAATCATTTTTGTGGTCCTATGCAATGCACAAATAATGTAACGTGACTCTGTGTGTCATAGCGTGTGTGCATATATATGTCACGTTACATATAATGACATAATGTTCCTATGTGGTACCCAAAGACCTGAATGGTCACATTCATTCCCACAGCGAATTTAATGACTATATTTATAAGAGAAAAAAGAAAACCAAACAAAAACATTTACAAAAAGTAAATACACTCTGGCGATATTTATTATTTTTGCATAATTTTATCAATGAAGTTGTTAGTAAAGAAGTAAAGGACTTTCTTTCTCTACATATAGCGGTATCTGGAAATAGTTTGAAAGTCATTAGTTACAACACAGTAAACCTTGTTCTCTGATTTATGTGTAGTAATTATATAGACCTAGCAACACAAACTACTTATAACAACGCCCTTTCTTCTCAGAAGAATAAGACCTAAATTCAATATTACAACCAGTTTCAAAAGAATGATTTAAGATACTGTATATGTCACAAATAAATGTCAATATCAACATTATTGTGGATAGATAGATAGATAGATAGATAGATAGATAGATAGATAGATAGATAGATAGATAGATGTAGTGTAGAAGCTTAGGAACAGAGAAGAACCAGGTCCAATGGAGCTGGAACCAAGATGTAACTGTAACTGTTCCTACACCGGTATTTTGTTGGCATTGATCTACTGTTGGAAAGTCCACTAAAATGTATATCTCAAGTCTCCCATCTAAGTGCTTTGCAAACACAGGCCGATGCTCACTGCACGCTCTCAGCACAAAAACCAAGCTGTTTTTGAAAGCTCTTGGTCCAAGGTAAAGATTGGTAGCTAGTGGAACCAGCTTCTGATCATCTTACTATTGTGACAGTTCGTCAATCCTTACTGCCCCCATCCCGGGCATTCCGAACTATTTAAAGAGACGCCAGGGTGGGTGGGAAGGGGGTAAAAAAAGATATTTAACATTGCAGCTTGCACTGAAAATGCCTGTTTAGCACTCTTATGCCCCGTACACACGATAGGAAAATGTTCTATGGGAGCTTGTTGTCGGAAATTCCAACCGTGTGTAGGCTCCATCAGACATTTACGTCACACAAAATTTGAGAGCTGGTTCTCAAATTTTCCGACAACAAAATCCGTTGTCGTAAAATTCCGATCGTGTGTACACAATTCCGACGCACAAAGTTCCACGCATGTCAGGAATCAAGCAGAAGAGCCGCACCGGCTATTGAACTTCATTTTTCTCGGCTTGTCGTACGTGCTGTACGTCACTGCGTTCTTGACGTTCGGAATTTCCGTCAAGATTTGTGTGACCGTGTGTATGCAAGACAAGTTTGAGCCAACATCCGTCGGAGAAAAAACATGGATTTTGTTGTTGGAAAATCCTATCATGTGTACAGGGCATTAGAGGAAAAAAAAACTAAAGGCTTTAGATGGACTTTAGGTCTTGGTCAGTAATTTACATGCCTCAACATGTATTTACATTTCTATAGGTAATTACATAAATTTGTACTTATTATTTCTGGTCACGTACCTCGTAGTTTATCAATATAACAATAAACATCAAATTGCTCATCTGAATTCACCACTCCATAATTTCTGACCCCAGGAAAACCATTCTTGTCTCCATTGCAGTTCTCTCTAGGTTGGACAATTGGGTACCTGGATACATAAAATCATTATACAATGTCAACGGTAAATAGAATTCAGAAAAGCGGCATGTTTAACTATAGAACTATAAAGATTTGCCATTTGTGTTAAATAAGCATCAATCCATTTGAACCTCTAGTGTTCATTTAGAACTTAACATAACATTTTATTAGGTTTTACAGTCTTTACAAGTCATGTCAAGTAAAAGCGATAAGTATTGACTGAGCTCATCTTAGCCATTAGCCTGAAATTACTGTTGACAATTAAAGTAATAGATACAGTATAATAAACTTGTATTAAGATTGTAATTTTTTTCCAGGTAAGCAAACAGGCTGGATATGTGTAACAGAGTTATTTTTATAATATATTAATATATTAAGATTTGCGTCATCCAGCCCACTACATTCTAGAATCCTCCAGAAGGCAGGGGGAAGCAATGATACCTGCAGCCAGTGAAACCCATTGCGGCGGTTTCTTCCCTCTATCTAAAGATGTGGACAAGGACGCCAGTTCCCAGGCAACGAACGTTTTTTGTTTACTGTGTGGAGATTCGCCATTACGGCCCTCTTTAAGCCCTATCCTGTCACAGCTGGCTCCTACCATTACACCTACGCTGCGTTCCACTGACACTTACGTCAGTGGGAGTGATTCAGTGTGCATCGGCACTCATCCCCCTGCCTGCACATGCGCACTATAGGTGCTTCCTGGGGCGCATGCGCCGGCGTTCGGCGCCACTATACAAATTCAGGGGCAATCCCAGCTGTCTGCAGGCACCGACACACAGGGGGCACGCCACACACCGAAATCATACAGCTACAGGTAGGTTTTGCATCACCTTGGGACATGTACATATGTACAGGGGAGGCACTTTTGGCCTCCCCATGAAAGGTTCATCATTCATTTTTTATTTTGTACTTTTAGGACACTCATATTCAGGAACGCTCGGATATTATCCGCTTGTCACTCAGCTCATATTCTAGGCCTGTATGACAGCTTGTCCTATGCTTTCTCCACTAATCTTTATTGGTAATTATACTGAATTGAACATTTATTTTTGGCATTCATTTAGGTTTTTTTTTTTTTCCTTTTGGTTCTTGACTTTCTGTTTGGTCTACAAGGCTGCAGACCTCTCTATGTTGCCGGTCTTGCACCCTGTAGTGGGGCGCTTGATAACCCTGGGGCTCCTCCCTCCCTTCTCCTTTTCCTCCTATCTGCTTTTTCCTTTCTGCTAACCACAGGTTCCCATTTGGAATATTATCACGCTCTTTGAGCTTCCCACTTTGGGATTTTTTCACATCTACAGGGGATTCAGGGGAGGACTCACCTTGTTTGGCATTGGTCATTACCATGTGTGCACTCTCCCAGCTTTAGTGTGCATACAGTTTTGTTGTTCCTTCATACATTCTTTATTATATTTTTTTCATTTTTGTCAGTTTTTCTTGTCATACTTCCACCACTACTTAGCATCTTTCTTCCATATAGATGTTGCAGATATAGTGTAATTGGGATTCGGTCATTGAGGTCTGGCGTCCACCTTACAGGTTTATTGCGACTCATTTTTCCTTGGTGCTTCTCAAATATGGAATCATTCTATTAGGTATGTGGCATCACTAATTTCTATTTACCATCATCATCCTTTCTGCTTAGCATCCTTTTACTCATTTTTTCATTTGTTCATTTTTATCTTTTTTCTCTTTGGGTTAAAGCATGTCAACTTTTTTTATGCTTCAAATGGAAGTTCTTATTGATATGTCTCTTTGCATTTTTAGAACTAATACATATGTTAAATTACCGACTCTCAGCCCCTGATGAAGGTATCAGAATACTGGAAACGCGTCGGGCATCAGGGTACACTACCCCTAGGAGAGTACATATGTTGATCTGTACTTGTATTTATAATATTTTTTTGTTTTTGTTTCTTTTTTGATGTATTTTATACATTTATATAATGTGTAGACGACACTTGTCTTTTTTATTCTTATCATTAAAGATATTTTTTATTATTGAGTTGGTGGTCTGTCGAAGTCCAATTCAGGGGGGTATACTCTCTTGTTCTGTGAAACCCAGAACAACCCAAATCAATCATACACAGCTCCAATGATTACAGAGGAGCCAAAAGAATCAAATTTACCTAGCTAACCTAGCAACCTATTGTGAATGGTGCTACATCAACTTATTTTTAGGGGTTTGTACAGGCTTTTTAAGTGTTTTTGCACGCATTTTTGCTTCAGAATTTCTTACCTGAATTAATATTAGCTAATGGAATGCTAGGTACTACAGGAAAAAAAAAACAATAGATGTGTTTTCACATGTTTTGTGGAGCTTTCCCATTCCCATTCCCCAAGTCTATTGGGGCCAAAAACTCCCAAAGCTTCAAGCGTGTAGCTCAAAAGAAGCTCATGTACTCTTTGGAGCTACAAGCTTCAAGCAACATTACGCTCAGGTGTGAAAAACACAATTGAAAACCATGGTATTTCGAATGTTTTGGAGCTTCAACCTTCAAAATGCTCAGGTGTGAATGGGGCTTTACTTTAAAACCCAGATATATCTGAAAGTGTTATCCCACATTTTACATCTCAATGTGCCACCACCTTTCTCAGCACATTTAAAAGTTTGGTCAGTATCATAAAAGTGTGGTAGTATGACAAGGTGTAACAAAGAAACTACCTTTTATATAAAGACTCACAAACTTGTACAAACTTGACATTAGTGGATATAAAATAAACTGGTCCCCAGATCACATTTGGGACAAGAGATTATTAGAATGCACTTATACTTATCAGAAGGTTGTATTGTGTTTGGCACTGATTGAGGTACATTTCAAAATGAAAGTCAAATTGTTTATTGGCTAAATAATAGCTTAAAAAATAAGCTACACGTTCTAAAAATAGATTCCAATTTGGAAGAGTCATTTGTCTTGCTATTTAGATATGCCAAACATGTTGACATTAATTGGTATATATTCTACAGAGCCCAACACTCTGTGGCAGTCCCAATCTTTCTTAAGTTCTAGACATGGGTACCTGACAGTTTGGTCTGATATCCATCCAGCATCACATTGATCGAAACCAGCTTCATAGGCGGCCTGCAGCTGAGCAGGGGTTGTGATAGCAGCATGATTGTTCAGGCACGCCTGCTTCGCTTGGTCGAAGTTCAGGGAATATCGACTGGAATCAGCTCGGTAATGGAACACAACACCTAGACATGACAGTAAGGGACTGATTATTAACCAGGGCTTTATTCACAAACAACTAAAGTGTCATTCTTGTTTTACTTGAACTAAACAGAACCTTTTAGTTATTAATTCATTTTAATGATAGCTAATAGATAAAATATAGCTTTATTTTTTGTCATAAATGATAAATAAATAAGAGATAGATAGATAGATAGATAGATAGATAGATAGATAGATAGATAGATAGATAGATAGATACACTGAGGGAAAAAAGTATTTTATCCCCTTTGTACGTTGTACGTTTGCCCCCGACAAAGAAATGATCAGTCTATAATTTTAATGGTAGGTTTATTTTAACAGTTAGAGACAGAATAACAACAAAGAAATCCAGAAAAACACATTTAAAAAAAGTTACAAATTGATTTGCATTTTAATGAGTGAAATAAGTATTTGACCCCTACGCAAAACCCTTGTTGGCAATCACAGAGGTCAGACGATTCTTGTAGTTGGCCACCAGGTTTGCACACATCTCATGAGGGATTTTGTCCCACTCCTCTTTGCAGATCGTCTCCTTCGTCATTAAGGTTTTGAGACTGACGTTTGGTAACTCGAACCTTCAGCTCCCTCCACATATTTTCTATGGGATTAAGGTCTGAAGACTGGCTAGGCCACTCCAGGACCTTAATGTGCTTCTTCTTGAGCCAGTCCTAGTCGTGTGTTTTGGGTTATTGTCATGCTCGAATACCCATCCACTAGCCATTTTCAATGCCCTGGCTGAGGGAAGGAGGTTTTCACCCAAGTTTCAATGGTATATGGCCCTGTCCATTGTCCCTTTGATGCAGTGAAGTTGTCCTGTCCCCAGACATTATGTCCCCCCAAAGCATAATGTTTCCACCTCCATGTTTGACGATGAGAATGGTGTTCCTAGGCATAAGGGTTGTGGTCATAGGCAGCATTCCTCCTCCTCCAAACACGGCGAGTTGAGTTGATACCAAAGAGCTTGATTTTGGTCTCATCTAACCACAACGCTTTCACCCAGTTCTCCTCTGAATCATTCAGATGTTCATTAACAAACCTCAGACAGGCCTGTACATGTGCTTTCTTGAGCAGGGGGACCTTGCGGGCACTGCAGGATTTTAGTCCTTCACGGTGTAGTGTGTTGCCAATTGCTTTCTTGGTGACTATAGTTCCAGCTGACTTGAGATCATTGAGAAGATTCTCCCGTGTAGTTCTGGGCTGGTTCCTCATGGTTCTCATCTTGCATGGAGCCCCAGACCGAGGGAGATTGACAGTTATTTTGTATTCCTTCCATTTGCGAATAATCGCACCAACTGTTGCCACTCTCTCACCAAGCTCTTTGGTCTTGGCCATGGAGGAGAGATTGGAATCTGATTGATTGATTGCTTATGTGGACAGGTGTCTTTTATACAGGTGACAAGCTGAGATTAAGCGCACTCCCTTTAAGAGAGTGCTCCTAATCTCAGCTCATTACCTTTAGCGCCACCCCTGAATGAGCCGCTGGTTAAATTTTGGTTAAAACCTCAGCCCCCCTGGTACACCTGGTTGAATAAATTTACTGCAAGCACAATTTACAACACAAGTGAGAAATACCGCTCGCCTGGCTGTGGGATATGGCAAAAAATACACACACACACACACCTGTTTAGTGATATATACGCTTAATCTATGATTGACTATTATAGTGTAAGTAACAGTTAAACCGAATTGAACACACTCAGCAGGCAGGTTAGCAATAAACAATGCATATAAACTTTAAATGCAAAAAGGATACTTATAAATCCACACTAGGTTTTAATGCACTCAAACAAATAGACAGAGGTATAGTACCCCTTTAAACTGGCCAGCAGATAGAGCTTCAAGGTAGTTACAACTAGGGGCAGTCCTTAGTCCCAGGTTTCGTTGGAGCTTGTTGGCATGCGTTGCGGCCATCAGTAAGGCCTGCAGGCAGTATTAGAGCTTTGGGGTCACTGGTTAATTAGCTCCTAGTGACTTTATTCCCTAGCAGTGGTAGCAAATATTGGCCGCAAAGCCCGCTCACCAGTCCCGGTAACACTGATTTAGTTGCCCCTCCGATCAGGCGTCAACTCGCTTAGGTTGTTTAGGGTGACTCTGGCAGGCAGCACGGCAAAGACAGCATCCCGGGAGTGTCTCCGTCTCTCCGTGATCCGGTCCCAGAACTACTTCCCCACACTGTAGCAGCTTCCAATGGCACCTCGTCCTCTCTCCACTCTGGCCCCGATAACTTGCTGCAGACTGTGGAGATTCCCCAAATGGCTGTGGATTTCTGCCAACTCAGGCTCTGTCTTTCTCTGGCTGAAAATCTTGGGCACAGTTGTTCTCTCCTCACTGTCTCTGCACTGTCATGTCAGAGCCTTTTCTTTTTCTGGGCTCCTAGACTCTCTCTTCCTCTCTCTCCTCAGACCGCTCTCCTTATTCTCCTCACAGACTCCTTTTCTCTGGCTTCAGGATATCCCTCCTCCTCTGTTGGGGCACACAGTCCCTGGTGTCAGCGTGTGTCTCTCTCCTCACTCTGGCACCTCAGTTCCTTCCCCTCACACACTCCTCCTCTCCTCACAGTTAAGTGTCACTGTGTCCCAGCAGAGGACTTTTTGAGCCTTGGTATCTCCCTCCTTTTTAAGCAATCTCGTCTCCTCTGTCTCCTGTCAGCACTCTCTCTCTATTTTACCTCAGTACTTCCCTCTCTTCTGTCCCCTCATCACTTCCTGAAACTCCCCCTTTTTCCCAGTGTTCTCTCTCTCTCTCTCAGTTTTCTGGAAGGACCAGTCAGCATCTTTCTCTCAGCATGTCTCCATCTTGTAGCCAAAAGGAGAAATTGCATTACAACATGCCTGCTACATGTATATAAGACACCTGGGAGCCAGAAATCTTGCTGATTGATAGGGGATCAAAAAACGTATTTCACTCATTAAAATGCAAATCAATTTATAACTTTTTTGAAATGCGATTTTCTGGATTGTTGTTATTCTGTCTCTCACTGTTAAAATAAGCCTACCATTAAAATTATAGACTGATCATTTCTTTGTCCGTGGGTAAACGTACAAAATCAGCAGGGTATCAAATACTTTTTTTTCCCTCACTGTATGTCAATATAACAAAAAAAAATAAATATGTATAATGTATCATACATCCATTGGCCATCCTAGAGCACAATATACGTATTAGCAAAAAATAAAGTTTGAGTTTATTTTTTAGAAATCATAAATCACAAAAAACGCACACATAATTCAGAATTGGTGCCAAGCTTCTGATGCAGCTAGGATATCGTCAAACCCGGTCAGACGGTGTTTCTACCTATTAGATTGTGTGTACTTCTCTATGATGAGCAGATAAGTATACTCGTTATGTAGGGATTGCTGAGTGGTGCCATTCATGGACTGAACCAAGCTGGTGTCATCTGCCCACTTTGAAGGATAGATACAGGTTGAGTGTCTGCTTTATTGTGCATCTGGCATGGACATGCACTGTGAGCTGTAAGGTCTTATATAGACAGGTGTGTGGCTTTCCTAATCAAGTCCAATCAGTATAATCAAACACAGCTGGACTCAAATTAAGGTGTAGAACCATCTCAAGGATGATCAGAAGAAATGGACAGCACCTGAGTTAAATATATGAGTGTCACAGCAAAGGGTCTGAATACTTAGGACCATGTGATATTTCAGTTTTCCTTTTTTAATAAATCTGCAAAAATGTCAACAATTCTGTGTTTTTCTGTCAATATGGGGTGGTGTGTGTACATTAAGGAGGAAAAAAATGAACTTAAATAATTTTAGCAAATGGCTGCAATATAACAAAGAGTGAAAAATTTAAGAGGGTCTGAATACTTTCCGTCCTCATTGTATGTATGATTTTGGAGGAGTTACAGGAGTTAATTTTTCAATATGGTAGACATTACCAAGATATAACTTTGTTCTTTTTTTTTTTTTTTTTTTTGGAGGATGTTGTTTTTTTTCTTTTAAGGATACACCTTTACTCGTTTTAAACTTTTTCTTTTTTACTTTTCTTCAGTTGTTTACTGGTTTTGGCCTAGGCCAAAATGATCTTATAAATTCATTATACATACATACATTATAAATTTTTTCATCTGGAGGCTGGGAGGAGGGGTTTTCTTAGCCAAGCACCTGCCCGCATGCTTGAGGTAAGGGCAGATGGATTCCATCACTTAAATGCTACATGAATCATTTGCTCTTACTCAAGATGGCTGTGGCTAGAAATGCTAAGGGATGTTTTTCAAAGTGATTTCTCAATAAAATAGAGCATGGAGACATAGATGGATGGATGAGTTTGTGTTGAATATTAAAGATGAATTTAAAATGATTGTAAACAATCACCTTGTAAAACAACCCATTCAGTTTAAAATAGAAATGAAATGCAAAACATTTTTGTATAGATATAAGAAAACATTATAAATACTTTTTTCCCCTTTTTTATAAGTGATCACATGCCTTATGTTCTCAGCTGCATAAAAGCTGGGGGGAGGAGAAACAGCAGCACACTAATCTAATCTGATCCAAGTGAATCACTGTGCTGTGGGGTGTGTCAGGACAAGTCTGATCATTGGAGGAGAGCACACTGAGTTCCCAGCATAGCTAGAGAACTGAACACAGTGTGCTCTCCTGCTGAGTGTGGTCAGTTTTTAACAGGAAAGCAAAGGGACTAGCAGGAACACCAGGGATTTCACATAAAGGAAGCAATACAAGGAGAACAGGATACTTTCTCATACAAGTACATGGTACAGCAGCTACATATCAGGAAGATGAAGTGTTGGGGTAACAAACGCTTTAAGTGGAACTTTACCCATAACAACTTGATAAAAAAAATAATGTTCTTTAGCAACGAACATACATTCAACATTAATAATTATGCTACCAAAATTAGTATGTGCTGTAAATTGCCTCCAGCAATTTTCCTGTATCTTCTTGCTGGAGGCTGCCATTTTGCTGAAACCCAGAGCCTCTGAGCAGCAGTAAACATTTAAGCTATCAACAGTGCAGCCTCTACAGTTTAGGCACAGTGCTGAAAAATAGAGAGCAACTGAGCATGTGCAGAGTGGGGTGAGACCCTGTAATGCTGGATTTTAAACAGTATAGGCACTTATTTGTAATGTTTTACATAGCTATACCTGCAAAAGGGGCAAGCCCGAAGGGATCTAGCAGGACTTCATTTTCTGACTAAAGTTCCACTTTAAATAGCGTTTTCAGTTTCTGGTGCTCAGATACAGTTGAGTTCCACTTTAACATTTTACTAAAACAGGTCCATGACAGGTTGCAACACACTTTTGCTCAGGTTACAGTTTAAGTCAGGGATCTCCAAACTACGGCCCTCCAGCTGTTGGGAACTCCACGTCCCATGAGGCGTTGTAAAACTCTGACATTCACAGACATGACTAGACATGATGGGAATTGTAGTTCCTGAACAACTGGAGGGCCGTAGTTTGGAGACCCCTGGTTTAAGTGAAAGATAAAATATTTTTTGCTTAATGGTTCTGCTTTTAATAGATTTAACTGTATATAATGAGAGCAGCACAAAGGGCATGAATCTGCTGACCGCTGTTAGGCTGAATAAGCTTGGCACTTACCAGTCTCAGAGATGGGTTTTTCTGGCTGGGCAGCATCAATGGCAGCAGTAACTGGCACTACTTCCTCCTCAACTGTGCCAGTAGCTTCAACAGATGGAACAGCTGTGACATTTTCCAGCCATAGCTGAAGACCATCATCTGTGATGTTTTCCAACGGGGCTTCTGTTGGCACCAGGTCTGGACTTAGAGGCGTTCCTGGAAAGACTGGTGTAGCTGTAAAGCTGTCTTCAGAGGGTGTGAGGGTAAAGTCCAGACCTTCCAAGGTAGCAATACTGCCACGGGCTTCCACTTCAGTAACATTTCGCTGGAAGATGAGCACCAATCCAGGCTGGGTCACAGTTTGAATAGTAATGTTTTCAGCATCATCTGTTCCAGGAGCAAAGCAGTTTAAAGAACACGTAAGGACACTTAGACTTAAGTCTATGCATGACTGAGCTAAATTGTGTAATTTTAATAACTAATGTGCTCATGCTGAGTGGATGTGTTTGGCAGGCTGTAAGATAAGTCTTCCAGAGAAAGGATCTTCTGTAAAGGTGATCTCATCCTAGACATTTCCCCACTAATACATGCACATATGGCTATCTGATGAACATCTGTCAATAGTTCTATTGTCGACTGATGTGGATGTAGAAAAGGAAAAGCAGAATAATTATTTTTCCCACAAGGGACATAAGATTTGGCCAAATCTAAACTCTGTCCAAGATCTGAGACAGTAAGATAAACCCATTACTTCTTATATTATGAACACTGGAAATAGGAGTCAGAGATCTACTTCAGTAGAAATCCCCCTTGAGGTGTTAACCTGGCACTGCATATCCTTATAATGTGATTCCCTCTAAAAATGGTTAACAAAATGAAATGGAAAAACTAACCTTTATAGCAAATAGCATCATAACGAGACAGAGGATCTGGATATCCAGTCTGGTTAGGGTGGAGATAGACTGTTCTGACTCCAACTAAGTTTCCACCACAGTTGGGACGTTTATAGGATATTGGATATCTAACACTGCGATCTGCCAGCCAGCCAGCACTGCACACATCCATGCCAGTCTGCCAAGCCAGATAAAGCTCTCCTGTAGTAGCCAGTCTAGCTCCCAGGTTCTGGCATTGCTTCTCTGCCTCTTGGAAGGTGAACTTTTCAGGAGATGTTGCATAAAACACTTCACCTGTGGAAAAAACACAGTAGTCATTTGTATTGAAAACGGGCGATAGGTTAGATAGATAGATAGATAGATAGATAGATAGATAGATAGATAGATAGATAGATAGATAGATAGATAGATAGATAGATATGGCAAATTTAGGTAATAACTAAATGATTTGCTGCCATCCAACAACTATGGTCATGTATAGATGAACACATATATAGATAAAAAATTAGATGGATTAATAGATATATCTATATATATCTATAGATATATATAGATATAGCTATAGATATATATCTATAGATATATATATAGATATATATATCTATATAGATATCTATATATATATATATATATATATATATATATATATAGATATCTATATAGATATAGATATCTATATATATATATCTATATATATAGAAAAAGAGGAACACATTGATAGGCAATAGATAGATGGTTGTATGAACTGATTGATGGAGATAGATAGATAGATAGATAGATAGATAGATAGATAGATAGATAGATAGATAGATAGATAGATAGATAGACTGACTAAAGTTAGGTAATAATTAAATTAATTGCTGCCATCTAACGACAATGGTTATGTATTGATGAACACACAGATGGATAAATAATACAATATATGAATAGATCCATAGATAATAGTGGGATAGATAAACAGTTAGATGGATAGATAGATAGCTAGATAGATAGATAATTATTGATTAATGGATAGTAGGATAGATAGATTGATAGATGGATAAATATATAGACAGATTGATTGAGAGATAGATAGATAGATAGATAGATAGATAGATAGATAGATAGATAGATAGATAGATAGATAGATAGATAGACACACCTTCCATATCTTCAGCATAGCAATATACATCATAGGTTTCATCAGTTTCTCGAACACCGTAAGTTCTAACTCCGGGGAACGTTTCTTTGTCACCATAGCAGGGTTCACGTGGATTATGAATTGGATACCTGTAGTGAGGAATAAAGTGAGATGTTATACTAAATACAGTCTCTTACAGATCTTCATCCTTAATCAGCTTCTGTTTCCCTCTAAATACCTCCTCAAACACAAGAGATTATTGACTCACCATTATTTTAGTACACGAGGAAAGAATTTTTTTTTATATATATATATATATATTATCTTCTTGATTTTGAGTTTAGGGAAATAAAAAAAAATCATATTTTTCATTTATATAACAGAAGATAAGTAGAAATGTTGAGCACATATGCATGGATTTGATAAAGTTAATATTTTTTGTGTTACTTTGATTAAATATATGTCATATGACATTGATGTACACATAAAGGATGCAGGAAACTATCCCTAATGTCCTAAATCTGTCCCTATCATATTCAATTACATTTGATTTCCTAATTTGACCTGAACCCACTAACAGACCCTGTGTAAAACGTACTGCATTGGTGTTTGGCAGTGGCCATTGTTGAGACACTAAAAATGTATGTGCAAGAGGAGTTGATTTGTAAGTAGGGCCCCGATTCACCACCAGCAACAAACATGTTGGCCAAGGGCACCTCCCATCATCCTCCTGTAACAGGAACAAGATAGGGTACCACACACCTGTAACATTAGGGAACTACACCACCTTAGCCCACCTCCAGAAATAAAGAAATGTCCACACATTCAGCCTTTATGATGTCTTACTGTTTCAGTAACAGAGTGTACATTGCACATTTCAGCTTCTACTTTATAATAAGTATTCCGCCCCACACTTCTAGTCCTCACTGTAAGTATCTTTTTGACGGGTTCTCCAATAGGGCCTATATCAGGCCTACCTCAAGTGCTTCTTCCTGGAACTGCAACGCAACGTGATAGTTTTGACAGTCTACCTTTTCCCATTGACCTCTAATCTTCTGGACCTAGGGACTAAACAAGCCAAACCTACAATATCCACCCAGGGGAGAGGTCTCTCTAAAAGGGGCACTAACCCCTACTTACAAATTATCAAATACTTCCCAATTACCCTATGTCAAAACAGGGTTACACCAAATAGTAACAGCTGGGGTAGGGAAATAGGAACTGGTGATATACTGCAGATGATGTTTAGTGGGTATTAATGTGTAAATATTAGAGGTTAAGGCTTTTGCAGCACTACTGCAATTTATTGCTGATATATTCAAGATGACTAAGAATAAAAATCAAAATGCCTTGTAACCAGCTAGTAGTGGCGAAGGACTGAGCAGTACTGTTTTTCTGAGACATGACAATGATAGTGATGTGTAAGAAATAAAATGAGGCAGCAACATGTGGAGGCTCTTAGCAGCATTAGCTAGATTGTGGAAACGATTCTGGTCACATCTGTGTGGAGAGGTTGGGCAGATGGCTCATTGTCCGTTCCCTCTGTGAGATGAGAGATGTCCACCCATCTGTGGTTAACCTTACACAATAGGGTTGAGTTAATAAAGGGAAATAAGCCTTCACTTTGCAAGGGAAATTGCACATTGCAAGGTCATTTTCCCCCAGAGCATACAGAAAGTAGTGAAAGTTTACCTTGTAACAAAAAAAACAATAACATGCAAGAAAAATGAATACAGTATTTTTGATTGCACGTGGTTGGGTGATGGACCTTCAAACAAAACCAAAGAAAATTCCCAGCTCAACTCACCAACCAGCATGCAAAAAATGAATTATCCTGTCTAACGGTTTGCGTTAAAAACAGGGATTTAGTTAACACACATTTCCAAATGCATGCGTAAGCTGCAGAGCCACTTCACAGCACACCAGTATTATCTGCTGTCCTAACTATATCATTTTTTGAGAACCTCCACAGTGGAAGCACATGCATGATAATGGATAAATAGAGGGCAGGTAAGCCTGGAAGGAGACGTCTTCTGGATGTCAGAAGAGCTTCACCACATTCATTAAACTCTGTGGAAGATTCTCTTGCAAAGTGCAACTTCCCTTGTAAAGTTAACATTCCAATGACTCAAATTGTGAACAAGATTACCTGTCGAAAGCAGAAAAATTTTACCTTTACTAAGATTTTTGTAGAAGGTATTTTCTCGTGCACTTATTGACCGAAATTGCAACAGATTCTTATGCCTCGTACACACGAGCGGACTTTGCAGCAGACTTGGTCCGACGGTCTTTCCGCCGGACTTTCCGCCGGACTACCTGAACGGACGGACTTGCCTACACACGACCGGACTTTCCGGCAGGCTAAGTCCGCCCGTCTTTCGCTGGAGTTGCGGTGGACTTTCAGAATGAACGGACACAGACAAGACAAGTCCGTTCACAGACAAGTCCATTCATTTTGAACGTGACTCGGGTACGACGGGACTAGAAAAGGAAGTGAATCTCGCCGGCGTCCGGTTGGTTCTTCTCCGCTCTCTCTGGCCTCTTCTCCCGGTGTTCCAGTTCTTCTGCCGGCTCCTCCGCTGTCTTCATGCTGCTCTTTTGCCAGTGGAGGTCCGGACTTCTGGGCTTCTTGTCTTCTTGTCTTCTTGGCTTCTTCCCTCTTCTCTTCTCCAGATGTTGACACGATGGTCTCTCCGGCTGGACTGCTCTCTGAGCGCTCCGCTGTGACTTATATAGGCGGAGACCCCACCCCCTTATGCCATCACAGTCCCTGGGCATGCTGGGACTGTGACGTTTTAGGGGGCATGGTCAATGACCACGCCCCCTTATGCCATTACAGTCCCAGCATGAAGACAGCGGAGGAGCCAGCAGAAGAACTGGAACACTGGGAGAAGAGGCCAGAGAGAGCGGAGTAGAACCAACTGGATGCCGGGAGAAGAGGAACCGGGGGGACCCCCCCGAAGCCGGAAGAAGACCCCCGAAGCCGGAGGAAGACCCCCGAAGCCGGAGGAAGACCCCCCAGAGCTGCTTAATAAATAATTTTAAAAACCTGTGTAGTGTGTTTTATTATTGACACTTTTTCCCTAGGTAAATGGGTAGGGGTACCATGTACCCCATACTCATTCACATAGGGTTAGGGGCTGGGATCTGGGGGCCCACTTATTATAGGGGGCTCCCAGATTCCAAAAAGCCCTCTGCCCGCAGACCCCGACAACCAACGGCCAGGGTTGTCGGGAAGAGGCCCTTGTCCTCATCAACATGGGGACAAGGTGCTTTGGGGGAGGGGGGCCCCGCAGGGCCCCCCTCCCCCAAAGCACCCCCCCATGTTGAGGGCATGCGGCCTGGTACGGTTCAGGAGGGGGGGCGCTCGCTCGTCCCCACCCCCTTTCCTGACCGGCCGGGCTGCGTGCTCGGATCAGGGTCTGTTATGGACTTTAGGGGGGACCCCACGCCATTTTTTCGGCATAGGGGGTTCCTTTTAAAATCCATACCAGACCTAAGGGCCTGGTATGCCCCGCGTTCGCTGCTATAGAAAAATTTGTTTTTCCTACTGCAGCGAACACGAGATGCAATACCCTGCCCTTGCGTCGTATCTGGTCCGTCGGACCAGCATACAGACGAGCGGGCTTTCCGTCGGACCAGCATACAGACGAACGGACTTTCCATCAGGAACTGAGTCCGACGGAAAGATTTAAAACATGTTTTAAATCTAGGTCCGGCGGACTTTTGGGGAAAAAAAGTCCGCCGAAGCCTACACACGACTGGATTGTCCGGCAGACTCTGGTCGGCCGAACCAAGTATGCCGGAAAGTCCGCTCGTGTGTACGCGGCATCAGATGTCAAAAAGCCAAAATTATCATAATTATATAAAAAAAAGGTGATGATGCATCTTACCTCACTGTCTGATCAGAAAGCCAACCAGCATCACATTGGTGATAGCCATCATCATAGGCTGACTGGAGTTGTTCAGGGGTAGCAATGACAGCATTGTTCTGTATACAAGCTTTTTTGGCATTTTCAAAATCCAAAGTGTATCTTGTGGAGATTGCTCTGTAGTGGAAAACGATCCCTGAAATAAAACAATAAAGAAGCAGAGAATAAGTAGAGATAATAATTTGCATCCAATTATAGAACCTATATGAAAACAATGCTATGACGGTGGCAAGAGCACTTTAGACTTCAGAAGATGTTTTTTTTTATTATCTAAAGTTCTAAATATAACTAGAATTAGAATGATCAAATCTTTTTTTTTGCCATTTAACTTTTGATTTTTGTGAAATTTTATGTTACAGTTCATATTTGTGATACCAACTGTGCTCCTTTAGAGTCCCTATTAGTTAACTCCAAAGTTCCCTAGGCCCTTAAGCAGGTCATACATGGGTCAAAATCTGGCCAGTTCAGCAGGCCTCAGCTGAATATTGATTCATGTATGAACCCTGAGGGTCTACAGAAGTCGATCTACCGATCGACTTCTGTACAACCACTCTGTCGGATTTTCTCAGCTCGATCAGCGCTGCAGGCTATAGCCTGCAATGTTGATCAGTGTATTCTGATTGCGGGGATGCCTCCCCGCTGTCAGAATGCAATAGCTCAGTAGGGAGCATTTCCCCATCCATTTCAAATTGTGTGGATGAGGGAATTGGGTCAGTTGGTTGAATTAAAAAAACTGTATCATCTATGGGCTGCCCAAGTCCTACACTGGAGTGCAGGCTTTGCATCTATTAGCTTTGTGATTTCCAGTCATAGGATGAAGATTACCTATTTAAATTACTAAGATCAGTCAAAGAAATTGGGGTGAGGTTTGGGACAGAATAACACTGCCACACATACTCACTTAACCCAAAGGGAAGTAATGTATTCTCAAGTCTTTAATGAGGGGGAATAGAAACCATTCTCCTGTGAGTAGGTTCCAGAAAAGGACCCAGGCATACAGAAGTAAAAGTTTAAGGGTTCCAAAGAACCTCTTTATCAATTTACTACAGTCTAAGTGAAATTGTATTCACTTAAAACATCCAAAATTTGGGGACATGTGAAAAAATATACTGCTTCTTCTTTACACGTGAAGGTAGTTTGACTTCACACTTTAAAAAATATGGGCTCACAGCCTATGATAATGATATTTTGGGGAAGTAAAACTACTTTGGACTTGAGGCTGTATTCAAGTCTTATGGGGGTGTTCTCCATATAGTTCTCAAATATGACAATCCAATGAAACAATCCTCAAAGGATAACTAAACCCAAGACCAAAAATAGTGGCTAGAACATTTACGGTAAATACAGAAAATATGCGTTGCTCTTGCCAGAAACACAGAGGTTGCTTTACTAACGGCAGATAGACTACACACTTTGCACAGTGCAGTTGCACTCTGCCAAATGCAGTGGCTTCAGAGCTTAGTAAATGTGCAGAAGCTCTGCTGACTTTCAACATCCACTCATGTGCAAGCAAAAATGCAGTTTTCTATATTTTCCTTGCATGTGATTGGGTACTCTTTTCAAAGTGAAGCTTTACCTGATTTACTAAGCTCTGGTGCAGCAAAGTGTACAGTCTAGTTGCCTTTAGTAGATCAACCCTACAGTGTCCTTGTCACTTCCTGTGAGCTACATCAAAGAATATCTTCCTTCCTAGCTATCTACATGTATGGGAGATGAAGAGGTACCAACACATTTATAGTCCATATCAGGAGAGCAGACTAGAATGGGAACCATGGCTCCCTCCATAAATACAGTGGAGGAGTTATGTAGCAACCCATGGACAGGAAGTGTATTATTTGCAGAATTACCAAATAAAAATAAAGCAACTTGAAAAAAGAAAAAAAAGAATGCAATCACCACACTTGTGCTAGTAATCGGCAATATAATACATTTTTGATTTTGGATTTAGATATACTTTAATTTACTTTAAAAAAAAAATCACAAATAAATGTATACAAAAGAAGATTTAACAGTATTGCTGGATATATATGTAAAGATTTGAGGAGTTTAGCAGAAATGAAAATAGTCACAAATCTAAGTACCAGTAGTTAGACAGACACATCACCCATCAAGCTCAATCATCATACAAAAGAAAAGAATCCTTAGAATTTACAGAACCCTTTATTCTTGGTTGATTCTGAGGAAGCCAAAAGCCCCTGAAGGTAGTTCTGCCTTTGAATGATAAGAAATCAGAATGCATTCACTAGGCCAGTGTTTCTCAAACTAGGTTGGGGACCCAAATTGGGTTGTGGCTGTGTTTGAGGTGAGTTGCCACTTGACTGTGTAGCCTAGTTTGTCCAGGTGGATAAGTAGATTTGTGGTAATGATCCTCTTCTTGAACAACAATAAGGTAATATTTTCTTATTTGGGTCCTCAGATTAAAAAGTTTAAGAACCCCTGCCCTACATTATTAAATAACTCATTGGATCAACATTTGATTATGTATTTCTTAAATTGTAACTAGACATTCATTTGTTTCCTCTAGGAATGCAGTAGACAGTTTTTTTAGGCTATTCAATCCTCTAGTCCGCTCTAGTCAGTGCTTACTGTAAAGAATACCTTTCCTGTGGGGGGATTAAACACTGCTAAATTTCACTGCTAAAACACCGCTAAACACTGCATAAAGTTGGCCAAAAATTTACACATAACATCTCTGAACCAATCACAGTTAAGGAATTACTTTTTTCTTGGTTAGCCACCTGTTCAGAATAGCGTTAATTGCTTTAGGAAAGTCCAAAAAAAAAAAAATGTTAACGTACTTAAATTTTTTTTTTTGCATTAAGACTATTGGGAAACACAGGAAAATAAGTAATTCTTACACATTTCAGTCATGTGATGCTACCTACCTTCTAAAGGTTTGAACACAGAATAACCATTGAAATCAAGCCTCATATAACCCCACCCCTAACTATCATGCATTTGTTTAGAGATCCAAGCAGTATATAGGGACAATAAACACAGAAAGGGGGGGGGGGGCATATGTCTAGTGGACTTAAAGAAAAAGATTTTATGGTAAGTTACGGTCAAAAACTGTATTTTATTTTTTTGTCCACTGAGCCACATACCACAAAAGAATTTCATAATTCTTAGACATTTAGGCCATCCAAATACAGTCCAATTGGGGGGTGGGCAACAGTCACTGACAGATCTAAGATAGGACTAAGAACCATTTGCAACAACCAGATGGACTACTTCTCAATTCTGAACCAGTGGTGATGTTCTGTACAAGAACAAGGAAACAGCTAACATCACACAGAAAGTCACAAAGGATCAAACTGTTATTCAGACCAGGAAGCAATTCACTGGAAAGAGGACTGACTACTTCAAAGGGTACCAGCAGGAGCTGTGAGTCAAGAAACCACTGACAGCTGGCCTAAGGATGAAAAAGGGCCCAAGGCTTAAACTTCTGAGCCTAGGCAAAGGTTCCAAACAGAGTAGTGATGTCTAGGATAGCCATGCAATTTAGTATAAGGCAAACAATATAGAGAACTACCTAGCAAAATACCCCAAGGAAATGGTCAAGGATTTTAGGATCAGGAAAAACCCCCCCAAAGGAACCACCCTATGTCTGAGAGACAGACAAGCAAAGGGGTACAAAATAGTGCAATAAGTACTGACCACCAAAATAGACAGCAAAGTGAATAAAACCACCCTATACTGGTGTAGCAATACCAGAAAAGAAAAAAAAAAAAAACGTTAGTACGAGCATACCCACCCAGAAGGACAACCAGCAATGTAACTAGAACCTGACATGAAAAAAAACCCTGCAGGGCCTGCCTACCTGATCATGGCCATGGGATTACAAGTCATTTGTCTTGCTCCAATCCAGCAGAGCATCCACAGCCATGGAGCAAGGGGAATCAACCTAAGCCAGAGCACTAAAACAGTAACCTGAATAAGGACAGGAAAATGGAAGATATTTTGTGAACCTTATCTATAGGCTGTGAATTAGCAATAGTAGGAGGCCCTAAGTAAGTAGCATGTGAGCTAAAGGGGGTAACATTAGCACCTAGAAGCCAAGGAGGCCCGATGCAAAGAGACCCAACCTGGTGGGCGATCAGCCCCCCCCCCCACTTGTAGAATTGGGGCACACCCTCATGCCAAAGGGCTTGCAAAATGCATTATTAGATCTCAGGCTACTGGTCTGATCTGGAGTCGATTCAGAGGTAGAGGGACGAGGCTCCTTTGACCCTTCCGCAGATCTCCAGCACTCTGGTTGGAGCATACTGTGGCCACATGAAGCATTGCCAATGACAGTGTCGAGAGCCATATCAAAGATCCCCTCAAAGGGAAGATGAATCATTGTTTCTTAGATGTCTCATCAGCATCTAATGTAAATAGCCAGAGTGTCCAATACATTGTGGGAGCTTGTAATAAACAATCACAGCTAAAGCACAAGATTTCAGATATCTGCTTGAACCCCTCTGTAATGTAGAGTCCTAACCCAATGATGAAAGGATCCTCTCTAAGGAGTTTAATACATTTCAACACATGGTTTAACAGATCAGAGATACCACCATCACAGGACAGAGGGCCAACCCAGTCAACCTAAACAGGGATCTAAGGAGAAAATTTAGATTCCTATTAGAAAGGTTCCCCAAAGCCAAGTATACCCTTGACCCTTTTAGTGGTAAATCTGTTAATGTGGATCACCGGAGTATCCACATTGAACACAGATAACCTATTAATAAATCCCTTCTCAAAGAGAAAATGCTCTGGCACAGTCTCAGGTTGGGCCCAAGACCCCTAAGGATGTTTCCAGTCTGCATAGAGGTATTCAAACTGCAGGCATAGTGGAAATGTATTTTCTGTTGTAGGAGTCTAAAAGACGCAAGGCCTCTAACAGCAGACTAATTATCCAAATGCAGGGTTGAATATCTGATCCAACTACAAGAGGTTTGCAGTGACCCAAAAACTGCCTCTCTCAACCGTTAGGGTTGTGATATGGAATCAGAAATGTTAACAGGGGTTTTGACTCTAGTCTTAGGAGGGTCAGAGACATACTGTTCTGGAGATGGTACCAGAATGCACTTAGAATCCCTAAGGGTAGAAGAGCCAGTAGCTGGGTACAAACAGTTAGGATGTTCCTAGTAACATAAAAGATCCCTAACCAAATCACTAGGTGACACAAAGGAAATCCTAGAAAAAATATTGCAGATATCACATCTAAGAATTGGTAAGCTAAGCTGCTATATAATAAATGCTTGTTTTGGGGTTAAATACCACTTTAACTTTCTTTTAAGAGATTTTATGTGCCAGCCTGTACTGAAATTAAATGCCTGTTTTACTCCAAGAGGAAAATCTAGAGGGTTCAGATCAAGGCACCTTTTAAAATTAAAATAATGTTGTAATGGTGCATAAATAAAACCCGTGGCTTTGTGTAACTAAAAGGCAGGCTGTTTTTTACTTACTAAATTTTAAAGGAATACAACTATTACATTTTTCTGTGACCCTAAACATGTATATTCTTCATCTCTGATGCCGCGTACACGTGGTCGGACTTTAGGGCAGGAAAAGTCAGACGGAATCTTTTCATTGGATATTCTGATCGTGTGTGGGGTTCATCTGACTTTTTTTTTTTTTAGAAAATTATGATGGACCTAGAAATAGAACATGTTTTAAATCTTTCCGACGAAATCAGTTCCTATCGGGAAAACCGATCGTCTGTATGCTGTTCCGACGGACCAAAAATGACGCATGCTCTGAAGCAAGTACGAGACGGAAGCTATTGGCTACTCGCTATTGAACTTCCTTTTTCTAGTCCCGTCCTACGTGGTGTACGTCACCGCCTTCTAGACGGTCGGACTTTGGTTTGATCGTGTGTAGGCAAGACAGTTTCAGCAGAACTCCGTCGGAACTCCGTCTGAAAAACCTTCATTCCGACGGAGTTCGGAGTTGATTCCGACGGAAAAAAACGGTTGTGTGTACAGGGCATGACTGTTCGTCATTACACTACACATATTGTTTGCTAATAATTAAAAATATAAAATGAACTTATGCAACCATGTATGACCTACAAGGAAACATACTACTTAAAATGCAGATTTTCAATGAGCCTAAAGTCCTGGATGGTCTAATAGCTATTTGGTGCCAAGCTTGATATCATATCTAGCTAATCACATATAAAGGTTTTATGATTTATCCTGACATTTGCCTTAAAGGGAGCTGGTCAACACATACATTGAGAGCAGATATTTGTGCCACCAAAAGTACATTTTTGATGATATTGCTTTTCGTGAGAATAGTCTATTTTATATTTTATAGAAACAGTGGGTTAGTAAATACAAAATAGTAAAATCGAGAAAGAGGGTAAAATAAATAGTTATAAAACAACATTTAAGCTGCTCCATGAACAACGCTGGTCAGTAACCTAGTATACCAATAATGGCACTTCTTAAAGGAAATATTTTCAGAAAACACTGCTGGAGGTAGATGCAATGTATTGATTAGACTTCCCTGTGTACTATCCATTTGAAATGTAGCACTGAGAAAATTCATGTAGCCATACCGCTAGTTTCATGCCCTGTGTCTTAACCACTTCAGCTCTGGAAGATTTACCCCTTCATGAACAGGCCATTTTTTTGCGATACAGCACTGTGTTACTTTAACTAACATTTGTGTGGTCGTGCAATGCTGTACCCAAATAAAATTGATGTCCTTTTTTTCCCACAAATAGAGCTTTCTTTTGATGGTATTTAGTCACCTCTGCGGTTTTTATTTTTTGCTCTATGAACAAAAAGAGCTGACAACTTTGAAAAAAAAACAATATTTTTTAATTTCTGCTATAAAAAATATCCAATAAAAAAAATGGGAAAAAAAATCTAATTTCTTCATAAATGTAGGCCAATATGTATTCTGCTTATGCACTGTCACTAATAACACTGGCTGGGGGCGATCAAAGGGTTAACTGTGTGCCTAGCCAGTGTTTTACTACAGTGTGGGAGGTGCTTTTACTAGGGGAAGACATGAATCCATGTCTATGCTTTGCAGAGTTGCAGAGACACAGGATCCATGCCTCCCCTCCTGTCAGAACGGCGATCTGCCTTGTTATATATATATATATATATATATATATATATATATATATATATATATATATATATATATATATATATATATATAATATACAGTGGGGATGGAAGAAAGTATTCAGACCCCCTTAAATTTTTCACTCTTTGTTATATTGCAGCCAGTTTTTCTTTTTTAATAAATCTGCAAAAATGTCAATAATTCTGTGTTATTTTGTCAATATGGGGTGCTGTGTGTACATTAATGAGGAAAAAATGAACTTAAATGATTTTAGCAAATGGCTGCAATATAACAAAGAGTGAAAAATTTAAGGGGGTCTGAAGACTTTCCATCCCCACTGTATATATACATGATTTGGTGCACAGCTGCAGCTCTGTAGCAGTAAAACTGCTATAGGGCAGTCAGCAAATGGTTAATTTCAGTGAAGTAATTGGTGCACCAGAGTGGTTATTTAATAGCATAATCCAAAGAGCAACTGGGTACCAATACACAAGACCACCATTGATATAGCAGTCTATCAAAATGTGGAGTGGTTTAATAAATCAATGTGGTTGAGTTACTAAAGGCAAATAAACTGTTCACACTGCAAGGGGATTTTCCCCAGACCATAGTGAATAAGGTGTAGCTCTGCTGACTTCCATCATCCAAACGAAAAATGAAAAATGATTGAGACATGACTCAGAATGTGGCACCACATCCAAATGTGGATAAAGAAGAAAAAACAAAGAATGATAATGGACTTTAAATTGGCAGCCACCAATAGACCCAAATGAAAGAGGGAGCGCTCAATTGAATACAAATCCAAATGTATTAAACAACATTTTAAAAACCATTTAAAATTTAAAAAAAAAACAGATTCAAGACAGGTGAATACATAATATATACAGTACATGTATTATTATCCCAAATAGGTAAATCTTATATAAGCACAGACTAACCTGTAGGTATGCAGATAGATATGGTGAGTATGTAGATGGTGTTAGAGATGATCTTCCATATCAGGGCCCCGAAGGAGATCACAGTACCAGGGGATCAAATGTTCCTGTGGGGCCCTGATATGGAAGATCATCTCTAACACCAGCTACATACTCACCATATCTATGGGCATTATCTACAGGTTATTCTGTGCTTATATAGAATTTACTTATTCGGAATAATATTTCATGTATATATTATGTATTCATCTGTCTTGATTTATTTTTTTGATTTTAAGTGGTTTTTATAATGATGTTTAATAAATTTGGATTTTTATTCAATTGAGTGCTCTCCCTTTCATTTGGGTCTACTGGTGGCTACCAATTTAAAGTCCATTATCATTTTTTGTTTTTTCTTCTTTATTTCATCATCCAAGCATGTGCAAGCAAAAATGTGGTATTTCTTACTTTCCTTGCACATGATTGAGTATTCTTTGCAAAGAATAGCCTATTTGCCTTTAGTGAATCAACCCCAATATCTCATGTTTCATGCTAGCTACCCTGTTTCCCCCTGAAAATAAGACCTAGTGTGATTGTCAGTGATGGCTGCAATATAAGCCCTACCCCCCAAATAAGCCCTACCCTGTTTCCCCGAAAATAAGCCCTACCCTGAAAATAAGACCTGCAAGGACTTTAAGTAGGGCTTATTTGGGGGTAGGGCTTATATTGCAGCTATCACCGACAATCACGCTAGGTCTTATTTTCAGGGAAACAGAGTAACTGCATGGCCAAACCATATGGGAAAGTAGGCTTTCTTTTTGAAAATAGAACATTGACCACCTGTGTATGGCAGCCACACTTGTAAAACAAAGAACCGCTTTGACTCAGGAAGTCTCTCGACACATAGGAATTGGGCAGCTACATGGCAGATGAGGTTCAGCATTGAGAAATGTAAAGTTATGCACTTGGGTATCAAAAAATACATATGCAAAATAAACATTAATAGGGGCTTCCCTGGGAAAATCAGTGATAGAAAAGAATCTGGGGGTGCTTGTAGCTTGTATCACAGAGTAAAGCAATAGCATGCAATGCAAACCCATGGATAACAAAGCTAGCAAAATACTGTTATGCGGTCATATATTCCAGATATATACTGTAGCAATAATTCTACCCCTATACAAAACACTGGTTCATCGTCATCTTGAATATGCAGTTCCGTTTTGGTCATCAATCCTCAGAAAAGACATTGTTGAATTAGAGAGTTTAGCAAAGGGCAACACAATTAATAAGAGGGATGGAGGAGCTCAGCTATGAGGACTGATTACATACATTACAGCTATTCACTCTGGAGAAGAGGCGCTTAAAGTGGATGTAAACCCAATTCATGAAATTTGAGCTGGGCACATCTATCTGCAGTGTTTTGTTATCTCTCTTCAAAGCCCTAAGTCCCGTAGCTGTCTCCTGCTCCGTTCTTCTGTTATCGGCCTGGTAACTTCTGACAAGTTCTCCGTCACATATAATAAAAGCAGCCTGAGTTTTGTGTTGGGAAGGATGCTATAAATAGATTAGCAGAGCCCTGAGCTATTCAACAATCAGCTCTAAATGTTTCTACCTATGAGGAGAGGGGGTGTGTGCCTTTCCTCCAATCAGCTGTCTTGGCTGTATGCCCAGGCTTCACTGCAGTTCTAACCAGGAAGAGAAAGTCGCCTAACACAATCTGAACTTACTAAATAGTATATAAAGCTGAAGACAGCAGATATACAGGTGAAAGCCAGTAAATTAGAATATTTTGAAAAACTTGATTTATTTCAGTAATTGCATTCAAAAGGTGTAACTTGTACATTATATTTATTCATTGCACACAGACTGATGCATTCAAATGTTTATTTCATTTAATTTTGATGATTTGAAGTGGCAACAAATGAAAATCCAAAATTCCGTGTGTCACAAAATTAGAATATTGTGTAAGGGTTAAATTTTGAAGACACCTGGTGCCACAAACTAATCAGCTGATTAACTCAAAACACCTGCAAAGGGCTTTAAATGGTCTCTCAGTCCAGTTCTGAAGCCTACACAAACATGGGGAAGACTTCAGATTTGACAGCTGTTCAAAAGGCGACCATCGACACATTGCACAAGGAGGGAAAGACACAAAAGGTTACTGCTGAAGAGGCTGGCTGTTCTCAGAGCTCTGTGTCCAAACACATTAATAGAGAGGCAAAGGGAAGGAAAAACTGTGGTCAGAAAAAGTGTACAAGCGATAGGGATCACCGCGCCCTAGTCAAGATTGTGAAAAAAAAACCCTTCAAAAATGTGGGGGAGATTCACAAGGAGTGGACAGCTGCTGGAGTCAGTGCTTCAAGATCCACCACCAAGAGACGCTTGAAAGACATGGGTTTCAACTGCCGCATACCTCGTGTCAAGCCACTGTTGACCAAGAAACAGCGTGAAAAGCGTCTCACCTGGGCTAAGGAAAAAAAGAGCTGGACTGCTGCTGAGTGGTCCAAAGTCATGTTTTCTGACGAAAGCAAATTTTGCATTTCCTTTGGAAATCGAGGTCCCAGAGTCTGGAGGAAGACAGGAGAGGCACAGGATCCACGTTGCCTGAAGTCTAGTGTAAAGTTTCCACCATCAGTGATGGTTTGGGGTGCCATGTCATCTGCTGGTGTCGGTCCACTCTGTTTCCTGAGATCCAGGGTCAACGCAGCCGTCTACCAGCAAGTTTTAGAGCACTTCATGCTTCCTGCTGCTGACCTGCTCTATGGAGATGGAGATTTCAGGTTCCAACAGGACTTGGCGCCTGCACACAGCGCAAAATCTACCCGTGCCTGGTTTACGGACCATGGTATTTCTGTTCTAAATTGGCCAGCCAACTCCCCTGACCTTAGCCCCATAGAAAATCTGTGGGGTATTGTGAAAAAGAAGATGCAGAATGCCAGACCCAACAACGCAGAAGAGTTGAAGGCCACTATCAGAGCAACCTGGGCTCTCATAACACCTGAGCAGTGCCAGAAACTCATCGACTCCATGCCACGCCGCATTAATGCAGTAATTGAGGCAAAAGGAGCTCCAACCAAGTATTGAGTATTGTACATGCTCATATTTTTCATTTTCATACTTTTCAGTTGGCCAACATTTCTAAAAAATCCCTTTTTTGTATTAGCCTTAAGTAATATTCTAATTTTGTGACACACGGAATTTTGGATTTTCATTTGTTGCCACTTCAAATCATCAAAATTAAATGAAATAAACATTTGAATGCATCAGTCTGTGTGCAATGAATAAATATAATGTACAAGTTACACCTTTTGAATGCAATTACTGAAATAAATCAAGTTTTTCAAAATATTCTAATTTACTGGCTTTTACCTGTAGATGTAAAACGTATGTAGGGGGATTTGTTTCATCTCTGTGTATCATCTGAGGCTGTTCACTTCACTAGGTATATGTGAGGGTTTACATCCACTTTAAGAGGGGATATGATTATAATGTACAAATATATCTAAGGTTATGTCAGTAACTGTAAAAAAAAATGTATATTCTAAAGTAGGTTTAACCTTGGACAGGGCTGCTGTTAGAAATCATGGAACTGCTCTCCATCCTGAAGTAATACCCCTTACACTGCAGCAGCTTGCCGGAGGATGAGGAAGAAGCCATCAGCACTGCTGGAGGTGCACATGGTTTGGCCCAGAAGTAGGGGGGAAGGAGATCGTCTACAGGAGGGGGGTTTTACTAGAACAGATAGTTTTTCCTCCCTGCAGCAGCTGAAAGCTGGTGGGAGGGAAAGGAGATAAAGCTTTCAGCTGCTGCTGGGAAAGCCATACAGGGGATCAATTCCTATAATCCCCCCTCCAACACACCGGTCACCTCCTCCTGTCCATGATTTAATCTTTACTGCTGCCCAGGTCCCCCTGCTGAACTGATGGAGCCTGGGCCCCCGTACAGGAAGACTGGTGGTAAGGGTTCTCTACTGTTAGAGCAGGTAAAAAATGGCGTTCCCTCTCCCTCCACCAGGAAGAGGTACTAGCTGAGAGTGCTGACAGCTTCAAAAAACTTTTAGATGTCTTCCTCAGGAAGCAGAATATACAGGTCTCTGGGAATTGTTAAAGAGTAAAACTGTGGGGTTGATTTACAAAAACTGGAGAGTGCGAAATCTGGTGCAGCTCTGCATAGAAACCAATCAGCTTCCAGGTTTTTTGTCAAAGCTTGATTGAACAAGCCGACATTAGAAGCTGATTGGCTACCATGCACAGCTGCACCAGATTTTGCACTCTCCAGTTTTAGTAAATCAACCCCTGTGTCTTTTTTTTTTTCAACTTTTTCAACTATAAACATAAGAACAAATGTAGAAATAAATTGCAGCGCTAAACACACATATACAGTGTAAATGATAAATAAAGTTCAAAAGTGCATATAGACGTAATGTCCTGGGAGGAACAGATATGTGATCCAAAGGAACATAAAAGTCCACAATAAGAATGGATGATCCGTGTATCAATCCTGTCTGCTTCCCAACCTTCAGCTTATGTATCATCAATTAAAGCGAGTAGATGGAATACGCTTACCGGAGGAGTTGGATTCTACTGCCGTAAGCATAGAATCAATGGAGCTTAATGCCACCCAGGGCGAAGTGGTGAGATGTTGGAGGCAAGGGTAGAGCCTCTACCAAACCGGGACGTCCCCTCTCTATCAGCAGGAGCCAAGCCGGAAATGGGTTCGGGAAGACGTGGTGGTTTCTCAGTTCTCCAGGGTATGTGGAAAAAAGAAAAAATGCTCCCACATAGTGTAACTTCTGGGTGTTTTTATTTAAAAAAAACAACGATACATATAAAAATTGTGATGGGGCCCCTGTTGAAGGTCATTGGACCGAAACGCGTAGGGCGGCTTTTTACAGACCCCATACACTGCTTTTCTTTGTGATCACAATTTTTATATGTATCGTTGTTTTTTTTAAATAAAAACACCCAGAAGTTACACTATGTGGGAGCATTTTTTCTTTTTTCCACATACCCTGGAGAACTGAGAAACCACCACGTCTTCCCGAACCCATTTCCGGCTTGGCTCCTGCTGATAGAGAGGGGACGTCCCGGTTTGGTAGAGGCTCTACCCTTGCCTCCAACATCTCACCACTTCACCCTGGGTGGCATTAAGCTCCATTGATTCTATGCTTACGGCAGTAGAATCCAACTCCTCCGGTAAGCGTATTCCATCTACTCGCTTTAATTGATGATACATAAGCTGAAGGTTGGGAAGCAGACAGGATTGATACACGGATCATCCATTCTTATTGTGGACTTTTATGTTCCTTTGGATCACATATCTGTTCCTCCCAGGACATTACGTCTATATGCACTTTTGAACTTTATTTATCATTTACACTGTATATGTGTGTTTAGCGCTGCAATTTATTTCTACATTTGTTCTTCCATTTTTGTCACATTGTATTGTAGCAGCTGTTTTACACTTTTCATTTTTCACATTTTTTATTGTCTTTTTGGTAGCGCATTAATCATTCCCCTTCACACTATAAACATAAGAAGAATGTGAGAACAGTTAAAAAAATAAAAAAAAATCAGGTAGGGCTAGCAGGAGGTATTTTTCAGATAGTTCAAAAATAATATATTCGGCATACACATTGCAGGAGAAAATATATATCTTTGGCATTTACCAGAAAACGCTGCTACTCTCCAGCTTGTGAATTCAAAGTAATACAAGAATAAGTCAAAACCCAACAACATAATCACATATTTACTCTCAATTTCCTTTCAAAACACAAAATACAAGTCATCACACACATTACATGGTTCAGAAGAAGCTCCTTCATCTCAAAGGTAATTCTTTATCAATTTTTAGCTTGGTATCAGATTTTTATATATGCCAATAAAAAGCTTTCAGTCAAACTTCAGACCTGAATGTCCATTTAATAAAATTTCACTTTGTAATTTTGACATTCCTGAAGCAGTAGACACCACCACTTTTCAATAAATATAACCTTAAACTGTATTTTAGAATAATCAAGAAAGGATTAATCATGGGCGAGTTAACCTTACCTTTTACATTGAGTTTGACTGTATCTTGGCTGTCTTCGATCCCATGCATGATTTCACAGCGGTAGACTCCTGAATCACTGGACAACAGGTTTACAATTTCCAGACTGACATCAGAAGGGATGAGAGGATAGTTTGGTAAAGAAATACGTCCTTTGTAGGCTTCATTGACACGGATTTGGCCATCAGTGGCCACCAGTAAGACTGTTTCGTGTCCTTTGTTGTGTCTGCTCCACTTGATCCTAGGGGATAACGGTGTTGTTGAGGGGGCCACGGTCAAATGTTCCACAGAATTGATGAAGTAACAGGGGATGGTGACTGAGTGTCCAAGCGAAACATTTAGAGGAGCCTCTTTGGCAATACTCACAGTCAGTGTGTTAGCATGGTCTGAAGATCCATGAAAGACAAAAAACATACATTTTTTGGGTAAAATAAGTATTCTGGGAGTTATTTTTATTTGCATTTGCACAAATGTATTTTTTGAACGCTTAAAGCAAAGCTCCATGCAATGGGGAAGCTCCGCTTGTTCGCACCCTCCCACCCTCTACTGCCCCATTTGCAACTTTTGGGGGGAGCAGGTACCTGGATTTGACAGGTACCCACTCTTACTCTCGGGTAAGATCGCCAGCCCCTCCTCTTCCCCTTCGCTGCCTTCTGGGACACACACAGGTCCCAGAAGACGGTAGCACCGTTCAGAAAGCACAGTACAACTCGCATATGCACAGTAGGAAACTGGCTACAAAGTTAGTGAAGATGCTTGCACCTTCACCCAAAGCCGATTAAAGAATCGGCTCAGGTGCCAACATCGCTGCATCCCTGGACAGGTAAGTGTCCTTATATTAAAAGTAAGCAGCTACAGTATTTGTAGCTGTTGACTTTTTTTTTTGGGGGGGGGGGGAGACTGGAGCTCCTCTTTAAGCCTATATTTATGGATAGACTTATGATTAGAGTTTAAAGTGGTAAGGCCACATAGGAACTTATTTGGCATTTCTAGTCTGCTGACAAATCTTGACTTACCTTATTTTCCTCAAAGGTAGTTAAAGTAGAACTATATGCAAAACCTTTTTTTTAAGATTTGGATAGAGCAAGGAAGGTTTATAACCCCTGTCAGATTTTTTTCCATCATCTGTGTCCCATTGCGGAGATTTCCCTTTACTTCCTATCCCATAACAAAAAGGGAAGTGGAAGAAAATCTCTGAAAATTAAGGGAATTCCTTGCCCCCCCCCCAGGTCACCAGAACTAGTACCCCCATTGGAAGATTTTCCTCTATTACTTTTCTGGGAACAACCCAAAATGTGGGATTTTCTTTTATTTTACTTTCACTTTCAATGATAACGGTAAACAGGACAAATAGAGAGTGTGACTACTTAACAGGGACACAGACAGCAATAAAAACTGACAGATATTCGAATCCCTCTCCACTATCCAAAACAAAAAAAATGTTGCCTTTTGTTATACTTTAAATCATGAGCGCTCAACCTGTGGCCCTCCAGCTGTTGTGGAACTACAAGTTCCATCATACCTTTGGGAGTCATGCTTGTAACTGTCAGCCTTACAATGCCTCATGGGACTTATAGTTCCGCAATAGCTGGAGGGCCACAGGTTGACACCCATGTTTTAAATGATGACAGCAGTGAGGGATATTTATTATTAAATCAGTCTTTTTTTATTGAATTTTTAATAGGTACAACAAGGTAAGAAGTACAAAAGTTGTACAGTCACATAATAGTCTATAATGGAGATTAACCTTCACAGCCAGTGGCGGCCGTTCCACCCCCTAATCCTTGTGCCCCGCTCCTAATCTACATGCGGGCACCGGAAGCATGGCTTCCAATGGGTTGTTTTTTTTAAGCACCTGATTAGAGCCCAAGGCTCTAATTGGCTTAAAAAAAGGGTGGGCTCGGGGCGCAGAGCATTGCGCCCCAAGCCCATCCACTTGTGTGACAATAGCGAATTAATATCGCTATTGCCTTTCTGCTTCTCCTCCCGGCCAATCAGGATGTGAAGGGAGCAGGATTGGCCAAGAGAAGAAGCAATTGTATTGGCCAGTACCGGGGGGGGGGGGGGATGTACAGGGGAGATCTGGTAGATGGCCATCGTCATTGGCTCTGCATCCGTCCGGGGGGGTCGGGTGGTTTGTTTGCCGCCCCCTGGCTGGAGCACCAGCCGCCACTGGATATGAATAAAATTAGACAGTATGGTGTGAGGGGAGAGAGACACCTATGACATCTAAGACATTCTTACTCGTTGTTTAATATCTGCAAGTTGCATGTTCCTGTAACCATATCTGACCAAGGGTTCAAAAAAGGTAACCAACCAACTCAAAAAACGGCCAATGTTACTATTTATTATTTCATTAAATGGAAATAAAAAGAAAAAAGGATGCATAAAGGTATGAAAAATGTAAAGGGTATTGGGAAATAGGTAAAGGTTAAAGTAGAATATGAAAGTAGGGGGTCAAGCAGAATAGAAAAGTTAGAAGGAAGTTCTATGGGAGTGGTTAGGGAGTGGCAGGGAACTTCCACCTCTCCCCACCATGGCCAAGATGGTGAGGAGCTGTATTCACGAAGACGCCATTTCTTTAAATTCCATTGAATGACAGAATATTGTCCAAGAGCCAGAAGTAGTTGTATGTTGACCTAGCCCAGTGATGGTGAACCTTGGTACCCCAGATGTTTTGGAACTACATTTCCCATGATGCTCATGCATTCTGCAATGTAGTTGAGCATCATGGGAAATGTACTTCCAAAACATCTGGGGTGTCAAGGTTCGCCATCACTGACCTAGCCTATCATGTTCTCCTGCTAAGAGAGATAACTTTTATACCAACTACTTGGCCATGTCATGATTCCTTCCCCCTCAATGGTGTCTTGATGGTAAAGTCTTGAGCCTGCCAAAAAATTGCTTTTACAGCAGGTCTGATTTTTGCTGTGCAGGGGATAACAAGAAGCTGAGATCAGGAGACATTTGAAAAATTACACTAGTTGCATTCATTGCCATTTTTTATGATGTAACACTTATTTTAATCATTTTTTGTTCTTTTTTTATTAATTTCTGCCTGGAGTTCAACTTTAAAGGATCCCATTATTAAAATACTGAAATTAATGCCGAGACATAGAGGTGGCAAGTATAAATCAGCCTCTGTAAAAATCTGCACCATGTGATAACTTACGACTGCCTAATAAGTACGATTACTGTATATACTAAATAAAGAAGATTATAAAGAAGATGAAACCTATTTAATTTAAAGCTCACCTGAAACTTCCACAGATATTGCTGCAGCGATGACACGCAAATACACGAACACTAGCAGTAAAGTGGTCATAGTTTACCTGTAAAATAAAACCAAAAAGTATTATTTGGTGCTATCTTGTAACATTTTTTTTTTTTTTAATATAGATTTTTATATGCAAGGTAGATGGCAAGTAAGTACACACAGTATTGTCTTATTATGGATATTTATTCTTATGACAACATTTTAGTTTCTTTACATACTTACTGATATTGATTTACTAAGGGCATTTACTTTGCAAGGGAAGTTGCACCTTGCAAGGGTGTTTTCCCCAGAGCTTAAATTGTTATTAAACCCAGGACCCTGCATTCACTATATCTGGTCTCCCACAGTATACAGAACATGGAAATGCAATAGTTTAGTAAATCGAAACTGCTAAATACCTTTTTTTCATCATCAGTTAAAGCAGTCTTGTGACTTCTATCAGTGTCTGGTTAAAGCTTGTAGGACGGGTTTTCATTCTACTCTGGCTGTCCTATGAGGCTGCATGACTCCTGACCCTCTCTCTGGACAGTTCTGATTGGCCCTGTGCTGATCACATGCACTCTCCCAGGAAAAAAAAAAACCTCTCCAGCAATACACACCAAACTGAGCATGTGCAGAGTGCCCCCAAGACACTTTAAACATTTTTTTTAAACAAAGACCCCAAATCTCTAATTTCCGTTTAAAAGCAAAAGATCCCCCAAAAAAATAATTTTACTATAGCCCGGGAACCGAAGTGACGTCATGACATCGTTCCGGTCCTTCAAGGGCATAGAGACGTGTGGCAACCATCTTGGCCTCACCTATCTACATACCCAGCTACCACCAGCATCGGATTGCTCAGAAACGGTTGGGTAAGCCTGGGAATGACTGCGAAGCAAGGGAATGGGGGCCACCCCTCCTGCCGCCTCTAAAGGTGATCCCGCGGTGAATCCGCCTCATGCGGGACAACCTTTATCTGAAAGAGCATCGCCTACAGTAAAAAAAAAAAATACCGGGGTTATAGCAGTTAGCGGCTGCCATAACCCTGGTATGTAACGTCAAACAAATGACATAGTTTTACGGTTGGCAAGTGTAAACAACGGTCTGCAACAGAAAATACTATACTTGACTAAGCACCATAGTAATTTCCAATGGTACTTAGCATCATCTAGTGGCCAAATGTGGTATTTTCTCTTTTAAATCAGTGAAAAAACATTTAGCCAGCACAAGACACAGCCTAATAACATCTGTTTTTTGCCTGTTTGTTTTGTACAAAATGAATGTCCGTGCAGTTTTCCTGGGTGAATTGCTATGCAAATTTGTTATAAATACACCCTAATTTATCCGTCTTAATCAGAAAAAAGTAAAGTTTATCTAAAGTGAAAAGTTTACAGGTGAAACGGAAACAGGAACAGAGAACTTTTTTTTTTTTTTTTTTTTACTTTCAAAATCTTTTATTGTTTTTTTACAAAAACACGAGAAAAAAATAAAATACAGGATTTGTTTCCACATATCATGTAACATCAGCTGATACATAAGATACGCCTGCTGGGGCTAGAGAATTAGCATTTAAAAGGCACAGTGGGAATGTCTGATTATGGCGTATAGGATCAAATGCTTGAAACCTTGTAACTGGTGTAAACATAGTAGTAGACCACTAAGAGGATTGACCTTTGACTAGAGAGGCACTAGGAGATCCCACCGGCACCCCTAAAGGGATCATGCTGTGCACAGTGTGAGCTCCCACCCTCCCCAAACCAGCGATTGACCTAGGGCCCTAGGGTCCAAAGGATCGTTACAATATAATTACAGGAGATTATAACCTATCAGTGAGAACTATGAAACGAAAAGACCGATATTTGTCCCAATATGAAGGTTCTCTGATCAGAAAATACAATACATCAATTACATGATGATCTGTCCTAGTTTCCCCCAGCAGATGAACACAATCGACGAGAACTACAACTAAAAGAGTAGAAGAGAAAAAGAGGAAAAGGGAAAAGTGAGAAAGGAAGGTTAGCCGGCCGTCTGGAGGGGCCCCCGCCCCACAAATTGACCCCTTTTAGTTTTGGGGTGGGACTCCGGGTATGAGAGAGATGCCGACGAACTTTGCCCAAGGCTCCCAAATAGCTTTGAATTGCGTTTTTTTGTCATCTACGATGCTGGCCAATTTCTCTTGGGCCATAATCCACGAGATTTTGTGGATTGCCGCTTTCACCGAGACTTTGGGCTGTTTCCAAGCCTTAGCAATGGTGAGTTTTAGAACTCTTTAAATTGATACAACAGTAAAGCAGAGAATTTCCTCTCTCTTCCTGTTGTTTTTGCACAAGATGTGATGAGAAATATCTGCAAAAACAGCAAGAAAAAAAGAAAAAAAATTACAAAAGGGGTTTTTTACGAAAGGCAAATCCACTTTGCACTGCAAATGCACTGGAAAGTGCAGTCGCTCTAAATCTAAGGGGTAGATCTGAAATGAGGGGAAGCTCTGCTGATTTTATCATCCAATCATGTGCAAGCTAAAATTATGATTTTTATTTTCCTTGCATGTCCCCCTCGGATCTACAGCGACTGCACTTCCAAGTGCAAAGTGGATTTTCCTTTAGTAAATAACCTCCAATATTTTTATTCTTTCCCTACTATATGCAAAACTAATATTTGGCTTTAGATACACGTTAACGTGGTCCAGGGGACTTTTACCCCTTATCCATCCTTGCCAGACCCCTTATACAGAGCAAAATGTTTGGCTACATTTATCAAAGCGGATCTTCACCCTCAGCAAACAATTTCCTCCTATCCACTCCACCTTCTCTCTGCTAACAGATTAGGGCTGTTTTTTTTTTTTGTTTACTTAAAAAAAAAAGAGTTGTAGCCCTGCCCCCCTTTGCACGTCGTTCGCCTAGGTGAATGACGTGCGTGCATTGTCCTCCCTTTACCTCCTTGGATATGTGACGCGCATATCCCAGGAGACAAAGGGACGATAATGCACGTCATTCACCTAGGGGAATATCGCTTTATACACAAAGGAGGAGGGGGGCGTGCCTAGTGCAGCATCATCAGGATGCGCATCGGGGCTGAACCAGGAAGAGCCCGTGGGCCTCTTGATGATGTCATAAGCAATATGGCGAAGCAGGGCTGAGAGGTTGCAGAGAACCAGAGGATCTCAGCAGGACAATGCTGGATCCTCTGGGCGGGTGAGTGTAGAAAATAGAAGCAACGGATCACCAGATAAGCGGGGAGGGGGAAAAAAGGGGGGGGGGATGGTGAGCGAAGATCCTCTTTAACCATTAGACCTCTGAAAGATTTACACCCCTTCATGACCAGGTCAGGCACTGCGTTACTTTAACTGGCAATTGCGCGGTCATGCAACACTGTATCCAAATCATTTTTTTCCCACCATTATTTGATCACCACTGCGTTTTTGTTTTTTTGTGTTATAAACAAAAAAAAGACCAACAGTTTTGAAAAAAAAAATAATATTTTTTTACTTTCTGCTATCAAACACATCCAATAAAAAAAATGTAAAAATCCAATTTCTTCATAAATTTAGACCAATATGTATTCTGCTACATGTTTTTGGTAAAAAAAAATAAGCGTATATTGATTGGTTTACGCAAGTGTTATAGTGTCTACAAACTATGGGATAGATTTATGGATATTTAAATTTTTTTACTAGTAATGGCGGCGATCAGCTACTTATAGCGGGGCTGCGATATTGCGGCGGACTATCAGACACTAATTGACGCTTTGAGGGAACCAGTGACACTAATACAGTGATCAGTGCTAAAAATATACTAATGACACTGGCTGGGAAGGGGTTAAACATCTAGGGGGATCTAAGGGTTAGCTGTGTGCCTAGCCAGTGTTTGTGTGTACACAGTGTGCTGCTTTCACTAAGGCAGAAGATCAATTCTAGTCCCTGTTTGCAGAGGCACAGGATCGTCCCCTCAGAACTGAGATAAGCTTTGTTTAGCCTTGCCTCAGTTAAGCCTGGACTCAGTTCTCTGTATTTTCCTAACTATCTCGAGAGGACATTGTGTCCCCGGGAGCCGCAGATCATCTTCTGCTGTAAATTACCAAAGCAGAAGCGGTGCGTGTGTGCCCCCTACAGGCAGAAGTGCAGAATCACATATATATACATAATCCTGCACGCAGCTGCCGCCCTGTATCAGTAAAGCTATTTTTACACTGGGGCAGGGGCGTTAGCAGTAAAGAGATGCTAATTTTAGGGGCGCTTTAAGGCTGCAAAAGAGTTTAGCAGCGAATAAAGGGTTAAAGGGACCCGCAAAGAGTTTCGGCAGCGGTGCCCATTGATTCCAATGGCAGAGGCGGTGGAGGAGAGGTGTATACACCGCTCCCGCACCACCCGAAAGATGCTGCACCGGGCTGCACTGCCCGAAAGCACTGGGGCTCTCACACTGGGGCTGCAGGGGAGCATATATATATATATATATATATATATATATATATATATATATATATATATATATATATATATATATATAATTTCAGTCTATTTATTTTTTTAAACTGTATTCCATTAAAAAGTTTGACATTTTATTTTTGTGTTTTTTAATCCATCTCACCATTGTTCTTGCCTATGCACTTTAATGTTTGTCATTTTTCAATTATTTTCTGTAATTTTTATGGACTGCTGTTTTGTGCGACATCACATATGGATACTGTTCTTTATTCATCAAGTGTGTTATTTATTTATGTGCGTTATTATTATACGAGATTATTATTAGAGGATGTTTAATGACTTTTCACAGCCCTATAGATTTGGATCCACTGTTTAGAGGCTACACATTTTTTGTTACAATTCTTATTTGTTTTAGCTTCTTTGCTGTGTTCACTCACAGTGTAGCACTACATTTAACACTTTGGAGGTAGCGCCACATTTAATATTTTTTATGTTTTTATTATTATGTGGGGACACATTTAAATGTTGGCGGCTGCCCACATTTATTTATTTCTTTGATTTCTGTGGTTTGCGCATTCGTTTTAATTTTTATTAACAAAATGAGTGAAGTTGTTCAAGTCAGATCTGAGAATTCTTCTTTCTCTGTCCCCTATTCCTGTGTGCCTGCTCTGTGAAATCACACTAAGAAGTTTCTGCTGCAAACTCTGAAGATACATTACCCCACATTGGCTGTTTCTAGAGACAGTGAGTGCTTTTTTATTTTGTTTTTTGTTTTTTAATCCTATCTACTGCTTGGTAAAGCTTAAAGCTAGGTACACATGGCAAGATATTTTTCGTTCAACCCAGCGGGCTGAACGAAAAAAAAAAACCTGAGAGTTCACCATTCTAACATCGCTTAGTTAGTAGGGCAACTTTTCCCCATATGTACCTAGCGTTAGACACTAACAAGCAGTAAATAGGATCTATAGGATTTATAATCCCCTTTTGATAGGGTGTCTGCCCCTTGGCTGCCAGCACTGATCGAATTCTGTTTTTTTCCATTAGACTGGTTTCTGTCAGATAGGCTGCTGTATACATTTGCCGAATGTTTGCCGGTTTATGTAGAACCGAACAATACCGGATGATTTTTGGTCCTTGTGTACCAGTTTTTCGTTTACATAGTTATATAATAGGTGAGGTTGAAAAAAGACACAAGTCCATCAAGTCCAACCTATGTGTGTGATTATATGTCAGTATTACATTGTATATCCCTGTATTTTGCGGTCGTTCAGGGCTTATCTAATAGTTTCTTGAGACTATCGATGCTCCCCGCTGAGACCACCGACTGTGGAAGGGAATTCCACATCCTTGCCGCTCTTACAGTAAAGAACCTCCTACGTATTTTAAGGTTAAACCTTTTCTTCTAATTTTAATGAGTGGCCACGAGTCTTGTTAAACACCCTTCTGCAAAAAAGTTTTATCCCTATTGTGGGGTCACCAGTACGGTATTTGTAAATTGAAATCCTATCCCCTCTCAAGCGTCTCTTCTCCAGAGAGAATAAGTTCAGTGCTCGCAACCTTTCCTCATAACTAATATCCTCCAGACCCTTTATTAGCTTTGTTGCCCTTCTTTGTACTCGCTCCATTTCCAGTACATCCTTCCTGAGGACTGGTGCCCAGAACTGGACAGCATACTCTAGGTGCGGCCGGACCAGAGTCTTGTAGAGCGGGAGAATTATCGTTTTATCGCTGGAGTTGATCCCCTTTTTAATGCATGCCAATATTCTGTTTGCTTTGTTAGCAGCAGCTTGGTATTGCATGCCATTGCTGAGCCTATCATCTACTAGGACTCCCAGGTCCTTTTCCATCCTAGATTCCCCCAGAGGCTCCCCCCGCCCCCAGTGTATAGATTGCATTCATATTTTTGCCACCCAAATGCATTATTTTACAATTTTCTACATTAAACCTCATTTGTAGAAAAAAAGAAAAGAAACTGCGCTAAGATATAAAATGTGTACCTATAAATAATGAAATCTGTTATATAATGGAAGCAGCAATTCTCAATTCTGTGTGACATCAAAACAGTGAAAAGATATGAAAAGAAAATAGAATTGCGCTAAATCTGTGAGTTTAAACAGATATAAACCATGAATAAAACACATCAAAATTGAAACCATTCACAGTTCTGTGTAAATAATAAACTGAGTGAACAAGTGTGTGAATGTGGTTATTGAGGCAATAATCCCAAAGTACCAAAAATGAAAACTCTGTGAACCATAAATAAAAAAATAATAATAAAATTTAGAATTAAAAATGAAAAATATAAATAAAAATTATTAACCAATGTCCAAACAAGGCAAAAAGTCTTATGCCGTGTACACACGGGCAGGCCTTTCAACCAGACTGGTCCCGACAGAACGAATCCGCCGGACCGTGTGTGGGCTTCATCGGACCAGCAGCAGACTTTTTCGGTCGAAAATCAGACGGACTTTACATTTGGAACATGTTTCAAATCTTTCCGCCGGAACTCCACCGGACCCAGTTCCTATAGAGAAATCCGCTCGTCTGTATGCTAGTCCGACGGACAAAAACCAACGCTAGGGCAGCTATTGGCTACTGGCTATGAACCTTCTTATTTTAGTCCGGTCGTACATCATCACGTACAAATCCGTCGGACTTTGGTGTGATCGTGTGTAGGCAAGTCCGTTTGTTCGAAAGTCCGTCGGAAGTCTGTCAAAAGTCAGTCGAAAGCCCGTCGGAAAAGTCCGTCCGTGTGTACATGGTATTAGTGTAACAAGCTATGAAAATGTGACATCCACCTGTGCAAAACTTAGGGATAAATTCCATCCACAAATGAAATGTATCTTCAATCACTGATGAACGAAAAGCTGTGTTGAATCCACTACCACTATAGAAAGAATCACTTCTTACCAGATATCCGTGATCCCCCGTTACAGAGGATCAGGGAAAGCATGTAGTATAGGCACAGCTTAACTCCAAGGCGCACCAAGCTTGCTTGCTACCCTCCAAATGGCCTCATTGGTACTCAAGCCCATGAATGGATACCCGTGGCATGTAAGAAATATAAAGGCCCCAATAGTGTAAAAAACCTTTGGGTTTATTTGAAAGATTAAAAACAAAGTATCGCACTTACAATGTTGCATCAATAAGAACGCCTGAAGTCCGAAGTGCCGGCCGGCGCACATTCAGACAAACCCGTCCTTCTGGATACTCAAGCAGTAACACGAGGTGACGTCAGCGCGTCGCTCCGCGGACCTTATTTTGTACAGTTAGTCAAAACATTTAAAAAAATCAGCACAAGGGACTGCACTTACAATTGATGGCTATGAATTTAGTTGAAATCTTCATACACTTATTTCTGATATGGTGCCACTGGGGTAATAGAGCCAAGGGATCGATCACAGGCACTCATCAAGAGTGCTGACTATGCCTGCTCTTTCCACTCCCTTCCTCCATTCATAGACATTTTACTTTTACTTCCATCAATAAAAAATGTTCTATAATGGGATTCATTTTATTTCATTTAAATTAAGAAGGTGTGAATATTTGAATATTGATAGTCTGACAACAGTTCTACTTTAAAGCCAACAATTGGAACATCACATTAGCAGTCTGGGCTTCTTTATAAGTGTACTTATATGGGAAGACTGCTCATTTTTTATATTTTATACTGTAATTAAAATGAAAAAAATACAATATACATATGTTGTAAGTGGCATATCAAATTATCATTTTATATATATATACAAATATATATATATATATATATATATATATATATATATATATATATATATATATATATATATATTTGTGGAGTGGATTGCACTGTCTTACCCTTACCCTTCAGTCTTGTGCATTAGAAGCTGCAGGCAACTCAGATAGAGCTTGCCTCATTTCCTGGCAGAGGGACATCCAGCATGAGTGTCCCTGGCCCACCCCTTGCAACCATTGGATTTCCATTCTTTCAATCATAAAGGTATAGTATAACAAATAGGCGGTACCTAGAGCAATGCCTAGGGCAGTCTTCAAGCAAAGACAAACGTGTCTAGGAATGCCCACGTCTCCAGACTGCCATCCACCAATTAAGGAATTTTATTTTTACCTCTTACTAAAACCCAGACAAATGCTTGCATTAGGGTTGAGGACTCTTTAAAGGAGTACTGATGCCAGCAACTCCCACCAGCCATGATCTGCCTGCATTGCATAAAGAAGCAGTCCTAGTGATGACATCACAGAATCCATGATAAACAATGTCATGCAAAAGGTTTTTTTCAAAGGGTATTTCATTAGCATGTTGAAGGTGGGAGGGGGTTGGGAGGAATCAGGTAAGTCAAAATATAAGCAGAAAACACTCATTAGTCTAATGCCCCATACACACGGTCGGATTTTCCGATGGAAAATGTCCGATCGGAGCGTGTTGTCGGAAATTCCGACCGTGTGTGGGCTCCATCGGACATTTTCCATCGGATTTTCCGCCACACAAAGTTGGAGAGCAGGAGATAAAATTTTCCGACAACAAAATCCGTTGTCGGAAATTCCGATCGTGTGTACACAAATCCGACGGACAAAGTGCCACGCATGCTCAGAATAAATAAAGAGATGAAAGCTATTGGCCACTGCCCCGTTTATAGTCCCGACATACGTGTTTTACGTCACCGCATTTAGAACGATCGGATTTTCCGACAACTTTGTGCGATCGTGTGTAGACAAAACAAGTTTGAGCCAACATCCGTCGGAAAAAATCCTAGGATTTTGTTGTCGCAATGTCCGAACAAAGTCCGACCGTGTGTACGCCCTATTATAGTCCATTTGTGAGCTTAAAGTAGAATTCCAGCATAAACCTAACTAGTCTTTAAATGTACCCTCCCCTCCCCTAACACTTATGCTGACTAACCTGTGTAATAAGATGTATATACTGATCTATTTTCAGCCCACTCTGGTCCAGTCACATGATCCAGCTCCCCAGTGTCAGCCAGCAGTCGCTGCAGGGGAGAGGAGGGAGTGCCAACATCAGCTGGAACATGGAAGCCTATGGGTGATGTCACCACTCCTGGCTTCCTAGCCACTCTCTTGCCATTCCACTGCAGCCACCACTGCTGACACAGGGGGATCATGTGGACAGGTAGGCATGAAAATAGGTAAATGCATACACATTTTCTACACAGGTTAGTCAGAATATGTTTTAGGAGGGGAAGGGAGCACTTTTAAGGTTACTTAGGTTCATTCTGGACTACTATTTTAACGTATAACTGAAGACAAAACTTTTTTTGTTTGTTCTTTTATTGCTCTCTGTGCCCCCGTTAGGGAGATTTTCCCTCTTTAATTGTCTTAATGACCATTATCACCAAGGGTGAAAATGGAAGAACATCTAAAATTTTGAGTGTTCACCAGAACAGAAAAAGAGGGGAAATTTTCCATTGGGGATACTAGTTCTTATGACCCTGGTGACCAGCAGGGCTTTATCTCAACTTCCTGTTGTGACTTCGGGACATGATGTGAAGGGGAATCTCCCCAATGGGACATAGATAGCAAAAAAAAAGTTGAAAAACATGGGGAAAAAAAGCTTTGCTTTTAGTTCTACTTTAAATCATTTACAATAAAAATTGCTTATTGTAAAAATAATTCACTTCTATAATCTCAGTTCACCTGCTCCCGTATGACAAGAGCATTTATGCTTGTAAATAGGCTTTCTGTAGAGTTTACTTCTGAATAGTCCCTACCTAGGTACACATCGAACAGGTTTTTAAGGCACCCCCACTAAGAGACAGACTAGCCAACAAGCCTACAACCTTGGTAACACAGGCCCAGTGTGCTCAAAACCTCTCTCGGCACACATTTGCTCTTGGCACCGTATATGCCGGAACTTGTTTAGCTGCCTGGTTCATACAATACGGCTTTTTGAAACTCACTCAGGATGGGACGTGGCAATATTGGCTAAAAGAATGTTTACCAGTAGGCTCCTTCAATCCCAATTCTCTGTATACTTTCAGTAGAACATCTCATGATAACAAAAATATATTTGTAATATTGTACCACCGGGCAGAGTTATAAATACCCACGCTTTGCCGTCTTGTTGTGAAAGCCCTGATATAAAAGACTCTTTGAAATAAATCAGAAATTGCTTTTAGGAACACAAATGCACCTTCCCATGGATACTGGCAATGCCGTGTTTCCATGGAGACATGCACACGATATGTATAATGGTAGAGCAATAAATCTTTCTCGGAGAGACATTTATTTATCTGATAAAAAAATAAACATTCGCATAGAAACAACATTCAAAACATTCAATATTGACAAATGGCGTATTCAGATTAATAAACTCCTATTTTATAAGGTGTTATTGGTCTCTCCGCAAGTGGATGGCACACCTGGTTTCTTGCAGACCATACACTGTCTGATTATTCCTTTTATTACTTCCACTGATTGCTGACATTCTCTACAGACAACAAATATACTATAGGCTGGTAGGCTGAAGGTCAGAACTAGAGATGAGCTTGAGTTCAGCTTGGGGTCGGAAGGAAACTGTCAGTGCCAGGCCAATGAGGCTAAGATGCTCAGAATGCTCATGACATTATTGAGTTTATAGGCGATATGACCATATTAGGTTAATATCATTGACCTAAAATGGCCATGTGGCCATATTAATTTAATGACGTCACGAGCATCTCCCTGCATCTGATTGGCCTAGCACTGACAGCTTTCTTCTGGGTTCCAACTGCACCCAAGCGCATCACTAGCTACAACCAGCAAATGCAGGTGGTTAAAGAGGAGTTACAAAGTAAGCAGCTACAAAGCTTCAAAAGTAAGCTTCTGACTTTTAAAAAACAGCCACTCACCTGTCCCACGATCCAACGGTGTGCTCACACCAGCCGGTTTCCCCCACTGTCTTCTTTCCTCTGTGCTGGCATCTTAACAATGGGCACCCAGGTTTGACAGCTTGTGGCTTCACAGCTGGGTGCCCACTGCCACATGTCCGAGCAGTGCTGCGGATCGTGAATGGTCAAGCAGTCTTCTGGGACCTGTCATGTGTTCCAAAAGACTACAGCGGGGAGGGAGGTTCGGAGAACAGGTACTTGTCAAAATCGGGTACCCCACTCAAAAAGTGACAAAGAGGAGTGGGGGACGAGTCCTTAAAGCAAAACCTCGCCTTTAGGGCGGAGCGCTGCTTAAAAGAAGAATTCCAGGTATGGGATTCTGTACATACTGTATGTACATTGGTCCAGCTTGGATCAATATAACTATGCATATACCATACTTAGGCAATGCCTCTGGAAGCTAGTGAAGATAACTAGCTTCTGGGTGTAGGAAACCAATCTATGCAAAAAGCTGGAAAGGTGGGGAGGTGATGTCATGCTCCCCACCTTGATCAATCAGGGAATGGTTTGCATTTATTGAGAAAGTTCAAAGCATTCTCTGAATGGTGACCATGCCAAGTGGCCAACGTCCTGTTTTTTTTTTGTTTTGTTTTTTTATACGGAGCTCCATTGCATGGTGCTTGCTGAACCCCTGTGAACAAAAGAAGTGGACCATGAAATCATAGCACACAGAAAAATGTTTATGAGAGTGCAAAATGGCCCAACCTCTAAAGAGGAAGGGATTCAAACCCTGAACCCCTGGGACCCAGAGCTCCTGATGGGGTAAGGTACTCCTTAGTTTACCTAGGCTGAACTCAGGGGGACCTCACTCATTAGGGACCTGCTGAAGCCAGTCCTCCAAGCACTTGTGCAAATACAAGTGAGGGTCTCTCTCTCTCAGACTACCCCCCCACTAATTTGGGGAGAGGAAAGCCAACCTCCTGTGTGTTCAGAAGGTTGCAGGGCAGCCACTCTCAGCATGGGACCCAGAGGCTAGCGGAGATCATTGAAGTAACAGTGTCTACTACAGCGATTTCTAGCTTTTAGATGGATTCCACAGGTAAGGCTTATGCATATGCATATATGCATTCCCATCTCATTCATATTTGTGCAACAGGGAGTCGGTGTCTGTGTGCAAGGCCACCATTTTATTGAAGTCCACTAGAGCCTGACAAGGTAATCCTGTCTGTCTTGCACCAGTCTATTCACATGCTGATCCGACTGACACAGGTTTGGGGACATTTGAGTGATACTATTTTCACTGGTTTGGGCTACAGTCTACATTTGGTTTATGCATAGTTACATTGATCCAAGCTGAACCAATGTAACTAATGTAACTATGTAAAAAAAGACATATCTGGAATTCTTTTTTTAAAGCTAACCTGAACTATCAGTTCCAAATCAGCTAAACACCTTCCAGGTGCATCAAAAAAAAAGTTGTACGTAAGTTGTAAGTCTTAGGGCCCATTTACATAAGGGTGGCCTATTATGGTACATTTAACACACGCCATGGCCATGTGACCATGTTAGGTCAATGATGTCACAAGCATCCTGGTCCCTTAGTGTATGTGCATCTGTGGGGTAGAGGATTTCCAGCCTGCAGCTGAATGGCCAGGCACCGACAGTTTCCGTCTGGGGTCTTACTGAACCCAGATTCCAAACGAACCTAAGCTCACCCCTAGTCAAAACAAGCAAATGCAAGTGTCTAAAGATAAATGAACTATCAGTTTAAATCAGGTAAACATGTTCCAGACGCATCAAAACAAAAGGTGTACAAAGTCTTAGGGCCCATTTACAAAAGGTTGGTCCATTGTGGTACATTAATGCATGCATGCTAATGCACATTACGGAGCATGTTAATCATAGGTGTGCACCCGAAAGTTCAAACACATATGCGTGTATGTGTTTATATATTGAAAATGTCATTAGAGCAGTGGATGGTGTCAGTAGTTTTTATTTTTTGTATTTTATTTTTTATTATTTTTTAAAATTTAATTTTGTACATTTTTTTTATATATATATATTTTTTCTGGGTGAAATATCAGGGGTCTAAACAGGGGCAATATGTGCCAAATGGGGTATTTAGGATGTGCCCAGGCACACCTGGCACACCCTGTGCGCCTATGATGTTAATGTGTTTTGCGTTAAGCCAACCTATTTATTTAAATGACAGAAATACAGAACGGACTGCCAGACCGAAACAGAAAAGTTCAAGATAATTTTAATTTTTTAGTAAAAAAGGCATATTAAATAGCTAACATGTTTTAGGGGCAACACCACTTCACTAGGGCTACAAGAATAAACATAAAAAAATAGTCATAATATCGCTACTAAACCAAAAATATAAACATAATGTACCGTCATCCGATCTACTTGAAAATTGAGGCAGAAGGTTTGAGGCAACTATGGACTCTTCATGGTCTTCACGGTACAGCAAAGACTCACATACATATTTATAAAAAAAGTATAAATTTTTTTATTGTGCATTCATGGTCCAGTCTTGCTAAGCTCCTAAATATCCATCTTATACAGGAATGCCTATGTTTGGGGGATCACCTGTTTTATATTATCTGATTTGACTGCTGGATTTTTGAACTGGCCCATTTCTATGGCAGAATTGATCTGGGCCTTATGCATGTTCTAATCCATGCCATCTCTACTATTTACCGTATTTTTCGGCGTATAACACGCACTTTTTTCCCCTTAAAATCAGGGGAAAATCGCAGGTGCGTGTTATACGCCGATCCCCTGCGATCCTGAGCTGTCACATTTTCAAAATCGCCGACCGCGATTTGAAAATGGCGCCGCCGGCACTGAAATACACAGAGCCGGTCCTCGGCTCTTCCCGGCAGCTCTCATTCACTTTCGGCTCCACTCGTAGTCCCGAGCGGAGCTATCTGAACCTAGTTGGCTAGGTTCGGATAGCTCCGCTCGGGACTACGAGTGGAGCCGAAAGTGAACGAGAGCCGCCAGGAAGAGCCGAGGACCGTCTCTGTATATTTCAGCGCCGGCGGCGCCATTTTCAAATCGCGGTCGGTGATTTTGAAGCCCAGAATGGCAGGGATCATTGGGGCAAGGCTGCACTGGGGCAAGGCTGCACTGGGGAAGGCTGCACTGGGGAAGGCTGCACTGACAAGGCTGCACTGACAAGGCTGCACTTGGGAAGGCTGCACTGGGGAAGGCTGCACTGACAAGGCTGCACTGGGGAAGGCTGCACTGACAAGGCTGCACTGGGGAAGTCTGCACTGACAAGGCTGCACTGGGGAAGGCTGCACTGACATGGCTGCACTGACTAGGCTGCACTGACATGGCTGCACTGAGAAGGCTGCAATGATGGGCATTTAAATGTAAGTTTTTTTTCCCTTCAACTTCCCTCCTAAAAGTTTTATTTTCCTTAAAATTCCCTCCTAAATTGGGGTGCGTGTTATACGCTGGTGCGTGTTATACGCCGATAAATACGGTATATGTTGCTTGTTCTTTAACCTGATTATTTACTATCTGTTCCTTGTAGAGATATCTACACACAATTTCCTCTGAAGCATACTCCTGAAGAAGCGGTTACACCGTGAATCATGTCGAGGTTGAACTGACATAGGATAAGATCCATGGTCCTCCTGTCTGGGTGGACATGTGTCCAAGTGTCGAGTTCCCCTTCAGAGATTTAACACTGTGTATTGTATATTTGCCCTCATAGGACCTTTTTTAATGATCGTTGTTTGTCTTAAATAAATGTATACTTTTTTATAAATACGTATGTGAGTCTTTGCTGTACCATGAAGAGTCCATAGTTGCCTCAAACCTTCTGCCTCAATTTTCATATAAAATAATCATAATAATGAAAAATTACACATGCATATAGACATCATTTTTTTTTATCATCGTGACGCAATGTTTATTCTTGTAGCCCTGATGAGGGGGGAGTGGTGATTGAACCATTTCAGGAAAGTACTACATTTTGGCCAAAACGTGGACCTGATGGTAAAAGGAAATAAACATATTAGACACAATGGAGTTGATTTACTAAAACTGAGTGCAAAATCTGGTGCAGCTCTGCATAGATACCAATCAACGTCCTGGTTTTTTTTTTGGGCAAAGCTTAATTGAACAAGCTGAAGTTAGAAGCTGATTGGCTACCATGCACAACTGCACCAGATTTTCCACTCCCCAATATTAGTACATCAACCCCAATACGGGTGGCTGCACGAATGCTTCACACATTCACACAAGATTTTTTTTTTTTTAAACTAGACCCCCTTGGTGTAATATAGACATAGACAAGCAAGATAATTATATAGGGATACAGTTCTTTAAACAGATGTATTGCTTAAAATTTATTAGCAAGAGGAATTAGTTTTTTCATTTGTTAATTTGTTAAAATGAATTTAACAAAATAAATGGAAAATGTTAACAGCCCCCCAACATATTGTAAGTTATGGTAGTTTAATAAAAGGTCATTGTAAATCAATCCAGTCTTGCCCAGCAGTGGATTATTCTGTCAGTAGAGAAAATGCCTGTATAAACTTTACTTATTCTCTAGACTGGTTATTACTGATATACGATATTCGGAACATTGTCTTTCAATGCAAGTTTTTACATTTCATTGGAAATTAAAACCCTTCCAGACAAAATCCTGCTCTTTCACCTGATACAGATGGTAATTTAGCCAACATCAAACTACCCAAGGTTACCGGTGAAAATAGAGATATTTTATTTATATAATGATACATATTGATGCCACTTGCTTTACAGAGATGACGGATATTCTCAAACTCTTCACCACTGTTGAATTGATCAAATGCAAAAACTAGTAATTTTCCATTCTCCCACATGAGATAACCCCCTGGGAGAAGCAATCACCCGAGTGGTCACCTTGTGGGCGTGCTCCCGAGTCCAGCATTCGGCGTTCATAGAGGCCGACTGCAGGATTCGGCCCCGCCCCCCAGCGCCCGCATCATTGGATTTGATTGACAGCAGCAGGAGCCAAAGGCTGCGCTGCTACCAATCTTTCCAATCAAGAGCGGAGAACCCTGGGCAGAGAAAAGCGCGTCCCCGTGGGACAAGTTTGAGGGTTCAGGTAAGCAAAACCGGGGGGCTGGGAGGCCGGTCACTGACAGGTGTTTTTTCACCTTAATGCATATGTAGCAATAACTCTCGGTGGAGCTGCTGGTTTAAAGTGGGCTGTTACCGTCACCTTCGCTACCTCTATTTCACCAGAACCGGGTCTAGGGTCCCGTTGAGCTTAATACCAAACAATGTAGGCACCAGACACTTGAGTATCTTTTCCAATGCTTTAATAAAAGTAACTGAAGGAAGTAGCAGGAAAGAGGTAGAAGAAGAGTTGCAGGGAAGTTCAAATACCTTTTCTTAGTGAAGTATTAGGAATTGTAATCTTGTAGATGAATGTACTCTCCTTATAGAGTTGAATCTTTGCCAGCCCAGATAGATTTCTCTCACTAACCTAGCAGCCAGTACGCAGCACGAACAAAAGTCTCTGCCACAGACTTGATTGGAACAAAACCCGTACGATCCTCTGCCAGAGGATGTAATGGTTTACGATGGATAGCAAACACAGCACTAGAACTTTTAAGCCGACCCGGCAGTACTATGCGGTAGGATAACTTTAGGATATGTCCTCCAACTGAGTCACCAGGCCCCTCTCCAGACCAGCACTCTGCATGATCCTTCCATAACGGGTCCTCCCCTGGGATCTTCTCAGTTGTCCAGCTTCTTCCCATAGGACAGACAGCACAGGACCATTCCCTCACCGCTGTGGTAGGTCCCAGACAGGCTTCTGGGCCCACCCACACGCTGCAACAATGTGGGCCTGCCAGGCGGAGGACCACACGGTAGTACTCCTAGCACATACCTGTCGGCCAAGAGGGCCAGCAGGTGGAACGAAAGACGAACCCCTAAAACATGGCGTCTGTTCCATAAACACCCTCTCCCAGAATGCAACTCGGAGGACCACCTCCACCGAGTTATCTCCGGGACAGAGGAGCACTTATACACTTTAACGTGTTGCCTTTCCAACAATGACCCATGGTGACAACGACACCCACAGGCACAGTGTGAAACTACATGCAACACAGCCAAACTGGAACAGAGGCTAAATCTGACTATGTATAAACAAGTAACCCACTAAATTTAACTATAAGCGGTAGATTGAAAATCTACCAGCGCTACACATAGAATGCATTAAAGTGAAAAAACACAAACCTTTACAACCCCTTTAAGAAATTCCAGTAACACTGGTTGATTTACTAAAACTGGAGAGTGCAAAATATGATTCAGCTTTGCATGGTAGCCAATGGTAGCCAATCGGCTTCTAACTTCAGCTTGTTTAATTAAGCTTTGACAAAAAAAAAATGGAAGCTGATTGATTTCTATGCAGAACAGCATAAGATTTTGCACCCTCCAGCTTTGGTAAATCAACCCCACTGTTTCATATATTCATGTTGTGGCTTCCAGATCCAAGATTGGCTTCCAATCTTATGGAGATCCAGTACTGGAGTGCTGGAGAGTGGGATTGTGTGAGATGCCCAGATTCAGTTTTCTAATTGGCTAATGCTTGACTTTCTAATTGATATATAGGAAACATTAAAACCAAAAAGTATGTATAAATGCTGTGCTAATAAAACCGCACAAGGTGTTAAAACATACCATGTGTAACTTATGACAAAGCCATATATACCGCAAATAAATGTGCAAATTCAATTTCAAATACATTCCAAATGGAAAAAACACACACGTATATATATTAATCTCCATTTAAAAATATGTAACTCTTCTATTTGTGAATGTCTAATCAATCTTCTAGTCCATTTCAATCAAATCAATCTTCCAACTGCTGTGCAAGATGCAATATTTAGGGTGACCACCTCCAACCCCAGGTTTAGGTTTCAAAAGTCTGGTACTACAAGTCCCCCTTACAGCAGCTGGGAAAAACAATGGCAGATAATTGGACACCACCTTAAGACCAATTACTGCATATGAGGATCCTAACTCAGATGATGTACTCATAGGGACACATAGTGCTCCCCGTATAATAAAAAATACCTTCATTAAAAAAAATAAAAAAATCACACTCACATATAAGTATTATTATTTTTTGTTCCAAATAATAATATAAAACATAGTTACATAGTAGGTGAGATTGAAAAAAGACACAAGTTCATCAAGTCCAGGCTATGTGTGTGATTATATCTCAGTATTACATTGTATATCTCTGTATGTTGCAGTCGTTCAGGTGCTTATCTAATAGTTTCTTGAAACTATCGATGCCCCCTAAGACCACCGCCTGTGCAAGGGAATTCTACATCCTTGTCACTCTTCTAGTAAAGAACCCTCTACGTAGTTTAAGGTTAAACCTCTTTTCTTCTCATTTTAATGAATGGCCACGTGTCTTGTTAAACTTCTGCAAAAAAGTTTTATCCCTATTGTGGGGTCACCAGTACGGTATTTGTAAATTGAAATCATATCCCCTCTCAAGCGTCTCTTCTCCAGAGAGAATAAGTTCAGTGCTCACAACCTTTCTTTATAACTAAGATCCTCCAGACCTTTATTAGCTTTGTTGCCCTTCTTTGTACTCGCTCCATTTCCAGTACATCCCTCCTGAGGACTGGTGCCCAGAACTGGACAGCATACTCCAGGTGCGGCCGGACCAGAGTCTTGTAGAGCGTGAGAATTATTGTTTTATCTTTGGAGTTAATCCCTTTTTAAATGCATGCCAATATTCTGTTTGCTTTGTTAGCAGCAGCTTGGCATTTCATGCCATTGCTGAGCATATCATCTACTAGGACCCCCAGGTCCTTTTCCATCCTAGATTCCCCCAGAGGTTCTCCCCCCAGTGTATAGATTGCATTCTTATTTTTGCCACCCAAATGCATTATTTTACATTTTTCTACATTAAACCTCATTTGCCATGTAGTTGCCCACCCCATTAATTTGTTCAGATCTTCTTGTAAGGTTTCCACATCCTGCAGGGAAGTTATTGCCCTGTCTATCTTAGTATCGTCCGCAAATACAGAGATTGAACTGTTTACCCCATCCTCCAGGTCGTTTATGAACAAATAAAATATAATACGTATAATACAACTGAGACTTTCTGATCCCATATGGTTCTACTGAGAAGCCATTTATGCATCTAACCACAAACAAGTGAGCGCTTACAGTGTTTATATACTACTCCCGGTAGTCCAAACAGACCTCCTACCCATGTGGTCTGCTTGCTCTGTCCTATGTGTTGCATCGCCAATTACTTTGTCAGGGGCATGGATATAGGAAATATTGTAATGAGACCTCATAGGTTTGAGGGTGTGTCAGTTTTTTTCAGTTCCCCACTTAAATCAGATAAAAAATATAAAAATGTAACATGGAAGAAAAAGAAACATGTTTCAATGGCTCACATATTTTTGGTTGCAAATAATGACAAATACAATGAATACACGGGATGTGCTCACACTTAAAATGACCTGTTGTCTTGGAAAATGTATTGAACTGGGAAACTACCAGGATACTAGTCCTACTGTAGAAATCACTACTCTGGCCTGCGATAGGTTTTATGCAAATACTGACTTTCTAAAAGCTAGTATTAGCAAGAGGTCATTCAAGCAGAATGCATTGTGACATAGGAAGAGGTCGTGCTGCATGCCTTCTAATATGTATATGTATGTATCTATGCAAATACAGACATTTTGATAAATATAAATTAATTGAAAAGAAATTCTACAAATATTAGCATTTGTAGGACACTGTATACTCAGCATTTTCAACATAAGGATATCACAGACACATACATCACAGATACATTTTATAAATCATTATAGGTGGACATTGCAAAAACTCTGAAGACAGAAAAAGGCACTTGCTGGATTTATATGCAAAAGTAGAAAGTAGGAGGAAAAGGAAATAAATACATGCATCAATATATAGAATTAATACATTAATGCTAGAATGTAGTGCTGCCAACCCCTTGTGGTCAAACACAGGCTGTGGTCAACAGCAAATGTAAGATGGAGTATGGAGGCAGCATATCTCACACACTTTGTATAGGGTTCCTGTAACCTTATGGTGGCCACACACGCTTGGATTGTTTTTTGCCGACCAATGTACGATTCCATTAAAACAATTAAATCCACAAACAATGGAATAACCATCACTTCCTTTCTGAATAATTGAGACTTAATTTGGCAATACATGGCTCAAAATTTGGCCGGTTTAGCAGGGACCGACCAAATTTTGATCTATGTAAGGGCAGAGTGGTTGTACAGAAGTGGATCTACTGTAATTTGTTTGGTTTACACTTACAGAAGTCAATACAGCAAGACAAGTTATCAGCCCCTGATATTTATAGACAGTTGTAAAAGTCACTGTTTTATACAAACTTTCAGAAAATGTATTGACAGTTGGAAACCCTGCAAGGGGCCCGCCAGCCTGTACACTTGTCAGGGTAAGGCTATGTGTTTTTACACTTTAAAGCTGTAAAACTTAAAATACTTACCTCTCCTTCAAGGTCTCTTGCCAGCACCAGCATCTTCTACTGGCTTCCTCTGGGTGCCAAGATGCAGCCGCTTACATTGGGCAGTGAGTGACATCATCTCACACCAGCCAATGAAGACAATTACATCCCAGCAACCAGAAGCTGGTAGTTGATGCCTGCATAGCCCAGTTCAGTGTACATTCTAAGGCTAAGTTTAGATGTGCAGTCGCAGTTACCGCCTGACAACTGCCCCCCCTTAAGCTGCAATGGGCAGCAGACCGGGGGTGTTTACATGCAGATGGTGGCATTGCATTGCTTCCTCACTGCCAGTCAGTAGCTTTTGAAGCACAATCTGAACGCGGAGCGGACTTCAGGCTTTAGAGGAAAGGGAGTGCCCATCTAAATCTACCCTTAAGAAGACTACGAGCAGGCAGGTAGGTTTAGTTTATTGCACAAGAGACATTGCATGTCGCGTTTGCAATAATGATCCTGCCTGCTTGCAGTTTTCTTATCTGAGACTTTGGCTCCAGCAATATTCAAGCAATGTTCAAGCAATATTAAACCCAAGGCCCCATTCACAAGGGGCAATTAGTTCCATGCCCCATGCAGGGCTGTGATCTACTGGCACAGGGATGCACAGGTGTTGTTGCTGGGTGCATGTCTCTGAACTCCTCCTGGGTGGTAAATGGTTTGTCTCAACCCTCTAACTCACACTTTTCCTTGGCAGCTCGGTCTGGTAAAGGAAGTTAAAAAATAGAAGACTAACATGTGAGATAAAGGAAAAATGCCACATGTCAGATAAAGGAAAAATGCCTAAAAAAGAAAATGAATGCAGCCACCACATCTAGGTATTGGTAAGCTGCAAAACAATATTTTTTGTGTGTTTTTGGGTTTATTACCGTCTTTAAACACCAGTTATAAAAGAGGAAGACCAATCAGGTACACCAGCCAGTATAGCAGCTGAAATTTGTGCATAGCTGCAGATCAGCTTGATGCAGGTCCAACCTCAAACCTAACAGATGTGCTCAGTTATTTTTTCTCCTGATAACAGATGGCTATTGCTATAGAATTTATACAAAAAGAGCCAAAACACCAGATTTTTCACTGTTAATTACTTAGAAATTATATCAGGAAAGTACAAGTGATCTCTACACTGATTAATTCTGTTCTACAGCCCAGTGATCTTAGTATGTGATACACACCTCCAAACTTTTTGAGATGGGAACAAGGGACACCTATTAGCAAAAGTATGCAGGATTAGGACACACCCCTGCAACGCCCCCTTAAAGGAGAATTATCCAAAACAACTATTAGTTAAACCCACAAGTGCTTTTTTTACCACTACTATTCCTTTATTTTTTTATAATCAAAAGTTCCCTTTTTTTTCCTTTTTTTTTTGGGGGGGGGGGCAGGGCAAGAAGGGGGGTAATTTCCGGTAAGAAAAGGAGGTTATCTGTTGACTTTGCTTAGCAGTGAGGGGACGGGGAATGAGGGGGGAGAGAATTGAGGAACCTTTCCCCCGTCTCTTGTGTTTTAATTTTTTCTTTTTTTTTCTTTTTTCTTTTTCTTTTCTATTTAAGGTGAAGGGTTATTAATGTCAGATAGAGGATTGAATGAATTGTATCTGTATAGTTTTCTTTGATGGTTTTGTTGAATGAAAACTGTACAAGTGGAGAATTGTATTTATAAAAGGAAAAATAAAAATGTTGACTACTATTCCTTTATACTGGCTTTAGAAATGTACAAATGCAGCAATTTAGTAATTGGATGAAAGGTTTAGCACTGGGAAAGACTTTTTGTAAGATAAAAAGTGCATTTTATATACAACTACAGGCATACCCCACTTTTAAGTACACAATGGGGTTTATTTACTAAAGCTGGAAAGTGCAAAATCAGGCTCACTTCTGCATAGAAACCAATGAGCTTCTAACCCCAGCATGTTCAATTAAGCTTCGGTAATAAAACCTGGAAGCTCATTGGTTTCTATGCAGAAGTGAGCCTGATTTAGCATTTTCCAGCTTTAGTAAATAAACCCCCATTGTGTACTTAAAAGTTGGGTATGCCTGTATATAGTTTAGACCAAAACGAGGGACAAATGAGGGGGAATGAGGGACAGAGGGACATTGCTCCAAATCAGGGACAGTCCCTCCAAATCAGGGATATTTGGGAGGTATATGTGATGGGTTTGATTATAATTGATAGAACAAGCCCCGCGGTGGGATATCAATACATGGGTGGTAAAGAAAGAGAAAAAGAATATTATAGGAAAGGAAATGCCACTCAAAGGCTGTTATAATGTGTCACAGGAAGGGAGCAAGGTTTCATACTACAGGTCAGGAGCCACCGCCCTCGGGATTCAACCACAGTGAATACACACATTCAGCAAAGGGTAATACCACACAATAAAGCTTCAAGTCCAGATTAGATTTCCCAGGAAAAAGAAAACGAATCAGCTGTCACAATGTACAGGGGTTGATTTATTAAAGGCAAATAGTTGTTCACTTTGCAAGGAAATTCTCCCTTAGCTTAGCAAATTTGGTATAGTTGTGTTGATTTCTATCATCCAATCATATGCAAACAAAAAAAATGTATATATTTTTTATTTTCCTTGAATGCAATTGGGTGTTTTTTGCAAAGGGAATTTTCACCAAATTCTCCAAGCTAAGAGACAATTCCCTTGCAAAGAGAAAAGCCTATTTAGGTCTGACTCTGATACAGACATGTCGGACCTCTGTAGAGATACCGCAGCTTCACACAGGGGACAAGAATCCTTCTCTACAATATGCTGGCAGGGGACTGGCTTTTTTACTTTGGCTGTGTCTGCTTTTTAAATAAAATGAACTGGAAGACTTTGCACACCTTTTGTTTTGATGCACCTGGGATGTACAGTATTTAGGTGATTGTAACTGAAGGCACAGTTGAGCTTTAAGCTTTAAGCCTCGTACACACGATCGGATTGTTGGCCAACAAAACCGTGGAGTTTTGTCCGAAGGGAGTTGGCCCAAACTTGTCTTGCATACACACGGCCACAAAATTGTTGGCCAACAATCATGAACGTAGTGACATACTAGACATACTACATGGTTTTTCTGCTCTTTAGCGCCACCCTTTGGGCTCCTTCTGCTAATTACATATTAGTAAAAGTTTGGTGAGTGTTGATTCGCGCTTTTCATTTCACGCTTTTCATTTTGCACTTTTCATTTTGTTTTTGAACAGCCATTCGTCAACGAGACATATTGCGGAATCGGAGGAGATAATGTGTTATTTATTATTGGCCTTGGAGTTATTGCTTTGACATTATTTTTTTGGTTGAATAATAATGATTTGATTTGGTATATTCTCTATATTTTCGGATGCATAGAATGCACTTTTTGGTTAAGTTCTATTGGCAGATAACATGTCTAATTTTATTTGTTTTCTTTTTTTAATGCACAATAAAAATATTGTGGAGAATAATACTTGGCTATGTGTTTTACTTCGAATGACAGTTTGGGAGTAGGAAGTTACATTTAAAAAAAATACAATGTAAAATTAACAAGGGACACCAACATAGTTGTATCTTTGATCTTAAAAACTACGGGATAATGGTGTTGTGGTAACTTGCCCAAAAAAAAAAAGCATAATAATATTATTCTTGATATCACTAGAAAAAAAAAGCCATTGAAAATTTGTTTGCAATAACTCCATCAGTATCACCAGCAAAGCAGTTTCATTATTATCCCATTAACCTCCCTGGCGGTATGATTATTTCTGATTTTAGGTGCTGAAAGCGGTACAATTATTTTGCACAGAAATTTGGCGTTTTATATTGTAGGCCTGTAATTCTTAGGAATAGTTCACTTAAATCTGTCCAAACAAGAGTCTAGTAGACATCCCGGGTATGATAAAGTTTGAAAAACGAAATAAAAAATTATAATATAATAAATAACTATAAATAATTATAACAAATAATAATATAATAATAATAAAAATTATATAATAATGTAATCAAATCAAAAACACTGAAATTTGCTCAGTTGCAGAATTGTCGCTTTTGTTACTTTTAGTGTTTGGTGACGGATTTCCCCACAAATCACTATCGATCAATTCTGCGAGTGATTCTAATTTATTATCGCTTTTTTCTAGCTGGTCTAAAAGCACTTTTGATGTAAAGGGACAGTTTTGGTTGCTATGGACAATCTCCAGTTTGCTGGCAGAAAGAACAGTTTTTATATATATAAAACTGCATGCAGGACACTGGGCAGACCACTAGGGACAAAGGGGATGTGTAGTTATTAGATACAGTACTGTAATCTGTAAGATTACAGTATGCTGTATCTATACTATGTGTTTCACTTTTGAATTTACCGCCGAACTCCGTCCCCGTGCGTCGCAACGCTCGCAGGGAACGGAGCTCGGCACTGTGAATCGAGCGAGACACAGCGGCTCGCCGATTACAGCGGGGAGACATCGCAGGATCCAGGGGACAAGGTAAGTATGCTCTTCCTGGATCCTGCGATGCAAGCCCGAGTCTGGCTCGGGGTTACCGCTTTTGGTATGAAAAATCCAACCTGAGCCAGACTTGGGAATACCGCCAGGGAGGTTAAAGAAGAAGAGAACTGTGCGCTGCATTTGGAGATATCATAATTCTCCATTATGAACACTAGTTTACAAGACCGACCGCTTCTGGCTCATCCTTGCTTCCAAGCATGTGTGTTTGTACCTTGGACTTTTGTCCGATGGACTTGTGTACACACGCTCAGAAAATCCGACAACAGACATTTGTCTGCGGAAAATTTTAAAACCTGCTAGCCAACATTTGTCTGCGGAAAATCCGACAACAATTGTCCAATGGAGCGTATACACAGTCGGATTTACCGCCAACAGCCTGTCATCGAACATTTTGTGTTGGAAAATCTGATTATGTGTATGCGACTTTACACTTGTAGATCCCTAGAATATTTTTAAAAGAAACAAGTGGTACTGCCCTGTGCCATGGAGGTCTTTATATGAAATCTCATCTTTTTTCTTTCTTTTTTGTGGTTTATTCCTTAATATGCTGATATAATAAAGTATTATAAATTGGATAATTTATCGTTTTTGAGATATACAGTATGTATTAGTAATGTGACAGTGCAATGCCCTGCCACGGTGATAGATTAGGAAAGGGATGTAAAGATGACACAGGATTCTAAAGTTTTAGTTTGTTAAGCTCCGGCAAGTTTACTGTGAGTGGAGAAAACTGTGTTGTAAGATTTCTCTGGGTTTGGTAGTTCCGGATTGGGGCCTGGAGCTTGAAGATTCCAAAGTGTCTTGGGTGAGATGGGACCTTCAATTCTGTGTCTGGTTTTTGCTGGACGCCTGCAGCCTGTGTGAGTACTGTACACAGATGTTCAGGGTTAGTATAAGCAAGGCCTGAGGACAGCTGAAGGTTCCCATTTTGGAGACAGGGCTCCAGCCAGGAGACATGAGGGCTCAGCCAGGGGTCAGGTGTGCCCCAACACAGGGGTCAGGTGGACTCCTATTGAGAGGTCAGAGTGGGGATCTGTACAGTACGGAGCTGTGAGTCAGAGAACCAAGGAAGCAGTGAGAGAGACACAGAGCGAGCCTGGGTTCTAGGCGAAGGAGAGTGTCAAGGCAGAAGCCTGTTCAGCTAAGCTGGCATTTTGTGTTTGCTGTAAAGTGAAAAGAGACCATAAAGAGCAACCGTGCTGCTGACCAGGATGCCAGGCGGCTCTGCATTTTTCAATCGTTTGCTCGTGAAGTTGAAACCCCTGCAAAGACAACTATTTTGTGTGGAACTTAAAGGGATTGTAAAGACTACAGGTTTTTCACCTTAATGCATTCTATGCATTAAGGTGAAAAAACGTCTGTGCTGCAGCTGCCCCCAGAGCCCCCCTTTTTCTTACCTGAACCCATTCATTCCAGCGATGTGTACAAGCCCAGCGGCTCCAGCCACTGTCTTCGTCCTCATTGGATAGGTTGATAGCAGCAGGAGCCATTGGCTCCCTATGCCATCAATCAAATCCAGTGACACGGGACCAGGGGGGCAGGGCTGGGTCCCGCTGTCTGTGTCAATCGATGCAGCAGCAGGACTCGGGAGCGCGCCCGCATAAGTGCCCCCAGGGAAAGCGGCTCTCCGTGGGGGAACCTGATGAAGGGGAGGGGCCAGGAGCTGCTCTGTGCAAAATCCTTGCACAGAGCAGGTAAGTACAGGCATACCCCACTTTTAAGTACACAATGGGGTTTATTTACTAAAGCTGGAAAATGCAAAAACAGGCTCACTTCTGCATAGAAACCAATCAGCTTCCAGGTTTTATTACCGAAGCTTAATTGAACAAGCTGGGGTTAGAAGCTCATTGGTTTCTATGCAGAAGTGAGCCTGATTTTGCACTTTCCAGCTTTAGTAAATAAACTCCATTGTGTACTTAAAAGTGGGGTATGCCTGTATAACATGTTTGGTTTTTTGGGTTTTTTTAAATCTAACTTTTACAATCACTTTAATTTTGTTTTTAATAACATTCCTTAAACTGAAGTTCAGACTGACACGTCACTAAAACCACATCTAGAACACTGAGCTATTGATCCACTTGACCACAGTAGCAACAGCATTGTAGGCCTTTTTTCTTTTCTACATTGCATAATATATATAGGGTCTGTGTATGCTAATGGCCTTTGATATAAAATAATTGTGGAGATGATGCAGTGTTCTACTACCATGTCTGTGTCTGATTGGACGGTTTCTGGGTGTCTCTGTCCTGTGCATGGTATGCTGCTACCTATATATGTTGAGTCTGTCCCCTTTATATCATGGTGCTTGGATGCACATAAAGCTTTAGGAAACAGACTTTTGACAATTGTTTGACAAAATGCTAGTTATCATTTGCAAATGCTAACCAGCAATGGTGAGCCTCTTGACCGCCCAGTAGATGCAACAGCTGACTGTAGCCCACTTCTTAGAGGAACAGCAGCAAATGGATTTGTCTCTACAGCAACCGATACAGGTGCAGTTAGAGAAGCAGATGATGGCACAGGGACCAATGTTTACACCTCAACAGCTGGTTCTGGAGGTTGATGTTGTCCTTGGAGCATGATATTGAATTATACCTTGTCATCTTTAAATTAGCCACTGAAAGTAAAAAGCTACCCGAGGAGCAGTGAGATGATATGTTAGCACCTTTGTTAAAAGACTTATTTTACATAAAATCTGAGGTGCCAAGGAGTATCCTAAGCTGAAAGGATAAATCTTAGCCAGGCTTGGCGTTATATCATGGTCTTCTGAGTGTATTTGTTCCACCTTACAAACAGGTGGTTGTAACTGCATGTGCTCCCACCTACTCAGCTTGTGGAGTGAGTGGCCTGTGACTGTTACAGCAGAGCCTTTGCCAGTTACATAAAGTGGCACATTAGGCATACAGACTCCATGATTGTGGCTGATGAGCTGATGCACTGCTAATAAATGGGGTACCGCAACAACCAGAAGTTAGCCTGGTATACTCCAATTTTGCAGTATAACATGACTTACTATATCATGTAAAGAATAAATAGGAGAAAGCTGTGGAGCAGCTGGACATTGTCTAGTTTAGCCCATTCTCATGTGCAGGGTGGTCAACTGGGGGTAGAACAAAACAAGAGGGGATTGAGCAGTGTTTTTCTCTGGCCTGGTGTTTACAAAGCAGTAGTCAAATTATTGCACCCAAACCATATTTTTTGAAGTCCGATGGTACCCTTGCCTGTTATTGAGGTCCTTTTTGAGATTGTTGCTATGGATTTCGTATGGCCACTACTGGAGTCCACTGCACCAGCACATATTGGTAGTCCTTTGACTATGCCACCCAATATCCAGAACTAATCCATTTTAGAAACAAATCCTCTAAGGTTATATTGAAAGGGCTGCTTCACACGTTTTCCCATATCATTATTCTTAAAGAAATGTTAATATCTAAAGGAACCCTTTTCATGTCAAATGTAACTGAACAGCAGTGTTGGTCACTGAATATTACTCACCTATGCACTTCAGTTTACCATTCCCAAACTGATGAGCTGGGAGAATAGTTCATTGGAAGACTGAGACTTCCTATTGCCACACTTAATGTTTTCAGTAAGGAGAGTGCCGTAGTCATCCATGGGGTTTTCCCTGTTTGAAAGTACAGTAGATACCACCTTCCAATGCGCTTTTACTACATGCAATTAAAACATGCCATAGTGGATCAGGGTAGAACTTCTAATGCCGCGTACACATGAACGGACTTTACGGCAGACTTTGCCCGGCAGACGGGATTTGGTCAGACAATTCGATCGTGTGTGGGCTCCAGCGGACTTTGTTTTCTCAAAGGATTGGACTAAGATTTGAAACATGTTTTAAATTAATCCGTTGAAATCGAGTCCGGTTGAAAAGTCCGCCGTCTGTATGCTAGTTCGACGGACAAAAAGCCACGCTAGGGCAGCTATTGGCTACTGGCTATGAACTTCCTTGTTTTAGTCCGGTCGTACGTCATCACGTACGAATTCGACGGACTTTGGTGGATTGTGTGCAGGCAAGTCCATTCATTCCGAAAGTCCGTCGAAAAGTCAGTCGGGCAAAGTCTGCCGTAAAGTCCGCTCGTGTGTACGCGGCATTAGTGGTCTATGTCTCCAACAGTTCTGTTTAATCTGGTTAGAGAGACTATAACCTCTAAGGGCTTCATATCACAATGTTATGCCATGCTACTTCAGTCATTCCTGATAAAACACCCTCTATAAGTGTTGGCTGAGTGGGAAGGGGACGTTGGTTAGCTTACTGAGGATCAGATTGGAAGCCCTCCAATCTGTGAAAACTTGCTCCATGAATGTGTCACAGAGACTGACACAATCATATATCCTTTTGAGGGTGTACAATACCCCCCTACAGATTATACACTATGGGTCCTCTGTCTACACCGGTATGCACCAGATGTAAACGCGATCATGGATATCTGATCCACCTACTGTGGAGGTGTCAAAAACGTCACTGTTATAGGAGGGGAGTGGTGGACACCCTGAACAGGGTATTTCAGGTATCTCTCCTCTTAGATCCCAAACCATGCCTGTTTAATTTATTGGATGAATTTGAATGGGAGAACCAAACTAGAGAGGCAATTGTTAAGGCTCTATTTTTAGCTCGTAAGTTAATAATGACACATTGGAAGTCAGAGAACACTTCCACAGTTAAAGAGTGGATTGCTGCCATCGGTAATACACTTCAGATGGAAAAGATCATTTATCAGCATAGTGGGTGCCCGCAAAAGTATGAAAAACTCTGGGTCCCATGGTTAGATGTACCCGGGCTTGCCCAGTGGTTCTGGTCATGGACAGGCTTCCTGGACTTAATGTTGGATGATAATCCAACTGAAACCTATTATTAATGTAATGGTGACATGGTCACGTCATTTTCCTATGTACCTTAGATCTTTTGTAAAGAATGTACGCTCTCAATGGTACTCATTCTGTGGTTATTGATGTTATTAACATTGACTGTTTTTGTATACCATACAAAATATGTGGTTGGTTCTGTTGATTTGGGCTGTATGTAATCAATAAAAGTTTTTCTTGGATAAAAAAAAGAAATTAAGGTAGATACCTGGGGACTCCCAGATATAGCCCAAGAAACATGGCACCAAGAGGACACACCTCACAAACGTGTAACCAAACGCATTGCTCAGATGTAGGATATGTTTTCAACAGTCATGGCCATAGGTTGGGAACATATACAGCAATCACAAGGGTGCAGCCAATTTAAAACTGTTTTGTGAAAATCAAAACTTTTAACCTAGGAGAAATAGTCTTAGTTTTGGTGCCCACTTTCGCGAGTACTTTTCTTGCAAAATGACAGTGCCCCTATGAGATCAGAGAGAAATCTGTGATGGCAAGTCCTGGGTATACCAACCCAGAAAGAGACAGCCCTCCTAAATATACTATGTTAACTTAATAAAACCCTAAAAAAAAACCCAGGAGGCTCTCAGCAGAAAGCAACACCAAAGTATCACCAATATTAGCACCATCAGTAAACCCACCAAGAGAAATGTCATGAAGCCATCTCTGGAGTGCATGCATGTAGACAGGCAGTGACTGCAAAGAGGCAACAGCACTTGGATACATTGAAGAATGAATAAAGGTAAAAACAAGTACTTTCTTAATATTAAAAAAGCAATTGTTTATACTTTAGCACACTAACTACCATTCATTTACAGATTACATCTAATTAAATTCCACGTTGATAATATGCATGTTGATTTTTCATATTCAGATTAAAGCATACTCCCATCCTCCTTATTCACCGAAACTAACAATGCTTAAAAGCTCATTAAACAATGTACCGAGAACATCAATGTATTGTTGTTATTCATTACTTTTTTATTAAGAAAATGTTTGCACAGAATTAATGAGAGAAATTTTGCTCTTAAATCAAAGCTAAGGTCACACTTATAGTTAATTTTATCATTACGAGAGCTAATAAAAGAGAAAAGAAAAAAGAAAGGCAAAAGAAAAAAAATAAACATCACTGTATTGTTCCTTTTTACTTGGTTACCTTCTTTATAGACAAAGGCACAAACATGTCATGACAATACTCCAGAATACTAAAATATCAAATGGCAAGCTGGTCATTTGCCATGGCATTGTATGAAAAAACAGGATTGTTGTGGATGCTTACAAAATTACCATAAGACCCCGTTCACACTTTTTTCAGCTCAAAGCTCGGTGCTCATAAACGCTCAACAAACAAAATCCCATTCATTTCAATGCCTCTTGGTAACATTTAAGCGTTTTGATGCCTGTAACAAAACGCCTGTCACACAAAAAAGTACATGAGTTGCTTTTCAGGCAGATTTGAGTATTTTTGTCCCTAAAGACTTTAACCCCTTCATGCCTAAGGGTAAAACGACTAAATGCCTAAGCACAATTTTGCAACTTTGACATGTGTTAGTAAAACTATACATATCATCTTTGTGCATCCAGGTGGATTATAGCTTGTTTTTTTTCCAGGAAAAATTGGACTTTCATTTGGTGGTAAATGGTAATGGATATCTTCTGATTTTTTTTTTTTTTAATTATCAAAGGAAAACTGGCCCAAAATAGTAAAACATTTTTTTTTTAATCTAGCTGTATATTTCTTGGTAGTACCATAACCTTCCACCAAAGAACAATCCAAATTAAATTCTCCTGCTCCTGATGACTGCAGAGATACCACATATGTGTATGTTACTGTAGTTGTTGTATGCACCCTTAGTACAGCCCAAAAACAATAGTGCGCATTTTACGTATCCAAAACACACTGACACTGATACTAATTTAAAAAAAAAATCTGTCCAAAAAAAAAAAGACTGACTCTGATCTTGACCCAAACACTAACCCTGCTACTGGCTTAGATCAAACCTTGATCTAGGTATTTTTATTTGTAATTTTTATTATTTTATTTTTTTTAACATACATTTAACATACATTTTTTTTTCTCTGCAAGGAGACAGAGAGATACAATATATCTCTCTCCTCCATTCACACAGAAAGAAAACACAGTGGTGGGCTTCACAGCAACTGATCACTGCGATAGCCAATCAGAATGTCACCAGGGCTCCATTGAAAACATATACACTCTCTTATTAGTGCAACATCACATCAAGTGAAGTAAGCCATATTTTGGGGGTCACGCAGGGTTGCTTCCTCAAGGCAACACAGTAAACATAGCGTCATGTTACTGCGGCTTTTTTAAAAAAAAATGTGTTCTAAGGAAATAGTTTCACTGTTGTCAGATATAGAATTACCTTCCCTAACCCCAACCCAGGTAGAAATACTTGAGGCCCCCATTACTGAAATAGAAATAACTAAGGCAATATCCCTACTTAATCCGTCCAAAGCTCCAGGTGCAGATGGGTTACCCCTAGAATTTTACACAGCCTATAGTGAGTGTCTAATTCCCAAACTTCATGAATTATTCACACACATATTTGAATCCGAGAGTCTGCCCCCTTCCATGTCAGAGGCAAATATTGTACTAATCCCTAAACCTGGCAAAAACCTAGAATACCCAGAATCCTACCGCCCAATCTCTCTTCTTCAACTGGACATCAAAATTTTGGCCAAGGCCCTGGCGCTCCACCTGAATAACGTTATCCATACACTGATCCACCCAGATCAAACTGGGTTCATGCCAGCTAAGAATACGGCATATAACCTACGTAGGCTTCATATGAATATCCAGGCCAATCATGACTCCCTAGGCTCCAGAGTTGTGGTGTCCTTAGACGCCGCAAAGGCGTTCGACTCTGTTGAGTGGACATATCTTTGGGAATGCCTTGCCAAATTTGGTTTTGGGCCCAGGTTCATTAAATGGATTAAACTGTTATACCGGAACCCACGCGCCAGGGTCTTGGTCAATGGTAAAACCTCAGATTTTTTCCCTTTATCCAGGGGCACGAGGCAGGGATGCCCACTTTCCCCCCTACTATATGCACTCGCGGTGGAACCCCTTGCCTCGTCCCTTAGGACTCATCCGGGTATTCAGGGACTAAGCAGAAGAAACATACTGGAAAAAGTCAGTCTATATGCGGATGACATGTTATTATACCTGTCGGACGCTGGCCCTTCCCTACGGGTGGCTTTGGAAGTGATTAAAAAATTTGGTAGATACTCGGGCTTAAAGATCAATTGGGATAAATCCCAAATCCTCCCATTAGACATAAGTGCCCCCACTGAGCTACAGACCAGCTCCCCACTCGTCAGGGTCAGTGCCATGACATATCTGGGAATTGTGGTGACCCGCTCCCCGGAAAACTTTATTCGCCTTAACATAGAACCATTAATAACTATTTTGAAATCGAAAACGCAAAATTGGGCCAAGCTGCCACTTGGGGTGATGGGTCGGGTGAATTTAATTAAGATGGTACTCCTTCCCAAATTCCTCTACGTCCTATGGCACGCCCCACTGTATATTCCGCTAAGGATATTTAAATCCATCGAGACCATTCTTAATTCCTTTGTCTGGGGATCGGGTCGCCACAAGTTGTCCTGGCAAGCTTTGAAAAATCCCTCAGAGTTGGGAGGACTGACATTACCTGACTTTAATTTGTACTATCTAGCGGCGCAACTCTCCCACTTCTTCCACTTAGACAAGCATGACAAGGAACGATATTTATCCTTAATAAACTCCCCCTTTGGACATAGATTCACACATCCCTTCCAGATTCTATTCCGAGGCACCAGTAAAATAGACAATAAGAAAGGGTTACTGTATCACCATTGTAGAATATGGGAGGTGGTACAACGAAAACTCAAAACGCCGGCTATCCACTCTCATACCCCACTATGGAATAATCCGAGCTTAAGGGAACTGCTGGAGGTGCCAGGTCACGAACTGTGGTTGGACCATGGAGTGGGGTTTTTGTCAGAAGTTTATGTTGATAATGTACTAAAATCATTCCAACAACTTAAGGAGGAATTCAGTCTCCCTAACAATATGCATTTCCGTTACCTGCAACTCCGACACGCCCTAAGAGCGCAATTTAGTGATAACCCCCCGGAGCTAGAACAGCTAGATGTACTCTACATTATGCTAGACTCAGATCACCGTAAACTGATCTCAGGATTTTATAATTCTCTGCTACGACCTACAGCGGTGCACATTGCATATAGGCTAAAAACTCCCTGGTCTGAAGATGTAGGTGGGTTGGAGGATGATGAATGGGAAGATGCCTTGGATACTTGCAAAAAAGTCTCCACAAAATTATCAGACCGCCTCACACAACTTTATATTATGCACAGGACATATATGACTCCCCTCCGTCTGGCTAAGTATAAACCCAACCAGAACCCGCAATGCCCCAGGTGTGACAGCCCCTCTAGCACGTTTTTTCATCTTCTCTGGTCATGTCCAGCAATACAGGATTATTGGTCCCAAATAGTGAAATTCATCCACGATGAAATGGGCTCCCCTCTCACACTATGCCCCAAACAATGTCTGCTGGGAATATTCCACTCAGATAAGTTCCATAAGATCTTTCTCCAAGAAACACTCTTCATGGCCAGACTATTGATAGCCAGGAAGTGGTTGCAACCCATATCTCCGACACTTCAAGAGTGGATTTCGGCTATAAATAATGTCTTACCGTATAAGAAGGAAATATACGTCCATAGGGGTTGCCCTGCAAAATATGGCAAAATTTGGGACACCTGGATAGGTAATGCCTCTACCTGTAATGCAATATCTGAATGAAATACCCAAAATATGCAATTAACGAACACCACTAGACATAATGGATAGCGACTATGTAATGTATATTTGTTGTACAACACGTTGTTTCACTCAATACAACATATTGTGCACCTATATCTCACCTGCTACTCCTTTTTGTATATTGACATTAAGTGTATATTGATCAAAATGTTAATGTACCGCTGTCTGAATATGCACTGTATGCAACTTACTCTTCCAATAAAACACCATATTGTTTTGGAAAAAAAAAAAAAAAATGTGTTCTACTGTAGAACGCTACTACTCCTAATACAACTACAGAGCGCCAAAAATGGATCCTGACCTTTTTATTGGTTGGTCTGGGACAATGGTCACCAAATTGTGGCACGTGGGCCAAATCCAGCCCGCTAAAAGTGTTTTTGCAGCCCTTTGATGTAAGGGGAACTTTGACAGGGATCCGGATGTAAGGGAGGACTCTGATGGGGACTCTCATATAAGGGGGAGCTCTGATGTAAGGGGGACTTTGATAGGAACTCTGATATAACAGGAGCTCTAATTGGGGGCTCTGATAAAAGAGGATTTTGATGTAAGAGGGACTTTGATGGGCTCAAGTTTATTTGGAATTTCTGTGCTTTGTTTTTTTTGACCCACGATTATCTGTAAAATATATAATGTGGCCCTCGTATTGTAACGTTAAGACCCCTTTTACACCGGAGGCATTTTTTAGGCGCTTTAGCACTACAAATAGCGCCTGTAAAGTGCCTGAAAAATGCCTCATATGCATTCCCAACCCCGAGTGCTTTCACATTGGGGCGCTGCGCTGGCAGGATGTCAAAAAAAGTCCTGCAAGCAGCTTCTTTGAGGCGCTTTAGGAGCAGTGTATACAGTGCAGATTTTCTACAGCTTTTCTGAGCTTTCAAAAAGCAGAGAAAGCTGAAGTTACACTCTGCAGAGCTCATTGGGAGCTGATTTGAATGAAGGAACTCAACTTTTTACACAGCACATAGGAACAGAGCTGAGGCTGTCAATCACAGGCTATGTGCTGAAGATCCCTCCCATGTCACCTTTTTACCTCTTGGCATTGGGAAAACTTGTTAGAAGTGACTCCTGCAGATCGCAGAGGCAAGCGATAGCAGAAAGAAATCACACTAAGTGCTTTGGATTGAAGCTAGTATACACTATAGAAGCATATGTGTAGGCAGTCAGTACTCCCCACTGCAGGTGATGCTCAACCAAAGCGGCAAAGCTGAAGGGAAGGAAATTTTGAGGAACTTGGTTCCTGTATGACTTCCTGCAGTCACAAGGAGACAGCTGTTGTATTGGAAGCTGGTGCCCCATGTGACTCCAGTGGTCATCTTGGGTCAGGCAGAGTCTATTTAAGCCTCAGTTATCTGAGTTTGCAGAGCTTTATGAGAGTGGTTAGTGTAGGGACTTGTTCCCCGTCTGGCAGGGACAGTACTTAGAGGTAGGGGAAGGTTCCAGAGGAGTAGAAACAGTACAGGGACTACATCTACCTTGCTCCAGAAATCCTTCCCTTTTGGGTGTGGACCAACTATGCCGCATTCCTCTCCTTGATGCTGTCGGCATCTTCAAGTCTTTAGACCTTTGTCACAGTTAGTAAGTGGCTCCGGATAGGTGTGCCTGATTGAGGCACATTGAGGTGTGCCTGTTAGAGATGTGCCTGGTTCTGTTGAACCTTTCTATAGTATACCACTATTGCCTAACTTATTTTAGAGGCTGCTGGGAAAAATACGTAACGTCACTACGTCACATCCTGTCGGGCGAAAGCGAGGTTTGAACCACAAGCTGCAGGCCGAGCGGGAACGAGGCTTGCACCGCACGTCGGCGGAGGAAAAACTGCGGCGACATTCTATCACCCTTCCAAACTGCTGGATAAGCTTGGTGCCGGCCCATGGGCACCTAAAACATGTGCGTGTAATAGTCTCTTTTTTATGGTTTTAAATAAATAGTGTTAGCTTACTGCGCTATGATCACTGTTTGTTGTTTTTTATGAGGACGGGTTTATTTGCTCTAATTGCATTTGGGGCCAGCATAAACAAGCAGCAAAGGTGGAATGGTTATCCCGTAATGAACCAAAGGCATATATACATACCATTATCTGGTGAGTGGTCAATCCATATGGTTGTGGTGTTGTCACTGAAGTGGTGAATAAGTCACATTAATCACGGATGAGGAACGAGCAGCACTGAAAACAGCACATGCATAGTGGAAAGCCCACACGGGGATTCACGTTTCCATTTGCACATTACTTTTATATGGACTATATGTAACAGTTTTTTAGTGGTGTTATTATGTAATAGTGAATTTACATTATTGGGAACATGCAGATTTATTTTGTTTATATCACATATATGACCCATTTAGGAAAAGTGTGGTATTTGGTGTTATATTGTTGGAATGTAGCGCAGTCAACACTAGATACGTATATTTAATTTTCACCTTTTGGATGAATTTGTTTCTTGACTGCAGCAACCAGTTCATATATGTTTCATAAGTTTTTGCAATCATAAGTTTATATATGTTTCATAAGTTTTTTCTAATCATAAGTTTTTTAATCATAAGGTTTTTTTTGTGCCGGTGTCACTTACACACTCACATCATATATTGCCTAACTTGGACTCTGCGTGTTCACTGCCCGCCATACCATGCTGCACCTTGCTCACATATGCTTTGTTCATTTTTTATTTCAGAGGTTTACAAGGTGATTCCCACATTGGCTGATCCTCTCCTTCAGCAGAAATCAACAGGTTTTTGATCACATGACCATCACAGGTGGGAGCCCCGAAGTTGCATCTTCTTCAGGAACAGTATTTCACCCATTTTTTTCCTCCAACTTATCCAACCCAGCAAGACATGTGATATGATTTTTTTTCATATCTATTATGCCGCGTACACACGGTCGGACTTTTCGGCTACAAAAGTCCGACAGCCTGTCCGACAGACTTTCGACGGACTTTTGTCAGACTTTTGGCGGACTTTTGGCGGACTTGCGGCAGACTTTCTTACGAACGGACTTGCCTACATACGATCACACAAAAGTCAGACGGATTCGTACGTGATGACGTACACTGGAATAAAATAAGGAAGTTGATAGCCAGTAGCCAATAGCTGCCCTAGCGTGGGTTTTTGCCCGTCGGACTAGCACACAGACGAGCGGATTTCTGGGTCCGGCGTAGTTACGACGTAAAGATTTGAAGCATGTTTCAAATCTAAAGTCCGTCAGATTTGCGGCTGGGAAAGTCCGCTGAAAGTCCGGGGAAGCCCACACACGATCGGATTGTCAGCCAGCTTTAGTCCGTCGGCGTCCGTCTGACTTTTGTAGACGAAAAGCCCGACCGTGTGTACGCGGCATTAGGACTCCAGTGTCAAGCTGGAGTTCCTGGCTGTTTTCTTCTGCATTAGATTCCCTTTCTTCTCCTCCACCAGCATTTTTGTCGAGACCTTAGCAAGTGGATAAGGCTGAGAGATGGCACATCTATGGTCTTCAGGAGATATTAGATGGTAGTGGTAGCATCCACCCAAAACCCAAATATGTTTGTGTGTACTGGCCTTGTATTTTCATCCCACCATTTCACGAGCGTGCCCTCTTTGTCTACATATGCTTCTGGCTATATGAATATTTTTATGATAGAATTCATACATACAGATAAATGGAGAACAGTACTGGGACACTTTCCAACGAATGCTGAATAAATATGGAGGAAATGCTATGCCCTACGGTCTCCTTTCATCACCATGAAGGAACAGTTAGATCTCTTCATGTTTATTATAAGAGATGAAAAAAACAGCTGTTTTGTCCTCTTGGCGTGGAACAGACACCCTGTATGTAAAGTATCCCGGAGAAATGTGGTGGAATGAAGGTTGGACTAAGAACGTTTCTTTTCGGGATAGCTGGTCAGTTCTCCCCTTTCCCACTGGCTTGCTCCTTTCATTCAGACATTGGTCTTTCCATTGCAGGACTGGCATTCCAACACTTCCCCTTCTGCATTAATTTGAGACTAAACGTAAATACAGAGCCTTCCCTCCAAATGAAACCATTTTTTCCTCCCCGAACAGCAGCCAATTTAAAACATACAGAACTCTCACTATTCTCTACAAAAATATTCTGTTGGCAGTGTTTTTTCTGCCCCTTGTGTCTTATGCATTAGACCTAAAATAGGAAGAAATTCATTTTATATATTTTGGGCGAAACTTCATTTAAAGTTTAACTTTTGCACACTTATAATCCTTTCTGAGCGATGACTAATATCAATTAAACTGATAATATATTTAGGGAAATTTTATTTGGAAACTCCGTAGAAAATAAAACAGTTTTTACAACGGTCGGCACTGTGTTATTTTAACTGATGATTGCGCGGTCATGCAACGTTGAACCCAAATAAAATTTATGGCATTTTTTCCCCACAGATAGAGCTTGCTTGGTGGTATTTGATCACAACTGTTTTTTTTATTTTTTGCACTATAAACAAAAAAATACTGACACAAAAAGAAAACAATATTTTTTACTTTCTGCTATAAAACACATCCAATAAAAAAATCTAATTTCTTCATAAATTTAGGCCAATAGACTGTATATTCTGCTACATATTTTTGGTATAAAAAATCCCAATAAGCGTATAATGGTTGGTTTGCGCAAAAGTTATAGCAACTACAAACTATGGTATATTTTTATTTATTTATTTTTTACTAGTAATGGCGGTAATTTAGACCAATATGTATTCTGCTACATGTTTGTGGTAAAAAAAATCCCGATAAGCGTATATTATTTGTTTACGTGAACATTATAGCATCTACAAACTATGATATATATTTATGTCATTTTTTTATACTAGTAATGGCAGCGATCAGTGACTTATAGTGGGAATGCAATATTGTAGCGTCCAATTGGACACTAACTGACACTTTTGACACTTTTGGGGAACCTATGGCAATAATTCCCCCCTTTTTATTGGTTGAACTAGATGGACTTGTGTCTATTGTCAACCAGACTAACTATGTAACTATATAATACAGTTATCAGTGCTAAAAATATGCATTGTCACTGTACTAATGACACTGGCTGGGAAGGGGTTGAACATCTAGGGTGATCAAAGGGTTAACTGTGTGCCTAACCAGTGTTTTTGTGATATGTGTGCGCTGCTTTTATTAGGGGAAGAGATGGATTTTATGCCCTGCTTGGCGGGAGAGGTTGTAAAAATGTCCCATGTACATCTTCTGGGAAGGATGTCCACAAGGTTTAGGGTTGCAGCACTTTGTACATTGTACTGTTCTATCAAATATACACATATATTGTCAAAAGTATTGGGTCACCTGTCTTTACACGCATATGAAATTTATCGGCATCCCAGTCTTAGTCCGTAGGTTTCAATATTAAGTTGGCCCACCCTTTGCAGCTATAACAGCTTAAACTCTTCTGGGAAGGCTGTTCACAAGGTTTAGGAGTGTGTCTATGGGAATGTTTGACCATTCTTCCAGAAGCGCATTTGTGAGGTCAGGCACTGATGTTGGACGAGAAGGCCTGGCTCAAAGTTTATGCTCTAATTCATCCCGAAGGTGTTCTATTGGGTTGAGGTCAGGACTCTGCACAGGCCAGTCAAGTTCCTCCACCCCAAACTCGCTCAGCCATGTCTTTATGTACTTTGCTTTGTGCACTGGTCCAAATCATCTTAGTTCGAGTGAAAGGAACTCTTAAGTTGTCAGCATACCAAGACATTTTGGACAATTTCATGCTCCCAACTTTGTGGGAACAGTTTGGGAATGGACCATTCCCGTTCCAACATGACTGCGCCCCAGTGCACAAAGCAAGGTCCATAAAGACATGGACGAGCGAGTTTGGGTTGGAAGAACTTGACTGGCCTGGACTCACCTCAACCTGCGAGCCAGGTCTTCTCATACGTCATCAGTGCCTGACCTCACAAATGTGTTCTGGAAAATGATCAAACATTCCCATAGACACACTCCTAAAGCTTGGGGACAGCCTTCCCAGAAGAGTTGAAGCTGTTATAGCTGCAAAGGGTGGGCCAACGCAATATTGAACCCTACAGACTAAGACTGGGATGCCGATAAAGTTCATGTGCGTGTAAAGGCAGGTGTCTCAATACTTTTGACAATATATGTGTATATTTGATAGAGCAGTACAATGTACAAAGTGCTATAACCCTTAACAACCAGCCAGATTCCAGCATGCTGATTCCAGGGAAGATCATTTCTAGTTTTCTTCACCTTCCTGCCTTTGAAACTAAAGTGGTGTTTGCTATAGTATTGAACTAAGCTATAGCAAGCATGTGCTGACCTATATCAGCAAGTCAAGCTGGCCACACACAGATCAGGTTCCTGACTGACAAACCTACCAACATTGAAGCCATGGGTGGCCCTGTCATCCTCCTCCTGCCTGACATCCGTTGCCCTGAAAATCCAATCAGATACAGCCACTGTTCTGGTATTTAGACAGCCATGGTTTCCAGCTGTCAGAATACAATAGCCGACAGGAGAGAATTATCCATCCATACTGTTTAGCCTGGGTGGAGGAATAGAGTGATTTCTCTTGTTCAGCCATGTAGCTAAATGAGATAAATCGTACAGTGCATGCCATCTTTGTATTGTTTGAACATTGAGTGATTTGGGTATTTGCCACCATGTATGCATTTACTGATACATTGGTGGGTCTTCACATGACCTTTAGCAGCCACTGGTACCCATGAAAAACTTCCTGCCATCTGTTAGTGCATGAGAACTCCCCTATATATGAAAGCAGGTTGTTGTTTTCCCATGATGAGTCGAGAAGGAAAAGTCTAGTGTCTTCAACTTGTTTAGGGATTATTGATGTGGTAAGGTTCGGGCCGAACCCGTAGGAAGCTACCACATGATGGCAGGCCGCTGACCTGAGAGGCAGGGATATTGGTGACAACATTGACTTAATGGCCATATTTGGCCAATCAGCTTGTCCAAATGTGGCCATGTGACCATATTTAGATAATGACATTGGCCAGCATCTTCTTCCCTTTTTGGTCTGAACTCACAGAAAGTTGTCACAGGATAGCAGGCCGCCTGCCTAATCCGCTCCGAACGGGGGAGAATTCCAGGTCCGTAGTTACATGCCATGTTTGACCTGAACCTTCAGGAATCATTCACATGATAGCAAGCTGTCGGCCCAATCAGCTGCAGATGGTGAATTTCCCATCCATCCCAGAGGGTGAAGAATTCCCCTTCTGTAGCTGATTGGGCAATCATGTGAAAGCTTCACCCTGGTTTAGGCTGAACTGGGCAGTTTGACCCCCAAGCAACCCCCAAATATCTAATAAGGCAGCATGGAGGGGATCATACACATTCCATGGCCACGTTGCTTTTCTTTTTTGGCCATGGCAAACTTAATTTGGCCGTCAAACCTAACTTGCCTGTCAAACTCATTCATTGAATTCAATAGGACCGTGCTGCAATGGCTGCGGTGCACTAGTGCCATACAAAATTGCTGAGGCTATTGCACACATGGCAAATTTACTATGCTTTGCAGCCTTGGCAAATTTAACTTGGTTTGTCGAGTTTGAAAAGCAGTACTGCTTGTCATTCAGACCCATTGAAGTTAATAGAACTACAACACATTTGTTTCATGCAAAACCAATGAGGGGAACATGCTGCAGCCAGGATGCTTTCCTTTGTAGCTATGGCAGATTTAACTCGGGATGTCAAGTTTGACAGGTGGTACCGCCTGTCAAACTCGCCTAATGAAATCATAAGGACCACACCACATCTGTGTTGGTTTCAAAACCAACATTCTCCAAAAAACAAAACAAAAACATTAAGGAGGTGGCAGTAATGCCTCTGAATGTCTGGAAGATGCTGCTCTACCACCCTCAGAAAAGCGTACAACCATGGATCGATGGGATCCCAGCCTTATAGCAAATCAAGAACAAAAGATACCTTAAGGAATAAAAATGTGTGATAATCTTTGTGAATAAACTCCAGAGTGTTTTAAGACATCACTTATACAATCTTACATGTGTAATAGCTGTGCGCCAATTCTAGCACAGCGGCAGAATTAAAAGTAAAATATTTTTTTTGCAGAGATCTGTACAGATATGTAGTGATAAAGACATTTTAACATGCATTGTTGCAATGTGCAAAAACATAGTGTTAATTTTGAATGGCGTCCCAATGCAACCCACCCCAACATAGATGTCTAAGATTGTAAAAAATGGTCATTCACCGTGACCAGGTGGGAATTGTTGCAGCAGCCGCTTAACCAAATAATTAGTTCCAGTATTTTGTGTATGTATAGATTATGATATAGTGTTTTTTGCTTTTATTATTTATATTCATTTTTTAAATATTTTTGCATTTTAATTTTATTTGTTGGTTTGATGTATTCATATTGATATGCTGGATAGGTGAAGCACTTCACTATTTGGTACTTATTAGATTTGATGTGGTGTGACTACACATATTAGTGATAGCAGCCCTTTAATATTTTCACAGTAGGAGATTTGGCGTAGCGCGGGAATATTTTTATTTAGTTTATTTCCTTATATGGTGTGGGAAGTAAATATGCTCCATGTAAAAAAATGGTCAAGTATATTTTGGTCTGCACTGGGATGCATTGGCAGGTTGGTGAAAATAAACAGGCTGCCTTAATGCAACGGGGAGTAACGCACAATATACAGCACAAGTGTGAATACAACCTTTGACATTATTATTAGGTAACATTTATAGGTATTCATTTCCTTATATATGACTAGAGTTTTAAATAATAATAATTAAAAAAAAAAAACCTTAATTAATTTATGGAAAATTTTAATAAACTTTAATTTGACATTTTTAAATGCTCATTTAATTAGATTTGTTTATTAATTTATTCTTTTTAATTTAAAGCTCTAGCTAATTATAAGTAACCAATACAGATAATGGACAAGCGAAAAAAAAACAGGCTCCCTTAATGCAACGTGCATTATTAGCGCAGGTGTTAATGCCATGCAATATGGAGCAAAAGTGTGAATACATCCTTTTTTATAAAATTATTATCATCATTATAGAACCTTTGACATTATTATTATTATCATTAGATAACATTTACTAGTGTTTATTTGCGTATATTTAACTAAAGCTTTAAATAATAATAAAAAAATAAATAATTAAATAAACATTTTAATAAACTTTCATTTGACATTTTTAAATGCTCACTTAATTAATTTAGGTAAAATTTATTTATTTTAAATTTAAAGCTCTAGCTAAATATAAACAACCAATATAGAGCGCAGAAAAGCATGGAATGACTATGCTTGATATTTAAACTTTGTTCTCCTTCTTTTAATGTTTTATTATTGCACTTTTAACCTCTTTTAAAAGTTTATTAATATCATTTCTTAAGCCATTGCCAGTGATGTCCCAGTCAGCCGACTACTGCAAACATCTCCATTTCTTGTAAAAGACTTTGGACATGATTAAAGCAGACAAGGGCTAATTGGTTAATTTCATATTTTAGCTTTCAAAAACGGTTTCCTTTTAAAATCATGTTTTTACTTTTTTTTATTGGGACCTACAGATCCTAAAATAATGGTATCATTTTAAATTGATGTGTATGCGACATGCGTGATCATCATGAAATAAATGCATTCATAAGGTGGAAAAAGTCTTGCTCTGGCAGTACTGTAGGCCTATTGAGAGTGGCTGAGCAAGACTCATAACTCTGTGTCCCATTCATACACAGACGGGCTGTTCTGCTCCTGACAAGCAGTCAGTGATTACTCAAAAGTAAACTTTTAAGGTTTCCGTTGCTCCAATGAACCTATTTTTCCCCCCTTTCTAACGGTCACATTTCTGCCTGTGATTTTCTCTGTCCCCGTCTCTCTCGCCCCTTTTTCACATTTAAACAAGCTTTACTTTTCTTGGCTTGTATGGGCCATCAGTAGCAGAGTGCTGGCACACGCTATGTGGTCCGAGAGCCTAGAAGAACATAGCTTTTGTTGCTGGTGAGAAGTTGGACATTGGAGACACAGAGGCTGGTTTGTTTAGGAGGAAGGAGGAGGACGGGGGGAGGTGGACCAGGGAGTGGGCTTGGCGTCATCCTGCGGTAACCAAACTGAAAAAAAAAAAAAAATCTCTAACATAGCAAAACGTAATAGAGAGGAAAAGGGGAAGAGCTAAATTTAAATGAAGACGTGATTATTTTCAAATTATTGGCATTTTTTAACACTTTAACTTTCATTGGTTGTACTGAAAGCAATGCAGCTTATTCTGTGTAATGAACCCATTATTACAGGGTGGGTGTCAGGCAGTTGTATTCATAATTTGGGGACATAAGGTAGCTGTATTTATAATATTAGGATCTGGGGACATAAGGCAGTTGTACTTATGATGTCAGGATCTGTGGTCATAAGGCGCTGTATTTATGATGTCAGGATCTGGGAACATAAGGCGCTGCATTTATGATTTCAGGATCTGGGAACATAAGGCGCTGCATTTATGATGTCAGGATCTGGGAACATAAGGCGCTGCATTTATGATTTCAGGATCTGGGAACATAAGGCGCTGCATTTATGATGTCAGGATCTGGGAACATAAGGCGCTGCATTTATGATGTCAGGATCTGGGAACATAAGGCGCTGCATTTATGATGTCAGGATCTGGGAACATAAGGCGCTGCATTTATGATTTCAGGATCTGGGAACATAAGGCGCTGCATTTATGATGTCAGGATCTGTGGTCATAAGGCACTGTATTTATGATGTCAGGATCTGGGAACATAAGGCGCTGCATTTATGATGTCAGGATCTGGGAACATAAGGCGCTGCATTTATGATGTCAGGATCTGAGGTCATAAGTTGGTTGCATTTATGATGTCAGGATTTGAGGTCCATAAGGCGGCTTTATTTATGTATCAGGATCTGGGAACATAAGGTGCTGTATTTATGATGTCAAGATCTGAGGTCATAAGTAGGTTGCATTTATGATGTCGGAATCTGAGGTCATAAGACGGCTGTATTTATGATGTCAGGATCTGGGGACATAAGGCGGCTGTATTTATGATGTCAGGATCTGGGGACATAAGGCGGCTGTATTTATGATGTCAGGATCTGGGGACATAAGGCGGCTGTATTTATGATGTCAGGATCTTAGGACATAAGGCGGCTGTATTTATGATGTAGGGAACTAAGGCCATAAGGTGGTTGTATTTATGATTTCAGGATCTGAGGACATAAGGAGGCTGTTTTTATAATATCAGGGTCTAAGGACATAAGGCTGTATTTATGATGTCAGGATCTGAGGTCATAAGGCAGTTATGTTTATGATTTCAGAATCTGAGGTTGGGTGTATTTATGATGTCAGGATCAGGGGACAGAATGTGAGGGGGACCTGAGATTGGGCAGATGTTGGCACCAAACTGTATCAGTCCTGCCCGACTTCTTTATGTATAGCGCAACCCCTGCCTTTGCACTCACCATATATGACACATATCTCCATGCCAAAGGCTCACATACACATTCCCGGCCTGAGACCTTATTATTCAGAATAAAGGAATGACCACACATGAATACATTTTTAGGATTTTACCGCAACTTCACATCTTCACAATACTTCCCATGACAATTCACATTTGACATACTATCAGAATCTTTGGTGTGGAATGCCATGAGTAAGGTTAAACATCCTTTAGCAGTCACTTCAGTACAGAACACAAGTACACATCTTTTAGTTAAGTTCCATCTCTTTCATTCCTCTCCTTTGGTGCACCACAGAGTTTGGACCACTTCCCCATGTATACTAAATCCACAGCTCTAGGCTTCCATTACTGACTCACAGGACCCCACAGCTGAGGGTCAGGGAGAACAAGGTGCTTCCATTAGTATACTAGTCTCTGACCAATGTCCCTTCTATATCTTTCCCCAACCGGGCACGCTCCCAGATGACAATCTCACTCCCAGGCTTCCACCATTACTTACATAAGAGGCCTCTGTCCAGGTCTCTGAGGCCTTGTGCACCCCACTACAGGACTTGAAGAAGAAGGTCAAGGGAGACAAGGCGACTATAGCTTTTTCTCATACACTCTGTACCACCTCGCCTGCAAAGGTCCATTTGAATCAGCTCCATGTACAGTAGGAATGCATTTCAGCAGCTCTTTACTCACACCCTATCTACACTGGGCTCAGCCCACATCTGGCATTTATATGGGCACTATTTCCATCCATTACATCACTTGAGAAGGGATTTCTCTAAAAGGGGAGCTAACACTGGCTTACAACTTTCCCCTTACCATGCCACAATAGTAACAGAGCCATCTAGTGGCAGGCAAGCTAACTGCACCTTCCAACAAAAAGGTGGCTGTATTTATGATGTCAGGATCTGGGGACATAAATTGAGCGTATTTATGATGTCATGATCTGAGACCAGATGTTAGAATCTGGGGACAGAAGGTGGCTATATTTATGATGTCAGGATCTGAGAATCGAAGTCGGCTGTATTTACGATGTCAGGATCTGAAGACATATGGCGGCTGTATTTATGATGTCATAATCTGAGGACATAAGGCAGCTGTATTTATGATGTCAGGATCTGAGGACCTACAGCCGCTGTATTTATGATGTCATGATCTGAGGATCTTTGGTCACTGTTTTTATGATGTCAGGATCTGAGGACCTATGGTGACTGTATTTATAACTTTAGGATCTGAGAACCTATGATGGCTATATTTGTGATGTCAGGATCTGAGGACCTATGGTGGCTGTATTTATGATGTCATAATCTGAGGACATAAGACAGCTTTATTTATGATGTCAGGATCTGAGGACCTACAGCCGCTGTATTTATGATGTCATGATCTGAGGATCTTTGGTCACTGTATTTATGATGTCAGGATCTGAGGACCTATGGTGATTGTATTTATAACTTTAGAATCTGAAGACCTATGACGGCTCTATTTATGATGTCAGGATCTGAGGATATAAGACGGCTGTATTTAATATGTCAGGATCTGAGGACCTACAGCCGCTGTATTTATGATGTCAGGATCTGAGGACCTATGACGGCTCTATTTATGATATCAGGATCTGAGGACATAAGGCAACTGTCCTTATAACTTTAGGATGTGAGGAAATAAGCGGCTGTATTTGTATGTATTTTATATTAAGAATCTTTTGAATGGGGCTTTGTACAAACAGGGCAGAGCAGTGACACAGGACACTCAATGTTATGACTGACTGTCAGCCAAAAATTTCCTTCTTCCTCTAATGTAAATTTGGGGCTTTTATCCAGAATTCATCCATCTATGATGGGATTGTAAGAAACAAAACACACTGATGTGATTAAAAAAAAAAAAAAAAAAAAAAGAAGTTGGCTTCTACATATTGTATACAGATGTTATCTATTAATCATCTATCTATCTATCTATCTATCTATCTATCTATCTATCTATCTATCTATCTATCTATCTATCTATCTATCTATCTATCTATCTATCTATCTATCTATCTATCTATCTATCTATCTATCTATCTATCTATCTGTCTGTTTATCTTTCTATCTATCTACCTATCTATCTATTCATTATCTATAATCTATATATTTATTAATCCATCTGATTATCTATCCTTCCGTGGTCATCTATACATAATCATTTTCATTGCAGCAGTTGATTTTGTAATTATCCATCATTGACCCTGTTTAATGCTCAGGTTACAATTTAAAACAGGCAATCAAGTAAAGATTTCCAGTCCAGCCTGCTGACCTTTCTTTCAATGGTGGAGTGATTATTGATTGTGATTGTTTGGCTCTGTACACGGCCCAAAAGTTCAGATATATTAGCAATTCTTCTGTAAATGTTCCAAGACACAACACTTGTTATGTTTTCTGATAAATACACCTAATTCACATATTTGCTAAAGTACAGTAGCGTACAATAGAGACGGTGGGGCTGATTTACTAAGACTGGAGAGTGCAAAATCTGATACAGCTGTGCATGGTAGCCAATCAGCTTCCAGTTTTTTTTTTTGTCAAGGCTTAATTAAACAAGCTGTAGGTAGAAGCTGATTGGCTATCATGCACAGCTGTACCAGATTTTGCACTCTCCAGTTTAAGAAAATCAACCCCTGTATTTGTATTTCAACAAACAGAAGTTCTTACAAAGCAAGGGAACTGTACACGTCTGTGCAATACTAAATGGAAAGATTGCCTGCAGATGGCGTTAGTGAGAGTTTTTTTTTTCTTCGGAAGATGCAGAATTTGAATTGAAAATTGAAAAAACTCCAAAAATAACTGAAACGTCTATGTCCTTGTTGAATGATGATTTAATCAAAACAGAAATATAGAACAATAAACCAAAATCTAGAACTCTAATATGAATAACACATAAAAATTACGATTTATAAAAAAATAAAGGGATATCTGCTGAAAATTTGACAGCATGCTGGAAAATGTGTATTGCCTGCATTTAGTTTAAACTAAGACCAAGATACTGAGATGACCCTTTATTTATGCCGAGTCTTTAACTTTCTACCTGAAAGGCTGAATAACCAAAATCATCGCTGTCAACAAGAAAGGACCTGTGCATGTATAGAGCACTATGTAACCATCTGGAGGCCTGCAAATGATGTCCTGTATAAACAGCACTGGAGAGCAATATATAGAAATATTTAAATGAGTTATAGAAATTTTAAGCTGGCCACACACTGTGCAATCTCTATACACTCACCTTTAGATTTAGGGCCAGTTCACACCATGGAAACGCAGTCCGGATGCGTTCTGGATGCTTTTCTTCATGCACGTCTGTAATGCGTTTTTTATGCGTTTCCGTGCATTTTTTCCCCTCTTTTTTTCTTCACCTTATTAACCAGTTTACACCATAGAAATACTTTTCTGCATACGCATTTTTGGCGCATTTTTGATGCGTTCCAGTGCATTTTTTATGCATTTTGTTGTGTTTTTGATACGTTCCAGTGCGTTTTCTCCCCTTTTTGTTCTTCACCTTAAGGGCCAGTTAACACCACATGCAGTCCAGCGTGTTTTTTTTTCTGCATCACAAACACATGGAAAGTAGGTTATATGGTTTTCAATGGCATAGTTCACACCAGTACGTTCCAGTTCCAGAAAAAAATGTAGAGCATGCTGCATTTTTCCTGCACTGGACTGTACTGGTGCAGTTAGGTGCGTTCCGGTGCATTTTTTATGCGTTTTATCGCGTTCCAGTACAGTTTGGTGTAGAAAAAATGCAGCGTGTTCTACTTTTTTTTCCCTGGAACTGACTGCACTGGTGTGAACTATGCCATTGAAAACCATATAATTTTTGATGCAGAAAAAAAACACACTGGACTGCATGTGGTGTCAACTGGCCCTAAATGAGGACATGTGTGTTCCAGTGCATTTTTTGGTGTGTTTAGGTGCATTCCAGTGCAATTTTTATGCGTTTTACCGCGTTCCAGTACAGTTGAGTGTTGAAAAAATGCAGCGTGTTCTACTTTTTTCTTCTGAAACTGGAAAGCACTGGTGTGAACTATGCCATTGAAAACCATATAATCTACTTTCCATGCATTTCTGATGCAGAAAAAAACACACTGGACTGCATGTGGTGTGAAAGTGGTTGTAAACCCAAAGTTACACCACTTTTCACTACAGGTAAGCCTATAATATTTTTGTGAATTAATTACCTAAGTTGTGGAGTTACCCCGTCTACACTAGACAAATTAATTTCTTTTTTGCCCCCCCCCCCAAAAAAAAAAAAAAATTAACAGTAGTCTAAAATAGTTTTTAAGCCTATAGTAAGGCTTACCTGTAGGTACAGTGAATATCTCCTAAACTTGCAGTCTAGGAAATATTTACTGTATCCGCATGTGCCGACGTCATCGGCACATGCGCTCTGAAGAAACGGCCCGCTCGCGCCATTTCTTCAGTAGCCGTGCCGAGCGGCTCCTGCGTGCATGCGAGGGGAGTGACGTCATCGCGGCTCCGGCCAATCACAGCGTCGGAGCCTGCAAACCCGGAAATAACTCTGGGAGACATGTCGCCGGCCACAACAGTGTACGGGGACCGCTGCAACCAGTGCCGGGACAAGGTCATCCAGTGCCCAGGGCAAAGATGCCAAACTTCGCCCCCCTCTCCCTTAGGGTTAGGGTCAGGGTGCCTCCCACCCCTGCAATATACCATTGCGCCAGGGGCAGCCGCCCCTCCTGCCCACCCCTTGCCCCTGGCTGCAACAGCTTCGATCTAAGGTAAATATTTTATAATGAGCTAGTATGCGATGCATACTAGCTCATTATGCCTTTGTCTTGCAGGGTTTTTTTTTTTCTGAGTTTACAACAACTTTAAGGTGAAGAAAAAAAAAGGGGGAAGCAATGCACTGGTGTGAACCGGCCCTTACATTTAATGAACTCATTCTATTTGTATCAAATCAGGCAGGCCCCTGCACTGCATAGTTGATCTAAAGTAGATTGTACAATCAGATTGTATAATGTACAGTCAGCTTTCGTCAGTTCAAACAGGGTCTTGACAGTTGCCTCATTGACAACAGTATAAATATACCATAAAGAAGTGTTTTTCAAAGTAATATGCCATGTGTTGGATTTTTACAGCTGATACCTGGCTCTCCTGACAGGGTAACTTTAAACAGTTATTCTTCATGCAAGTTACACAGAGCAGTAATACCTTCATATTTATTTTCTTTTTTCTGCTCTATTTCCATATCTCCTTAAAAATAACCTCACTCCCTGATTTTCCACACCGAGTGCCCACTTTGACTAGTCACCAGCGCTGAACGTATTCCTTCTGTACGGGATGGCTGATATTACAGGAAACCTTAATATAGAGGTTCAAGGGAAGAAAGTGGAAAGTTTGACAGACAGCCCTACACTAAGTATGTTAGCAGCTTTCCTCCCCGTCCTCTTCCCCCCACCTTTAGGACACATGTACTTTCAATAAATCCGGAAGATACAACCTGACTTTTCCATTCCACACCCGCAGATAGAAAAATGACCTGATAGAGATATATATACAGTATACAGGGACTCCTATATATCCCGAATTTATTTTCTATTAAAGGAAGGGGAAAATGAACAGAACCTTCATTATATTAAATAGGTTACAAAGTTTCCGATGTTTAAAAATGTTACCAGTTCGATATTTGTCAGACTGATTATTATTATTAATATTAATATTATACAGGATTTATATAGCGCAAACAGTTTGCACAGCGCTTTACAATAGAAAATGAGACAGTACAATTACAACACAGTTCAATACAGCAGGAATAGGATCCATAGAAAGTACAGGCCGGCAACTCGACAGCTACTCCATAGAAAATATTTATTTAAGCATTACAGCAATAACATCATCCCAAATACTGACGCGTTTCGGCCTTTGGCCTTCATCAAGACCTTCATCAAAAGCAAAGGCCGAAACGTGTCAACATTTTTGGATGATGTTATTGCTGTAATGCTTAAATAAATATTTTCTATGGAGAAGCTGTCGTGTTGCCGGCCTGTACTTTCTATGGATCTTTTTTGAGCTTAATCAGCCAGAGCACCGACTACTCTACACACCAACTATACGATATAGTGGTAGAGCTTGGGTGAGTTTTTCTCTTGCTAGAAGGAATAGGATGGCTCTGCTCATGGAGCTTACAATCTAAAGTGGTCCTTTAGTGTGAGCTGTCACCATAGTTTGAACTGTGATTGAAGGATGCTCCCAGTCGGTTGACACTTTTGTTGTCAGGGTTGAGATCTCTATATTTTCAAATTTTTCTGGGTCTTCATGCCATGATGTTGGGTATACAGTACTTTATCCCTGAACCTGTCTGGTGTGTTCCTTGGCCTTCATGATGCTGCTTGTTCACTAAGATTCTCTAACCAACCTCTGAGGGCTTCACAGGACAGCTGTATTTATACTGAGATTAAATTACACACAGGTGGACTCTATTTACTAATTAGGTGACTTCTGAAGGGAATTTGTTCCACTAGATTTTAGTTATGGGGTATCAGAGTAAAGGGGATTGAATACAAATGCAAGCCACACTTTTCAGATATTTATTTGTAAAAAAAAATTGAAAACCATTTATCATTTTCCTTCCACTTCTCAATTATGTGCCACTTCGTGTTGGTCTATCACATAAAATCCCAATAAAATACATTTATGTTTTTGGTTGTAACATGACCAAATGTGGAAAATTGCAAGGGGTATGGATACTTTTTCAAGGCACTGTAGGTGCCTTTTATGTCATCTCTTCCCTCCTTTAACACATTTGCCAAGTCTCTGGGTTACGTCTTGTGGATTTCATTGGCAGGATCCATCTAGGTGACTCCTGTCCTGTTGACTACCTTTATGACTTATGGTCGATGTTTCTATATATATTCATGAGACTGCCCTATTGTTACTAACTCCTGGGTATTACTTCTTATGTTTGACCTTTTATTGAAGTAAGGAAGTTCTCTCTGGTTGGCTGCTTTACTGGAAAGACTACAAGAGGAAGTGGGTCCCGAGGAAGCCCCTACCGGGCGAAACCTGCCGCTCCAAAGTTTCTTTACTTCCTTGTACCTAAAGGTATACCTATTTGGGTAGCTATTGAACATTGGTTTTATATGTATAAAGGAATCTTTTAATATTAGAATAAACTTGGCTTTTTATGTATATGTAGAATTATGGTGTTGTGTGCTTTTGGAGACATGTGAGGCATATTAAAACCCCTATCCTCACTGTCACTTGCATGTTGAGGGTACTGCATTTCTTGACAGTTCTAATACTGGGCTTAGAGCCATTTAATTTGTTGTTAACAGAATCCCCCACATTTATGCTAATGGTCCTTAGATTGTTCTCCATTTGAAACAGTTTTGCAGTTGCTGATCGCTGATCTGTGCAGCATCCTCTTAGATGATGGTTTGTTTTTTTTTATCATAGAAACATAGAAAAGTGAATGCTGAAAAAATGACTAGACAGTGGTCCATCGCAAGGTTCAAGCAAGATCCATAAAGGCATGGATGAGCGAGTTTGGGGTGGAGGAACTTGACTGGCCTGAATCCTGACCTCAACCCTTAGAGTGGACTTTGTGAGCCAGGCCTCTTCTCGTCCAACATCAGTGCCTGACCTCACAAAATCTCTTCTGGAAGAATGGTCAAACATTCCCATAGACACACTCCTAAACCTTGTGGACAGCCTTCCCAGAAGAAATGAAGCTGTTATAGCTGCAAATGGTGGTGGGCCAACTCAATATTGAATCCTACGGACTAAGACTGGGATGCTATTAAAGATCATGTGTGTGTAAAGGCAGGCATCCCAGTATATATATATATATATATATATATATATATATACACACACACATATATATAAATATATATATATATATGTATATATATATTTATATACATACACACTATAATATATATATATATATATATATATATATATATATATATATATATATATATATATATATATATATATATATATATATATATATATATATATATATATATATATATATGTATATATATGTATATATATACATATATATATATATATATATATATATATATATATATATATATATATATATATATATAATTTATTTACTTATTTTTTTTACATCTAAGTTAACCCCAAGGATGCAAGAATGTTTAAATTCATTTACTGTTGACTGACTCACCACCTCTGCTGGAAGTCCATTCCAATCATGTAACTACTCTTTAAGTAAAAAATAATAATTTCTAAGATTGTCATCTTTATCTGAATAAGAGCATATTGTTATTATTATTATTACATAATCAGTACCATGAACAATGAAGACACGCAGAGTGCCGCTGTCCATAGCATAGTGGATAATTATTCCCCTTAATAAGCTTGTTCTTGTTATTTGTGAATGTGCACACCATTTTCTGAGTAAAGATTCCCAACTCTTTTAGTAGGTATCAAGTTTGGGTGGAAAACAGTTCTGGACTTATGCCTCTGGAGGCTGCCTAGCAGCAGATTACTGTGTGGAGGGTATAGAGGGAATCGCTTCCCAATTGTAGGTGGTAGGTGATAGATTCCGTTGGGATTTAGAGCTGCTACTTTTCAGATAACAGCAACGGGGGGGCGGAACCGCAGGGAACACTTGGATGATTGGAGAGGAGCGCCCGGTGTCAAGAAAAATGTCTCATTTGATGCTTTTTAAAATTATTTACTGAAGGTAAAAGGTAAAAGTATACAAGTGGAGCCAACGCTTTTCGGGAGACTTGCCTTTTCCTTCTTCAGGGCTGAATTTTTTGGAGAATGGCTAAACTCTGAGAGGGTTAAATATATTTGACTAGTGGCTCTGTAGTATGCTGGCGTTGTGGAGCAGAGGCAGCCCCAGTGAATGTTCACAACATTTTTTTTTAAGTAGAGATTCCCAACTTCTTTAGTAGATCAGCCCAACTGTCTAATAATTTCCATTTCACCAATGTGTGCTATATGACTTTATGTATATTTTTTTTCCCTAAACAAGCCTGTGACTCAGTTATTAAATCACACAGATATATTTGTAATAGAGACAATGCGGTTTATTTAGGCTCAGTTCACACTGCCGCAACCTGCAAGTTCTCCGACTTACAGGGCAACTTTGCCAGGCGACTTCAGTGCGACTTCAGTGCAACTTTGTTATTTTTAATTAACTTTGAAGCAACTTCAGGGAATGCCTGGGTAATCTTCCTGTAATGTCGGATCCAAATCACATCAATTAAAATGAGATTCCGACTTGGAGGTGACTTCCATTAAAGTCTATGGGCACAAGTCGGATAGAAGTCACCTTAAGTAGTACAGGAACCTTTTATAAGGCTTCTGTACTACTTATCGACTTTAGTAGTGCTAATTAAGACAGCGCTCATTGACTAAAATGGGATTCCACATGTCACGCGACTTGGGGTCTCACAAGTCGGATCCTAAGTGTGAACCGAGCCTCACTAAAACTGGAGAGTGCAAAATCTGGTGCAGCTCTGCATACAAACCAATCAGCTTCCAGGTTTTATTGTCAAAGCTCAATTGAACAAGCTGAAGTTAGAAGCTGATTGGCTAACATGCACAGACAGCTGGACCAGATTTTGCGCTCTCCAGTTTTAGTAAATCAACACAAAATTTGGAGAGATCATTATATGTAGAGTCATTTAGCCACACGGGTGAAACTTGACTTAGCAAGACCGCTGGGGAGTTTAGAATCTTCACTCCAAAAATTGCGTGAGTATTCACTTCTATTCTCCAGCCATGTGAAAAGCAAACTTTTTATTACTTTGAATACCCAATCATATGCTTTCCACATGATTGGAGAATAGAAGTGAATATGCACACAAATTTTAAGTGAAAATTCCCAACGTGTTTAGTAAATCAGCCCAACTGTCTGTCTTTAGTAACTCACATTTTCCCTATGTGGCTATAGGACTAGTATGCATAATGCCGCGTACACACGGTCGGACTTTTCAGCTACAAAAGTCCGTCAGCCTGTCTGACAGACTTTCGACAGACTTTCGACTGACTTTTGGTAGACTTTCTACAGACTTTCTAACGACCGGACTTGCCTACACACAATCACACCAAAGTCCGACGGATTCATACGTGATGGCGTACACCGGACTAAAATAAGGAAGTTGATAGCCAGTAGCCAATAGCTGCCCTAGCATCGGTTTTTGTCCGTCGGACTAGCATACAGACGAGCGGATTTCTGGGTCCGGCGGAGTTACGACGTAAAGATTTGAAGCATGTTCCAAATCTAAAGTCCGTCAGATTTGCGACTGGAAAAGTCCGCTGAAGGTCCGGTGAAGCCCACACACGATCGGATTGTTCGCCGGATTTGGTCCGTCGGCGTCCGTCAGACCAGTCCGGTCGAAAAGTCCGACCGTGTGTACGCCCCATTACAAGCACTTCTCATTTCTAAAACCAAAAACACTGTCCTAATAGATCAGTGTGATATAATAACTAAAAAAACTGACTAATAACTCCAAGCTTGTCTAGGGACAGAATTATTCATAAGGTCATATAACCAATGGGGGAAATGTAAATTATTAAAGACAGATGGGCTGATTTGCTAAAGGAGTTGGGAATCTTTACTTATAAAATCGTGTGAATATTCACTTATCCAGTTACAGTATTCAATTACTGGAAAAGCATCAGATAGGGTGTTCTAAGGAATTAGCTTTTCACATGATTGGATAACTGAAGTGACTGTCACACAATTTTTCAGAATGAAGATTCTTGACTTCTTTAGTAACTCAGCCCAACTGTCTATTAACTCCCACTTCACCTTTGTGGTAATATGACTATAATAGTGTACATAACTATCACTCATCATAGTAAATCAGCCCAATTCTTTACATGTTATATGAACATAACGGATATTCAATTACCTTAGATGCACCCCATAATAATCTCCATATTAGGTATTACCACTATTATATTACTGGCACACGTATTTAATGTATTCACAGGGGATGCTTCTGAAATTGAACAGTTACGTGAGCTCCATGTTGGACAACGGTCTGTTAATATGATCAACCTTAATAGGTGAACCATGAATCTATTCCCGGTAGAGGGATGAGGTCCAGCAGCTACACTTGTGGATTTTGGCTGTGACCTCCCACAGTAGATCAAGATGAAGTGAAGCTACCCATAGATTGGTACATACAGTAGGCGCATTTATACCATGACTAGCAATGCGGGTACCATTCATTCACTGCTGGTCACTCATTTCCACACTGTGAAGCACAGTGTACTGCAGTCATGTACCAGTATGGGTATGGACTTGATCTCCAGGCAGTACAAACAGTTAAAATGGGTAACCAGGACAAATGTTAGTAGAGGTTTAATTGGCTCACTCATACCATTGACACTAACCAACTCTACAATGAACTGCAAGTATGAGTATGGAGTGCCACACTGGTGGTGTCCCCTGGATCTCCAGACAGTAGATTCAGTTTCATTGGGCAAATGTTAGTAGATGTTTAATGGGTTCACTTATACCATTGACACTGGCTATCTCTACAACGAACTGCAGTCATGTATAAGTATGGGTATGGACTCTCACATTGGTGGTGCCCCCTTGATCTCCAGGCAGTACATACAGTTAAACTGGTTAACCAGGACAAATGTTCTTAGATGTTTAATGGGTTCACTCATTACATTGACACTGGCTGTCTCTACAATGAACTGCAGTCCTATACCAGTATGGGTATGGACTGCCACATTGGTGATGGCGATGCCCCCTTGATCTCCAGAAGGTGTATGTAGTTACAATGTGTAACCAGAACAATTATTAGTAGATGTTTAATGGATTTACTCATACCACGGACACTGGTTGTCTACACAATGAACTGCAGTCATGTACAAGTATGCATATGGACTCTCACATTGAGGGTGCCGCCTTGATTTCCTGGTGCCCCCTTGATCTCCAGGCACTACATACAGTTAAACTGGGTAACAAGGACAAATGTTAGTAGATGCTTAATGGGTTCACTCAGACCACTAACTTTCTGGTGTCTCTACAATGAACTGTAGTCATATACCAGTATGGGTATGGACTGCCCCATTAGTGGTGCTCCCTTGATCTCCTGGTGGTGCCCCCTTGATCTCCAGGGAGTACATATAGGTAAATTGGGTAGCCAGGACAAATGTTAGCTGATGTTTAATGGGTTCACTCAGACCATTGACTGGTGGCTCTACGATGAACTGTAGTCATATACCAGTATGGGTATAGACTGCCTCATTGGTGGTGCCCCCTTGATTTACAGGTGGTACATTCAGTTAAATTCGGTAACCAGAACAAATGTTAGTAGATGGTTCCACTAATACCAATGACACTAGCTATCTCTAAAATGAACTGAAGTCACATATGAGTAAGGGTTAAGATTGCCATGTTGGTGGTGCCCCCTTGTTCCCCTGGCGTTACACACAGGTAAAATGGGCAACCAGGGCAAATATTAGTACATGTTTACTCATACATACACCACACACGCGCATATATATATATATATATATATATATTGTTCGGGATCTAAAACTGTGGCAGATACAACTCTCAGTTAAACCCTTACCTTTTCTCAATCTCATACTCTCAGAAAAGAGCCTTCCACATTATGTTAAAAAGACAAAAATTTTCCAGCGTGCTGAAATATATTCTGGGCTAAAACTACAGATTGTTCAATATTTCACTGCACTCATTATTGCACCACACAGCTATCCTAAGTAATGAATGGATCTACTGCTAGAGTTTGGACAGCAGACTCCATTATGAGTCATTCCCAGGAATGAATGAATTTAATTCATTCACATCACTGTATTCACTTGTATCACTTCAATGAACCAGCTAATACTTAATATTACTTAAAATCGATATTTTACAATTAATGGATTAGAAAAATTCTGCTAATAAGACAACATCATTAATATTTACTTATACCCAGTGCGAATATTGCGTACACTAGAAAGATTTCCCTGGCAATATGACTAAAATATAGCTTTCTGTAACTTTTTTTTTCTATAAAAATTTGAATACATTTTTTTTAACCAGTATAATTTTAAATGTTTCAATAATCGATCCTATAAATTGTCGGCGCTATACAAATACCTGTAATAGATAAATAAATAAATGTGACATTACCTTTAAAAGTTCAGTGCAGTATTTGAATATTCTATGTCCCATACACCTGGCATAAAACTTTTGGCTTTTGATTTTTTTTTTTTTCACTGTCTTTGTTGGTCTCTTGTTTCACAGATGAGAGAAAAAAAAAAATTGATGACAGTTTTCTTAATGATGTTATCTTCAACGGCCTCCAGATGTTTCCAGCCTTCCACCTTTAAAATGAAAAAATCCCCCTTTTTTTTATGGTGTAGAGTGTCAGGCTCCTTGCAGGCAGCAGCAGGAGAAGTAGCAAGGCTGTAGTATAAGTATTGTGAGTGTGAAGGAAAGAATTTTTTTTCACAATCAGACCAAGTTTAGCAGCCTCTGACTTTCAGACTCCTCCTGTCAATTTTTTTTTTTTCCGGATAACTCCTGGAAATGCCTGCTGATTACTAAGTATGCTGGACCCTCCTGCAAAGGTAGGTGAAAGTCCAGAGGGGACTTTGTGGAGGCTGCGAGGTGGAGGAGAAGTAGGTGGGTTTTAGAGCAGTGGGGATGAGCTCCTGCCCCCTGGGGTGTCCCATCATTAAGATGCTTATATATATATATATATATATATATATATATATATATATATATATATACACTACCGTTCAAAAGTTTGGGGTCACCCAAACAATTTTGTGTTTTCCATGAAAAGTCACACTTATTCACCACCATACGTTGTGAAATGAATAGAAAATAGAGTCAAGACATTGACAAGGTTAGAAATAATGATTTGTATTTGAAATAACATTGTTTTTACATCAAACTTTGCTTTCATCAAAGAATCCTCCTTTTGCAGCAATTACAGCATTGCACACCTTTGGCATTCTAGCTGTTAATTTATTGAGGTAAGCTGGAGAAATTGCACCCCACACTTCTAGAAGCAGCTCCCACAAGTTGGATTGGTTGGATGGGCACTTCTGGCGTACCATACGGTCAAGCTGCTCCCACAACAGCTCAATGGGGTTCAGATCTGGTGACTGTGCTGGCCACTCCATTACCGATAGAATACCAGCTGCCTGCTTCTGCTGTAAATAGTTCTTGCACAATTTGGAGGTGTGTTTAGGGTCATTGTCCTGTTGTAGGATGAAATTGGCTCCAATCAAGCGCTGTCCACTGGGTATGGCATGGCGTTGCAAAATGGAGTGATAGCCTTCCTTATTCAGAATCCCTTTTACCCTGTACAAAGCTCCCACCTTACCAGCACCAAAGCAACCCCAGACCATCACATTACCTCCACCATGCTTAACAGATGGCGTCAGGCATTCTTCCAGCATCTTTTCATTTGTTCTGCGTCTCACAAACGTTCTTCTTTGTGATCCAAACACCTCAAACTTGGATTCATCCGTCCACAACACTTTTTTCCAGTCTTCCTCTGTCCAATGTCTGTGTTCTTTTGCCCATCTTAATCTTTTTCTTTTATTGGCCAGTCTCAGATATGGCTTTTTCTTTGCCACTCTGCCCTGAAGCCCAAAATCCCGCAGCCGCCTCTTCACTGTAGATGTTGACACTGGTGTTTTGCGGGTACTATTTAATGAAGATGCCAGTTGGGGACCTGTGAGGCGTCTGTTTCTCAAACTAGAGACTCTAATGTGCCTATCTTCTTGCTTAGTTGTGCAACGCGGCCTCCCACTTCTTTTTCTACTCTGGTTAGAGCCTGTTTGTGCTGTCCTCTGAAGGGAGTAGTACACACCGTTGTAGGAAATCTTCAATTTCTTTGCAATTTCTCACATGGAATAGCCTTCATTTCTAAGAACAAGAATAGACTGTCGAGTTTCAGATGAAAGTTCTCTTTTTCTGGCCATTTTGAGCGTTTAATTGACCCCACAAATGTGATGCTCCAGAAACTCAATCTGCTCACAGGAAGGTCAGTTTTGTAGCTTCTGGAAGGAGCTAGACTGTTTTTAGATGTTTGAACATGATTGCACAAGGGTTTGCTAATCATCAATTAGCCTTCTGAGCCAATGAGCAAACACATTGTACCATTAGAACACTGGAGTGATAGTTGCTGGAAATGGGCCTCTATACACCTATGTAGATATTGCACCAAAAACTAGACATTTGCAGTTAGAATAGTCATTTACCACATTAGCAATGTATAGAGTATATTTGTTTAAAGTTAGGACTAGTTTAAAGTTAGCTTCATTTAAAAGTACAGTGCTTTTCCTTCAAAAATAAGGACATTTCAATGTGACCCCAAACTTTTGAACGGTAGTGTATATATATAAGGGTGTCTCAGCCAGAAGTGGAGGCATACTGCTGCTGGACTTGAAGAAGAACACAATAGTTAAAGAGGACATAAATATCGGAGATGTTTCAATCAAGATTTTTTTGTATGAGACTGCTACCCAAGTGTTGGGGTCCTACAGATTCCTGCGTGGCTGGGTCTTGAACGCAATCTAGATATATGTTGTTCCATATTATCAGGAATGTTATGGCTTTATTTAATAAAGCAACGGGCAATGCCTATAGCAGTCCCTTCTACTGCCCTAACTGCTGTTTTATGGTTGCTATTGGTTATTGGTTTTCCCATTTACACATTTTAAATTCACTTAACAATATACTTTAGTCAATATGATTAAATGATTTAGAGAGCAATGCCTTAGTCTGACCATACACGATACAATCTGATCATACAATCTCCTTTAGGGTGCAATGGTAGCTTTAACCAAGCCCAGACATGGTTCACTCCCTTGGTCTGGATCGTTTGTATATAGTGTGAGTGCTCCAAACCAAGCACATTTGCGTAGGGTGAGTGCTCTGAATTGAGCCCAGGCACGGTTTATGCCCTTGGTCCAGTTAGTTTGTGCAGTGTACTCACACTGGGCACAGTTGAATTTAACCACACCTGAGTTTATCCCCCCCCCCCCCCCTCACCAGTCTGCACTCACACTTTGCTATAAGCAAGTGTTCCCAGGCGCACTTCATCACTTCTGCCAACCAGATCACAGGGATCCCTGATTCGGTGCTTGATCATCTATAGTGAGTTCTGTGCTCAGGCATAGTTTGCACTCACACAAAAGTGAACCAAACCACAAAAAAAAAGAAAACGTGCCTGTGACCACCTATTTTAAGTGGTCCTGGGCACAGTACTCTTAACCGTTCCTGGGCATGGTTCAGAGCACTAACACTACACCAATGAGCTGGACCAAGGGGGTGAATTATGGCAAAGCTTGGTTAAAATTGCCAGTGTACGTGCACTCTAAGTGCTCTGTACTGGGCCCGGGCATGGTTCACTCCCTTGGTCTGGTTTGTTTGAGTAGGATGAGTGCTGCAAACTGAAACTGGGCACAGTTCACGCCCTTGGTCTGGTTCTTTTGGGTAGTGTGAGTGGTCCAAGCTAAGCCAAAGCATGGTTCGCGACCTTGGTCTGGTTCGTTTGTTTATTATGAGTGCTCCAAAATTGAGCCCAGGCACAGTTTATGACCTTGGTCCAGTTCGTCTGTGTAGTATAAGTGGTCCAAACTGAGCCTGAGCATGATTCATGACCTTGGTCTGGTTCGTTTGTGTAGTATGAATGCTCCAAACTGAGCCCGAGCACAGTTCAGAACCTTGGTGAGGTTTGTTTGTGTAGTGTGAGTACTCCAAACTGAGACCGGGCATGGCTAATGACCTAGGTCTGGTTCCTTTGTGTAGTGTGAGTGCTCCGAACTATGGTTTATAACCTTGGTCCAGTTCGTTTATATAGTGTGAGGGCTTTTAACTAAGGCACGGATCAAGAACTTGGTCCAATTCGTTTGTGCAGTGTGACTGTTCCGAACTGTGCCTGTGCATGGTGCAATTTGCGTAGTGTGATTGCTCCAAACGTTGCGTGGACACGGTTCACCCCCCTGGTCCGGTTTGTATATGTAGTGTGAGTGCTTCGAACTATAGCTCCAGACCTTGCTTTGGTTTGCTTGTGTCATGTGAGTGCTCTGAAAAGTTCCTGGGCATGGTTCACCCCCTTTGGTCTGCTTTGTTTGTGTAGTTAAAGTGCTCCAAACTCAAATTGGGCACAGTTCACCCCCTTGGCCTGGTTCTATTGAGTGCTCCAAACTGTGCCTGGATATGATTAAGTGTACCATGCATGGTATCCCTTGGAAGAGTTGTCCCGGACTTAGTTCACTTGTGGCCCTTTATGGTTTGCTTCAGTGTGAGTGCAGACTGGGCCTGAACACAGATCTCTGCCTAGAGCACTGAGCACAGAAGCAGGATCACTGTGGTCTGGTTGGCAGAGGTGATGATGTAAGTAAACCCAGTTACATTTTCTTATAGCCCAGTCTAGGTGCAGACCAGTGGGAGAAAGGTGAGGGGGAAAATCAAACTCAGGCACGGTTTAGTTCAACTGAGCATAGTGTGAGTGCACCCTTAGATCCACCAACAACTATGTAGTGAAATGGCCTGCCAGATTGGGTACAAACTGATTGGATAGCTTTGGCAGGTCTTCATATTACATAGTTTTGGTAAACCTAAAGTTGATTGCACAGATTGTAATGTGTGTGGTGACCCTTATATAGATTTTGAGAATGCACGCCTTCCAACTAGTAAAATTCGTAAGTACAACAGACGTAGTTTGTCCCTATTTGGGAGATTTACCCTCTCTATTTGTCCTGATGGCCATTATCACCGAGAGTAAAAGTGAAAGAAAATCCCAAATATTGGGTTGGCACCAGAACTGGAATAGATGAGACATTTTTCAAAGGGAGCAGTAGTTATGAGGAGCCTAGTAAGAAAGCAGGGGTTTCCTCATTTTGGAGGGATTTCATCTACTTCCTGTTGTGGCTCTGGGACAGGAAGTAAGGGGAAATCTCCCCAATGGGACACAGATGGCAAAGAAACCTGGCAGGGGTTATAATCTTCCCTTACCCTATGAAAAAAGCAAAACACGTTTTGCTTTAGTTCTCATTTAAATGTTTTTTTTTCTAAATTCCAGCTCCCCTATGTACCAATATAGCATTAATGTACTTATTTGTAAAAATAAAACAGCTTTCCATTAATTTTACACAGGCTTACAGGCTTACAGATATAAACTCTCTTCGTAGCTGTTTAAAAACACTGCTCCATTACTTCTGCCTTACTTCCTGGTCATGACACAGGAAGTAGTTGACCAACTGAGAGTAGATGATGCAGAATGTGTGCTAATGAGATCAGCTGGTCAACTCTTTCCTGTGTCATGACCTAAAGTCTGTCCAGTAAGCAAGGCAGAAGTATTCGAGCAGTGTGTTTAAACAGCTATGAAGAGAGTTAGGGAAGCTGGTGTAGAATTATTGGAAAGCTGTTTTATTCTTTTAAATAAGTACATTAATGCTATATTGGTACATAGGGGAGCTGGAAAAAAAAGGTGAACTTAGCCTTTAATCTGACAGTCCATCTAATACTACTCTCTCTCCAGAATGACAATGCTGCTGTCCAAGGCTGTCTCTGTTGCTCCTCCATCCAGAGTGGAGACACCCTAAGATAGGATGTGTGTTACTGGCCGGATCACCGGGTGAAAATAAGAAAAGCCTAAAAAACAATTGCAGCCACCAGATTTAAAGGCTAAGTTCACCTTTTTTTTCCAGCTCCCCTATGTACCAATATAGCATTAATGTACTTATTTTGCAAAAATAAAACAGCTTTCTATTAATTCTACACTGGCTTCCCTAACTCTCTTCATAGCTGTTTAAAAACACTGCTCCATTGCTTCTGAGTTACTTCCTGGACAGACTTTAGGTCATGACACAGGAAGGGGTTGACCAGCTGATCTAATTAGCACACACCCTGCATCATCTACCCTCACCTGGTGAACCTCTTCCTGTGTCATGACCTAAAGTCTGACCAGGAAGTAACTCAGAAGTAATGGAGCAGTGTTTTTAAACAGCTATGAAGAGAGTTAGGTAAGCCTGTGTAGAATTATTGGAAAGCTGTTTTATTTTTGCAAAAGAAGTACATTAATGCTACTGTATGTTGGTACATAGGGGAGCTGGAATTTAGAAAGGTACCTCTGGGCCGCCTCCCACCGTACCTATGGCCATCGCTCTCCACACCTCTGGGCCGCTGCCCGCACCTTTGGCCGCCGCTCCCCGCACCTATGGCCACCGCTCCCCACATCCTTCGGGCCACTGCCCGCACCTATGACCGCCGCTCCCCGCACCTCCGGGAGAAGGAGGAGAGGAGATAACAGGCGATCTGGTAAGTGACAGGGCTGTGGGGGGGGGCTATCATTACAGTGCCGCTGGCTGCCCCGGGTGGCATGGGGTGGGGGGGTGGGGGCGCTGGCAGTGCCGTCCCCCCAAATTAAAAACCCACCAGCTGCCACTGGTCTCAACCCTCTAACTACCAATTTTAATGGACAGCTTGATCTGTTAAGGGAAGATAACAGTCTTACTGGCTGGATCACCAGGTGAAAATAAAGGGAAAAAAATTAAAATAAGAAAACTGATGAAGCCACCACATCTAAGAATTAGTAAGCTGCAATATAATTGTTTGCTATTGAGTTTAGATACACTTTCATAATGATTTAAAAAAAAATCTATAATAATCTTCTAAAAGATATTTTCTAAAAGATAATCTTCTAAAAGATATTTTTCTATACATGCGGATACACTCTCTCAATATATATATATATTCGCATACCACAAACCAGATGTATCTGTGCCTAAATTTGGCATTCCATGTCTTTCAGTGTCGGCTTGTCCTCCCTCGGAGAAGTGGATTTGTAGGTGTAGAGGAAGAACAAGCGACATTCTGTTGGAACAAGGGATTGTGGTATACGCAAAGTATACATAAGCCAGTAAGCGTCCAAGACAAACTTTGAAAGCCAAAATACATGTCTTTGACTAATTCACTGTAAAAGTAGAAACAAAGTTGGAAGTCACAAAATGTGTTACATTCAGCCTATTGAAAGACGCAAAGACTTTCCATCAAAAATAGTCAAAGTGCCTTCTTACTGCGGTTTGTTTCCATGTTGGGGAAATTTCCCCTGACGTCCTGTCTATGTGATGGGTGTCAGAAAGGACAGGAAATGAGGAGAAATCTCTCCAAAGGTTGGTTCACACCAGAACGGTGTGGGAAAGGTGCGTTCCATGTGTGTTTCCCGAACTGCGTTCAAAACCCCCTGCATTTGCGATCTGCTGCAGGTTCCAATACATTGATAATTGAAGATCACAAAGGGGCAACAGATCACATGGTACCACAGTACCATGCAATTTGGTGCGATTTAAAGTAGTGCATGCACTAATTTTTGTGCTTTCTGTGCGATTTGCAGCCCATTCAAATGAATGGGCTGCCAAATCGCACTGCAGGGGAACACATATGAATTCTAGTGTGAACTGGCCCTAAAGTTTGCCATACACTATACCAGTGATGGCGAACCTTGGCACCCCAGATGTTTTGGAACTATGTTTCCCATGATGCTCATGCACTCTGCAGTGTAGTTGAGCATCATGGGAAATGTAGTTCCAAAACATCTGGGGTGCCAAGGTTCGCCATCACTGCACTATACAATCTGATTGTAGACTCTCTGTACAATCTGCTTTAGACTTAAAGCGGAACTATACTGCATCTGAGCACCACAAACCAAAAACACGATTTAATTCATTTTTAACTACTAGCCGACCAGCCGCCACAGTTGTACTGCAGTAGGTTGGCACAGCTGCGCAAATCCACATCATTGTATGTCAGCAGCTTTAAGAAGCTATAGGGGATGGGTGACACCAGAGCCGATGCACGCGGCCAGTGGTCACCATGTCCGCCGGCCACACGCGATCGCTCCTCAGAGAGCCAGAATGGGCATTTGTCAATGTAAACAAACAGATCCCCGTTCTGCATTAAAGGGGTTCTAAGGCCCCTTTCACATTTGTGCGACTTTTTCTGTGACTTTGGACATCAGAATCGCATGACAAGTCGTAACCCATGATTCCCAATGATAACCATTCATATCTGTGCGACTTCAAGTCGCACCAAATTTAAAGTAGTCCCTTTACTACTTTGGTCTGACTTTGATGCGAGTTGAGGTCCATAGACCTTAAGTTTAGACAGACACTCCCTGAAATTGCATCAAAATCGTGGCCGCAAAATCACACGACTTTCAAGTCGCATCAGTGTGAAAGGAGCCTAAAGACTAAACATTTTTTACCTACCTATTCCTTGTAAAAAATGTTTGGATAACAGTATCGCCCCTTCACTTCCCTCCTCCCAAACTTACCTGAGCCATCACTCAATCCAGAACTGTGCCCATCTGCAGTGGCTCTTCCCTCTCTCCTCCCGATCTCACAGCCCATTGGCTCCTACTGCTGTCAGTCAAATCTTGTGATGAGAGAGCAGGGGAGGAGCCACACCGTCTGTGCCTATGGACCCAGGCAGCACGGCTCCGGATGGAGCCTGCAGGTGTGCCATGATAGCAAGCAGCTTCCTACGATGGTAGACTGAGAAGAGGAGGTGCCTGGAGCGCTGATGGGGGACCCCAGAAGAGGAGGATTGGGGCTGCACTATGCAATACCATAAACCTGTTTTTTATTAATTAAAAAAATTAAAACTTTTCCAATCACATTCAGACCCCATTACCTATAATAAATTGTTTGTATGTGTTGTTGTGAAGCACTGGAAGAGAAATGCTAAGAAAAAAACTTTAAGACCCCTTTCACACTGGGGCGGTTTGCAGGCGTTATTGCGCTAAAAATACCGCCTGCAAACCGCCCCTAAACAGCCTCCGCTGTTTGTTCATTGTGAAAGCCCGAGGGCTTTCACACTGAAGCGGTGCGCTGGCAGGAGAAGAAAAAATCTCCTGCAAGTCGCATCTTTGGAGCGGTGAAGGAGCGGTGTATTCACCGCTCCTTCACCGCTCCTGCCCATTGAAATCAATGGGACAGCGCGGCTATACCGCGGCAATACCGCGGCTATAGCCGCGCTATACGAGGGGTTTTAACCCTTTTTCGGCCGCCAGCGGGGGGTTAAAGCTGCACCGCTAGCGGCCGAATACCGCGGTAAAACAGCGCTAAAAATAGCGCTGTTTTACCGCCGATGCCTCCTACCGCCCCAGTGTGAAAGGGGCCTTAGGGTAAACTTTTTGAAACTGAACTTTCTTCCAATAAACATTTGCAAAGAAAGTGTTTAACCGCAAGCTTGGTGAATGGATTGTGTCATTAAAAGTGTTACATTAAAAAAAAAAAATAAATAAATAAATATATATATATATATATATATATATATATATATATATATATATATAGATGTATACAGTATCTTACTAAAGTCAGTACATCCCTCACATTTTTGTAAATATTTTATTATATCTTCTCATGTGACAACACTGAAGAAATGACACTTTGCTACAATGTAAAGTAGTGAGTGTACAGCTTGTATAACAGTGTAAACTCAACACAGCCATTCATGTCTAAACCGCTCTCAACAAAAGTGAGTACACCTCTAAGTAAAAATGTCCAAATTGGGCCCAATTAGCCATTTTCCCTCCCCGGTGTCATGTGACTCGTTAGTGTTTCAAGGTCTCAGGTGTGAATGGGGAGCAGGTCTGTTAAATTTAGTGTTATCGCTCTCACTCTCTCATACTGGTCACTGGAAATTCAACATGGCACCTCATGGCAAAGAACTCTCTGAGGATCTGAAAAAAAGAATTGTTACTCTACATAAAGATGGCCTAGGCTATAAGAAGATTGACAAGACCCTGAAACTGAGCTGCAGCACAGTGACCAAGACCATACAGAGGTTTAACAGGACAGGTTCCATGCAGAACAGGCCCCGCCATGGTTGACCAAAGGTGTTGAGAGCACGTGTTCAGCATCATATCCAGAGGTTGTCTTTGGGAAATAGACATGAGTGCTGCCAGCATTGCTGCAGAGGTTGAAGGGTTGGGGGGGTCAGCCTGTCAGTGCTCAAACCATATGCCACACACTGCATCAAATTGGTCAGCATGGCTGTCGTCCCAGAAGGAAGCCTCTTCTAAAGATAATGCACAAGAAAGCCCGCAAACAGTTTGCTGAAGACAAGCAGACTAAGGACATGTATTACTGGAACCATGTCCTGTGGTCTGATGAGACCAAGATAAACTTATTTGGTTCAGATGGTGTCAAGTGTGTGCAGCGGCAACCAGGTGAGGAGTACAACGAGTACAGTGCCTACAGTCAAGCATGGTGGTGGGAGTGTCATGTTCTGGGGCTGCATGAGTGCTGGCGGCACTGGGGAGATACAGTTTATTGAGGGAACCATGAATGCCAACATGTACTGTAACATACTGAAGCAGAAAATAATAAGAATAAACCCGCTCTGTGGAGTAAGTATTAATAAGTGAAAAATTACAAATAAAAAAAATATATAAAAAATATATATAAAAATGAAAAATCAAAGAAAATGAAAATTAAAAAAAAATGTTTCCCAGTGAATCCAAAATGTATGTGTGTGTATATGTTTACACACACACACACACACACATATACAATGTATATATACAATGAGGCTGCAGCTATAGTGTGAGGTAAGTACCCCAAAAAAACTGACCAAAAGAAATTAATACTCATCAAAGTGCTAATTGTGTAATTAAAAATAAGGTGCAATCAATAAAGTTCATCTATTGTGAAGTACGGGATTAGTGACACATTGGTGCATTCTTGGTGACTTCCTGTGTTCCCCTCCTTTGGCACTATAGCACTTTGATGTAGGTAGATGGAATTTATGTTTTAGAGAGGTAGCGCTGAGTATTAATTTCTTTTGGTCAGTTTTTTTGGGATACTGAAGCAGAGCATGATCCCCTCCCTTCGGAGACTGGGCCACAGAGCAGTATTCCAACATGATAACGACCCCAAACACACCTCCAAGATGACCACTGACTTGCTAAAGAAGCTGAGGGTAAAGGTGATGGACTGGCCAAGCATGTCTCCAGACCTAAACCCTATTGAGCATCTGTGGGGATCCTCAAAGAGAAGATGGAGGAGTGCAAGCTCTCTAACATCCACCAGCTCCGTGATGTTGTCATGGAGGAGTGGAAGAGGACTTCAGTGGCAACCTGTGAAGCTCTGGTGAACTCCATGCCCAAGAGGGTTAAGGCAGTGCTGGAAAATAATGGTGGCCACACAAAATATTGACACTTTGGGCCCAATTTGCACATTTTCACTAAGTGCAAATACTCACCTTTGTTGCCAGTGGTTTAGACATTAATGGCTGTGTGTTGAGTTATTTTGAGGGGACAGCAAATTTACACTGTTATACAAGCTGTACACTCACTACTTTACATTGTAGCAAAGTGTCATTTCTTCAGTGTTATCACATGAAAAGATAGAATAAAATATTTACAAAAATGTGAGAGGTGTACTCACTTTTGTGAGATACTGTAAATAAATATATATATAGATATATATATATATATATATATATATATATATATATATATATCTATATATATATTTATATATATATAGCCATATATATTACATCTTCACCAAATCAGTCTGTTTTGCTATTTTGCTGTTTCCTGATAACAGTGTGACCGTACATGGGACTACCTTTTAATATACTGTTGCCTTTGAACAAGAGGCTCTGTGTCTTAGCAGCATGACGTACTTTACAATATATGCCTCTGTTCTGATAAACATAGTCATTAGGGACGGCCAGACTATGTTTTGATGATCTGACACTCCTGCTAGAGTGCCGGTATGGTGCTGGTGGCCATTATATATTAGTCTGCAAAAAGTTTTTACTGTTCATCTTTTTCTGCATGGGAGATCCAGTTATTGACATCTAGTAATGTTATAATGGTAACATATAAAAGTGATATTATCTAATCATTTTAACAAGAATGTTATTTAAAAGGTGTTCTCTTTTCAAGATAAAGCTGTGCCTTGCAGTGTCACTACTACACCAGCTCCCTAGCAGAGTGATTGTTATTTTTTTTTTTTTCGTGATTTTTTTTTTTTCATGACGTTTATTCAAGATGCAGAGAACTATAAAAATCTTTTTATATGCACCACTCACACACATAGGACATTAATATAAAAGCAAATATTGTAATAAGAAAATCATTGAGCAGGTAAAGTTTTCCAGGTAATATTTAAATGTGCTTAAAGAGGAACTGCAGTCTGCTCACATACTCTGTAATAAAAACATCTGTGCCATTCTGAAGCTTCCCTCCAACCACTTTGCATATTATTTTATATATACTGTGATTCTGTACTTGCCAAATATGCTGAAGGAGTCTCCCTCCACTGAGTCTGGCTGCATCCATTTTAAGTGTGGGCAGCTGAAGCTGCTCCCTGTTCACTTCCTAGATTTACACAGACACACAGAGGCACACCTCCAGCTCTGCAGCTCTCATTGGCCCTCTTATGACTCATCCCCCCTCCCTTCCTGGCAAACTCTAAAAAGAGTGAGAGAGAGAGAGCTGTGCATGATGTCATAAGCCTAGGCTTTTTACCAGACAAGAAACAGGAAGGGGGCTGTATAAGGCATTTGGATAGTAAAACATTTTTTTTCTGCTAGTAAAGGGCAGAAGATTTAATAGATGGAAAGATGAAAAAATTACTGCTTTAAAGTGTAAATTAAAGCGGGGGTTCACCCACACCGCCAAAAAAAAAAAAAAAATATTAAAAGCCAGCAGCTACAAATACTGCAGCTGCTGACTTTTAATACATGGCCACTTACCTGTCCCAGGGTCCAACGATGTCGGCAGGGGACGCCGAGAACCCGCTCGGTTCTCGGCAGCTGCTGTCGCCATCCTAGGTGAGGGAATCAGGAAGTGAATCGTTGCGGCTTCACTTCCCGGTTCCCTACTGCGCATGCGCTTGTCGCGCTGCGCGTCCCTAGTGGTCCCCGCTCTCTCCTGGGAGCTGTGTGTTCCCAGCAGACAGCGCGGTCAGGACGGGAAGAGGCATAGACTCCCATGGGAGTCTATGCCGGAAGTGGGTGCAAATACCTGTCTTAGACAGGTATCTGCACCCCCCTCCCCCCTGAAAGGTGCCAAATGTGACACCGGAGGGGGGGAGGGTTCCGAAAAGCGGAAGTTCCATTTTTGTGTGGAACTCCGCTTTAAAAGTGAACTCCACTTTTGATGAGAAATAAAACTGTCCCCTCTGGGTGTTCACAGTACATTGCGAACATTTTACCTAACTGCAGCAAAGTCCTTCTTCTTTCTGTTCTGAAGTAAAAAAAATCAGTTTGTTCCATTATGCAAAACTGGTTCCTGAATGTCAGGGTCTAGTTTATTATAACCACCTGGGTCACTTTTAGTGTTTCAATGAGTAACGTTGCAGTATCTGCCTCCTTTCCGAAGTAAATAAGGGCCCTTTTACACTGATCAGATTTTCTTCTGTTTTTGCCTTACCAAAATCCGAGGAACAATGCATGACCATTAAATCCTATGGAACTCTTCACACCAGTCAGTTGCGTTTTTAAGTCCTGCATGCTGCATTTTTGGTGCAGTAAAAAAACGCACAAAAAACACACCTCTACTCTGAAATGAATGGAAAATGCATCCAAAAAGCACACACGGTTGCGTTTTTGGTGATTTTTTTGAGTCACATGTCCTTTTTTTCACAGGTGCAAAATGCAACGAAAATGCGACAAAAATGCATATGCGTTCTGCCACGCTTTTGCAACGGAGCAGTGTGAAAGTAATCTAGCCCTAAGACCTCTTTCACACTGGGGTCACGGTTGCGTTAGCGCTAAAGCATCGCTCATTTTAGCAGTGCTTTAGCGCTGTTTAAGCAGTGCTTTTTGGCCGCTAGCGGTGCCCTTTTAACCCCAAAGAAGGGCTTGAAAACTCCCGTGCTGCGCCACTTCCGAAGCACTTTTCAGCTTCGAAAGTGCTGCCCATTTATTGCAAAGGGCAGGGGCGTTTTGGGAGCGCTTTATACAGCGCTCCCAAACCACCCCAAAGATGCTGCTTGCAGGACTTTTCCGAACGTCCCGCAAGCGCACCGCCCGGGTGTGAGCGCACCCATTGTAATAAATGGGAGGCAGTTTTCAGGCGCTTTACAGGCATTATTTCTAGCGCTAAAATGCCTGAAAACTGCCTCAGTGTGAAAAGGGTTTTAGGAAGCATCTCACCAAAAATGAAATTCCTGTTGCAGAAGATGCCAAAAATTGGATTTGCTATCTTATTGCAGATGTCTGAGAAAATCAGTGAGCCAATCACACAAGGAGGAAATGACACATTGCATTGGATTTTCTGTTTTTGAAACAGCTTCTGATTGAAATAGTAAGGTAATGTTTAATAACGTTCAATTAATGAATTCATTTGAATAAAACCTGTGGTCATCAAACCTATGGGTGGTAGCTCTAATTTTTTTTTACGACAGCTGAATTTATCCCAATTAGTTCTGCCAATTTTTACCTACGCATATCTGTTTTTGATAATTACAACAGCTTCTGACTGAAAAAGGAAGATCATTTTTAATAACATTAAATTCATTAATTTAAAAGAAATCCGTGGTAGTCAAACCTATGGGTGGTAGCTCTAATTTATCTTACAGTGACAGCTGAATTTATCCCAATCTGTTCTGCCAATTTTTTACATACCCATATCTCAGGGCTGTAGTTCTAATTTATTAGAAAGACACCCTCCTATAGCTTGTGTCTCTGTATTTAGCCATGTTCGCTGTCACAAAGTGTTGCAAGACCAACAGCCATCATTAAGCAGGATAGATGCACGGTGGTGTAGGTTCTCGGACAGATGGTCAGATAAAACAACAGACAGTTGTAGATCCACCAGACTGATGTCCAGGTTAGGACAATAGAAGTAAGTAGAAATTCAAGGATATATTTGGGATTTTTAAGGTGCACAATTATAACAAAAACATTTATAAAAAGTAGTAATTTATTGGAACATTAAAAACAAACATCCAAAAGGTAAGTATTGATATTACAGTACTAATACAAGTACAAGCTGATTTCATCACTACATGTTTTGCCTTGGTAATTGGCTACTTCAGGAGAATTTATCGATATCAGGCACAATGAGCACTAAAAGTAGAGAGAATTTTAAAAATCCTCTCTACTTTTAGTGTTCACCGTGTCTGATATCAATAAATTCTCCTGAAGAAGCCCAATTACCAAGGCGAAACATGTAGAGACTAAATCAGCTTGTACTTGTATTAGTACTGTAATATCAATACTTACCTTTTGGATGTTTGTTTTTAATGTTCCAATAAATTTCTACTTTTTATAAATGTTTTTGTTATAACTGTGCACCTTAAAAATCCCAAATATATCCTTGAATTTCTATTTATCTAACAAGGGATGTGGTGCTGTAACCTTACTGGATGAAAAGCAAAATACCTTTCTCACAAGAGAAGTAAGGTTTCAGACAAGTAAACAGGAGAACGCTGGGCAATCAGGAGCAGTACCAAATCAGAAAGATAGCAGCATGGTCAGACAAGCAAATGGTCAAAGCAACCAGCAGTTATAAGCATGAACCATAATACAGGCTGTGGTCAAAAATCCAGGAAGCAAGAAAAATGTAGTGTAGGCGGGAACTTGTTGATCAGACTGAACACCCAACATTAAATTTAAACGGTGACGCCACTTTCGTGGGGAAAAAATATGAGCAAATAAAGAAAAAATAATATATTGCATATACCGTATATACTCGAGTATAGGCCGTCCCGAATATAAGCCAAGGCACCCAATTTTACCACAAAAAACTGTGAAAACTTATTGACTCAAGTATAAGCCGAGGGTGAGAAATGCAGCAGCTACTGTAAGTGGAAAAGAAGGTCAACAATGCCCATCTGCAGCCTCACTGTGCCCATTGCATGCCTCACTGTGTCCATTGCATGCCTAACTGTGTCCATTGCATCCCTTACTGTGTCCATTGCATCCCTCACTGTGTCCATTGCATCCCTCACTGTGTCCATTGCATCCGTCACTGTGTCCATTGCATGCCTAACTGTGTCCATTGCATCCGTCACTGTGTTCATTGCATGCCTAACTGTGTCCATTGCATCCGTCACTGTGTCCATTGCATGCCTAACTGTGTCCATTGCATCCGTCACTGTGTTCATTGCATGCCTAACTGTGTCCATTGCATCTGTCACTGTGTCCATTGCATGCCTAACTGTGTCCATTGCATCCCTCACTGTGTCCATTGCATGCCTAACTGTGTCCATTGCATCCGTCACTGTGTCCATTGCATGCCTCAGTGTGCCGATCTGCATACCTGATCAACCCGTGTCATGCAGTCAGACGGCGGCCATCCAGTGTACAAAAGCCGCGCCTCCTCCTGATCCTCGTCCGTGATAGGACATCCTCTTGTCCTCATCCCACGGACGAGGACGAGAGGATGTCCGTGATAGGCGGAACACTGAACACTGACTCACTGCTGGGAAACTGAGTGTTCCCCTATCACGGACGAGGATGAGGAGGAGGCGTGGCTTTTTTACACTGCTCGGCCACGTCTAACTGCATGACACAGGCTGATCAGGAATGCAGAAGGCAGTGACTCGAGTATAAGCTGAGGGGGGCACTTTCAGCACAAAAAAATGTGCTGAAAAACTCGGCTTATACACGAGTATATACGGTAATTGCGACACTCATCATTTTGTAATTGAATGTTATTAAAAACTACTTTTCCTTTTCAATCTGCAGCCACTGTAATTATCTGAGAATGCATTGCAATATGGCCACCTGGAGTTGTTCTGTACACAGAATGTGTACTGACCACTCCCCAGAAACATAATTTCCCGCTTGTGTGATTGGCTCACCAATTTTCCCAGAAGTCTGCCTAAGATACAAGTCAGATTTCAGGCATCTCTTGCAACAAAAATGTCTTTTTTTTTTTGAGAGATACTTCCAATAGGAACGTGTCTAAAGGGATGCAGGCCCAGCGGATTTCCTTATTAGTGCCCTGTAGCTCCACACCTGACAGCTAATTATGAAACCACTCCCATTAGACCCACTCAGAACAGAGGCACAGACAAACACACAGGGATTTCTTCAGAATAACAAAAGGTAGGAACGTGGGCGTCCGCAGAAATTTTTTCAGGGGGGGGCATCATTTTAAGGTCTCCCATGCTCCGCCCTTTTTGTCAACATCATAGAGGGGAGGGGCTTGAGTGGGCAGTGCCGCGCCAGCTGGATGTACATCTCTCTATCTCGCCCCAGTTGGTCATCATTTTAGAATTAAAATTATTGCACACAACAATGCCCACCCCACTAACACTACAATGCCCACCGCACTACACTGCCCACCCCACTACACTACACTGCCCACCCCACTAACACTACACTGCCCACCCCACTAACACTACAATGCCCACCGCACTACACTGCCCACCCCACTACACTACACTGCCCACCCCACTAACACTACACTGCCCACCCCACTAACACTACACTGCCCACCCCACTAACACTACACTGCCCACCCCACTACACTGCCCACCCCACTAACACTACAATGCCCACCCCACTAACACTACACTGCCCACCCCACTAACACTGCACTGCCCACCCCACTAACACTACACTACCCACCTCACTAACACTACACTGCCCACCCCACCGTACTACACTGCCAACCCCACTACACTACACTGCCCACCCCACTAACACTATAATGCCCACCACACTACACTGCCCACCCCACTACACTACACTGCCCACCCCACTAACACTACACTGCCCACCCCACTAACACTACACTGCCCACCCCACTACACTGCCCACCCCACTAACACTACAATGCCCACCCCACTAACACTACACTGCCCACCCCACTAACACTACACTACCCACCCCACTAACACTACACTGCCCACCCCACTAACACTACACTGCCCACCCCACTAACACTACACTACCCACCCCACTAACACTACACTGCCCACCCCACTAACACTACACTGCCCACCCCACTAACACTACAACAATGCCCACCCCACTAACACTACAATGCCCACCCCACTACACTACACTGCCCACCCCACTAACACTACAATGCCCACCGCACTACACTGCCCACCCCACTACACTACAATGCCCACCCCACTAACACTACACTGCCCACCCCACTAACACTACACTGGCCACCCCACTAACACTACACTGCCCACCCCACTACACTGTCAGGCATGCTGCAAGTTTGCTCGCTGGCTGAAATGAATGCATGGATGTAGACAGCGTGACTCTCCCTAACTGCTCGCTGGCTGGCGGCTGCTCCGTCCCTTCTCTGAGACGACTCACCTGCTTTTTTATTGATCAGTCTGCCACATTGCCGATTGCCAGATGACGTCCCAGTTCCAGATCCGGATCCGGCGCTGTCAGATGGAGAGGAGGAGACGATGGCGGCGGCACAAATAAGGAGGCGGAACGGGACTCCAGGAACAGCCTTCGCACATGCACCGCCCAGGCCTTCCGCAGCATATGACCCCATTCGCTGGGTAAAGGTGTGAGCGGGGACAGCGTCAGCATCAGCTTTTCTTGAGGGACCCGTAGCTTTAGTGCCCTCCCTCTCCTGGTACCTTAAGGCTTTCCTCCTTTCCACATTTCCCCCTCATGCTGGCGCCGGTTCTGCACCCACCCAGGATCAGCCTGGCCCGGCCCTGAGTGTCCATGTGCGGACACCTTGCTCCAGGGGGGGGCACTAGCCCCCCCTTGCCTCTACCTGCGGACGCCCATGGGTAGGAATCTGCAACAAAGTTTGCTACAATCCTTGCAATGTACACCGATCACCCAGAGGGGAATGTTTTTTTCTCAACAAAAGTGGAGTTATGCTTTAACTGTTCTTGATTAGGGTACAGGTGCACACTACAAAGTGAGCTGCAGTACTGAGTAATAGCCAGTAGATGACTGATCATTATAGAGGCGCTGCTATCAACCACTTGCTTACTGGGCACTTAACCACTTCAGCCCCGGAAGGATTTACCCCCTTCCTGACCAGAGCGTTTTTTGCGATTCGGCACTGCGTCGCTTTAACTGACAATTGCGCGGTCGTGCGATGTGGCTCACAAACAAAATTGACGTCCTTTTTTTCCCACAAATAGAGCTTTCTTTTGGTGGTAGTTGATCGCCTCTGCGATTTTTATTTTTTGCGCTATAAACAAAATAAGAGTGACAATTTTGAAAAAAACGCATTATTTTTTACATTTTGCTATAATAAATATCCCCCAAAAATATATTAAAAAAACTTTTTTTTTCTTCAGTTTAGGCCGATCGTATTCTTCTACATATTTTTGGTAAAAAAAACACGCAATAAGCGTTTATTAATTGGTTTGCGCAAACGTTATAGTGTTTACTAAATAGGGGATAGTTTTATGGCATTTTTATTAATAATTTTTTTTTACTAGTAATGGCGGCGATCAGCGATTTTTATTGTAACTGCGACGTTATGGCGGACATGTCGGACATTTTTGACACATTTTTGGGACCATTGTCATTTATACAGCGATCAGTGCGATTAAAAATGCACGGATTACTGTGTAAATGACACTGGCAGTGAAGGGGTTGACCACTAGGGGGCGGGGAGGGGTTAAGTGTGTCCTAGGGGAGTGATTACTAACTGTAGGGGGATGGGCTGTGTGGGTGACGTCACTGATCTCTGCTCCGATGACAGGGAGCAGAGATCGAGTGACACTTGTCACTAGGCAGAACGGGGAGATGCTGTTTACAACGGAATCTCCCCGTTCATCCGCTCCGTGAGGCGATCGCGGGTATCCCCGCGGCGATCGAGTCCGCGGGACCCGGGACCCGACTCACGGAGCTCCCGGCCGGCGCGCGCCGCCGGCGGCGCACACGCAATGGCACGGCGGGAAATTCAAATGGACGTGCAGGTACACCCATTTGCCCAGCCGTGCCGCTCTGCCGACGTACATCGGCGTGCGCCGGTCGGGAAGCGGTTAAACACCCCTCCTGCACAGACCAATTTTCAGCTTTCAGCGCTGTCACATTTTGAATGACAATTGCACGGTCATACTACACTGTACCCAAATTAAAATGTTATAATTTGTTTTCCCACAAATAGAGCTTTCTTTTGGTGGTATTTGATCACCTCTGGGTTTTTTATTGTTTGTTAAAAAAAATGAAAAAAGACCGAAAATTTAGAAAAAAAATACAAAACAGTTTTACATTTTGTTATAAAATTTTGCAAACAGGTAATTTTTCTCCTTCATTGATGTACGCTGATGAGGCTGCACTGATGGGCACTGATAGGCTGCACTCATGGGCACCGATAGGCTGCATTGATGGGTACTGATAAGGTGGCACTGGTGGGCACTGATGGGTGGCACTGAAGGGCACTGATAGGTGGCACTGATAGCTGGCACTGATTGGCACTGATAGGCTGCATTGATGGGCACTTATAAGGTGGCACTGGTGGGCACTGTCAGGCGTCACTGGTGGGCACTGATGGGCGGCACTGAAGGGCACTGATAGGTGGCACTGATAGGTGGCACTGATTAGCACTGATAGGTGGCAGTGATGGGTACTGATGGGTGGTAGTGATGGACAGTGATGGGCACTGGTAGGTGACACTGATAGGCAGCACTGCTAGGTGGCACTGATGAGGCATTGATTGGCACACTTGGTGGGCATTGATAGGTGGCACTCCTGGGCATTGATAGTTGGCACTGATTGGTGGCACTGATATACACTGGTGGGCACTGATATGCATTGTGTGGGCACTGGCAGGTGGCACTGGCAGGCGGCACTGGTGGGCACAGATAAGGCGGCTGTGCCTCTTCCTCTTCGGGACCGATGTCCCTTACACAGAAGCCAGTGATCGGCTTTTTTTTGTCCTCATGCTGTTAGCGTGAAGAAAAAAAATGATTACCAATCTTCTGTTTACATCACGTGAACAGCTGTCATTGGCTGACAGCTGATCACGTGGTAAGGGGCCGGGATCTGCCCCTTACTCCGATCTGTAATCACCCAAGTCTCATTAACTCGGTGATCACAGCCCATGCCAGCATGCAAAAGGGAAGGACGCCTATTGACGGACTCCCAGCAATGTAGGTCCACACTGTAGCCGTCATTCCGCTATAGCGCGGATCGGAACAGGTTAAACTGTTTGTTATGCCACTAGCCAATTTTTACCCACCCATACATAGTTACATAGTTAGTCTGGTTGAAAAAAGATACAAGTCCATCTAGTTCAACCCAAAAAAATTAAAAAATTAAAAAAAATACAATACCATATACAAAATACTTCACCCACAATTGATCCAGAGGAAGGTGAAAAACCCCAGCAAAGCATGATCCAATTTGCTACAGCAGGGGAAAAAATCCTTTCTGATAACCCGAGAGGCAATCGGATTTTCCCTCGCTCAACTTTACCTATAAATGTTAGTACCCAATTATATTATGTACATATGTTGGCGCTGCATGCGAGCATGTCCTTCTCTGGTCAAATGACAAAAACAAAAAAAGGGGATTTTTTTATATAAAAAAATATAAAAGTATTTTAGAACTACTACTTCTGCCAGTTAAAGCAGGTCAAGGCGAGAACTACTTTATGGAATATTCAATTCCATAGGCAAATATGCACTGCCAAATTATACATCCCCAAACCTGTAATTTATGGAATTTGTGTATTTCCCATGACACCCTCATAGCCATATGAAAGGCTCTTCCCTTGATGTAACCTTTATTTTCAATAGCAAAGCTCCCTTGCAGTTGTGAGGGGCACTTATGACATTTGGGGGGCAATACATTGTGTAGCAGCTCTCCAAAGGGCTAAAAGTGACAATCAAATATGCATCAAATATGCATATAAATATGCATTTAAATTTTTTTTTCTAAATTTGAAACTTGGGGTCAAATTAAATTTTTCCACATTTACTCATCAATAGTCAACTGGCCCCTCACAAGAGGATTTTAGACTCCTATCACATTATTTTATACTGTTTGGGCTCAAGTTCCAGTTTATGTGGGTGATGTTCAAATAGGCTTAGAAATGTAAAGTATTGCTTCTCCCTGAAGACTAGTATGCCTACTTGTACTTGGATGCCTATAGCACTTAAGGTGTGGTGTTGTATTTGAAGAAAAGGGGTGATATTCCCAACAACCCCAGAAGGAGTGTTCACTATCAGATGGCTTCAGGATGTGGAACGGTTCAAAGTAGGTGTAATATGTAGGAATGACCAGGACCAGTGACTTGCCACATGTCAAGCTTGCAGGGGTCAGGGCTGGCAGCAGACAATGGCAGAGTCTGCTATCTAAGCAAGGTTCAGGGAAGGCAGCAATCATTAGTGTATCTGTTATCCAGTCAAGGTTTAGCAAACAGGAACAAAGTCAAGGCCCTTGGCAGGGCACTACAGCCTTTTAAACCTTCCATACTGTCTATTACTCAAATGTCTGCTTATAAAGTCCAGGGAGATTCTTCCAGTGCATTGCATGTTTTTCTTGGCAAGGCACTAGGTACAGAATGCAGAAGCATAACTCTGTCACAAGCCCAGAGCCCTGAGTTGTAATGTTCAAATAGGGAACCGCAGCCTTGCCGGCCGGATTGCTCTACCTTGTCTTCCAGAGGTTACTCGAACATAATGGGCTGAGCAAGGCAAATGGACAGCCTAAATATTTATTGTGCTCCAACCAATTCCTGAATAGGTGTGCCCAGAAGGGGACTGGGAGGCAAAGAAATAGTCTGAGATTTAAAGCAGAAGGGCTCTTCTGCCTGTTGGAGGGAATCCACCCATCTGGGTGGGGGTAGACACCCACATCTGCAGCAGCCATTCTGATTCCAGATTTACTTATTAATGTCCCAGCAGTAGGGCCAATATCTATGGATCCATATGTTTTTTTTATAGGCCAGTCAAGGAGACTCTCATCTACCAGTCTGGAGAGCTCACTGAAGAGTGTCCGATGGAAGTTAGAAGGGGTCTGGCTGTCCTGTGGCATTGTGAGTATTAACCTCTCACTGAAGAGTGTTGGATCGCACTCACAAACACATACACTAGACCAGGGTTTCCCAACCAGGGTTCCATGGAGCAATAGGATTCCTCCAGAGGTTGCTAGGGGTTTCCTGAGCAATGAGCAATTTCAGCCTCTCAGATAAGTTGCCACTGACAGCATTGATATAAGAGGGGGACTGTGAGGACCCTGATATAAGAGGAGGGGAGCTGTGGGGACCCTGATATCAGAGGGGGACTGTGGGGACCCTGATATAAGAGGAGGGGGACTATGGGGACCCTGATATAAGAGGAGGGGGACTATGGAGACCGTGATATAGGAGGAGGGAGGCTGTAGGGACTTTGATATAAGGGAGGGGGGCTGTGGGGACCCTGATATAAGAGGAGGGGGACTGTGGGGACCCTGATATAAGGGGAGGGGGACTATGAAGACCCTGATATAAGAGGAGGGGGACTGTGGGGGCTTTGATATAAGGGGAGGGGGACTATGAAGACCCTGATATAAGAGGGGGGGACTGTGGAGACGCTGATATAAGGGGAGGGGACTGTGGAGATCCTGATATAAGAGGAGGGGGGACTGTGGGGACCCTGATATAAGGGGGGAACTGTAGGGACCCTAATATAAGGGGGGGCGACTGTGGGTATCCTGATATAAGAGGGGGGAACTATGGGGACCCTGATATAAGAGGAGGGGGACTATGGGGACCCTGATATAAGAGGAGGGGGACTATGGGGGCCCTGATATAAGGAGGGGTCAGCTGTGGGAACCCTGATATAAGATGAGGGGGTCTGTGGGGACCCTGATATAAGAGAGGGACTGTGGGGAGCCTGATATAAGAGAAAGGGAACTGTGGGGACCCTGATATCAGGGGAGGACCCTGATATAAGGGGGGGCGGCTGTGGGAACCCTGATATAAGATGAGGGGGTCTGTGGGGACCCTGATATAAGAGGGGGACTGTGGGGACCCTGAAATAATAGGAGGGGAACTGTGGGGACCCTGATATCAGGGGGGGACCCTGATATAAGAGGAGGGGAACTGTGGGGACCCTGATATCAGGGGGGACTGTGGGAACCCTGATGTAAGGGGGGGCTGTGGGGACCCTGATATAAGAGGAGGGGGACTATGGGGACCCTGCTATAAGGTTGGGCGGCTGTGGGAACCCTGATATAAGATGAGGGGGTCTGTGGGGACCCTGATATAAGAGGGGGACTGTGGGGACCCTGAAATAATAGGAGGGGAACTGTGGGGACCCTGAAATCAGGGGGGGGACTGTGGGGACCCTGATATCAGGGGGGGACTGTGGGGACCCTGATATAAGAGGAGGGGGACTATGGGGACCCTGATATAAGAGGAGGGGGACTATGGGGACCCTGATATAAGAGGAGGGGGACTATGGGAACCCTGATATAAGAGGAGGGGGACTATGGGGACCCTGATATAGGAGGAGGGAGGGTGTGGGGACTTTGATATAAGGGAGTTGGGCTGAGGGGACCCTGATATAAGAGGAGGGGGACTGTGGGGACCCTGATATAAGGGGAGGGGGACTGTGGAGACCCTGATATAAGGGGAGGGGGACTATGAAGACCCTTATATAAGAGGAGGGGGACTGTGGAGACGCTGATATAAGGGGAGGGGACTGTGGAGATCCTGAAATAAGAGGAGGGGGGACTGTGGGGACCCTGATATAAGAGGAGGGGGACGGTGGGGACCCTGATATCGGGGGGGGGGGGCTGTGGGGACCCTGATATAAGGGGGGACTGTGGAGACCCTGATATAAGGGGGGGTGTGGGAACCCTGATATAAGAGGATGGGGACTGTGGGGACCCTGATATAAGAGGAGGGGGACTATGGGGACCCTGATATAAGAGGAGGGGGGCTATGGGGGCCCTGATATAAGGGGGGGGTGGCTGTGGGAACCCTGATATAAGATGAGGGGGTCTGTGGGGACCCTGATATAAGAGGGGGACTGGGGGGCGCCTGATATAAGAGGAGGGGAACTGTGGAGACCCTTTCTGTCAGGGGGGACCCTGATATAAGAGGAGGGGAACTGTGGGGACCCTGATATCAGGGGGGGACTGTGGGAACCCTGATGTAAGGGGGGGACTGTGGGGACCCTGATATAAGAGGAGGGGGACTATGGGGACCCTGATATAAGGTTGGGCGGCTGTGGGAACCCTTATATAAGATGAGGGGGTCGGTGGGGACCCTGATATAAGAGGGGGACTGTGGGACCCTGAAATAATAGGAGGGGAACTGTGGGGACCCTGAAATCAGGGGGGGGGGCTGTGGGGACCCTGATATCAGGGGGGGGACTGTGGGGACCCTGATATAAGAGGAGGGGGACTATGGGGACCCTCATATAAGAGGAGGGGGACTATGGGGACCCTGATATAAGAGGAGGGGGACTATGGGGACCCTGATATAGGGGGAGGGAGGGTGTGGGGACTTTGATATAAGGGAGGGGGGCTGTGGGGACCCTGATATAAGAGGAGGGGGACTGTGGGGACCCTGATATAAGGGGAGGGGGACTGTGGAGACCCTGGTATAAGGGGAGGGGGACTATGAAGACCCTGATATAAGAGGAGGGGGACTGTGGAGACGCTAATATAAGGGGAGGGGAGTGTGGAGATCCTGATATAAGAGGAGGGGGGGCTGTGGGGACCCTGATATAAGAGGAGGGGGAGGGTGGGGACCCTGATATAAGGGGGGACTGTGGGGACCCTGATATAAGGGGAGAGGGGACAGTGGGGACCCTGATATCAGGGGGGGCTGTGGGGACCCTGATATAAGGTGGGCTGTGGGGATCCTGATATAAGGGGGCTGTGGGAACCCTAATATAAGAGGATGAGGACTGTGGGGACCCTAATATAAGAGGAGGGGGACTATGGGGACCCTGATATAAGAGGAGGGGAACTATGGGGACCCTGATATAAGAGGAGGGGGACTATGGGGACCCTGATATAAGGGGGCAGCTGTGGGAACCCTGATATAAGATGAAGGGGTCTGTGGGGACCCTGATATAAGGGAGGGGGACTGTGGGGACCCTGATATAAGAGGAGGGGAACTGTGGGGACCCTGATATTAGGGGGGAGGACTGTGGGGACCCTGATATAAGAGGAGAGGGACTGTGGGGACCCTAATATAAGAGGAGGGGGGACTATGGGGACCCTGATATAAGAGGAGGGGACCTATGGGGACCCTGATAGAAGGGGGGGCTGTGGAAACCCTGACATAAGAGGAGGGGGACTGTGGGGACCCGATATAAGAGGGGGCTGTGGGGACCCTGATATAAGGGGGGGCTGTGGAGAACCTGATATAAGGGGAGGACTGTGGGGACCCTGATATAACAGGAGGAGGACTCTGGGGACCCTTATATAAGAGGAGGGGGACTATGGGGACCCTGATATAAGTGGGGGGGGGCTGTGGGGACCCTGATATAAGGGGGAACTGTGGGGACCCTGATATAAGTGGGGGAACTGTCTGGACCCTGATACAGTATAGGGGGAGGACTGTGGGGACCCAGATATAAGGGGGGCTGTGGGGACCCTTTTATAAGTGGGGGACTGTGGGGACCCTGATATAAGAGGGGGGACTGTGAGGACCCTGATAAAAGGGGTGGAGGACTGTGAGACCCCTGATATAAAGGGGGGATAGGACTGTGGGGACCATTATATAAGGGGTGAACTGTGGGGACTCTGATATAAGGGGGCACTGTGGGGACCCTGATATAAGAGGAGGAGGACTTTGGGGACCCTGATATAAGAGGAGGGGGACTATGGGGACCCTGATATAAGTGGGGGGCTATGGGGACCCAGATATAAGAAGAAGGGGCTGTGTGGACCCTGATATAAGAGGGGGGACTGCGGGGACCCTGATATAAGAAGAGGGGTACTATGGGGACCCTGATATAAGGGGGGGCTGTGGGGACCCTTATATAAGAGGAGGGGGCTGTGGGGACCCTCATATAAGGGGGGGACTGTGGGGACCCTCATATAAGGCGGGCTGTGGGAACCATGATATAAGAGGAGGGGGACTGTGAGGACCCTGTTATCAGGCGGGGGCTGTGGGGACCCTGATATAAAGGGGGGCAGCTGTGGGAACCCTGATATAAGATGAAGGGGGCTGTGGGGACCCTGATATAAAGGGGGGGATGTGGGGACCCTGATATAAGAGGAGGGGGACTGTGGGGACCCTAATATTAGGGGGGGCTATGGAGACCCTGATATAAGGGGAGGGGAACTGTGGGGACCCTGATATAAGAGGAGGGGGACTGTGGGGACCCTGATATAAGGGGGGGCTGTGGGGTCCTTGATATAAGGGGTGAACTGTGGAGACCCTGAAATAAGGGGCACTGGGGGGACCCTGATTTATAGGTGGGACTGTGGGGACCCTCATTTAAGGGGGAGGGGGTCTGGTGGGGACTCTGATATTAGGATGGTACTATGGGGACCCTGATATAAGGGGAGAGGGACTGTGGGGACCCTGATATAAGGGGAGGAAGACTGTGGGGACCCTGATATAAGGGGAAGGGGACTATGGGGACCCTGATAGAAGGGTGCTGTGGGGACCCTGATATAAGGGAGGGACTATGGGGATCCTGATATCAGGGGGGGCTATGGGGACCCTGATAGAAATGGGCTGCGGGGACCCTGATATAAGGGGGGGACTATGGGGACCCTGATAGAAGGGGACCCTGATATAAGGGGGGGAGGGCTATGAGAACCCTGATATAAGGGGAGGGGACTATAGGGACCCTGATATAAGGGGGGAACTATGGGGACCCTGATAGAAGGGGACTGTGGGGACCCTGATATAAAGGGGGGAATATGGGGACCCTGATAGAAAGTGGTCTGTGGGGATCCTGATATAAGGGAGGGGGACTATGGGGACCCTGATAGAAGGGGACTGTGGGAACCTTATATAAGGGGAGGGGACTGTAGGGACCCTGATATAAGGGGGGGCTGACTCGGGGGCTATTCACTCCTGGGGGCCCCTATCACACTGACACCAATGATTTATTCTATAGACATTTTCTCATTGTGTTTATTTGAATGACAGTAACTCAGCGGATTCCCCCATTTTTTCCATCCATATCTTACATTCCCGTACATTTATTATATGAAGATAAATGTTTTCTTTCTGTTGGGTCATGGAAGGATCTGGAAGAATAAGGTCACTAAGGTTGGGGCCCCTCGGCTGTAGACTTTGGGTATAAAGGATATAAGGCTTCTTCTTACAACTGATTTACTTTTCTAGGACAAACTCCCCCCCCGGAATATTCCACGGATCTGTCCTCAGAGGATGGAGGGGGGGGGGGAGAAGATGGTGGAGAGGGTATTGAGCCTTCCTATGGAGTTCATCTACCTGATGACAGGAGAGGTGAGGAGGATTCTGGGAATTTCACACGGACATCATTTGTATACCAACCGGAAAAAGTGTCTCTTAGATAAAAATTCTTATCAGTATATATGAGATCTAATATCTTAGAGCGCTTGTGATGACATCACTGGATCTGAAATAAGGTACGCAATGTAGTAGAAAAGTTTTATTCAAAAATGTAATTATCATTGGGGGGGGGGGGCAGGGAAAACAATATATACGCAGGTTAAACTTGAGCTTTAAAAGCACCAGGGCCACCTTCATTTTGTCTTCTCTTATTGACTCCTATGTGTGAAATTTTACCAAAATGTCTTCATCTCTAATTTAAATTAAGTCCAGTGCTAGTTATTATAGTAACCTACAGTATCTCACAAAAGTAAGTACACCCCTCACACTTTTGTAACTATTTTATTCTATCTTTTCATGTGACAGCACTGAAGAAATGACACTTTGCTACAATGTAAAGTTGTGAGTGTACAGCTTGTATAACAGTGTAAATTTGCTGTCCCCTCAAACACACAGCCATTAATGTCTAAACCACTGGTAACAAAAGTGAGTACACCCCTAAGTGAAAATGTCCAAATTGGGCCCAAAGTGTCAATATTTTGTGTGGCCACCATTATTTTCCAGCACTGCCTTAACCCTCTTGGGCATGGAGTTCACCAGAGCTTCACAGGTTGCCACTGGAGTCCTCTTCCACTCCTCCATGACGACATCACGGAGCTGGTGGATGTTAGAGACCTTGCGCTCCTCCACCTTCCGTTTGAGGATGTCCCACAGTTGCTCAATAGGGTTTAGGTCTGGAGACATGCTTGGCCAGTCCATCACCTTTACCCTCAGCTTCTTTAGCAAGGCAGTGGTCATCTCGGGGGTGTGCTTGGGGTCATTATCAGGTTGGAATACTGCCCTGCGGTCCAGTCTCCGAAGGGAGGGGATCATGCTCTTCTTCAGTATGTCACAGTACATGTTGGCATTCATGGTTCCTTCAATTAACTGTAGCTCCCCAGTGCCGGCAGCACTCATGCAGCCCCAGACCATGACACTCCCACCACCATGCTTGACTGTAGGCAAGACACACTTGTCTTTGTACTCCTCACCTGGTTGCCGCCACACACGCCTGTCACCATCTGAACCAAATAAGTTTATCTTGGTCTCATCAGACCACAGAACATCCATGTCCTTAGTCTGCTTGTCTTCAGCAAACTGTTTACAGACTTTCTTGTGCATCATCTTTAGAAGAGGCTTCCTTCTGGGACGACAGCCATGCAGACCAATTTGATACAGTGTGCAGCGTATGGTCTGAGCACTGACAGGCTGACCCCCCACCCCTTCAACCTCTGCAGCAATGCTGGCAGCACTCATACGTCTATTTCCTAAAGACAACCTCTGTATAGGACACTGAGCACGTGCACAATCTTGAACTGGGTGAGATTTCTCCAGCTCCCAAAGTTGGGAGCATGAATTTGTCCAAAATGTCTTGGTATGCTGACACCTTAAGAGTTCCCTTCACTGGAACTAAGGGGCCAAGCCCAAACCCTGAAAAACAACCCCACACCATAACCCCCCTCCACCTAATGATTTGGACCAGTGCACAAAGCAATCGGCAGTGATCGCTGAGCCCTTCGGACGCAGCTGACTGCAGATTGGGGTGAAGAGCCAATCACAGCTGATCACGGATGTAAGCAGGATTAACCAGTTATCGGCAATTCTCCCCTCACACAGACAGCATGTGAAGAGAGGAAAGCTGAAAACCGGCAAATCCACACAGGGGACATCTGCACGGACAATCAGGACACTGATATTGGTGCAGCCCCAAAAGTGCCAACCTGTGCTGCCAATCAGTGCTGCTTATTGCCGCATATCAGTGCCCATAAATGATTCATATCGGTGCCCATAAATGCTGCATATCAGTGCAGCCTCCTCAGTGTCCATCAGTTAAGGAGAAAAATTACTTTTTTACAAAATTGTATAACAGAAACGAACAAAAACATATTTTTTTTTAAAATGTTCGGTCTTTTTTAGTTTATTTAGCAAGAAGTATAAAACCCAGGTGATTAAATTCCACCAAAAGAAAGCTCTATCCGTCTCAAGAAAATGCTATAAATGTCATATGTGTACAGTGTTGGATGACCGCGCAATTGTCATTCAAAGCGTGACAGCGCTCAAAGCTGAAAATTGGCCTGGGCAGGAAGGGGGTGAAAGTGCCCTGTAGGCAGGTGGTTAAAGTAAGACTATAGGCAAAACTTTTTTTTAATTATTTTGGATAGAGCAAGGGAGGGTTATAACCCCTGTATGCTGTATTTTTACCATCTTTGTCCCATTGGGCAGATTTTCCTTCACTACCTGTCCCATAGCCAAACAGGAAGTGAGAGGAAATCCCTACAAACTAAGGGAATTCCTTGGGGACCCCCCAGGTCACCAGAACTAGTGTCCCCGTTAGAAGATTTCCCCTCTATTCCTTTTTTTGGGGACAATCAAAAATTTGGGACAGAACCGGACAAATAAAGAGGATGAATCTCCCTGGACACCTGCCTTTACACACATGAACTTTAATGGCATCCCAGTCTTAGTCCGTAGGGTTCAATATTGAGTTGGCCCACCCTTTGCAGCTATAACAGCTTCAACTCTTCTGGGAAGGCCGTCCACAAGCTTTAGGAGTGTGTCTATGGGAATGTTTGACCATTCTTCCAGAAATGCATTTGTGAGGTCAGGCACTGATGTTGGAGCGAAGGCATGGCTTGCAGTGTCCACTCTAATTGATTCCAAAGGTGTTCTATCGGGTTGAGGTCAGCATTCTGTGCAGGCCAGTCAAGTTCCTCCACCCCAAACTTGCTCATCCATGTCTTTGGCCTGACCTTCAACATGATAGAATACCTTTGGGATGAATTAAAGCGGAGACTGCCAGCCTAAGACTGGGATGCCATTAAAGTTCATGTGCGTGTGAAAAGGCAGGTGTCCCAATACTTTTGACAAAATAGTGTATCTGCTGCCAAAACATGACTAATATACAGAGACTAGACTTCTGGTGTTAATGTAAGGTTGCCACTTTTTCTTCAAGCCAAACCCGAACACTTTAGGGGTGCACAGCAATTTTTTTTTCTAGTATTCACTATAGGATTGTAACAGACCTGGGACACCTTTGGGCGCTCCAAAGAGAATAGTAATGTGGCACATATAGTGCCCCCTGACCCTGCTGTCAGGTCCTGTTCCAAAACACATTCCTGTCTGAATAATGTGCCCAGGTTTGGGGTTAACTGATACCCAGACACATGATTCAAAACCTGGACTGTCCAGGTAAATTTCAGACAGTTGGCAACCCTATGTTAATGGTGTTTCCCATCACCATCCCATGGCCTAAGGGTGATATAATCATGAAATATGGGATGAAACTCCCCACCCTGCTGTCATTCATCATTATATTAAAATATAGAGAAATATAGAAAAAAACCTTCACATACAAAAGACAATTAAGGTACACACAATTTTATTGAAATTTAAAATTCTTTACAAGGAAACATTTTTACAAGAAAATTATTGTAGGTCTTCGAAGAACATTGGTCAGTCCATCACTATTATCCTATGACTCCTCAGAGGTGGGGCCTTTTCAGACTCCTAAACCTTCAGGATGATTCAGAGGAAGGCGAAAAACCCCCTCAGTCAGATGGGCTCCAAAGGGGAAAAAATTCTTTCCTGAACCCCTAAGGCGATCGGATAGTCCCTGAATCATCAGTCTAGGGTGACCAGTTCATCATCTATCTATTGGAGATTAGTCATTGTTATCCTCTGTCAAACCACAAAAACTATGCGCTTAGGACATATAGCAGAAAAAGGGGGGGGGGGGGGAGAGGAGGGTGATAGAGGTGGATGGAGGGGGGAGGAGGGAAGGAAGAAAAGAAGAAAATTGTAAGGTATGCTGCCTCCCCAAGTTAAGCCCTCAAGAGAACTAACGTGTTATGAATTGTTTGTGGGGGTGTGGCGCTCCCTTGTGAACTGTGGAAAATTAAATGTGCATAGACAGTGACTATGCCAGATAAGTTAAATAGTAATCCAGACACAAACGGTGAAGACTGTGAAATTCTTACTGGGTGAACCCATAGTATATAACAAAAACCTTGTAGAAATATATGTATATGCAACCCCTATCATATTGCATATACCTCTATATCACAAATAGTGTCAGAGAATTCTACTAGGTGCTGCTGCTGAGCAGCTATTGTGATAAATCCAACTAATATGTATGCAAAATTAGTGACATATGCATATACCAGTGCAGAAACAAATATATGACAGTGCAATGTATATAATATTACAGTGCAATCCAGCACATACGTATATATATAACCGTGCAATCCAACTTATAAATGTGCAATAAAGTGCAATATAGTGCAATCAAGTCCAACAAAACTCTAAATGGCATCAAAATTGCAAAAAAAGGCAAAAAAAGAGAGAGTCTATTCTCAAATAGTGCATCCCAATTTTGAATGGCAGCAGAAAAGTTCCAACAGCTTAGTGACTTTTGGTGCCCACAGAGGTAAATCCGTGACTTCTGTGCTCCCCTTTGGCTCCCCACTCACCAGCTTCCACTACCCCTGCAGGGGTGACAGGCAATCTAGGATCCCAAAGCCGTCCTCTTGTCCGGTATCCCGTGGTTGCTACGATGGAATGGCCTCTCTCCCAGGGATTCTGGATTACCACCTCATGCGATATCCAGGACAGGGATCGCCAGCTAAGCCCAGATGTAAGCCAAATAATGGCAGATGGCTTAAACCCAGCCAGGGCCTTTAAATGATGATCCAGCCAAGTCAAGATAATCGCATCCGTCTCATATGTCCAGTCCGTCCAAATTTGAATTTAAAAGAAAAATAGCACAAACATAGCGTAATACTGACATTAAAAATTATATGTGAAGAGAAGTGCAACACTCAAAAATTAATCATAAATATCATATATCACCCGAGGTTGTCACAGCAACCATGGATGGTGAGTGAGTGTCATGCACACATGCAAGAAACGTGAATTAGAGAATAGGTGCAACCCCAATCTCAATTTAGAAATCAGGCAATAAGAGCTATAGTGCAACACCAAAAAATAACGAGAAAAGAAAAGGGACCATTGACAAACAGCACATCGCATGCACGGGCTGCTTACCAAATGGCTAATTCAAACAGACAAAGTGTCACACAACTCCACTTGTGAAAAGGATGGAAACACACCAGCGAATCCTAGGGGATATTCAGCTTACCAGACATCCTAACATAGCAGGCAAAACGGAATATGGCACACACAGGCTCCTATCCGGGGCAGCGTGGATGCGTCCTGGCCAGTCAAGCCAAATTCAGCGGTACCTCCTCTGCTGCTCTGAGCAGCAGAGGAGGTACCGCTGAATTTGGCTTGACTGGCCAGGACGCATCCACGCTGCCCCGGATAGGAGCCTGTGTGTGCCATATTCCGTTTTGCCTGCTATGTTAGGATGTCTGGTAAGCTGAATATCCCCTAGGATTCGCTGGTGTGTTTCCATCCTTTTCACAAGTGGAGTTGTGTGACACTTTGTCTGTTTGAATTAGCCATTTGGTAAGCAGCCCGTGCATGCGATGTGCTGTTTGTCAATGGTCCCTTTTCTTTTCTCGTTATTTTTTGGTGTTGCACTATAGCTCTTATTGCCTGATTTCTAAATTGAGATTGGGGTTGCACCTATTCTCTAATTCACGTTTCTTGCATGTGTGCATGACACTCACTCACCATCCATGGTTGCTGTGACAACCTCGGGTGATATATGATATTTATGATTAATTTTTGAGTGTTGCACTTCTCTTCACATATAATTTTTAATGTCAGTATTACGCTATGTTTGTGCTATTTTTCTTTTAAATTCAAATTTGGACGGACTGGACATATGAGACGGATGCGATTATCTTGACTTGGCTGGATCATCATTTAAAGGCCCTGGCTGGGTTTAAGCCATCTGCCATTATTTGGCTTACATCTGGGCTTAGCTGGCGATCCCCGTCCTGGATATCGTATGAGGTGGTAATCCAGAATCCCTGGGAGAGAGGCCATTCCATCGTAGCAACCACGGGATACCGGACAAGAGGACGGCTTTGGGATCCTAGATTGCCTGTCACCCCTGCAGGGGTAGTGGAAGCTGGTGAGTGGGGAGCCAAAGGGGAGCACAGAAGTCACGGATTTACCTCTGTGGGCACCAAAAGTCACTAAGCTGTTGGAACTTTTCTGCTGCCATTCAAAATTGGGATGCACTATTTGAGAATAGACTCTCTCTTTTTTTGCCTTTTTTTGCAATTTTGATGCCATTTAGAGTTTTGTTGGACTTGATTGCACTATATTGCACTTTATTGCACATTTATAAGTTGGATTGCACGGTTATATATATACGTATGTGCTGGATTGCACTGTAATATTATATACATTGCACTGTCATATATTTGTTTCTGCACTGGTATATGCATATGTCACTAATTTTGCATACATTTTAGTTGGATTTATCACAATAGCTGCTCAGCAGCAGCACCTAGTAGAATTCTCTGACACTATTTGTGATATAGAGGTATATGCAATATGATAGGGGTTGCATATACATATATTTCTACAAGGTTTTTGTTATATACTATGGGTTCACCCAGTAAGAATTTCACAGTCTTCACCGTTTGTGTCTGGATTACTATTTAACTTATCTGGCATAGTCACTGTCTATGCACATTTAATTTTCCACAGTTCACAAGGGAGCGCCACACCCCCACAAACAATTCATATTGTTATCCTCTGACTCCTCAGAGGTGGGGCCTTTTCAGACTCCTAAACCTTCAGGATGATTCAGAGGAAGGCGAAAAACCCCCTCAGTCAGATGGGCTCCAAAGGGGAAAAAATACCTTCCTGACCCCCTAAGGCGATCGGATAGTCCCTGAATCATCAGTCTAGGGTGACCAGTTCATCATCTATCTATTGGAGATTAGTCATTGTTATACTCTGACTCCTCAGAGGTGGGGCCTTTTCAGACTCCTAAACCTTCAGGATGATTCAGAGGAAGGCGAAAAACCCCCTCAGTCAGATGGGCTCCAGAGGGGAAAAAATTCCTTCCTGACCCCCTAAGGCGATCAGATAGTCCCTGAATCATCAGTCTAGGGTGACCAGTTTATCTCCCTGTGAAATGCATGACTTTCTATGCTGTTAAAGACAATATAGATCAGAACATACATTCTATTTCTCATCAACATAGAGCCTCGGATCATCTGATTTGACTTTTATTTTAAAGGGACAAAGTCTGTCCCCACATCAAGGCGGTATAGATAAGAAAATACATTTTATTTCTCATTTACAGATAACAAGACATAAAAACATTGTGACAACATCCACTGACTTTCCTATAAATAAGACCTCCATCCATGTAACCCTATACATCTCCTGGGGTTACAAGGATATAATTCCAGGAAGCCATCCAGAGGGAGGCCCATTCCCAAGTCCCCCCTCCCCCCCTGGGGAGCAACCCACCCAGATCACTCCCAGAGAGTCAATGCTGCAGATGCCATTGGTAGGAAATATGGAGGAAGAGTGGGCTAAGGGGGAGGATTCTATCCGGCATGTACACTGTAAGTGGGAAAACAGGACAAAGGTGTCTCACAGTCTCCCTCCTCAGTTGTCACAGTTCCATGAGTGCAGTGTGGGTCAGAGCACAGTGGACCCCACCCCCCATGGGGCCCATGTGCACTGCACACTTTGCACCCATAGATAGTACGCCATTGTTGCAGGCTGAAATGGCCAATTTTAGAATGCTGGCAGGTGTAAAGGAGCCCTTAGTGGTTTAAGAAGATGGACACTGCTGTTTTTTCCCCAATTATATGCTGGTTAGACTCCTCCCCTATAGCCCGCTCCTCCTCCACATGTCCTGCCAATGACATGTGTGGCAGTGACTCTTTGAGAGTTGTCTGAGCGGGTTGTTCCCTGGGGGTGGAGCTTGAGATCACACTTCTCTCTGGATGGCCTTCCGGATTGTGGCTGCTCTACCAATGCACAGTACGCATGCCCATGTCACGTGTGCTGTCATACGCCGCTATTGTGCAGCAGTCAGATCACATGCGATGGGTGGTCTGATCTGTGACACAACCACATTCTCTGGAGATCTTGGTAATAGGGAAGTCAATGGTTGTTGTCACAATGTCTTTATGTCTTGTCATCCGTAGATGATAAATAAAATGTATCTTCCTACCTATATCATTGGGACCCTGAAAAGTTGAAGTTTGTCCCTGAAAAATAAATGTCACATTAGATGGTTGTAGATCCTTCAGAGTCCAATGATCTGAGGCTCTACATTGATGATCCTGCCTCTCCAATGGTGGTGATGAGGCCCTACGGTGAGGATCCTGGCTCTCCGATGGTGATGGGGCCACTGGCTGCAGCTTCAGACGCTCACTCACGTAGGTGAAACCATAGAATTTCTTCTGCGTCTCTGGCTCTATCGGCGTCTCACGGTCTTCTTCTAATTGAATGAATTCATCCCCTGCCACTCCTCCATCTAGATCTTCCTCAGGAATCTGGAAAGAGAAAAAAGTCTTGTCAATGTTTCTGATTTATTCAGAAAAAAAATACCTATAAATTTCCACATTGTGCTGGGACTCCTCCCTTAGACGTATACTTACATTTCCTGATGGAAATGGTGGTGGTGATTTCCCTTGCTCTGTCTCCTTCCAGTCCACCTTGCATAAGAAGGTATTCTCGGATGTCGCTTACTAGCCTCATCTGCTCATCTTGGTCTTTACATAGAAACTGTAAAAAGGAAAAGAATATAATAAGAAACACTGAAATAATATGAACAATCTCTGAACAATAGAACTCCCCTTTTAATATTTAATTCTGACACTTACACGTTTCTTATATCACTCTTATGATGATGGCAGCCCCAGGGGAGTTCTATATGCTGTCTGTGTAAGGAATGTCCCCAGAAATTGAATTCACTGGACATTCACTGAAAATCACAAAGGACACGGGGGCTACTGCTTTCCTTATGACAGGTGAAGACAGATCCTTCCATTAAGCAGTCAGCTAGCTGAAAGTACTGCTATGACTTCAATCGATGTGTGCAGGTAAATATGTGAAATTTCTAATGTGTCTTCTAAAATCCTAATAAGATATATGTAACCTGGAACGGACTTTGTCCCTTAAAAGATATAAAACCTCTATGTATACTTACGATCTTTATGATGTCGCAGAGGGTAGGGTCCATGTCTTCTGGATAATCTGGTTCCATGGTGGTCACTATATTCAATTCTTCCATAAAGGACTCTTCGCCACTAAGAAATGGATGTCTGCCGACCGCCATCGCATATACTATTATTCCCAGTGCATAATAGTCGACCATGCCAAAGTTTGGCAATTTTTGAAGGACCTGTAAAAAACATAAAGAAGAGAAAGAATAATAAGCTCATTGTCAGGCCAGGCAGAGGACATGCTGGTATATGTGACCTATGAAGCCTACCAGGAGTCCTAAAATTGTGCTCAAAAGACATTAAACTAAGGCGGAGCTTGCGAATATTGGGTCTTTGGGTCTCCCAGAGATACAAATTAAAATTGGTTGAATTCTACCGAATTGAGGGGAATTTCTCTCTTAAAGAATTGTCCCCAGAACAGGCATCCCCATTGAAGGTTTCAGCTCACCTCATTTTCTTGGGAAAACTCTAAAACTTTGGATCTTACTTTCTTTCTCAATGACAGTGGTCACCAATACAAACAGATGGGGTCCCAATGGGGACACCTATGTAAAACTGTCAGAGGATCAAACCCTTCCCTGCTTTTACCAAAACAAAAAGAGAAATGTTTTGTGTACACTTTAATAGTCCTTTTTAAAGGGGCAGACAGAGGTATACTGACCCCAATAGCTCAATGTTCACAAGTGCTCATCATGTTAACGAGAAGGAGTCCAGCAGGTGGACAATCCCTGAAGCTTTTATCCCATTTGTATGTGTGAATCGGGCCGAACAGAGCCAGCTATCTACACCTGACCTAAATGTCTCAGAAATTCCCACCTTTTGTTGGGGACATAGTTCCAGTCTGGAAACCCATTGAAAGCAACCATGGCACCAGTGGATAAATTCTTCATTTAGTGAAAAGTGAGCCCCCTTTATCTTATCTCTATATCCCATAATAACAAACATTACAATTAGATCTAATATCAGGTGGCTAACACGTATCTTACCTCTGGCGCTATGTACGATGGTGTCCCGGATCGTCCTTCAGTCCTCTTGGACTCTGTGACTCCAGCAACTGACAAGCCAAAATCAGCGATTTTGATGTGGCCGTCATCATTCAAGAGGATATTTTCAGGCTTGATGTCTCTGTGGATGATTTCCCTAGAATGCAGAAACTGCAGACCGCAGATCATTTCTGCTATGAAGTATCTGATGGGGAAAGAGATATACGAATTAGCATCCCAAATCGTTGCAGACCAATTAAATCTAGAGATGAAATGACTTCCCCCTATAGTACATAGGGGTGTGGATGGTCAGGGCTCAGATGAAGGGGGTGATCACATCACTGCCATTTCCTTAGTGGTCGGTCACCCCCCCCCCCCCCCCCCCCCACTCCAGATGGTTATTGATCTTACCTGATGGTGTCCTTGGGAAATGGACCTGAAATGATGGTGTCAAAGAGATCCCCTCTGCTCAGGCATTCCATGACAAGGACGAGATGATTCTGTGTAAAAATAAGAGGTAAAGTTTACATTATAGACATGTAGGATTTAGTTTTGTAATAGACAGAGTCACACACACACAAGTTAGGAAAACTGGACAGAGAAACTATGAAGGTCGTCATTGCTAGACTGTCCTTATTGCAATGCTAGCTTTGTTTGGCTGTTCTGGTGATCAAATGAATTCATTCTTTGGTTCACCATCCTGGAAGCCCCGTGTAGATCAGAAGGCCTGACTTCTCCTGTCTTGCTAGATGCAGACTTTTTTCTAAGTGACTCAAAGTTTTGATACCAGAAGCAACCAGGTAGTCATTTCAAAAGCAGGCCAGCAATGGCAGTTTCTTAAAATGAGTTTTTTAAATAAAACCTCTACTCTGTACAGTTTACCTAACCATCCTCCAGGCTTGAAGGAGGCACTCTAGAGTTCTGCTCTTCCCCATACTGCTTTCCACCCACTACACCCCTTAGGAAAAACCTGGTGTGGGACACAAGTGAAGCTCCCTTCCGCCTCTCACAGAGTAGCTTCTGGACCATTTTGCCATGTTCGATTTTCTGCATTTGTTGTGCGACAAAGCGAGTCTTTTCTGGGCGGGTTCTTTGTACCTTTAACAAATAATGACGCTGCAAGTAGACACGTGCACGGCCGAAATTTTTTTTATTTTTTTTTTGTTTTATTCGTTTTTTTGGGGATTTTTTTTTCATTTTTCGGATCATTCGTTATGATCGAAATTTGTTATTTCGAATGAATTCATAAATTTGGGAAAATTCAGATTTGGTACATTCCATTCGTATAAATGCGGTATTCGTTATTTTGGAAATCCTGCAAAATTCGAATTCGGTGCGTTCCATTCGTATAGATGCGGTATTTGTTTTTGTTTTTTTAATTCGTATTCGTTACGTTCACTAACATTCAGACAAATTTGAAAGGAAATTCCAATACCAATATTTATTAGTTTATAACTATTATTATAGTTTTTATTATTATAATTTATTATTAATAAATTATAATAATAATAAGAAAAAAACAACTAATAATGGTTTAGTTTTTATTATTATTATTATTAATAATAATAATAAATAATAATAAAAAAAAACTATAATAATGGTTAATAATTTGTTATGTTCACTAACAGACAAATTTGAAAGAAATTCCAATACCTATAATTTATTAATTTAACTATTATTAAAGTTTGTATTATTATTATTATTTATTATTAATAAATAATGATAATTAAAGAAAACTATAATAATAGTTAAATTAATAAATTATAGGTATTGGAATTTCTTACTAATTTCTTACGTTCACTAACAGACAAATTTGATAGGAAATTCAAGACCTATAGTTTAATAGTTTATAACTATTATTATAGTTTTTATTATTATTAATAAATAATAATAATAATAATAAAAAACGATAATAATGGTTAATATGCTTTATCATTTAATTATAATAGAAATTATCCAAATGTTTTTTGTTCTTTCGGGTTTTCTTATTTTCGTTCTTTAGAATTTTCAGATTTTCATTCTTATTTTCAGGTTTTCGTTCTTATTTTCGAATTTTCGTTCTTTCGGATTTTTGCATTTCGGATTTTCGTTCTTTCTAATATTTGTTCTTTTCGAAAATTTGTTTGCGGAAAAATTCTTTAAAGGGTTTTTCGTTATTTCGGATGTTTCCAAATTAACGAATATGTTGAATTTTGACGAAAAACATATTCAGAACGAAACGAATGGCACATGTCTTGCTGCAAGGGCAACGCACATTTTTCACTCACATGTGGGGTGCAGATGATGTTTACATGATCGCCCTACGCTGCACTTTTGATTGGTGGGTGTGTTCAGGGATAACAGGCGCTTTAACCGTTCGACCTCCGGAAGATTTACCCTCCTTCATGGCCTGGCCATTTTTTTGCGATACGGCACTGCGTTACTTGAAAAGCCTCTAAGATCATCACATGTGAAGAAGACACATCATACTGTCAATATTGATTTTTATGATTGTGTACAATGTCATATAAATGATTTTATGTACGAATATTACATTTCAGATGAATTAATAAAATACGTTTTAATATAGAAAACCAACGTTGTCCCTCAAAAGTCCCACTTTTTGATACTACTATGTTTCAAAGTGCTAGACTGCGTCACTTTAACTGACAATTGCGCGGTCGTGCGACGATGTACCCAAATAAAATGGACGTCCTTTTTCTTCCCACAAATAGAACTTTTTTTTTTTTTGGTGGTATTTGATCTCCTCTGCGGATTTTATTTTTTTGCGCTAACAAAAAAAAAAGAGAGACAATTTTGAAAAGAAAAACAATATTTCTTACTTTCTGCTATAAGGGCCAATTCACGCCATAGAAACACAGTCTAGATGCGTTCCGGATGCATTTCCAGTGCGTTTTTTGATGCTTTCCAGTGCATTATTTTCCCCTCTTTTTTTCTTCACCCTAAATGGGGACATGTGCGGTTCAGTGCATTTTTATGTGCATTTAGGTGCGTTTTTGATGCGTTTTACAACATTCCAATACAGTTCAGTGCAGAAAAAAAGCAGCATGTTCTACTCATTTTTTTTCCTGAACTGGAATGCACTGGAACTGACCGCACTTGTGTGAACTATGCCATTGGAAATTACATAGCAAAGAACCAGGAAATTGGATTTTTAAGGTGTCAAAACACAAAAACACATATTATATTTAAAAAAAAAAAATCAAAGTTTTATTGGAAACATCTAAAAATCAACATATTGTTGTCAGAAATAACCATACAATACACGGAACAGAGTCAACTGATTGGATCTCTACATGTTTCACCATAACGATGGCTTCCTCCACTTTTATCTTAAAATCATGATTGTTTTATCATAAAAGTTCTCCTGAGGAAGCCATCGTTATGGCGAAACATGTAGAGATCCAATCAGTTGCATCTGTTCCGTGTATTGTATGGTTATTTCTGACAACAATATGTTGATTTTTAGATATTTCCAATAAAACTTTGATATTTTTTAAACATAGTATGTGTTTTTGTGTTTTGGCACCTTGAAGCGGAGTTCCACCCACTTTTGAGAGGTGGTCTTAAATGAAAGACCACCTCTCCATCCCTAGTTTTTGGATATTAAAACAATTATTATTTTTTTCTTTAGTACCTTTTTTGAAAATACTTCTGATTCAGCCGGGCCGTGGCCCAGGACCTCACGTTCTGTTTTTCGGCGAGCCCCCCGTTGTCCTCTGGGACCTGTGTGTGTCCCAGAAGACAAGCCGGCCATTCACAAAGCGCCGCGGGACTCACGCATGTGCAGTTGGAAACCGGCAGTGAAGCCTCAAGGCTCCCTAAGTTGGAATGGCGGCGTCTGCACCCGATCCGATGGACGAATCGACCTCGTGGGCTCCCTGGACAGGTAAGTGTCCTTATTAAAAGTTAGCAGCCACAGTGCTTGTACAGTGTTTTTACAGTGTTTGTACAGTATTTGTAGTGTTTTTACAGTGCTTGTATAGTGTTTGTACAGTATTTGTAGTGCTTGTACAGTGCTTGTACAGTGTTTGTACAGTGCTTGTACAGTGTTTGTAGTGCTTGTACAGTGTTTGTAGTGTTTGTACAGTGTTTGTACAGTATTTGTACAGTATTTGTAGTGTTTGTACAGTGTTTGTACAATGTTTGTAGTGTTTGTACAGTATTTGTAGTGCTTGTACAGTGTTTGTACAGTGTTTGTAGTGTTTGTACAGTGTGTGTAGTGTTTGTACAGTATTTGTAGTGCTTGTACAGTGTTTGTAGTGTTTGTACAGTGTTTGTAGTGCTTGTACAGTGTTTGTAGTGTTTGTACAGTGCTTGTACAGTGTTTGTACAGTGTTTTTAGTATTTGTACAGTATTTGTACAGTGTTTGTAGTATTTGTACAGTGCTTGTACAGTGTTTATAGTGTTTGTACAGTGTTTGTAGTGTTTGTACAGTGCTTGTACAGTGTTTGTAGTGTTTGTACAGTGCTTGTACAGTGTTTGTAGTGTTTGTACAGTGCTTGTACAGTGTTTGTACAGTATTTGTAGACCTCAAGAATACACAGGCATTGCTTCAAGTCGCATCAAAATTGTGGCACAATTTGCAGCCAATATCGCGTGACTTTCAGGTCGCAATAGTGGAAACCTAGGCTAAAGGGTTTATTTACTAAAGCTAGAGAGGGAAAAATGAGTCACGTTTCTGCATAGAAACCAATCAGCTTCTAACATCAGCTCGTTCAATGAAGCTTTGGAAAAAAAACTTGGAAGCCGATTGATTACTATACAGAATTGTGACTTATTTTGCACTCTCTAGCTTTAGTAAATTAACCCCTAACTGACACTTTTTTGGGGACCAGCGATGCCAATACATTGATCAGTGCTAAAAATATGCACTGTCACTGTACTAATGACCCTGGCAGGGAAGGGGTTAACACCAGGGAAGATTAAAGGGTTGTATGTGTTCCTAGGGAGTGCTTGCTAACTGTGGGGGAGGGGCTTGTACTGTGGGGAAGACAGAGATCTGTGTTCCTGCTTAGCCTCCCTTGTCACAGAACGGCGATCGGCATTGTTTACATCGGAAGACCGCCGTTCTGTCTCTCTCGGGAATGATCGTCGGGTCTGTAGGACCCGCGGATTGGCTCCCTCCGTATCCAGTCACAGCCGGAGCGGGTCGCAGGCAGCAGCGCACGTGCACGCCCCAAACCCGGAAGCGCAGAATCGTGTACAGATCCCGCCCAGAGGAGCCGCCGTATATATACAATATACAGACTGCAAGCAGAGAAACATTTTTTATTACATTTATTTTATTTTATTTTTTTTCTTTACACTTTTTTTATGTGTAATTTTATTGCTCTCACCAAGGAGGAGAATATTGATGTACAGATGATGACAATCTCACTGACATATGACACGCCTGATGATGGAGACAACAGAAGACTTCCCAGTACAGACAATGGGGGGTAGGGGACCAGTGAAAAATGTCTGAGACTAAATTTGTCTCAGCCAATCAGAGATGATGGGTTGCTATGGGCAACGGCACCAGGTTGGATAGAACTTGTGTTTGACATATTTTTTATGAATCCCCCCCTATGTGTCTGGTGCCTGCACTGGGGCTCTGAGATCACAGGAAGGGACAAACAGGAAGGGGCTGTATGTACTAATGATGTATAGCACACTTACCAACTGTCCCGAATTTCCCGGGACATCCACGGGATTTAGACCCTTTTCCCGGATTTAGCCATTCCCGGGAAATGTATCGGGAAATTCTTATTTTACCGATTTTTTTTTTCTCGCCGCCACCGCTGCTAGAGGTCAGTGGCCGATGGAGACAATGTCTCCACCGGCCGCCATTTTCCCGAAGACCAAAACAAGCAATTACTGTGTAGTAATGGCCGGGTGGCTGCCAATAGAATTTGAGCTGTGGCACCGCCCACCTCCCGCCCCGCTGCCGTCTGTCTGTGATCTGATGTGGGAAGGGGCGGGGGTGGGCAGCGCCGCAGCTCAATTGCTATTGGCAGCCACACGGCTAAGTATTTTGTCCCATTCTGTTTAGTAATGGCGGCTGAGAGAGTCTCCACTGCTCAGAATGCCTGATGTACGGAAAGGGGGGGCTCCATTGGGGGATGCCTGGTGTAAGGACAGGACTCTACTGGCAATGCCTGATGTAAGGGGGGACTCCGCTGCAATGTCTGATGTAAGGGGGGACTCCGCTGCAATGTCTGATGTAAGGAGACTCCGCTGGCAATATCTGATGTAAGAAGGACTCCGCTGGCAATGTCTGATGTAAGGGGGACTCCGCTGGCAATGCCTGATGTAAGAAGGACTCCGCTGTAATGTCTGATGTAAGGGGGACTCCGCTGGCAATGTCTAATGTAAGGGGGGACTCCGCTGGCAATGTCTGATGTAAGGGGGACTCCGCTGGCAATGTCTGATGTAAAGGAAGACTCCGCTGCAATGCCTGATGTAAGGGGGGACTCCGCTGGCAATGTCTGATGTAAGGGGGGACTCCGCTGGCAATGTCTGATGTAAGGGGGACTCCGCTGGCAATGCCTGATGTAAGGGGGGACTCCGCTGCAATGTCTGATGTAAGGGGGGACTCCGCTGCAATGTCTGATGTAAGGGGGACTCCGCTGGCAATGCCTGATGTAAGAAGGACTCCGCTGTAATGTCTGATGTAAGGGGGGACTCCACTGGCAATGTCTGATGTAAGAAGGACTCCGCTGTAATGTCTGATGTTAAGGGGGACTCCGCTGGCAATGTCTAATGTAAGGGGGTACTCCGCTGGCAATGTCTGATGTAAGGGGGACTCCGCTGGCAATGTCTGATGTAAGGGAGGACTCGGCTGGCAATGTCTGATGTAAAGGAAGACTCCGCTGCAATGCCTGATGTAAGGGGGGACTCCGCTGGCAATGTCTGATGTAAGGGGGGACTCCGCTGGCAATGTCTGATGTAAGGGGGACTCCGCTGGCAATGTCTGATGTAAGGGAGGACTCTGCTGGCAATGTCTGATGTAAAGGAAGACTCCGCTGCAATGCCTGATGTAAGGGGGGACTCCGCTGGCAATGTCTGATGTAAGGGGGGACTCCGCTGGCAATGTCTGATGTAAGGGGGACTCCGCTGGCAATGTCTGATGTAAGGGAGGACTCTGCTGGCAATGTCTGATGTAAAGGAAGACTCCGCTGCAATGCCTGATGTAAGGGGGGACTCCGCTGGCAATGTCTGATGTAAGGGGGGACTCCGCTGGCAATGTCTGATGTAAAGGGGGACTCCACTGGCAATGCCTGATGTAAGGGGAGACTCCGCTGGCAATGCCTGATGTAAGGGGGGACTCCGCTGGCAATGCCTGATGTAAGGGGGGACTCCGCTGGCAATGCCTGATGTAAGGGAGGACTCTGCTGGCAATGCCTGATGTAAGGGGGGACTCTGCTGGCAATGCCTGATGTAAGGGGGGACTCTGCTGGCAATGCCTGATGTAAGGGGGGACTCCGCTGGCAATGCCTGATTTAAGGGAGGAGTCAGCTGGAAATGCCTGATGTAAGGGGGGACTCCGCTGGGGACACCTGATGGCATCTGGTGGCAAGCGACGTGGCAGGTGACACGCTCAGGGCTTCCACTGATTCTGCATTATGGTGAGTTAAATAATTTCATTCTATCTTACAATGTAATAATATAAATAATGCACTTCAATCATCCTGACACCATAACAACCTTGGTGCCGGGATGATTGAAGCGCCAAAACCAGGTGTTTGGAGAATGTTTATCTGCTGATTGTTAAACTTTCTGGAATACACATATTTCCATTGTTGTGTAGGATCTGGGGCTGCTGTCCCTCCAGCCCTCTTTCTTTCTCTCTTTATCTTTCTCTCTTTCTTTTTCTTTCTCTCCCTCTTTCTTTCTTTCTCCCTCCATCCCTCATTCGTCTCATACCACACCCCTTCTGAGCCACGGCCATTTAAGACACACGAAGCGCGCCACATTTTTCTGTAACAGTATGCCCTGCCTGCAAAAGAATGTCACGCCCCCTAATTATAGCAAGGCTCCGCCTACATGCAAAAAAGTGTCCCGAATTTTTGGTTTGCAATGTTGGCAACTATGATGTTAGTTATCACGCTGGTTTTTATTTTCCTTGCATGTCCCCCTTAGATCTACAGGGACTGCACTTCCAAGTGCACTTGCAGTGCAAAGTGGATTTGCCTTTCGTAAATAACCCCCATAGTGTAAGAGTACATTAGTCATGAAACACTAATTATATCAGCACCATGGGCAGGGATTCTATGATGCAAGACAGATAGAAGGGGGATCCAAAAACACTAACTAAAACAATAACATGTCCTAACCCACAGAAGCCAATTACAGAGCACCTTCTGTTCATGAAGAACCTCAGTCTAGATGCTTAGAATTGTTTTATAGAAACTACTGAAAGCAATACAAGGGATGAACACTTGTATCTACATAAACTGCACTTTAGGACAAATAATTTGTGGTGTAATTAACACATTGATTGCTGGGTGCTACAAATGAGAAGATTGCAAACAAGTGGTTAAAGTGGAACTCCAGGGAAAAGATACTTTCTTAGGCTGGGTTCACACTATTGCGAATTGGATGTGGTTTTCGTGCATCCAATTCGCAATAGCAGGAGATTTTTCCGGCTCTCTAAGGAGCCGGTTCACACATCTCCAAGGTGGCTCTGGTGCGAATTTGCACAGGAGCCCTGTGCGTCTTTTGGTCCGTTTCAGGTTTGAATTCAGCCAAAAATTCGGAAACGAAGACGCACCGGACCGTGCTGTGAGCTGCATGCGAAGATAGTGTGAACCCAGCCTAAAGTGATTGAACCAAAGCTATGTGCAGCGCACAATTCTCTTTTTCTTTAAAGGGATAATAATGAAGCTGCTTTGCTGGTGATACTGATGGAGTTATTGCAAACAAATTTTCAAAGGCTTTTTTTTTCTAGTGATATCAAAAATAATATTATTACGTTTTTTTTTTTTTTTAATTATTTGAGCAAGTTACCACAACACCATTATCCCGTAGTTTTTAAGATCAAAGATACAACTATGTTGGTGTCCCTTGTCAATTTTACATTGTATTTTTTAAATGTAACTGCCTACTCCCAAACTGTCATTTGAAGTAAAACACATAGCCAAGTATTATTATCCACAATTTTTTTATTGTGCATTAAAAAAATAAAATTAGACATGCTATCTGCCAATAGAACTTAGAACTTAACCAAAAAGTGCGTTCTATGCATCCAAAAATATAGAAAATATACCAAATCAAATCATTATTCAACCAAAAAAATAATGTCAAAGCAATAACTCCAAGGCCAATAATAAAAAACGCGTTATCTCCTCCGATTTCGCAACATGTCTGGTTGACGAACGGCCATTCAGAAACGAACTGAAAAGCACGGAATGAAAAGCGCAAACTGAAAAGCGCTAAATGAAAAACGCGAAAAGAAAAAAATCGCGAATCAACACTCGCCAAACTTCTACTAACACGAAATTAGCAGAAGGGTGGCGCTAAAGATCTGAAAAACCACGTAGTACGTCACTAAGTTCATGTTTGTTGGCCAACAATTGTGTGGCCGTGTGTATGCAAGACAAGTTTGGGCCAACGCCCTTCGGACAAAATTCCATGGTTTTGTTGGCCAACAATCCGATCGTGTGTACGAGGCTTTAGTGTTACAACTCTAGTACAATTTACAGAAAATGGTGTTGATTTACCAAAAGTAGAGAGTGCAAAATCGGGTGCAGCTCTGCGTAGAAACCAATCAGCTTCCAGTTTTTTTAATCGAACAAGCTGAAATTAGAAGCTGATTGGCTATCCAACATATTTTGCACTCTCCAGTTTTAGTAAATCAACCCCCATGTCTTGTATTCTTTTCACTAAATACAAGGCGTTCTATGAATAAATGAGGGGAGATACTGCAGTTTACTTGCCCTTCCTCTCCTCTCATCCATTCACATAACCCCTTTCTATTCAGTAAAAAAAAATTCCAAAACATTTTGTAAATGCACACTTTGGAGAGCGAGTGTCCCACTGTTATAACTGTACCAGAGCCAAATGGAACTGTAAAGTCTGAGCAGCCAAAGCACATGGCTGATGCTAGCATTCTCCACAATAAAACTAACATTTGTAGCATCTCGGCCGCCATCCAGATGTAGTTGGCAAAGCATTACATACAACTTCTGTGCACTAATTGCAATTAAAACCGTTCTTTATTCCTGACATTCCATTTTAAATATCTCAGTATCAAACTGTTTTATTCAACATTATAGCCCTTCCTTTACTTTTCAGGCTTAGTTATTGGCAACTTGTTTTACTTTGTGACTGTGCCCCCCTCCCCCATACTTAATCAGAAGGTGAAGGAGCGGTGTGTATACCGCTCCTTTACCGCTCCTGCCCATTGAAATCAATGGGACGGCGCAGCTATACCGCCGGCAAAGCGCCTCTGCAGAGGCGCTTTGCGGTGGTATTTAACCCTTTCTCGGCCGCTAGCGGGGGGTAAAACCGCCCCGCTAGCGGCCGCATACCGACGGTAAAACGCTGCTAATAATAGCGGCGTTTTACCGCCGACGCCGCCCCCCGCCCCAGTGTGCAAGGGCTCTTAAGGAAGGGAAAACCCTTGAAATGAAATACTGTACATGGCAAAAAAACCGAAAGAATTTTAAATTATACTTTGCTCTATCCAAAATGAAAAAAAGGTTTTATATAGACTTTATGAATTTAGCTCTTTGACTGCCAAGGACACAGATAACAAAACATGACAGGGTTTGTTACTTTCCTTGAATGAATGAATGAATGACTTGTAAAGCGCTGCAAATGCGAACTGAACCGCCTCAAGGCGCTTGGTCCATCCTGTGGGTCCAGCTTGTCAGAAGAGGTAGGTCTTGAGTTTCCTCCTGAAGGCCTGATGGTTTTCTTCCATACGGATGTTGGTCGGTAGAGTGTTCCATAGCCGTGGTCCTTGGACTGCGAATCTTCGTTCTCCCTTCGATTTGTAGCGGGATTCTATCCTGAAAAAAAAAATTGTTGAAATACAGGTCTGGCCCTTAACTTACATGTTCTGGTATCTCCATTATTGGATGACTAGTGTGAATTCACCCTTTATATCATGCTAAAGCAACCCATGTACTCTTTAAAACTCTTTAAAACTGTGGGGGAGAAAGACCTTTGAGATAGGAGAAATTGGCAAACATAACTCATGACTTTGAATGGCCTTATTGAAAAACACAGAAAACTGAAGAGTTCTCAGGCATTACCTTCCTCAGTCCACTATTTACATTATTAGTAGTATATATATTATTATATGAGCCATGGTCATAGATTGAGTCCTTAAATATTGCTTTCGACCCTTTGGGTTATCACCAGAGATCGCCAAATGCACCACTAGGGTGTAGAAAGGAAGACAGCGCCTCAACTGTTCGAATAACCTAGTAAAAGTGTTTATTTGATACAGAAAATCCAATACGTTATTGGGGGCTCAACAATTCCCCTTTCTCAGGGCCGAAGGCATAAAAATCATATAATATAATATATTATAAACGCATCCACCACACCCTTATGGACTCTATGCGAATCTTTGAATGAAAATGGGGCCCCTGGCCTGCTACTTAGCTTGCTTGGGGGACGGTTTAGCCCCACAGGCACCAGAAAGCACTTTTGACTCTAATGCCCCGTACACACGGTCAGATTTTCAGATGGAAAATGTCCGATTGGAGCGTGTTGTCGGAAATTCTGACCATGTGTGGGCTTCATCGGACATTTTCCATCGGATTTTCCGACACACAAAGTTGGAGAGCAGGAGATAAAATTTTCCGACAACAAAATCCGTTGTCGGAAATTCCGATCGTGTGTACACAAATCCGACGGACAAAGTGCCACGCATGCTCAGAATAAATAAAGAGATGAAAGCTATTGGCCACTGCCCCGTTTTTAGTCCCGACGTACGTGTTTTACGTCACCACGTTCAAAACTATCGGATTTTCCGACAACTTTGTGTGACCGTGTGTATGCAAGACAAGTTTGAGCCAACATCCATCGGAAAAAATCCTAGGATTTTGTTGTCGGAATGTCCGAACAAAGTCCGACCGTGTGTACGGGGCATTAGTCTTCCAGTAAAGTGTTGACTTGCAAACCTTACTAATTATTGGTGTCTTTGCATTTGTATGTTCTGCTTGAAGTGTGCCAGAACCCAGAGTGTCAGAGGTTTCAAAGGCCTTGCAAGGTCAGGGCAACCAATGGGGACCAGCAACTTCTTGTGGCCCTTTGTGGAGGTAGCGCTATATCTTTATCTATGCAAAATGTTTATACTGTTTAATTGCAGAATTATTGGTCTCTTTATATATTTCTGTGAGGTTTCCCGCAAAATAAGTTGAGTCTTCAGCTCCCTTGAACTTCCTAGGCTATCTACCTAACTACCTAACAGAGGTAATTATTGGGAAGCAGCCTGCCTGGTATCTTGGTACCCAATACAACAAAAATATAGAAAAAATTGTGCTGCTCTAAACCCCCTTATATGAAATCAAATAGAAACAAGTATATATATATCTAAATCAGAAATAAGAATGCTGCACTAAACTCGCTGTGAAATCCATGATATGCATCCATTTGAATATATAGATAAATATAGGACAAAGTGCAGAAATGTCATAAATGAAAAGGAGTACATGCACTGTATTGTCGAAAGTATTGCGACGCCTGCCTTTACACGCACATGAACTTTAATGGCATCCCAGTCTTGTTCAATATTAAGTTGGCCCACCCTTTCCAGCTATAACAGCTTCAACTCTTCTGGGAAGGCTGTCCACAAGGTTTAGGAGTGTGTCTATGGGAATGTTTGACCATTCTTCCAGAAGTGCATTTGTGAGGTCAGGCACTGATGTTGGACGAGAAGACCTGGCTCGCAGTCTCCGCTTTGATTCATCCCAAAGGTGTTCTATCGGGTTGAGGTCAGCACTCTGTGCTGGCCAGTCAGGTTCCTCAACCCCACTATATACCTGGTGGAGGGGGGATTATTGTATGGGGTTGTTTTTTTAGGGGTTGGGCTTGGCCCCTTAGTTCCAGTAAAGGGAACTCTTAAGGCGTCAGCATACCAAGACATTTTGGACAATTTCATGCTCCCAACTTTGTGGGAACAGTTTGGGGAGGGCCCCTTCATGTTCCAGCATGACTGCCAGTGCTGTGTTTTGGCCTAGGCCAACAAGGCCCAGGCCTAGGGCGGCACTTTGCGGGGGGCGGCAAAAAGCCCCCCCCCTGAAAACGGCAACGGCGCCCTCTTCCCGGCTCCCGCACAGCAGGGCCACCATCTGGAGAGTACAGCTTAGCAGTGCAGTGGCGTCGCGGGTGCGGAGGGGGACAGAAAGCAGTTTAAGTAAGAGCCGTCAAGCCGCCCCCCCCCGTAAAGCCGTGATTCTGTCTCTGATTGGCCCTCTGCTATGGCCAATCATGGGGAGGAAAACAGCGGTCAGGAAGCTGGGCGGCGGCACGGCGAAACCAATTAGAGCCGCTCTCTCTCTCTTCTCCCTTCGGCTGACAGAAAGGGGAGGGGGGGCGAGCGGGGGAGTTCTCTGCTGCTGCCGAGTTCTCTGGCAAATGGAGCAGCAGCGCTGTGACAGGGAGAGGAGAGATGCGGGCTGTCTGTGTATCTCCCCCGCTCGCCCCCCTCCCCTTTCTGTCAGCCGAAGGGAGAAGAGAGAGAAAGCGGCTCTAATTGGTTTCACCGCGCTGCTGCCCAGCTTCCTGACCGCTGTTTCTCACCCCATAATTGGCCACAGCAGTTGCGGTTTCACCGGGTCTGGTAAGAGAGCCTGTTGGCCATTATCCATTACTGTTCCCAGGGACTGAGCCATTAGGAAGTGCCTAACCTGATATCCTCCAGGCCTTGTTGACCGCCACAATGAGCTCCAATGCTGGGCCTCCAGTCAAACAATTAAGGGGAGATGACACAACTTTTACAGCTCCAGGTGACACCAAACCTAGTGACGCCACTGGAGCCCACAACAAGTTCCGGCACTGAGCTTTGGTAACTGGCAGCCAGAGTGCGCTAGCGTGGGCACCCAGGACATCTGCCACCTGGGGTCCCACAAGCGGCGATCGGCTTTCCGTAGCAACCGCCACCTCTCTCCCCACTGTCAGCCACACACACTTCTCAGCTCCTCCTCCTTCTCGGCTCCAATGTTCTAGTGTACACAGCCAGGAGGAGGAGGAGCCACAGAGGAGGGACACGACTTCAGTGCAAGAGCTGCGCTGCTGCTCTGAGGTCTGTGTATAGTTTACAGTGGAGGGGGACACAGTAACCAGGAAGGGGGGCAGATAACAGATGCACACATGGGGAGGGGGGGTAAGGGGATATGTGCTGGGTGCCTTGGGAGGGAAGAAGATATGTGCTAGTGGGGGGGGATCTGATCCTCCCCTCCCAAAGCAACTGGCACATATCCCCTTACCCCCCAAATGAAAAGGTGCCGCATGTCCCCCTGTCCTCTTCCCGCGGCATCCCTCTGTCCTCCTCCAAATAAGCTGACAGGGCGGATCTTAAAAAGGAAGGGGTGTGGCCTTGACAGGAAGGGGTGGGTCATATTTAAATTAGGGGGTGCGCAAGCTCAGTCAGGCCTAGGGCAGCACAAAACCTAAATACACCACTGATGACTGCGCACTACTACACAAAGCAAGGTCCATAAAGACATGGATGAGCGAGTTTGGGGTGGAGGAACTTGTCATAAATTTCATGCAAATTTGTTTCTGAAGTGCTTGTGAAAAAACGTTGTGCCAAATGAGAAATTTGTAGACACAGCACACCACCATTGTGCAAGAGAGCACGTTAATCAAATTGCAATGACCCCCATACAATGAGTGGTCAGATGCACTTGAGATGGTATAAACATCCACAGAACAGGCATAGAAATCCTCAATAGGGCATGTATTACATATAAAAATGAACACAAGGGAAGTGCCCCCAATAGGGTAACATGGCAGTCAGCGTGCATTGTGGCATAGAAAGTTTTTAAGGTTGGATTAAACCCAAAAATGAAAATTTAATATAATGTGACTTTCCAATCATTAGATGTGCTGGCTGTATTTTTTCTTAATCTTTTTTATCCTTTATTTTTACCTGGTGATCCAGCCAGTAACACAATTCTTGTTTTAGGGTGTCTCCACGCTGGATGGAGGAGCAATGGAGACAACCTTGAACAGCAGCATTGTCAGTCTGGGTAGAGTGGAATGTTATGCCGCGTACACATGTCTGGTTTAGCCGTCGGAATAACCCAAAGTCCGACCAAAGTCCGACCGTCCAGAAAAACGGTGATGTACAACACTTACGACGGGACTAGAAAAAGGAAGTCCAATAGCCAGTAACCAGTAGCTTCCGTCTCGTACTTGCTTCAGAGCATGCGTCGTTTTTTTCCCGTCAGACCAGCATACAGACGAGCGTTATTTCCGATAGGAATTGGGTCCATCAGAAATATTTAGAACATGTTCCATTTCTAGGTCTGTCAGATTTTTAAAAAAAAAAAGTCCGATGAGGCCTACACACGATCGGTATATACAATCAAAAGCTTTCGTCTGACTTTTTCTATCGGACATTCCGCTCGTGTGTACAGGGCATTAGATGTACCAGCAGATTTAGATGGACTCAGCTAACAAATGAAAGCCGAACTTCAGCTAACTTTTCAAGCAGTTATAGCGCCAATTTTTCCTTTTGGGATAAAGGTTTTACATAAATGAATAAAAGCTGATCATTGTAAGCACCCCTGTCGGTGATAAATGGTTTGTTTAAACCCTCTAACTGCCTCTTTTGTTGGACAGCTTGGTCTGTTAAAGTGTCACTAAAGACCAAACTTTTTTTTTTTTTCAAATTAGAGTAATGGAGGGTTATAACCCCTGTCAGTTTTTTTCCCATCTATGTCCCATTGTGGAGATTTCACTTCCTGTCCAATAGCCAATAGACAAAAAGTGAGAGGAAATCCCTCCAAAGTGAGGCAATCCAGGCGTGTCTCCATTGGAAGATTTCCCCTCTATTCCTGTTCTTGGGACAACCCAATATTTATTTTTCTTTCACTTTTGATGATAATGGTAAATATGGCAAATAGAGAGGGTAATTTTCTTCAACGGGGTCACAGACAGCAATAAAAACCCCACAAGAGTTCTTATTCCTCTCCACTCTATCCAAAAAAAAGAAAAAAAAGGCTTTAGTTACACTTTAAAGGATAAATTCACTTTCAGGAACATGTTACACCTACATTTAGGGTGTAACGTGTACCATGTTACTAGGGAGCACCTGTCAACGCCCCCCTGATCCTTCCCCTCCATGATGGCAGTGGGCGGGGACCTTCTCCAGGCACCCACTGCCATAATAAAAAAAAAGCATGACTATGTGGGGTTCCCCCCACATGGCCATGCAATTCGTTCACAGCGTTCTGTGACTGAATGAACTACAAGTCCTGTCTACCACCGCGGCAGATGGCTTGTAGTTCTCAATGAACTGATGATGTTCACGAACACAGATGAGCGCTCTCATAGTCCATTTATTCTTCCTGCCATACAGTATTGGAGGTACAAGCAGACAGTGTGCTGAGAGCAGTGACGGCCTGTCCATTAGGGGCACAGGGGCATCACTCCCCCTGATCCATGTGCCCGGCCCCATAATCTCCATGCTCCATACATGATTTTTTTTTTTTTTTTAAGCACGTGACTAGAGATGGAGGCTCTAATTGGCTTCAAAAGGGGAGGGCTCGAGGCGCAGAGCACTGCGCCCCGAGCCCACCCACGTGTGAGACATTATCAAATGAATATTCGCTAATGTCTTCCTGTTTCTCTTCCCAGCCAATCGGGTCTCAAGACCCACTTCCAGATTGGCTGTGAGGAGAAGCAGGAAGACATTAGCGAATATTAATTCGCTAATGTCACACAAGTGGGTGGGCTCAGGGCACAGTGCTCTGCGCCCCGAACACACCCTTTTTGAGTCTTAGGATGGGTCTCCTGTTTGGCCCGGGAGGAGAAGCAGCGCTCCAGCAGCAGCAGTCTCTTCTTCCTACTTCGGATGCAGCAGAGCACCGCCACCTCGTCCTCCTCCCCGCACCTCTACGGCAATAAGGTATGGCCACCGATTGTGCGAGTGGGGGGGGTGAGTGACGCTAGTGCGAGAGGATCGCGGCTAGGTGGGGGGGGTTTGTGTAGTGCCAGTGGATCGCCCCATTTTGATCGATCAGGAGCTGCAAGTCTGCTTGCCGCCCCCCCAAAAAAAACTGGACCATCAGCCGCCACTGACTAAGAACCTGCAGGATCCAGGCAATGAACTCGTGATCTGCTGATAGCAGGTGCAATACCTTAACCTTCCTGACGGTATTCCCTAGTGTGGCTCGGGGTTAGGTTTCAGCACTATTAGCGGTAAGCCCGAGCCACACTCGGGATTACATCTCAGGATCCTGGTGCGGTATACTTACCTTGTCCCCAGGATTCTGCGATGTCCCTCCGTGCTGTCTGCAGGCTGTGTCCTTTGCCCGAAGCCTCTGTTGCCGGGCTCTGTTCCCTGCGACCGTCGCGACGCACCGGTGCGGAGCCTGGCGGCAAATTTAAAAGAATGTCAAAATCATAACACATACAGTACTGTATGAAATCATTTCACTTCCCTTTTGTCCCCAGTGATTTGGCCCATGCCCTGCATGCAGTTTTATATTATATATACTGTTCTTTCTGCCTGGAAACTTGAAATTGTCCATAGCAACCAAAAAGTGTCCCTTTACGTCAAAAGTGGCTTTAGACCAGCTAGAAAACAGCGATAGTAAATTAGAACACTTGCAGAATTGAGCGATAGTGAATCGTGGAGAAATGTATTTTATTATTATATTATTGTTTTTTCTAATTATTTATATTTAATTATCATATTATAATTTATGATTTTGTGTTTCAAACTTCATCATACCCGGGATGTCTACTAGACTCTTGGTAGACAGATATAAGTGTGTTATTGTTAAGAATTACAGACCTACAATATAAAATGCCAAATTTGTATGCAAAATAATTGTACCGCTTTGAGACACAAAAATCTGAAATAATCATACCGCCAGGGAGGTTAAAGACTGCAGAGTGGAAAAAATAAAAAATGCACATTTTTTACCTGGAAAAGCATATGCATATATTATTTTTTTGTAAAAAGGTGAACTTAGCCTTTAACAAGGAATGTGACCAATGTGTTACTCTCTGTAACTATACAAACATCTTTCTGATAAAAACAATTAAAAGTGAAATTGTTAACATGTGTTGTACCTACAACAAAAGTACATTCAAAACTGAACATAAAAGTACAGGAAGAATGTAAGAATGATGTGAATAGTTTCAACTCTTACAACTTTTACAAGATATGTGGTGCCCACTAACCAAGGTCAGGAAATGTAAGTTCACGGTGTTCTCACTTTCTTTTCTCCCAGAATTCTTTTTTTGAGTCAATTACAAGATAAACAGCCCAGTGTTAGCCTTGGATCCAGTCTACGATAGAGCATTGGGCTCTCTCTGTTTGCTTTTCTGACTCCATTTACTGAAGGAGATGGACCTGCTTGTATTTAGGGCTCTTATGTATCACTTGTAATGTTAAGCAGAGTTATTACGGGAAATCTAAAAAACTGACTTGCTAACAAAAACAAGAGCATTAACTTTTCACAGTACTTACTACATAGAAAGTGGTTTCTTTATGAGCTAAAAAATAGACATTTGTGATAGGAAATGTTTCCATGACATAAATCAAAATGTTTCTCCCACTATGTTAAAATGGAAATGTTCAGTGTAACATGCAGAAGAAAAACTCTCTTTGTTTGCAGAACTTTAAATAGCTTCCCAACTGCTTCAAGCTTTTAAATGTTTTTTTCAAGCCACATTTACCCTTTGCCTATAATCATTTGAAAAATTTCTGCAGAATAATACAAAATTATGTAGAATATAAGTAAATAGCTGAAATCCATTTAAACAGGACCTGTCACATCCAAACTAACATCAACAGTATGCAGGGCTGGTGCAAGGATTTTTGACACCCTAGGCGAAACCTCATTTTGCTGCCCCCTGGCTGACTCCGCCCCCTTTTACCTGCCCATGTAAATCCCACCTTTTTAATAAAGCGCCCATCAAATGAAGCCTCACCAGCACCAATCAAATGCAGCCTCACCAGCGCCCATCAAATGTAGTCTCACCAGCGCCCATCAAATGTAGTCTCACCAGCGCCCATCAAATGCAGACTCACCAGCACCCATCAAATGTAGCCTCACCAGCGCCATCAAATGCAGCCCCACCCAGCGCCCATCAAATGTACATCAAAAAACATTAGGGAAGGGGAAAGGGGTTGGGGGGATTGGGAACAAGGGGAGGCGTGAGTATCACCTGTACTGGGTAACGATATTCTCGATTGCCCGTACACTTTTTAACCCGTTAGGGTATTGTTGCTGTAATCATACTAGTAACTGGAGCAAAAATTAGGGGAATGGTGGGGAAAGGGGTAAACCCAATAGAGATGGGTTTCAAAGGGGTTACTCTGTGCAACAATATAGTCAATAGTCTTAATTCAATAAAATAATCTGTTTATTCGATCAACTTAACTTTAAAAATCACATATAGAGATAAATAATGCAAATGAGCACAACAATGATGTAGGTGCGGCCACTCGTAACAAAACAGACAGGACTAACATTACAAAAGACAACATGTAAAGCTACCCGGTCAGGGCGTATTGCATTATGCCTCGGTGACCATTGAGGGCCATCAAATTAGCCAAATTGTGGTGTTTAATAACTCCTTGGTCAATGGTTTGGTATCATTTGAATTTTAAATCTTGCGGTCAAGCGTGGCAAAATGCAAATGGGGGTGGAGGGTGCAGTAGAGAGGAAATACCTATTGTGAACCTGGGTAGTAAAGTGCTAAGCGTATTCACATCTGTTAAATCAGGGTTCGTATTTTACGGGTATTCCAAAAGTCCCACTTTCGATTTAGATGTTTTACCAGGAGCTTTTTATGTTCTTTGAATTTGTTTTTTATTTCGTCTCCTTGGTGAATAGCTTGGGGTGTGTCAGACTGGAAAGCACTCCTTATTTCCTGATCAATCTCCTCACCTAACATGAATGCCATATCCCTATTGGTTAAGGCGAGTGTGTTTAAATATTTCACTTAGATTCGTTATGGTGAACTCACTGGAAATGACCCTAGTAGTCAAAATAATTAGTACATCAAAAAACATTAGGGAAGGGGAAAGGGGTTGGGGGGATTGGGAACAAGGGGAGGCGTGAGTATCACCTGTACTGGGTAACGATATTCTCGATTGGGATACCAGTAGGCCAGTTCCTCCGAATCAAAAGGAACTGCAGTAATGCAGCAGACTTTAGACGGGAGAGCAGCGAACTATACATGAGATTTCGAGAACGGGGATACTCCCATAGGCAACTCAGAAGAGCAAGGAAGAAGGCAGCCATTAGAAGTAGGGAAAGCTTGCTACATGGAACTGAAATTACTGACGTGCTACCGGCCCAAACAAATGAACCAGTGCGGGTAATAACTGCCTTTGGGTCCCAGTGGGACAAAGTATATTCCATCCTTCAAAAACACTGGGGGATCTTGACTAATGCTCCGGAACTTGCTAAACTAGTCAGCACCTCGCCAAAGATGGTGGCTCGCCGAGCTCCCAGCTTGGGCGACATGCTGATACAGTCTGAATTTGTCAAAGAACCTGATCCCACTTGGTTATCCCAATACCCACGTACAAAGGGAATGTACCCCTGCAATAAGTGTCATGTGTGCCCTTTTGTCCATAGAACTTCCACTTTCACTGATGCATTAAATGAGAAGACATATGAGATACGTGACCTCATTAATTGCTCAACGTCACGAGTAATCTATTTAATAACATGCCCATGTCCCAAGATATACATAGGCAAAACTAAAAGACCGCTCAAAATACGCATTGGCGAGCACCTGCGTGAAATCAACACAAAAGGAAAGATACCAGAAAAACCCCTCGCCAAACATTTTGCCCTATGCCATCGAGGCTCTTCAGAGGGACTACAGTTAAAGGGATCTACGCACTGAAATTACCCACCAGACGAGGTGATTTTGACCGCATACTTCTCCAAAAGGAGAAGTGGTGGGTCTATAAGCTAAAGTCCCTCGTGCCGGTAGGGTTAAACACTGAGTTGAATCTACAAGTGTTCTTGGAACCCTAAATATAGAACTTTGAATAGTACTATTAGTCCCCCAATTAGTATTTATAGGTGTTACCTGTGCTATTCTCTGCTTGATGAGTGATATATGCCTGCTATAGAAAAGATAAGGGAGGTGGTAAGGTTAGGCCAAGGGAATGAGGACAAGCCTATAAAACAAATCAATAGGCATGATATGATACAATCAACCCTCATGCTCCCATCAAAATAATCGCATTGTTACTCTGTTCTAACCTATGAATAGATATACCTACCTAGAAGTACTACCAACCACTTTCAAAAGTTCGCAAAATTGTATGTTAATCTGTATATGTCACCGCCTTGCATGTAACACTGCAAATCAAGCACTTCACCTTGCGATCGAATTCTTTGTTCTCACGGTGCGCTGGTCTGCCTTATCTCTGTCTATTATCACTTCACCTACCTTTGCCATTCTTTTTTCCCCTAATCTTGATATTTAGCATTTGACCAGCGTCTACTACGCGCTAGGAAGCATTCTAATGAGCAGTATCTTGGCATTTTTTGTTAATCTAAGACAACAATGATGCTAATACCAGCTGATAGGCCGCAAGGAACAATCTACTAGCCATGATTGGACAATATCCCTTCAAGTGCCTTTTGAGTATTTTCATTGGCGGTAACCACCGAAAATTATACAATAAGAAGGGAGAGTGGATAACCGTCCAATGAACGTCCCAGATGAAGCTACGTCAGTGAACCACGGCGAAACGCGTTGACGTCACAACGCTGCCCGGTCCATGCGCAACGGGCTGAGAGGAGAGTGCACGGCTGCTTACCGCAGCAGGGATTTCTCGATCGCAGTGGGCTCCAAGAGCGGCGGACACCACACGGACACCAGACTGACTAAGGAACTTTTCAGTTTTGGGATCACCGCAGCAGAAGCTCCCGAGGAGCCACCATATTAACACTGACGGTCTCGCCCAGCAGCCACCCTGAGGATTCCTATGCACTGACATCCAAGCTTAGATGATCGTACCGCCCAGGAGTCTTGCAGTAAAGATGTAGATGGTAACGTACAGCCACCATAATATGATTGATTGTCATAGCAACTCTATTTGCAGGCTGCAATACCATACTGCTTAGCATAACAGTCCCCAACAACACCCGATTAATCTGTGTTGATTGAAATCAATGATCTTACTCTTTGCTTGGAATTTGTCTGAACCATGAACCTGCATAACTTAAACCAAGATTGATAAATGACTCACTAATTGCTACTTTAACCATCTTTCACATACAAGAGGAACGTTCCTTACCCCCATTAACAGGACTTTTGGAATACCCGTAAAATACGAACCCTGATTTAACAGATGTGAATACGCTTAGCACTTTACTACCCAGGTTCACAATAGGTATTTCCTCTCTACTGCACCCTCCACCCCCATTTGCATTTTGCCACGCTTGACCGCAAGATTTAAAATTCAAATGATACCAAACCATTGACCAAGGAGTTATTAAACACCACAATTTGGCTAATTTGATGGCCCTCAATGGTCACCGAGGCATAATGCAATACGCCCTGACCGGGTAGCTTTACATGTTGTCTTTTGTAATGTTAGTCCTGTCTGTTTTGTTACGAGCGGCCGCACCTACATCATTGTTGTGCTCATTTGCATTATTTATCTCTATATGTGATTTTTAAAGTTAAGTTGATCGAATAAACAGATTATTTTATTGAATTAAGACTATTGACTATATTGTTGCACAGAGTAACCCCTTTGAAACCCATCTCTATTGGGTTTACCCCTTTCCCCACCATTCCCCTAATTTTTGCCCATCAAATGTAGCCTCACCAGCACCCATCAAATGTAGCCTCACCAGCGCCCATCAAATGTAGCCTCACCAGCGCCCATCAAATGCAGCCTCACCAGTGCCCATCAAATGCAGCCTCACCAGCGCCCATCAAATGTAGCCTCACCAGCGCCCATCAAATGCAGCCTCACCAGCGCCCATCAAATGCAGCCTCACCAGCACCCATCAAATGTAGCCTCACCAGCGCCCATCAAGTGCAGCCTCACCAGCGCCCGTCAAATGTAACCTCACCAGCGCCCATCAAATGTAGCCTCACCAGCGCCCATCAAATGTAGCCGTACCAGCGCCCATCAAATGTATCCTCACCAGCACCCATCAAATGCAGCCTACCAGCGCCCTTCAATGCAGCCTACCAGTGCCCATCAATGAATGTTTGCTTGCTGCAGGAGTCGGGACACAGACACAGTCCTCCACCACTGCTGCACCTCTGACACTATGTGTGAATGGAGCTGTGGCTGCCTGCTGATGCTGAGACTTAGTTGCTTGCTGCAGAGAGAAGAGAGTAGGAAAACCAGTGGCCGGGCGCCCCCTAGGCAGCAGGGCGCCCAAGGCGGCCGCCTAGTTTGCCTAGTGGTAGCACCGGCCCTGACAGTATGCATCTTCTAATGCACTTGTGCAATTGCCCAAAAGTCACATGACTTTCAGTGCCCCCCATTAAAGGAGCCTCTAAAACCTTAGTGGTCAGTGTGCAAAAGTGGTGGACTTTAGCAAGACAGGCCATAGATGGTGCAAATTGTTTTCCTGCAACCCGAAAGAAATTTGCACGATTCCTACATCAACACAGACAGTGCTGACAGGAGAATCCCTCTTACCGGGCCATTGTCTTCTCCGGGGGGCGGGGGAGGGTAGAGGAAGCTGTCCCCACCGACAGAAAACAGTGATCACGGTTGCCATTACCGAGGAAAGCTAAATTTTTTTTTGTATTAAGAGAGGTATGGACTCCACAGAGAGGGATAAGTAAGACCTCATCTGGAATATGCAGTTCAGTTTTGGGCACAAGTTCTCAAAAAGGATATCGGGGAACTGGAGAAAGTGCAGAGAAGGGCAACCAAACTGATAAGTGGCATGGAGGAGCTCAGCTATGAGGAAAGATTAGAGGGGGATTAGTCAACATGTACAAATACATAAGTGGTCCATATAGTAAACTTGGTGTTGATTTATTCACTTTAAGGTCATCACAGAGGACAAGGGGGCACTCTTTACGTCTAGAGGAAAAGAGATTTTATCTCCAAAATATGGAAAGGTTTCTTCACAGTAAAAAAAAAAGGCCTGGATTATTTCCTAAATATACATAATATAACTGGATACTAACATTTATAGGTAAAGTTGATCCAGGGAATATCCGATTGCTTCTCAGGGGTCAGGGAAGAATTTTTCTTCCCCTGCTGTAAGCAAATTGGATCATGATCTGCTGAGGTTTTTCGCCTTCCTCTGGATCAACTGTGGATTGTATATGGGATTGTATGATTTTTAATTTTTTTTTTTATTGGTTGAGTTAGATGGACTTCTGTCTTTTTTCAACCTGACTAACTATGTAACTATAGCCGCTAGTGATAGGCTGGTTGTACCCAAGTTGATTGATCGATCAACTTGGTATATTCAGCCATGCCCAAATCTCAGCCAGTTCATACTTAAGCTAGGCCTGTCTGTTTGGATCTGGGGGCTGGGAGTGGTCAGAATAGCAGTGGGTGTGACCACCTGTGCTCTGGTTCTGAGGCACCTCCCCTGCTTCCAGGGAGAATGTTCTGGAAGAGGGGCAGGGCCTAGGACTGGAGTGGCAGGCAGCTTGTGTGGGAGCCCTGACCAATCCCCAATTGGAATTGGCAGGGGGCGGGCCTCCTATATAAGCTGAGGTAACATTCCACTGGGGAGAGAAGTCAGCTGAGTGAAGTGAGGAATGGAATACTAGGCAGCAGCAGGAGGGCACCCCCATCTGGGGGGGGTGCACCGACCGCAGGAGGAGGCCCAGGGAGAATCTGTGAAGGAACTTTGACTCTACACAGTCAATGGCATTGTCTTTGTCACCACACTGTTGGTGGTAAAAAACACCTGGAGCAGAGGGGGCAGGTGAAGCTGTCGGAACGTATGGTCCGGTCAAGTTCCTTATCAAGGACTCAGGGCAGTGAAAGGTCGGTGAGTGTTACCACGGTGGAGGGCTGGATGTGCCAGGAAGTCTGTGAGGGAACTTTGCTTCTACACGGTCATCTTTGTCACCACACGGTCGGTGGTAAAGAACTCCTGGAGCAGAGGGGGCAGGTGAAGCTGTCGGAACGTATGGTCCGGTCAAGTTCCTTATCAAGGACTTAGGGCAGTGAAAGATCGGTGAGTGTTACCACGGTGAGGGGCTGGATGTGCCAGGAAGTCTGTGAGGGAACTTTGCTTCTAGACGATCATTGGCAAAGTCTTCATCATTTACACAGTGAGTGATGAGGAGTCCTGGATCAGAGGAGAGACTGTGGGGATCTGTGTCAAATCGATGTGGCCTGAGGGCACAGGATTTGCAAGTTGGACTGGCTGGAAACAGTAGTCCACTGTCCATGAGTAAGCTTTTAAACTACTAGGCCTCTGGGGAGAGGTGCTGCAGGCCACAGGTCTAGTAGCAGCGAGCAACCAGAGCCTGCTAAAGGACTTATTCAGTGGGTCCTTCTTGCCTTACTAGAAGAAGATGTGACATTACTTCAGTTCAGAATAAGTTTGTGCAGGAGGGGAACTTGAGGAGAAGCTTTGGGCAGGAGGAAAGAAGTTTCTGGGAGCATCATTTCTACACGGTCAGGAATGGTGTCCTCATTCTCTACACGGTATTGAATGAGGAATCCTTGGAAGAAAATAGTCTGTGGGAGTAGAGCAGAGGAGGAGCAACAGTCTGCATGGAGATGCAGGAGGAAAAACATAACATTTACAGATTCACATCATACCTTCTGGCTCTAAATATGTGCTAGTGTGTATATTCTCTAAAATATGATAGCAATTAAACTATCCTATGAGCATCCCATATACCCTTTTCCCCCAACCAAGTTGTACCCCCCCAAAAAAACAAAAACAAAACCAGCAAAAGACTGTTCATTGTCTCTGCAAGTGATGTATGAAGTCTGGCAGCGGGGTAAATTGGTGGATTGTCTGTTACCAGGGGCATTGCTAGGTCTACAAAAGATCTGAGGCTAGAGCCCATAGCAGCATAGTAAAGAAAGTCATATGCTTGGGCGGATATACACATGTATATACAGTAATGTACGTGTGTGTGTGTGTATATCCCCAGAGAGCCCCCCACTTACATCAGGGTCCCCAGAGAGCCCCTCCTTACATCAGGGTCCCCAGAGAGCCCCTCCTTACATCAGAGTCCCCAGAGAGCCTTCCCCTTGCATCAGGGTCCCTAAAGAGCCTCTCCCTTGCATCAGAATCCCCAGAGAGCCCCCCACTTACAATAGGGTCTCTAGAGAGCCTCCCTCTTAAATCAGGGTCCCCAGAGAGCCTCCCCCTTGCATCAGGGTCCCCAGAGAGCCTCCTCCTTGCATCAGGGTCCCCAGAGAGCCCCCCACTTACATCAGGGTCCCCAGAGAGCCTCCCCTTCCCTTGGGGACCACTGCAGAGACTCGGGGCTATGGGCCCCAGATTCGGGGCTATAGCCCAAAAATCCACCCCCTAGCGACGCCACTGTCTGTTACCAGTGGCAACTACACTGCTACAGCAAAATATGATCTTAAATCATGTGCAACTAATATCCAATGTAGGATACAATGTTCCACAAATTACCTGAACGTTCCAAGTTGGGCTGCCATCAATCTACATTCTACAGAAAATAACAATACACAAGTCTAAATGGTTAGATGATGTATTTCAATACAGACATAATTTTAATTATATACAGGGGGTGATCTTATTCATACATTATGCTTCATCAGGAAGATACATTGTAATGATTTTAGGAGTTATGTTGTAATATGCTACAACTGTTAAAACCAGATTGAGGAGAACTGTGGATTCCCACAACAAGGTGGACAAGTTTCTCAGAGAAGAAATAACATGTTCATCAGGGGGAACCACAGGGGGAGATAATTGGAGGACGTGCTATATCCTATTTTTTTCAAATTGCATAACTAATAAATAAATAGGTGTACTTCAAACATCGCCACATCCACCAAAAGTAGTGTCCATTGTGCAGAAACAATGCAGTATTGAGTTGCCACCCATTGGGGTTGATTTACTAAAACTGGAGAGTGCAATATCTGGTGCAGCTCTGCATAGAAACCAATCAGCTTCCAGATTTTTTTGTCAAAGTTTTATTGAACAAGCTGAAGTTAGATGCTAATTGACTGCCATGCACAGCTTCACCAGATTTTGCACCCTCTAGTTTTAGTAAATCAACCCCAATGTGTCCCCCCAGTGCCTCTAATTATATTTTTGTTGATTACTAACATTATGGTGGTACCTTAAAAGTTCCAATTTTTCAAATTTTGGTTTAAAGATAGAGCTTATTTTAGTTTGATTACCTTATTTTTTGCAATGAAGATCCTGCTTACAACCAACAATAAGGAATATTCTTTTGTTTCATAACCAGTACTAACAAAGTAGCACCTGAAATCTCATTGGCTTCTACGGGAGAACAGTGAAGAAAAATGTTGTCCAGTGGTCTCATTAAATCATAAGATTTCATCATGTGAGCTAAACCCAAGATGGCTTCTAACAACCTGTTTTCAAGTCTTATGAGTGCAAAATATTCAAAACTTTATTATATTGTGAAATATGCTTCCAATACCATTGGCAAAATAATGATTGTGAACCAGAAAATATGACACAATAGCTGTGCTCATAAGCAATTAGGGAACAGGCTGAGTACCACTTGTGTAAAAAGTACAAACTCAAAATGCATGGAGAGTGTATGTCATCCTCTTTAATAAATATTTGTCATGTGTGTGAATTTGCAGAGCAAATAACCTAACAGGAATTAAACTCTTCTACGATATAGATAGAGATAGATACATTTTACTCAAATTTAGCAGTCACAATTATTCACCAAACTGTCTAGTTCAGTCTTTCTCAACCTTCTTTACCCCAGAGGAACCCTTGAAATCTTTTTCAGGTCTTGAGGAACCCTCAGTAAAACCAATTCATTGGTGGTCATTGAAAAGAAAAAGGCCCTTTACATTTGTGGTCATGTGGCATAAGGCAGCCCTTACCGTGGTTGTCAAAATGCAATCCCTACGGATGGCTTAAAAGATTGTTAGCTTCATGCAACTGGCACTACCAAGTGGTGTTGACCCCAGAACTTTGCATACATCTTAAGATAGGAGGTCAATCAGCCACAGCTCAAGGAACCCCTAGAAACCTTTGGAGGAACCCTAGGGTTCCCAGAAACCCTGGTTGAGAATGGCTGGTCTAGTTGAATAGGCAAACTAATTTGCTCCAATTTCGAAAGAATTGAACTGAATTGCTTAAGGTTTTACTCCCACTCCTCTACCCTCTGGCCTTGCTATGTAGTATCCAATTACAACACTATTTAAATGGATAAAGTGCCATGGGAATCTGAGATTCTCCACCCCTTGCCATTCAATGTTAAATAAATTACCCAAAAAGTAAGCATAATTAATTATTAATTATTCATTGCTTTCATTATTAATAATTGAACAACAATTAAGATGACATATTTGTATAACTATATAATTATTGTTATTACTGTATTAGTATTAGTAATTTAGCTTAATAATAATTACAAAAAAGGTGCTTGACATTTATTTTAACCATCAATGAAGTGACCTTATCACATTTTCCACAAAGTTATCATCAGATCGTGGTCTACATTTCTGTGTATCTGGAAGTTTCTGGAGCTTTTTGTTCACAGCAGAGGCCACCAGAAGCCTGTGCAAGCACAGCAACAATATGCAGGAACCACCATAATGTCTCCTAAAAGCAGTAAAAGGGATCACTTTGCTGAATCATGGGATACTCCACTATTATCATCGTAATCCTCAATTCAAAGACAGACTTGCATCCTGTGCAAAGGGATCATACATGGAATGCTACAGTATATTTTCAGAAAAAAAAAATGATAGGGCATGACAAGCAATCTTCTCTTGAAGTGTATGTAAAGGCATAACTTTTTAAAGTTATGGATAGAGTTGTGAAGGGTTACAACCCCTGTCAAGGTTTCGGTAGCCCTTGCTACTTTTACTGTGAACAGCAGCACTGACTGTTCTTTGTAACATCCTCTGCATACAGATGTGTCTGCTTAGGAGCAGGCCTTTTTTCTCAGAAAATAGGTGCAGGAACTCAACCATAATCCCCCCCCCCCCCACACACACACACACACCCTCCAAACCACATCAAATAGTGGGTATGGTGAAATCATACTAAAAGTGGGAGGGTCTTAAAGGGGCATTAAATACCCGGAGTGCATTATGTATAGGGTGCAGAGTTCGGTAGGGATACACACAGAGTGCAGAGTTTAGGGTTGCGCTACATACATAGTACAAAGTTCAGGGGTGCGCTACACACAGAGTGCAGAGCCTTCTTCCACAGCTGCTTACCTCTGCATCCTACATCCACATCTCCCCTTCACCCCTCTTCTTCCCTAGTACCTCCCCACACACTATACGTGGCTCTGCCTCTCTCATTTGCAGGGAGATCATCCAGTGGGGGTGCCGGCATCTGCACTGCACCCCAGGCACCTACATCTCCCAGGTCCCCATCCTGCACTCAGTGGGAGCCGCTCAGGAGATCAGATCTAATGGAGCTGTTGGAAGACAAGCTGTCACTTGTAAACACAGAAGCCGGACTTGACTGTGTTTACAAGTGATAGTGGTGAGCAGGGAGCAAAGGGCCTGAGCCAGAGGTGGTGGAACTAAGTTCCACCAAGTTCCAGCTGAAAAAAAGCCCTGCTGATAAGGCATCCAGCATCCCTCTGCCACTACCTTTAGCTTTTTATTGGTGTCTGTGGGGCCATTAGGGAGATTCAATCTCTTTTTGTTGTATTGACTATTGTCACTGGTGCTAAAAGTAAGGGGAAATCAAAATGTTTTAATGTCACCAGAACAGGAACAAAGAGGAAATTTCTGGGGGCACTTGCTCTAGTGACAACTAGGTAGGAAGTTGCCTGGTGTTGAAGAGATTTCCTTTCATGGCTTGTTGTATCTACAGGACAGAAAGTGATATTTTTAAATACTTTCCAGGATACAGCTTGGACCGATGTAACTATGCTTATACCATACCTGTGGGATCCCTCTAGAAGCTGGAAATCGCTGTAGTAAGCACTGCTACTCCAGTGATCTCCACTAGCTTCCTGGTCCTGTGCCAAGCGGCTGCTCTGCTGTATTGTGAACACAGAAGTTCAGCTGTTCAGCATGGGCACCACTCGCTTTCCGTTTTCTCTATGGATGTAGCGCCTCCTCTAGTTAGACTGCTAGCCTAAATTTAGTTTTTGACTTTTGCAGGCAGTGGAGCAGTGATCTATTGTTTCTGTTTGGTCTGGGTTTCCAAACTGGGTGTTTGATGTCTCTCATCTGCTTCTGGGAGAAGCTTCTAGAATACAGAGCAGGGAGAATCAAATATCCAGTATGAATATTCATCATGCCCCAGGCAATGCCTGGAAGGTGGCATCCAGAAGGTGGCTAGGGAGGTGATAAATGTTTGGGATGCCTTTGCAGAGTGTTCTTTCCTCTTTAGGGAAAGTTCCAGTTCTCCTGGGGCTACTGATCCTGGATGATCGCTACTGAGACAAGAAATTGCACTCTCGGACTCAGCAGGTGCTGGGCTGAGGGACTGGAGACGATTGCTAAAGGATTATTTGCTGCAGGGCACTGTCTTGAAGTTGTGGTCTGGAGAAGGATCTTTTATCTTGCTCACTGGGTATATACCTGTGGAAGCTGGGGGAAAAAAGTATATCAAAGGTTTGTTGCATAAATATATATCATAATTGCTCAACAGTAAAAACACCATTCGGAAATGCACTGTCGAACTTCAGATATATCTTTCTGACCTTATGATGTGGTATATATACATATATATTTTTTCAGATATTATCCTGGTCCATATTTGGGACAGTGCCCCCCTCGGTGGCTTTTGCCTCCTTGGTGGTCCCCGGGAGGACTAGTGTGGATAAGGTTGGGCCAACTACACACCCCAGTTTTCTCTTTGCATCCTGGGGGTTCGCAGGACGTGGCCGCCGCTGCGGCTTGGGCAGTGAGACTCCATTTGTGATTTGTCTTGGTATGTGTTCCCATTATGTATTTGCATTTCCGAATGGTGTTTTTAATGTTGAGCAATTATGATATATATTTATGCAACAAACATTTGATATACTTTTTTCCAACCCAATAGTGTGATTCTTCTCCACAAATTACCTCTGACGAAGGGACAACTTACAGAGTCCCAAAACGCGTAGGGCTGTGTGGAAGACTTCAGTGACTATTTCACACCATTGCTTTTAGTGGTTTGAATATTACATGCTTTTCTATATATTTGTATTTTGTTTTGATTTTTGTATATTTTTTTGTATTTAATAAAACTGTCTTTTTATTACCTGGTTGCCTTTAAAATCCCATATTCGCTGTTGGGGGTATTTTTTATTCCTAGGAAGGAAGACCTGGGTATATTCTCAGCAGTCTCTCCCGCGGTCAGCACTACAATTGCAAAGCGTTCTCTGATTGAATGAGGTGGAGTGTTGGAACATTGATGTTACGCTCTCCACCTTATCTGATTCGAGAATGCTTTGCTTTCATTGATAATATGCAAAGCGATCTCTGAATGGTGCCCATGCCAAGTGGTAGGGTTGCACTGATACTGGAATCAGTGACGATACTAAGCATTTGCACAAGTATCGGTACTCGTGCAAATGCTCCGATACCTGAAACCGATACTTTCAGGCTCTGTTCTTTCAGCTGTCAGCGGGATTCTCCCACTGACAGCTGGCATGTAAAAAAAAAAAAGGCGGCAATTATCAGTTGTTAAGGAGCGGTACAACGAAAGTGAGGACAGGGTACCTGTCAAAAACAGGTACCCGCCCCCCTCCCCCCCGAAAGGTGTCAAATGTGGCACCAGAGGGGGGTAGGATTCAGATAAGCAGAAGTTCCACTCTTGGGTGGAACTCCGCTCTAACAACATTGCTCAGCAGCTGAAACAGAAAGATAAAAATAAACATTGTTTATTTTTGTATCTTTCTGTTTATTCATCTACAGATCAAAGGGATGAACTTTGATCTGCAGAGGATGTCAGTTTAAAGCAACCTGTCAAGTAAAAAAAAAATGTTTGTTTTGTTTTTTATTAAATGTTCCTTATTAACCCTTAATTTACTCTAATCATCTCTAAATAACTCCTTATTCTCCTTCTCCATTTAATTATTATTTTCCTGCTGATCTTTTTTCTAAACTATTAATAATTAAATCATTGTTTTTGTTTGCTTCATTTGTTCATTATTTTTACACCTTTACCATATATTTATTCATTTTTCACATTGAAAAAAGTGCAAAATGTAAAAAAAAAAATGTATTTCATTTATAAATAATTTTTCAATGTTGTGTAGCATTGCTGACAGTTGAAGTGTAAGTAAAATAGTTTCCAGGTATCGGCAAGTACTACAAAAAAAAAAAAGTTTTGGTACTCAAACTTGGAAAAATGCATCCCTACCAAGTGGCCAACCTCCTCTGCTCACAATGAACAGGACCGGGAAGCCAATGTAACTATTGTATGTAAATATATCTACATATGCGATTCTTCTTTAACCACTTCAGTCCCAGAAGGATTTACCCACTTCCTGACCAGGCCATTTTTTGCGATACTTCCCACAAATAGAGCTTTCTTTTTCTGGTAATTGATCACCTCTGCGGTTTTCATTTTTTGCGCTATAAAAAAAAAAGTGTCAATTTTGAAAAAAAACAACAACATTTTTTTACTTTCTGCTATAAAACATTTCCAAAAAAAAAATGTAAAAAAACATATGTATTCATCAGTTTAGGCCGATATGTATTCTGCTACATATTTTTGGTAAAAAAAAATAACAATAAGTGTATATTGATTAGTTTGCGCAAAAGTAATCGCATCTACAAAATAGGGGATAGATTTATGGCATTTTTTTAATTATTTTTTTTTTACTAGTAATGGCGGCGATCAGTGATTTTTAGCAGGACTGCGACATTGCGGCGGACAGATTGGACACCTAGCTGACATTTTTGACACTTTTTTGGGAACCAATGACATTATTACAGTAATCAGTGCTAAAAATATTCACTGTTATTGTACTAATGACACTGGCAGAGAAGGGGTTAACATCAGGGGTGAGCAAGGGGTTAACTGTGTTCCCTGTTTGTGTTTTATAACTGTATGGGGGACTGTGTGACTGGGGAAACACACAGATCCGTCTTCCTGCTCAGCAGAAAGACAGGCTCTGTGTGATCTCCCCTGTCAGAACGGAGATCAGCCTTGTTTACACAGGCAGATCCCCGTTCTGTCACTGCAGGGATAAGATCGCGGGTGGCCGGCGGATCTGCGATCTTTCCCTGCAGTGACCCACTGATTGGCTCCCCCGCTGGCCAATGGGAGCGCGTGCGCCCACAAAAGCGAGTTAACGAGCCGATGTACAGTATCGGCGATTTGCGGGAACGATCCAATCTGCCGCAGTATAAGGACAGGCGGCTGGTCGGCAAGAGGTTACGCTTTTATATGTTCAGCTCTTTTTACAAATATAAAATGTTTGGTAGAAAAGATAGATGTAAGTAAGTAAGCATGTAAGTAAGCCATGACATAGTGACCTCCAGATGTGAATGAAGGATGCCAGTTGCCAAAATAAAATAATTCAGTAATAGATAAAAAAAAAATCAAAGATTTTGAAATAAAACAGTGAAATGCCAGTTGCCAAAATAAAATAATTCAGTAATAGATAAAAAAAAAAATCAAAGATTTTGAAATAAAACAGTGAAATAGTAAAATTATGAGCAGCTTGGAAGTTAAATACTAAAATATCACTTCTGAAATATGACTCAAGCATTGCAAATATTTGTTAAGTGGGTAGAGCTGTGAGACTGCATTAGCAAGGTGATTTAAGAACCTTCAATGTAGGATAGTTTTATAGAAAGAAAGAATTTTAATGTGAAAGGCTGTTGTGTATAAATAACCTCGGGCAAACAGTAAGTAAAGTGACATTTAAATGTCAGCACAACAGTGAAATAAAAGTGTTAATTACAACACTCTAATAAAAGGAAATAAAATTAAAACTACCTTGTATCTTGCATTCTCTGCAAATTCCATTGCCATAGTGAAAGATTGGGTAATATTTTTTTACAGCAACAGTTTCACAACTATGCCCCATACCTAAAAGGGAAATATAATGTATTTTCAATGAGCGCATTTAAAGCGGTAGTAAACTCTCCATCATGACTTTTTCCCATTTAAAGCAAGTAGAAACAATATACATATAACTGTAGGTGTCTTCCAAATGACCCTAACCTTCACCGTTTAGGAGAGGTCGCCCGATGTTCCCTTTAACCATTTCAGCCATGGAAGGTTCACCCCCAACTTCCTGACCAGGCCATTTTTTTTACAATACGGCACTGCATTTAACTGACAATTGCGCGGTCGGGCGACGCTTTACCCAAATGAAATCGATGTCCTTTTTTTTCCCACAAATAGAGCTTTCGTTTAGTGATATTTGATCACCTCTGCGGTTTTTATTTTGTGTGCTATAAACAAAAAAAAGACTGTTAATTTTGAAAAAAAAGAACAACAATATTTTTTACTTTCTGCTATAAAACATACCCAATAAAAAAATTTAAAAAATGCAATTTCTTCATCAATTTAGGTCAATATGTATTCTGCTACATATTTTTGGTAAAAAAAATCCCAATAAGCGTATATTGATTGGTTTGCGGAAAAGTTATAGCGTCTACAAACTATGGAATATTTTTAAGGAATTTTTTTTACTGGTAATGGTGGCGATCAGCGATTTTTAGTGGGGCTGCAACATTGTGGCTGACAAATCGGACCCCTAACTGACAGTTTTGACACTTTTTGGGGACCAGTGACAGTAATACAGTGATCAGTGCGAAAACAAAATGCACTGTTACTGTACGAATGTACTAATGATACTGGCACGGAAGGGGTTAACATAGGGGGCGATCAAAGGGTTAAGTGTTTTCCAAGGGAGTGCTTGCTAACTGTGGGGGGGGGGGGGGGGGATGCTTTGACTGGGGGGAAAACAAAGATCCCTGTTTCTGCTTAGCAGAAACACAAGATCTCCATTCTCCCTTCTGCCAGAACAGCGATCTGCCTTGTTTTTCTTCTCAGAATGATTGGCGGTCCGCCGGACCTGCTAATTGTCTCCCACTGTGTCCAATCACAGTGGGAGTGGGTCGCCGACAGAGCGCGCCGCCCCAGACCTTGTGCACAAAATCAGGTACGTGATCTTGCGCAGGAGGGCCGCCCTGCTGCAGCATATCTGCATGTGGCGGTGTTAAAGTGGTTAATGATGTCACCGGCACATGTGCTTTTTTTTTCTCGATTCATGGCAAGTTCAGTGATCCATTAGTCCATTAAAGACGGCATTGGCATTGCATTGTAATTTCGCAAGAGTACAGGCCCATTAACAGTTTCTATCACGTACCTGATCGGAGACTGAATCGATGAGGTTGGCCTCTCTTGTATCTCCAGCCCAGGTCTTGCTGCAGGTGCAACAGAGGGCACAGAGGGACGGGAGGAACACAAGTGCCGGCAGACCCTGGCAGGCAGACAGAACTTCAGGTCAGGAGCAGTAGCTGTGCATGAGATCCAGCCGAAGTTAAAGGGCCACTCCACACAGGCTGTGGGTTCCAGATGCGAGGCTTGTCAGAGCTCCCGGTAGGCTTGAAACAGGAACTCACTGTGATGAGCAGAGCTGATACAGATGACAGCCGGATAGGCACTTGAACCAGATGTAGAAACAACAGCGTTGGCACAGGGATAGCCAAGATGAGCATCAGGCGGGCAGCAAGGTACCGAATCGTAAGACAGAGACATGGTCAAGAACGGAGCCGGGGTCAGGAACTGGTGACATACAGTAGCAGAAGCAGGATCCAAGTTCAGGTCACAGGCAAGCCAGGTCAGCAACAAGGGAAACAAGCAGAGTAATAGCAGGACACAGGGAACAGCTGAAAGACTGGTCAGCACTAGAGCATGAGCAGGAGCTCCCTTAAATAGTCCATCTGTCGCCAGCATGCATTAAGTGCGCGCTCGTGAGCGCACCTGTGCACATTCCTGTTCGCATGTGCATGCCTAGTCACTATTCAGCTGAGAATGCTGCGCGTGTGTTATTTCTGTTAGCCGGTCTGCATGCATGCTCATTTCTGTTAGCCAAAGGTCTGACAATTTCACAATAAGTAATGCGCATGTGCGAGATTACAGCCATGGCTGAATGAAAGAGCAGTAAAATGCAACTTGGAGGCGGAATACGGCTAACAGGGCGACGGCTTTGGCCAGAACATATGAAAAAGTAAATCAGCTGCAAAAAAAGAAACACCCGAGGGGGATAATTATTAATGCGGAATGTTGTAGAAAGCTTTGACATACCGGCTTTATTGATTTTTATGATTAAGGCGTCTGAGTCTACTACCGCTTTACAGTAGTACTAAACCTAAAAACAAAAAAATGAACATATTGCAGCTTACAAATCCTGAAATGTGGCTGACTTCCTTTATTTTTAGCTTTTATTTTTCACCTGGTGATCTGGCCAGTAACCTACTTCCTGTCTTAGGATGGAGGAGCAATGAAGCCACCCTTGGACAGCAGCATTGTCAGTCTGTGGAGCGAGTTGTGTTAAATGCACGAGCCGATTTAGACTAACAAATTAAAGTGCCACCGTGTTCTATATTTTTAACCACTTGACCTGCAGAAGATTTACCCCCTTCATGACCAGGTCCTTTTTTTGCTATACGGTACTGTGTTACTTTTACTGACAATTGCACGGTCGTGCAACACTGTACCCAAATAACATTTATGTAATTTTTTCCCACAAATAGAGCTTTCTTTTGGTTGTATTTGATCAATACTGCATTTTTTTTGCGCTATAAACAAAAAGACAAAGTCAATTTTCTGCTATAAAACAGCAAATTTCTTCATAAATTTAGGAAAATATATATTCTGCTAAAACATATCCCAATAAACGTATATTGATTGGTTTACACGAACGTTATAGCGTCAACAAATTATGGTATATATTTAAGGAATTTTTATCTATTTGTTTTTTTATAGTAGTAATGGCGGCAATCAGCGACTTATAGCAGGACTGCAATATTGCGGTGAACAATTGGACACTAACTGACACTTTTTACACTTTTCGGGAACCAGTGACACTAATAAAGTGATCATTGCTAAAAATATGCACTGTCACTGTACTAATGACACTGGCTGGGAAGGGGTTAAACATCTAGAGTGATCAAAGGGTTAACTGTGTGCCTAGCCAGTGTTTTTGTGTACTGTACGTGCTGCTTTTACTAGGGGAAGAGCAGGGACACAAAATTCATCCCTTCCCCTGTCAGAACGGAGATCTGTGCTCCCTGGGTGGAATTTCTGAATCACACACACACACACACACACACACACACACACATATATATATATATATATATATATATATATATATATATATATATATATATATATATATATATATATATATATATATATATATATATATATATATACGTAGTTCTGCACAGGAGGCCACCCTGTAGCAGTAAATTTGCCATAGGGTGATACAGAACTGGTTAAAATCTATTGAAGTACATATTAGCACAAAAATGTCAATTCTTTTGCTGTCAGTCTCCTCCAAATTTCTAAATTCCTTTTTTATTAAGTTGCTACTGTGATCTGACTTCCTGTTAGAGGGTGGCTACATTCATCCTCTATGGCAGGGGTGGGAAACCTTTTGAGCAGAGTGTATCGAAAAATGTTTTCACAGAAATTGAGCGTGCCGATTTTACAAAACAATTTCAATTTCACACTCAATCACGAAAAGGATTTTTTATAAAATAAATGCTGTAAACTACTTGAGTGAGTAGTGACAAATAAACATCCTGCACTCTCACGCCTCAGATCAGCCCCAATTCCTGCACCTTCACACCTCAGATCACTTTACCCCCTGCTCATCTGCCCCACCACTGTAACCCCCCCTGCTCATCTGCCCCACCACTGTAACCCCCCCTGCTCATCTGCCCCACCACTGTAACCCCCCCTGCTCATCTGCCCCACCACTGTAACCCCCCCTGCTCATCTGCCCCACCACTGTAACCCCCCTGCTCATCTGCCCCACCACTGTAACCCCCCCTGCTCATCTGCCCCACCACTGTAACCCCCCCTGCTCATCTGCCCCACCACTGCAACCCCCTGCACATCTGCCCCACCACTGCAACCCCCCTGCACATCTGCCCCACCACTGTACCCCCCTGCACATCTGCCCCACCACTGTACCCCCCTGCACATCTGCCCCACCACTGTACCCCCCTGCACATCTGCTCCACCACTGTAACCCCCTGCACATCTGCCCCACCACTGTACCCCCCTGCACATCTGCCCCACCACTGTACCCCCCTGCACATCTGCCCCACCACTGTACCCCCCTGCACATCTGCCCCACCACTGCAACCCCCTGCACATCTGCACCACCACTGTACCCCCTGCACATCTGCCCCACCACTGTACCCCCTGCACATCTGCCCCACCACTGTACCCCCCTGCACATCTGCCCCACCACTGTAACCCCTTGAACATCTGCCCCACCACTGTAACCCCCCCTGCTCATCTGTCCCACCACGGTAACCCAATTTATATCTGCCCCACCACTGTACCCCCCTGCTCTTCAGTCCCGCCACTATAACCCCCCTGCTAATCTGCCCCACCACTGTACCTCCCCGCACATCTGCTCCACCGCCATACCCCCAAGCTCTTCTGTCTCAACGCTGAGCCATCTTCTCATCTGTCCTAACACTGTAACCCCCCTGCTCATTTGCCCCATCAACATACCCCTTTTTCTCATCTGCCCCACCACTGTAACCCGCTTTCTCATCTGCCCCACCAATGTACCTCCTGCACATCTGTCTCACCTCTGTTCCCCTCTGCTCTTCTGCCCCACCACTGTAACCCCCTGCTAATCTGTCCCACCAATAAACCCCCTTTCACATCTGCCCCACTGCTCTACCCCCCTGCTTTTCTGTCCCACCACTGAACCCCTCCTGCTCATTTTTCCCACCGCTGTACTCTCCTGCTCATCTGCTCCACCAATGTATCCTCTTCTTATCTATAATACGCGTGATATGCAGAGTGGTGAAAGGAAGCAGAGATGAAACACATCTACCTGTCCTGACACATTCATCCTGCTGATCCAACTCTCGCATCCAGCCCAAGTGCTTGTATGTGATGTATGTGATGTATGTGATGTATGTGATGGATGTGATGTATGTGATGTATGTGATGTATGTGATGTATGTGATGTATGAGATGTCACATACAAGCACATGGAATAGATGCGCAATGATGAGCTCAGGTCAGGGGTATTTTCTGAAAGTAGTGGGCCTGTGTGTAGGATCATAAGTTGGGCCCCCGCAGCTGAGAAAAGGTGCGGCGCTTTGTGCCACAGCAAAAGTTGGGTGTGATTTTCATTGCGCTGAATACTGGCTGTGGCTTAAAGAGACACAGAGTGCCGGGGTTCAGTAGTAAGTGACACAAAGGTTTAGGAATAATTTCAACAAAGTTCCCAGAAGCTTAACAGTAATTCCACAAATGGTCACCTGATTGTGGTTTTCTCAATCACAGTGAAATCCCTTCTTTCTGAGATTGGTAGTGGCCACCAAGCGTGTCATCTTCCTCCAGATGGTGGACGGGGCTAGCAGGACTGTGACTGGCTTTAGCAGTGGCCAATGACAGTCCTCCTCCTCCTGGAAACAGGGACCACCCCCCCCCCCCAGCAGAACTGCACCCAATCTCTTCCCCATCACAAAAGTTTACGATCGCAGCTACAGCAAAGCTAGAGAACCAAACGTTTCCCATCTTTTACAAAGTGTGGGGGCGCGGTGCCTCCCCCTCAGTGCAGGTGCGGTGTGGGGAACTCTGAAATTAGAGTACATTAGTGTTTTTTTAGGGGAAACGAGGTCTAAATTGCAGTGCTTGCCAGTGTTGCAGTTTTGATAATAATAATACAGGATTGGCTTCAATGAGTAGGACATGACATAGAGAGAACATAGATTGGAATCTGCACATCATATGAGCAACACCATGCAGTTTTACTGATATCACAAATGGAAAACAAGGGCATAATATCTATACAAGCCGGTCACATTCCAGCTTACTGAAGTCCAAGCTGTAATGGATGATTTCTGAATGTCTGCTATGTACATTGTTCTTTGTATAACAATATATGACTGTTATGTGGTGTTATCAAATAGTTCAATGTCTGCTAAGAATAAGTGAGAGCAACCACAGAAAAAATTAAATTAAAGTGATATAAAAGCTTCATTTTAAAATAAATAACAAACATGTTATACTTATCTGGACTAGGCAGTGGTTTTGCACAGAACAGTTCCGATCTTCTTCTTTTCGGGTGCCCCGCCACTCGACAGCGCCCCGCTGGCCTCTCCCACGAGCCATAATGCACCTGCATTGCCCTGGATCTAAAATAAGTTTAATAGTTTTATTTAGAAAATTTATCAGAACATTGAAGAGGGGGGGAAAGGAGGAACGAGGACAGGCAAAATATGTGCAGCCTAAACTTCAAGCGGATATAAATCCAAAACTAAAAATGTAATATATTGCAGCTAACCAATCATTAGATGTGGTGGCTGCATTTGTTTTCTTTTCTTATGTATTTTTCCTCCATTTTAACCTGGTGATCTGGCCAGTAACACATCTCCTGTATAAGAGTGCCCCACTCTGGATGAAGGAGCACAGAGGGCACCTTTGTACAGCAGCATTGTCAGTCTGGGGGGGGAGGGGAGTGTTAGATGGATTAAGATTTAAATACACTAACAAACTAAAGCCAGCAACACTTAGACGGCTTTCACACCAAGTCGCCCTTAGCATCGGCGGTAAAACGCCGCTACTTTTAGCAGCGTTTTACCGTCGGATTTGCGGTGCATTTCGGCAGCAGGCGGGGCGCTTTTACCCCCCACTAGTGGCCGAGAAAGGGTTAAGACCGCCCGCAATGCACCGCAATAGCAGCGTTTTGTCGATGGTATCGCAGCGCTGCCCCATTGATTTCAATGGGGAGCTGCTGTGGAGGAGCGGTAAACACACCGCTCCTTCACCGCTCCAAAGAAGCTGCTGGCAGGACTTTTCCTGACGTCCTGCCAGCGCACCGCTCCAGTGTGAAAGCCCTCGGGCTTTCACACTGGAGACAATGGAGCAGCTGTTTGAGGGCAGATTGCAGGCGCTATTTTTAACGCTATACCCCTTGCAAAACGCCCTCGGTGTGAAAGGGGTCTTAGGGCACTTTCAAACTGGGGAGGGGGGCGTCGGTGGTAAAGCATTTTTAACTGCGATTTATCGCCATTTTACTGTCGCTTTTCGGATGCTAGCGGGGCGCTTTTAACCCCCGCTAGCAGCCAAAAAAGGGTTAAAAGTGCCTGCAAAGTGCCGCTGCCAAATCGCTTTGCAGGCGATTAGGCAGCACTGGCCATTGATTTCAATGGCAGGGGCATTTTAGGAGTGGTGTATACAGGGACCCCTTTAGCCCTTTAGTGCCTGAAAAACGCCTCAGTGTGAAAGTAGCCTTAGGTTTAAGCAGTTACAACAAACAGTTTTTTCCCTTTTGGGATAAAGGTTTTACATGAACAGTTAAAAGCTGATCATTGTAAGCACCCGTCAAGGTTAGATGCTTTGTCTCATTCTGTAACTGATACATTCTGCTGGAGTGCTCGTTATGTTTAGAAACAACAGATTTACTGGCCAGATTACTAGGTGAAAATAGAGGAAAGAAAGCCTAAAAAAGAAAACTAATGCAGACATCACATCTAAGAATTGGTAAGCTGCAATATAATAAATGTTTGCTTTTGGGTTTTATACCGCTTTCAGCTTCAGGAACAGACACCACAAAGTTTTTAACTCTGCTTTCAGTTGAGCCCAAGTTTTCTGCTGGGTATCCCATGTTACCTTCAAAAAGCATTTTGCTAATTCAAGAATAATGTACAAGTGAATGTGAGAGATGACATCACTAAAGGGGCTAGGGAGGAGGTAGAATTCTTATGGGTAGAGCTCCAAAGGGATGATAGGCCCCCTAACCTGAGGGAGGAGGGGGAGACAGATCTCCAATCACAATTTGGATTAGCAGCAAGGATGGGAAGTGCCATCATAATGGGGGATTTTAATTATCCAGACATAGACTGGGCGGAAGGAACCGCGCATTCGTCTAAGGCTCGCCAGTTCCTAAATGTCTTGCAGGACAATTTCATGATTCAGATGGTAGACGCACCAACTAGAAACAAAGTGTTACTAGACCTACTGATTACCAACAATACAGACCCGATCACAGGTGTGGAAATAAGGGGCAAATTAGGAAACAGCGATCACAGGTCAATTAGCTTCAGTATAAATCACACAAATAGGAAACATAAGGGGAATACAAAGACACTGAATTTCAAAAGAGCCAACTTCCCTAAATTACGAACCTTGCTAGAAGATATAAATTGGGATAAAATCTTACGAACAAAGAACACGGAGGAGAGATGGGTTTGCTTTAAGAGCATATTAAATAAGGGCATTAGCCAGTGCATCCCATTGAGAAATAAATTTAAAAGAGTGAACAAAAGTCCTGAATGGCTTAACTCCAGTGTAAAAATGCATATAAAAGCAAAGGAGAAAGCCTTCAAGAAATACAAAGCCTAGGGATCATCATCAGAATTCAGACTTTACAAAGAATGCAACAAGAAATGTAAGGGTGCAATTAGGGCAGCTAAGATAGTACACGAAAGACACATAGCGGAGAAATTCTTTAAGTATATAAACAGTAAAAGAGGGAGGACAGACCATATTGGCCCCCTAAGGAATGATAAAGGGAATCTGGTTACTAAGGATCGAGAGATGCCAAAGGTATTGAATTTATTATTTTCCTCAGTCTTCACGAGGGAATCGGGGGGCTTCAGTAACCAAAACTGCAGTGTTTATCCTCATGACACATCTTAGGAAGCACCCTCATGGCTAACAGAGGCCAGAATTAGAAATAGAATTGGAGAATTTAACATTAATAAGTCACTGGGACCAGATGGCTTGTACCCGAGGGTATGAGGGAACTCAGTCAAGTAATTGCCAGACCTTTGTTCCTAATTTTTACTGATAGTCTACTGACTGGAATGGTACCAGCTGATTGGAGAAAAGCCAATGTAGCATCAATATTATAAAAAAGGGCCAAAATACATCCCTGGGAATTACAGACCATTTAGCCTAACATCAATAGTATTCAAGCTCTTGGAGGGGATGATAAGGGACTATAAACAAGATTTTAGTAATGAGAAAGGTATCATTAGCAGTAATCAGCATGGATTCATGAAGAATCGATATTGCCAAACCGATTCATTAACCTTCTATGAGGAGGTGAGCTGCCATCTAGAAAAATGAAAGCCGTAGACACGGTGTATCTGGATTTTGCAAAAGCATTTGACCCAGTTCCCCATAAACGTTTACTGTACAAAGTAAGGTCCGTTGGCATGGACCATAGGGTGCATGGATTGAAAACTGGCTACAAGGGTGAGTTCAGAGGGTGGTGATAAATGGGGAGTATTCGGAATTGTCAGGGGTGGAAAGTGGAGTCCCCCAGGGTTCTGTGCTGGGACCAATCCTATTTAATTTGTTCATAAATGACCTGGAGGATGGGATAAACAGCTCAATCTCTGTATTTGCAGACGATACTAAGCTAAGCAGGGCAATAACTTCTCCGCAGGATGTGAAAACCTTGCAAGAAGATCGGAATAAATTAATGGGTGGGCAACTACATGGCAAATGAGGTTTAATGTAGAAAAATGTAATTTGGTTGGCAAAAAATATGAATGCAATTTACTCACTGGGGGGAGAACCTCTGGGGGAATTAAGGATGGAAAAGGACCTGGGGGTCCTAATAGATGATAGGTTCAGCAATGGCATGCAATGCCAAGCTGCTGCTAACAAAGCAAACTGAATATTGGCATGCACGAAAAAGGGGATTAACTCAAGAGACAAAATGATAATTCCCCTGCTCTACAAGACTCTGGTCTGGCCGCACCTGGCGTATGCTGTCCAGTACTGGGCACCAGTCCTCAATACGGATGTACTGGAAATGGAGCGAGTACAGAGAAGGGCAACAAAGCTAATAAAGGGACTGGAGGATATTAGTTATGAAGGAAAGTTACGAGCACTGATGTCAAGACTATACTCACCGAGGCCAAGATGCCGAGAGCGGCTCGCCCTTACGACCACGCGCACCTGAACCCCTGGAAGTGATACAGGGAGCTGGGGGCACGCGGAGTCATGGGCTTCCGGTAGTAGCAGGATTCCCGAAGGGCCGCAGGGAGGTCCAGGTAGCCGTTGGGTACTGAGGAACTGCAAAGACAAGAAGTTAGATCCGAACCGGGGTTTCAGGCAGAGCAGAGTCCGTAAATCAGGCAGAGGTCAGAACCGGGGTATCAGGCAGAGCAGAGTCCATTAATCAGGCAGAGGTCAGAACCGGGGTATCAGGCAAAGCAAAGTCCGTTAATCAAGCAGAGGTCAGGGGTATCAGGCAGGCAGAGTATCCGTTTATCAGGCAGAGATCAGGGGTATCAGGCAGGCAGAGTATAGTCCGTTTATCAGGCAGAGGTCAGGGGTATCAGGCAGGCAGAGTATAGTCCGTTTATCAGGCAGAGGTTCAGCACAGGATCACTAAGCAAAGCAGGGACAACAGCAGGTACAGGGAACAGGGCACAGCTGACGACAAACCAGCAACCCGACTGGGTGCTGGAGCCGTCAGATGTAGCCCTCCGGCGAGCGCGTCAGCGTGACGCGCTGCCGGGCACCCACACGGCCACGGCGCGCACGCGGGGACCGCCGTGCACCCGCGCGCGCCGCACAATCGGGCCACGAACGGGTGTACGGCGTAGTGCGAGTCCACCGCGCATGCGCCCTGGAAAAGTATTTCTGGTATTTCTGGAAAAGTGCTGTCCACCACGGGCTTCAGCAAGGACACATGGAAGACAGGATGGATCCTGTACGTTCTTGGTAACGCTAGCTCCATAGTCACAGGGTTGATAATCCTCTTGATGGGAAAAGGACCAATGAACTTAGGCCCCAGTTTCTGAGAAGGCACGGATAGTTTAAGTTTGGTGGTGGACAACCAGACCTCCTCTCCTATATTAAAGGTTGGGTTCTCCCTCCTGCCCCGGTCATACTGTTCCTTGTAATCCGCTTGAGCTTTTTGCAACATGTCTTGAATCCTCTGGAAATTAACTTGTAAAGAGGTTATTCTGTCATGCACTGCAGGGACTGCTATCTCGGGAACATCGTTGGACAGAAACGTGGGGTGGAATCCGCAATTTGCCCAGAAAGGCGTTTGGTTGGTAGCAGCATGGACAGAGTTGTTATACGCGAACTCCGCGTATGGTAGAAGACTTGCCCAATCATCTTGGGATCCTGAGCAGAAACACCGCAGGTATTGCTCTAGGGTCTGGTTCGTCCTCTCCGTTTGGCCGTTGCTCTGAGGGTGGTAAGCTGATGAGAGGCAGACCTTGATATCTAGGGCTTTGCAGAGCTCCCTCCAAAATTTGGACGTAAATTGTACACCCCTGTCTGACACAATACTCTTTGGTACACCATGGAGCCTGATGATTTCCTTCAGAAAAATATTGGCCGTCTCCAAGGCCGAAGGAGTGCCCTTCATGGGCAAAAAATGGGCCATCTTGGAGAGACGGTCGACCATGACAAAAATGGTGGTAAAACCCCCCGAGGCGGGCAAGTCCACTATGAAATCCATGGATACGTCAGACCATGGCCGTTCTGGAATAGGCAGGGGTTTTAGTAGACCCCAAGACTTGGCGTTTTGACCTTTGTTCCACTGGCATAGAGGACAAGAAGCCACATATTCCTTGCAATCCCGTCTCCACCCAGGCCACCAAAAAGAGCGAGAGACCAGCTCGGACGTCTTCCTTATTCCAAAGTGCCCTGCGAGTTTATGATCATGGCACATTTTAAGGGTTAGTGACCGTGTCTCCCGAGGTACAAAAATTTTCCCACGGATCCAAAAAAAATTCCCATTTCTTTTCAAGGATTGTATCTCTGGTTCCATACAAGAGTTAGATGATGATTTGATGGATGACATCAAGTCCACCTGTGCCATCCCAAGGAAGTTTTGAGAAGAGAGGATTGTACTAGGTTCTGGAGTCTGGGAATCTGCTGAGAACATCCGCGAGAGTGCGTCTGCCTTTCCATTCTTTGTGCCAGGTCTGTAGGATATGTGAAAGTTGAAGCGAGAGAAAAAGAGAGCCCAACGAGCTTGTCTAGGTTTTAGCCGCTTTGCTGTCCGTAAGTATTCAAGGTTCTTATGATCTGTAAAGATCATCACTGGGTGTAATGCGCCTTCAAGCAAATACCTCCATTCTTCTAGAGCGAATTTTATGGCCAGCAGCTCCCTGTCACCCACGTCGTAGTTTAATTCCGGTGGGCTGAGTCTCCGGGATGCAAATGCAACAGGGTGAAGGATGGCTTTGGGCCCTTGTCTTTGGGAAAGAATTGCTCCTGTTGCAATTTCCGAGGCATCCACCTCCAGTACAAATGGCTGAGAAGGATCGGGGTGGCAAAGAATTGGAGCAGAACTAAACAGGGTCTTCAATTTTAGAAAGGCCACTTGTGCGGCCTCGGACCACCGGAAGGAACCGTGCTGGCTAGTTAGCTGGGTGATAGGTGCCACTATGGCCGAGAATCCGATAATGAATTTCCGGTAAAAGTTGGCGAATCCTATGAACCGTTGGACCCCTTTTTTATCGGACGGAGCTGGCCACTCCTGAATGGCTTGTATCTTTTGGGGATCCATTGCGATCCCATCTGCTGATATGATGAACCCCAGGAATTGTACCACTGATCTCTCGAATTCGCACTTCTCCACTTTCAAATAAAGCTTGTGCTGCTTCAATATGGTAAGGACCTTTTTGACGTGCCCCTTGTGTAGCTCAATCGTGGAGGAGAAAATGAGTATATCGTCTAGATAGACAACAAGGAAGTCATCCAGGTATTCTCGGAATATATCATTGACTAAGTGCTGAAAAGTGGCTGGAGCATTACACAGCCCGAATGGCATCACCAAGTACTCGAAGTGTCCAAACCTGGACCTGAAGGCCGTCTTCCATTCATCCCCGGCTCTGATTCTAACAAGGTTATAGGCACCCCGGAGGTCTAATTTGGAAAAGACCTTGGCGGATCGGAATCGTTGGAAAAGCTCCGGAATAAGCGGCAGTGGATACCTGTTCTTGATGGTGATATTATTAAGCTGCCGGTAGTCCACACATGGTCTAAGGGATCCATCCTTCTTCCCGACAAAGAATATCCCTGCTCCGGCAGGTGAGGACGAGGGACGTATAAAACCTTTTTCTAGGTTCTCATTGATGTATTGTTTGAGAGCCTCCAGTTCAGTCTCTGAGAGGGGAAAAATACGACCGAACGGAATCACTGATCCCGGCAGCAGATCGATCGGACAGTCATAAGGCCGATGAGGTGGTAGGCAGTCGGCCATCTGTTTATTGAAGACCTCTTGGAACTCAAGATATTCGGGGGGAATCTGCTGGAGCTTGTCTGACGGGACAGTAACCGTAGCACAAACTTTTGGAATTGAAGGGAGGCAGTGCTCAGAGCAATACGGAGAGGAGAAGGATACCGCCTTAGTGCTCCATTGGATCTGTGGATCATGAGCCTGTAACCAGGGCAGGCCTAAGATGACTGGAAAAATGGGAGAGTGAATGAGGTCAAGCCGTAGGAGCTCTTGATGCCCGGAGTCAGTGGTTACTAGAATAGGCCGAGTCTCCTGGGTGATTGGACCCGAACTAGGAAGAGACCCATCAGCCAGATGCACTTGTAGACCTTGAGCTTTCGTTTGTAAGGGAATGCGTAGGCTGCGGGCCAGGGCTGCATCCATGAAGCAGCTACAAGCTCCCGAATCAATGATGGCGGGTAGGCGAGACTCCCCTTCCGGTAGCTGCAGAGAAACAAACAACATCACGTAAGATTTTGGAGCATTATTGTCTTGGCAATTCATCAATTTTGGCTGAAGAAACTTACTGGGCCTTATTGGGCAGCTGCGCAGGAAGTGTCCAGCTCCCCCGCAATAGAGACACAAGTTGGACTGCCGTCTGCGTTGCCTCTCTTCCGAGGTTAGTGGAGCTCGGACCAGGCCAAGCTGCATGGGCTCGGCCTCGGGAGGTGTTGTAGGAGATGGTGACGGCATGGGTGAGGCTCTGAATGGCGTCCACGTAGGGCGTGGACCCTGGAACCGCTCTGAGCGAAGTTCCCGCAGGCGCCTGTCCAATTTCGTAGCTGCCTGAATTAGCTCTTCCAAGGAATCGGGAGTCTCCATTCTGGCTAGTTCATCCTTGAGGAGTTCGGACAAGCCTTGATGGTACTGGTAGCGCAGAGCCGGCTCGTTCCAATTTGTGTCAGCCGCCCATTTACGGAATTCTACCGTATAGTCTTCAATTGGTCTCTTCCCTTGGGACAGGTGGTGTAAGATGGCTTCAGCTGTAGCCATCCGCTGTGGGTCATCATAGAGTTTGGACATACTCTCGAAGAAGGTATCTATGGAGTTTAACGCAGGACTTCCCTGTTCCATTAAGCCGTGGGCCCATGCCTGAGGTTCTTCTGACAGTAGTGAGATTGCGAATCCTACCTTGACGATCTCTGATGCGAACGTCCGGGGCTGAAGGGCAAAATAGAGAGAGCATGCGTTCTTAAAAGCCCTGAATTTTTTACGGTCCCCTGAGAACCGTTCAGGTGTAGGGACCCTAGGTTCAGGAAGCGCCATGACCACTGTAGGGTTGGTGGTGGCCTGAGGGAGCGGACCTTCACTGCTGGGTGCGGGAGCTGCAGCAGCAGGAGGGAGTACCCCGGTAATTTGTTGGAGGCGGTTGTCAATCTGAGTATACCCCTCCTGTAGTTTCTGAACGGAGTCGGCCAGAGTGGAAACCTGCTGACACAGGATCTCCAAAGGAGAGCGCGCTCTGTCGGCCTCAGACATCTGGCTGGTTTGTACTGTCAAGACTATACTCACCGAGGCCAAGATGCCGAGAGCGGCTCGCCCTTACGACCACTCGCACCCGAACCCCTGGAAGTGATACAGGGAGCTGGGGGCATGCCGAGGCACGGGCTTCCGGTAGTAGCAGGATTCCCGAAGGGCCGCAGGGAGGTCCGGGTAGCCGTTGGGTACTGAGGAACTGCAAAGACAAGAAGTTAGATCCGAACCGGGGTTTCAGGCAGAGCAGAGTCCGTAAATCAGGCAGAGGTCAGAACCGGGGGATCAGGCAGAGCAGAGTCCGTTAATCAGGCAGAGGTCAGAACCGGGGTATCAGGCAAAGCAAAGTCCGTTAATCAAGCAGAGGTCAGGGGTATCAGGCAGGCAGAGTATCCGTTTATCAGGCAGAGGTCAGGGGTATCAGGCAGGCAGAGTATAGTCCGTTTATCAGGCAGAGGTCAGGGTTATCAGGCAGGCAGAGTATAGTCCGTTTATCAGGCAGAGGTCAGGGGTATCAGGCAGGCAGAGTATAGTCCGTTTATCAGGCAGAGGTTCAGCACAGGATCACTAAGCAAAGCAGGGACAACAGCAGGTACAGGGAACAGGGCACAGCTGACGACAAACCAGCAACCCGACTGGGTGCTGGAGCCGTCAGATGTATCCCTCCGGCGAGCGCGTCAGTGTGACGCGCTGCCGGGCACCCGCACGGCCACAGCGCGCACACGGGGACCCCCGTGCACCCGCGCGCGCCGCACCATCGGGCCGCGAACGGGTGTACGGCGTAGTGCGAGTCCACCGCGCATGCGCCCTGGAGCCCGGCGGACGGAGGCGGCCTGTGCCTCCTGACAACTGAACTTATTCTCAAGACATGTAGCCACTCATTAATATTAGAAGAAAAGAGGTTTAACCTTAAACTGCATAGAGGGTTCTTTACTGTAAGAGCGGCAAGGACAGGCGGTGGTCTCAGCGGGGAGCATCTATCTATCTATCTATCTAAATATACAGTGGGGACGGAACGTATTCAGACCCACTTAAATTTTTCACTCTTTGTTATATTGCAGCCATTTGCTAAAATCATTTAAGTTAATTTTTTTCTCCTCATTAATGTACACACAGCACCCCATATTGACAGAAAAACACAGAATTGTTGACATTTTTACAGATTTATTAAAAAAGAAAAACTGAAATATCACATGGTCCTAAGTATTCAGACCCTTTGCTCAGTATTTAGTAGAAGCACCCTTTTGATCTAATACAGCCATGAGTCTTTTTGGGAAAGATGCAACAAGTTTTTCACACCTGGATTTGGGGATCCTCTGTCATTCCTCCTTGCAGATCCTCTCCAGTTCTGTCAGGTTGGATGGTAAACGTTGGTGGACGGCCATTTTTAGGTCTCTCCAGAGATGCTCAATTGGGTTTAAGTTAGGGCTCTGGCTGGGCCATTCAAGAACAGTCATGGAGTTGTTGTGAAGCCACTCCTTTGTTATTTTAGCTGTGTGCTTAGGGTCATTGTCTTGTTGGAAGGTAAACCTTCGGCCCAGTCTGAGGTCCTGAGCACTCTGGAGAAGGTTTTCATCCAGGATATCCCTGTACTTGGCCGCAGTCATCTTTCCCTTGTTTTCAACCCCCCCCCCCCCCACACACACACCCACAGCATGATGCTGCCACCACAATGCTTCAGTGTTGGGACTGTATTGGACAGGTGATGAGCAGTGCCTGGTTTTCTCCACACATACCGCTTAGAATTAAGGCCAAAGTGTTCTATCTTGGTCTCATCAGACCAGAGAATCTTATTTCTCACCATCTTGGAGTCCTTCAGGTGTTTTTTTTAGCAAACTCCATGCAGGCTTTCATGTGTCTTGCAGGGAGGAGAGGCTTCCGTCAGGCCACTCTGCCATAAAGCCCCAACTGGTGGAGGGCTGCAGGGATGGTTGACTTTCTACAACTTTCTCCCATCTCCCGACTGCATCTCTGCAGCTCAGCCACAGTGATCTTTGGGTTCTTCTTTACCTCTCTCACCAAGGCTCTTCTCCCCCGATAGCTCAGTTTGACCAGACGGCCAGCTCTAGGAAGGGTTCTGGTCATCCCAAATGTCTTCCATTTAAGGATTATGGAGGCCACTGTGCTCTTAGGAACCTTAAGTGCAGCAGAAATTTTTTTGTAACCTTGGCCAGATTTGTGCCTTGCCACAATTCTGTTTCTGAGCTCTTCAGGCAGTTCATTTGACCTCATGATTCTCATTTGCTCTGACATGCACTGTGAAATATAAGGTCTTATATAGACAGGTGTGTGGCTTTCCTAATCAAGTCCAATCAGTATAATCAAACACAGCTGGACTCAAATGAAGGTGTAGACCCATCTCAAGGATGATCAGAAGAAATGGACAGGACCTGAGTTATATGAATATATGAGTGTCACAGCAAAGTGTTTGAATACTTGGGACTGATATTTCAGTTTTTCTTTTTTAATAAATCTGCAAAAATGTCAACAATTCTGTGTTTTTCTGTCAATATGGGGTGCTGTGTGTACATTAATGAACTTAAATGATTTTAGCAAATGGCTGCAATATAACAAAGAGTATAAAATTTAAGGGGGTCTGAATACTTTCCGTCCCCACACTATAAATATATATATATCTATATATATATCTATATATAGCTATAGATAGATATAGATAAATATCTATATATAGATATAGATATATATCTATCTCAAAATAGTTGCTCAGTCAATGAACCCGACCTGCTTAGAGCCCCCATCAAACGATACTCAAGAATTCTGCAATGAGTTATCAGACTTCTTCATCGACAAAATCGACTTCATTCGAAAATCAATCCATCAAAAAATAACAACCAACCTCACTCAACCAAAGCAAAAAGAGGATAGCGTTACGAACTTCACTCAACCGCCAAATTTCTTTCTGTCCCCAATCACCACGGACATGACTAAAAACATCATCAGAAGCCTTCGAGACAGCACATCACCGAACGACATCATTCCCACTAAACTGTTTAAAGAATGTGCCGACATCTTGGCCGGTACCCTAACACATCTCATAAATCAATCATTCAAAGAAGGGATTGTGCCAACCTCCCTCAAGCAAGGCGTCGTCAAACCCCTGCTAAAGAAACCCAATCTCGACCCCAAGGACCCTAACTGCCGCAGACCAATAACCAGCCTCAACACCATCTCCAAGATTATAGAGAAAGCAGTAGTACAGCAGCTACAACACCACCTGGATTCACACCAACTCCTGGACCCTCTGCAATCAGGCTTTCGCCCAGGTCATGGCACAGAAACAGCACTTCTGAAGATATGGGACGACGCCCTTGAAGCAGCAGACGACGAAGAACCGAGTCTCCTGGTACTGTTAGACCTCAGCGCAGCATTCGATACACTGGACCACAATACTTTACTTGTCCGCCTCGCTGAAGTTGCAGGAGCTACAGATTCTGCTCTAAAATGGTTTACATCCTTCTTAGAGAATCGCTCCCAGACAGTGAAACTAGGAACCTTCACCTCGGAAACCCGGGCAGTCTCCTGTGGAGTCCCTCAAGGCTCACCCTTGTCACCAATACTATTCAACATCTACATCCGCCCACTTCTCAATATCATCAGGAAAACTGATCTCTGCTTCCACTCATACGCTGACGACACCCAACTCTACCTTCGCATCAACGGACAAAGACTCCGTGGACACCTCCCACCATCCTCGGACAGACCATCTCTCCAAGCACCAAAGCCAAGAGCCTCGGAGTCATTTTCGACTCAGGAATGGCAATGGATGCACAAATAGGATCAGTGGTGAGCGGATCCCACCATCTCCTCCGCCAGCTACGCAGACTAATCCCCTTCATCCCAGAAGAGGACAAAGCGGCAGTTGTGGGAACAATCATCAATTCCCGACTCGACTACGCAAATTCCCTCTACGTAGGACTTCCCCAATATCAGCTTGCGCGCTTACAACTCATCCAAAACACGGCGGCAAGACTGTTAACAGGAAAAAAACCCTGGGAATCCATCTCCTCATCCCTAAAGAGCCTACACTGGCTAACCGTGAAGAATCGGATCACATTCAAGACCCTCTGCCTCACCCACAAATGTATACAAGGAAATGCTCCGCTATATCTCCGGGAGAAAATAAAACACTACACACCGAATCGCAGTCTTCGATCAGCCAACCAAAACCTCCTTATCATTCCCAAATACCGCTACAAAGCAAAGGGGGAACGAGGATTCGCAGTCCAAGGACCCCGACTATGGAATGCTCTTCCTACCAACATCCACATGGAAGAAAACCACCAGGCCTTCAGGAAAAAACTAAAGACCTTCCTCTTCTAACAAGCTGACAACAGAGAATGTATCTCAGCGCCTTGAGGCGATTCAGTTCGCATTTGTTGCGCTTTACAAATCATTCATTCATTCATTCATTCAATCATTCATAGATAGATAGATAGATAGATAGATAGATAGATAGATAGATAGATAGATAGATAGATAGATAGATAGATAGATAGATAGATATAGATATATATCTATATAGATATATATATCTACTGGTATATATATCTATATATAAATATATATTTATATAGTATTATTTTAGATATTTTAGATTTATGTTTTTGCAAACTTATATTGTGCATAGTAAATAACTTCCAAAAAACGACATGGCAAAAAAAAAATATTTTATTTACTTGACCCAGTGAATATTACACCCATAACAGAAAATGATATTGATAAAAATAATTCTACTAATAATAATTATTATAATAAGATTTATAATAATAAATGCTACTTAAATATGTATTATCTCATTGCGTGGTCTTACTATCTCACAATTCCACCTTAATAAATCAATATTGTCATGGCAACATAGGTAAAGTTACCGTTGCAGCTTGTACTTTGCAGAATAACATTGAAATGGCTTCAGTTTGTGGGATGAATAAGCATCTAAGGTGGCTTGGAAGAAAAAACATCTTGGTGTGATCATTCTGTTTTCTTTTGACCTCTGTGTTCACACATAATTCCAAAGCGAAAGCATACAAGGGTTGTATTAAACGTCTCTTACTGGAAATTTCAAGGAAAGAAAACAAAGGAATCTTGTGCTTTACAACAACTGAGGCCATACATGAAGCTTGAGCAATAATGAGTAATAGTGAAGTCAGATGAATACATAGAAAGGATCTTTTATTGGTACATTACTGCCAGCCTTTTTTATAATAATTGGTAAAATGCATTTCTTCCTGAGCTAGACATACACTAAAATTGGGGATCCTATGGTGGCCATACATTCTTCAATCAAATCATCCAATCAACATGCTATTCACTCAAAACGATTAAATTGGCAAACAATCAAATACTGTATGCATAATTTCCCTTCCGATCGATTGAGGCTTAATTTACATTGGATTTGGCCAAACTGAGTTGATCGGAAAGGCTGAAAATTATTGATCATGTTCCAAGGATCGGCAGTATCCACTACCAGTAGTCCACTTCTCTGCGTGTGGCATATTGATGGAATATGTTGTCAATACAAATTAATTAGTCATATTGGGGAGAAATCGATCAGAAAAGTAATTGACCATTTATCGAAGTGTGTATGGTCACCATTAAACTGATTTGTGTTAAGGTGCCTATAGATGATGGTCTTCTCATCTGGGTTAGCGTAATAATGATTGACGGTTAAAAAAACCTTAATGAATCACTATGGAAATCCTTGACAAATTAATATAGAAATCCTTAACCAATAAGTATGGAAAATGTTCACTAATTACTATGGAAATCCTTTACCAATCTCTTTGAAAAACCATGATCATTATAGAAATTCTTGACCAAGTAATATAGAAAGTATTGACCAATCACTATAGAAAGCCTTGATTAATTACTATGGAAAATCTTGACCAATCACTACAGAAACCTTGACCAATTATTATAGAAACCTTGACCAATTATTATAGAAACCTTGACCAATTACTATAGAAACCTTGACAAATTACTATGGAAAACCTTGACCAATCATTACAGAAATTCTTGACCAAGTAATATAGAAAGCCTTGACCAATCACCATAGAAAGCCTTGATTAATTACTACGGAAAACCTTGACCAATTTCTATGGAAAACTTTGACCAATTACTATAGAAAAACTTGACCACGTACTATGGAAAACCTTGACCAAGTACTATGGAAAACCTTGACCAATTAATATGGAAAATCCTGACCAATCATTATAGAAGCCTTGGCAAACTACCATGGAAAACCTTGACCAATCATTATAGAAATTCTTTACCAAGTAATATAGAAAGCCTTGACCAATCACTATAGAAAGCCTTGACTAATTACTATGGAAAACCTTGACCAGTCTTTATGGAAAACCTTGACCAATTACTATAGAAAACCTTGACCAAGTACTATGGAAAACCTTGACCAAGTACTATGGAAAACCTTGACCAATCACTATAGAAAACCTTGACCAATCACTATAGAAAACCTTGACCAAGTACTATCAAAAACATTGACTAATCACTATAGAAAACATTGACCAATTACTATGGTTTTCTCTATCGAACACATATGGAGAAATCTGACAGATGTTAATGTTCAGCATCCTAACTGAGCTTCTGTTCTGCACAGGAGAAAACTGAAATAGCAATACTCTATTGTTGTTATCCAGAAGGAGACACAGTGAGGACAAATGATCAGTCATCACCAGTAAGCAGATGATTACCCTTGAAGGAATAGTCTACTGAGAAAAATATATAGGCTTTTCCCTTTCATTTTGCTAATTGGCCAGATGCCCCTGGCTTCAGCACTTCCAAGTCACTGACCAGGAACAAAAGTCGAGGGCGTCAACAAAGTGATTGTTGGTCTGAGTGGGGAGTGGATTACTATATAATGACCAATAGCTGTCACTAACTCTGGCCCCCACTCTGACACAGGTCTGAAAAGGGAAGACAGTCTCTACTATGGGCCCTAGGTTGCTGGAGTCATTAGAGAGACACACTATAAGCTCCCGCAAGCAGGGTCCTTCTAAATCTCTTGTCTTGAAATGTATGCCCCTTTCACACTGGGGCGGTAGGGGGCGTCGGCGGTAAAACAGCGCTATTTTTAGCGCTGTTTTACCGCGGTATTCGGCCGCTAGCGGTGCGGTTTTAACCCCCCGCTGGCGGCCGAAAAAGGGTTAAAACCACCCGTACAGCGCGGCTATAGCCGCGGTATTGCCGCGGTATAGCCGCGCTGTCCCATTGATTTCAATGGGCAGGAGCGGTGAAGGAGCGGTGAATACACCGCTCCTTCCCCGCTCCAAAGATGCGGCTAGCAGGAGATTTTTTCTTCTCCTGCCTGCGCACCGCTTCAGTGTGAAAGCCCTCGGGCTTTCACACTGAACAAACAGCGGAGGCTGTTTAGGGGCGGTTTGCAGGCGGCATTTTTAGCGCAATAACGCCTGCAAACCGCCCCAGTGTGAAAGGGGTCTAACTGTAATGTCTCCCTTTGTAAAGTGCAAACTATCCTGCTTTGCTATACAAGCAGTTAGAACTGCCAGGCAACCAAGACAGCATTCCAGTGCTGGACAATACCAGAAGGGACTGTATACATTACTGGAAGAGAATTATTACCAAAATGTCAGCAAAGACAAGTAACAATGGTTGTGTAACACATCACAGGAGCTCTTCATCATTTCTATTCGATTTAAAGTTAATTTATTAAACCCACCTCACTGGGGGGAGAACCTCTGGGGGAATCTAGGATGGAAAAGGACCTGGGGGTCCTAGTAGATGAAAGGCTCAGCAATGGCATGCAATGCCAAGCTGCTGCTAATAAGGCAAACAGAATATTGGCATGTATTAAAAGGGGGATCAACTCCAGAGATAAAACGATAATTCTCCCGCTCTACAAGACTCTGGTCCGGCCGCACCTGGAGTATGCTGTCCAGTTCTGGGCACCAGTCCTCAGGAAGGATGTACTGGAAATGGAGCGAGTACAAAGAAGGGCAACAAAGCTAATAAAGGGTCTGGAGGATCTTAGTTATGAGGAAAGGTTGCGTGCGTTGAACTTATTCTCTCTGGAGAAGAGACACTTGAGAGGGGATATGATTTCAATTTACAAATACTGTACTGGTGACCCCACAATAGGGATAAAACTTTTTCGCAGAAGAGAGTTTAATAAGACTCGGGGCCACTCATTACAATTAGAAGAAAAGAGGTTTAACCTTAAACTACGTAGAGGGTTCTTTACTGTAAGAGCGGTAAGGATGTGGAATTCCCTTCCACAGGCGGTGGTCTCAGCGGGGAGCATTGATAGCTTCAAGAAACTATTAGATAATCACCTGAATGACCGCAACATACAGGGATATGTAAGGTAATACTGACACATAATCACACACATACACTACCGTTCAAAAGTTTGGGGTCACCCAAACAATTTTGTGTTTTCCATGAAAAGTCACACTTATTCACCACCATACGTTGTGAAATGAATAGAAAATAGAGTCAAGACATTGACAAGGTTAGAAATAATGATTTGTATTTGAAATAACATTGTTTTTACATCAAACTTTGCTTTCATCAAAGAATCCTCCTTTTGCAGCAATTACAGCATTGCACACCTTTGGCATTCTAGCTGTTAATTTATTGAGGTAAGCTGGAGAAATTGCACCCCACGCTTCTAGAAGCAGCTCCCACAAGTTGGATTGGTTGGATGGGCACTTCTGGCGTACCATACGGTCAAGCTGCTCCCACAACAGCTCAATGGGGTTCAGATCTGGTGACTGTGCTGGCCACTCCATTACCGATAGAATACCAGCTGCCTGCTTCTGCTGTAAATAGTTCTTGCACAATTTGGAGGTGTGTTTAGGGTCATTGTCCTGTTGTAGGATGAAATTGGCTCCAATCAAGCGCTGTCCACTGGGTATGGCATGGCGTTGCAAAATGGAGTGATAGCCTTCCTTATTCAGAATCCCTTTTACCCTGTACAAAGCTCCCACCTTACCAGCACCAAAGCAACCCCAGACCATCACATTACCTCCACCATGCTTAACAGATGGCGTCAGGCATTCTTCCAGCATCTTTTCATTTGTTCTGCGTCTCACAAACGTTCTTCTTTGTGATCCAAACACCTCAAACTTGGATTCATCCGTCCACAACACTTTTTTCCAGTCTTCCTCTGTCCAATGTCTGTGTTCTTTTGCCCATCTTAATCTTTTTCTTTTATTGGCCAGTCTCAGATATGGCTTTTTCTTTGCCACTCTGCCCTGAAGCCCAAAATCCCGCAGCCGCCTCTTCACTGTAGATGTTGACACTGGTGTTTTGCGGGTACTATTTAATGAAGATGCCAGTTGGGGACCTGTGAGGCGTCTGTTTCTCAAACTAGAGACTCTAATGTGCTTATCTTCTTGCTTAGTTGTGTAACGCGGCCTCCCACTTCTTTTTCTACTCTGGTTAGAGCCTGTTTGTGCTGTCCTCTGAAGGGAGTAGTACACACCGTTGTAGGAAATCTTCAATTTCTTTGCAATTTCTCGCATGGAATAGCCTTCATTTCTAAGAACAAGAATAGACTGTCGAGTTTCAGATGAAAGTTCTCTTTTTCTGGCCATTTTGAGCGTTTAATTGACCCCACAAATGTGATGCTCCAGAAACTCAATCTGCTCACAGGAAGGTCAGTTTTGTAGCTTCTGGAAGGAGCTAGACTGTTTTTAGATGTGTGAACATGATTGCACAAGGGTTTGCTAATCATCAATTAGCCTTCTGAGCCAATGAGCAAACACATTGTACCATTAGAACACTGGAGTGATAGTTGCTGGAAATGGGGCTCTATACACCTATGTAGATATTGCACCAAAAACTAGACATTTGCAGTTAGAATAGTAATTTACCACATTAGCAATGTATAGAGTATATTTGTTTAAAGTTAGGACTAGTTTAAAGTTAGCTTCATTTAAAAGTACAGTGCTTTTCCTTCAAAAATAAGGACATTTCAATGTGACCCCAAACTTTTGAACGGTAGTGTAGGTTGGACTTGGTGGACGTGTGTCTTTTTTCAACCTCACCTACTATGTAACTATGAAACTATGTAACTATGTAACCTCATTAAAAACTGTCAGTGCGGCCGTTACCGATGTGGTACGTTGCCCATCGGTTGTATGTGTGTTTAAATGTGATGTGTTTTATTGCAAATTTCAATAAAAAAGAATAAAAAAAAAAAACTGTCAGTATATGCTGTATTACATGCTCACTCAGTCACTGTGTGATTCCTGCTTTGTATTCTGCAAAAAAAATTATCTAGCAGTTCACTGTCCCTCCCTCCTTGTTTGTGTCCCCATTGCAGCCTGAGATTGTGTAGACTAGCCGTTGCCACATCTGCTGAGCATGCTCCAGTTTCTGTTTCATTTCTAAGCTGTTTATTTCCTCCTTTTTTATCAATGCAGCCCATGTGACTATAGAGTCAAACGTGGGCGTACACACAGTGGTCAGTGACAATCCACTCCCTCCCTCTTCCTCCATGCCCACTAATCAGCTAAACAAAATGGGGGTGAGATATTACATATTGATTGATAGAGGCTTCACCTCCCTGTAGTTCTAAGCACATGCAAACAATAGACACAGGTTGAAGGGGCATGAAACAGGCTGTTATTGGCAGAACCTCCTCCTAGATAGCCCACACTATGTTTTTGCACAAAAGTACATATTTGTATGATGATTTAAAATGTTTATTTGATATTCATTTATTTATTTTTCCTCCGTATTCCGAAAGTTTTTGTTTTACATGTGACCAGCAGAGTTGATCATTTAGGAGTTTTTGTTTACCCGCTTAAGGACTGCCCCACATGCATTTACTGCGGCAGAGCAGCCCTTAAACACAAAATCACATACCTGTAGGTGATATTTGTGATCGCTCTGTGGCACACGCCGGCCACCCGTGATCGTTCATAGGAGAGGCAGAACGCCTCTCCTATGTAAACAAGGCAGACTGCCGTTCTGTGAGAGAGGAAAATGGAGATCTTTTTGTTTCTGCTAAGCAGAAACATGGATCTCTGTTTTCCTCCAGTGATTGCCATTTATATGGATGCCATTTAAATTCCAGAAAATACAGAGTTCTGTGGATCCATATAAATGGCAAGCACTTATTCTTTCATTCCAAATCTCTGTCAGGTAAATAGCTTCAAAACCAAAATAAACTATTGACTTTGTTGGCAACATTTCATTTATCTATATGAAAACCAAGCAAAGGTGTATAATGATGCGGAGTGAAGGATTTCCATACAGACTGCACTATTATCAACCTAAAATATATTGAATTGGCAGGTGACTACCGATGGAGAAAAGAGGAGAATCCACCCAACCACGATCACAGAGGAGGAGGTGGGAGATAACAAAAGGACAGGGTCAAAACCTAAAGGACATATCCAGTCACTCTTGAAATTCCTCATGTGACTGGTGGGTTGAATTTACAGATGATTTCTGGAATTTTTTGCACTACAACATTGGAATAATTTTCAGAAGCTGTTTATATGGTAAATACAAATACAGGAACATTTGCCAGCACACCATTTGCTGTAAGCATGATGTCACCACGTAAAGTGTACATATGGTTAATATTTTAATTCAGATATTCATTTCCACATTGCATTTCAGTTATTTCTAGCCTACTCCCATTATTCTAAACAATCTTGAAGTTTGTAAACTTACTTTGTGAAGAATCCCCACAGATCCAGAAAGCAAGGATAACTTGCCACAAATTTGTGGCAGTGTTGAATTGTAAGTCTGTTAACTTGCTGCACATTTTCATGGGCAAGTTGTACACTTGCAGAGCACTTGAAGCCCAAGTTCTAGTTAACTCTTTTCCAATTTGTAGCAAATTTGGGTGGCAAGTCTCTAGCAAGAGCAAAGTTGCAGTAATGAGTCTACAGCAAGAGCTCTGCAAGTCTACAGCATGAAAATTTAGTCACAGTGACCCCTGTGGTGGGATGACTATTGCACAACATAACTGAACCAGAACTTGCAGCCGACTTGCAGAATGTTTATTTTATTTATTTATTTCAGGTACTTATGTTTGCAAAGAATGTTTATCTGGAGTCATGCAATGCGGACTTGCTGCAATTGTGCAACAAACGTGTGAAGCCTGGCAAGTCTAGCAATAGTTTATGAGGTAATTTTCAAACTTGCAGCACACTTGCTTGCTATCTGGGAGATGTACTTCCTTGAACTCTGTCACATGTATTCACTATGCTCTGTGAGTAGGCACTGACATGTCACACATTTCATAGAGCCTGCCTTCTGAACTTACAGAGGTGCTGGGAGGAGAAGTTTCAGGAGGCGGAGTCAGTACAGGAAGTACACCACTTGTGACATCATCGCTGTACCATGGGTTATGTAGTCCATATCAAGAGTAAACCAAAGCAATGAGCAGAGGAAAAGCTCCAAAGCATGCAGGCAATCCAGGAAGTTGTGGAAAGAAATGCCCAGCAGACAAGCAGCATTCAGAAAGTAAAAGGAAATTTTCGTTTCATTTCATTTACATTTATATAAATGTAATATAAATGTATCGTTTATTACAATGTTAATATTATAAAAGGAAAGTGTATGCTGTGACTTTAGATCTCATTTAAAAGTTGCCTTAAGAGATCATCTTTATCTGTGACTTGTTTACTCCAGTACATGTTGAGTACAAATTTTACAATTCAGACATTCCAAGGCCAGCTAGTGTGAGTATATTCTATAATATATATTGTATTCTTTAGTTACAAGAAATATATTACATGCCTCATCCAGTGGCAGCTGGTGCTCAAAATTTTTTGGGGGGAGCAAACAAACTGAAAAATTTTGAAAAATACTGAATAAAAAACATCAATTGCAGCCACTGTGCCCTTCATATGCAGACTCTGTTCCCATCATATGCAGCCAACTGTGCCCATCATATGCAGCCACTCTGCCCATAATATACAGCCAACTGTGCCCATAATATGCAGCCAACTGTGCCCATCTTATGCAGCCAACTGTGCCCATAATATGCAGCCAACTGCATCCATCATATGCAGCCAACTGTGCCCATCATATGCAGCCACTGTGCCCATTATATGCAGCCAACTGTGCCTATAATATGCAGCCAACTGTGCCCATAATATGCAGCCAACTGTGCCCATCATATGCAGCCTCTGTGCCCATCATATGCAGCCAACTGTGCCCATCATATGCAGCCTCTGTGCCCATCATATGCAAACTCTGTGCCCATCATATGCAGCCTCTGTGCCCCATCAATTGCAGCCTCTGTGCCCATCATATGCAGCCTCTGTGCCCAATCAATTGCAGCCTCTTTGCCCTATCATATGCAGCCACTGTGCCCCACAAATGCAGCCAACTGTGCCCCGCAAATGCAGCCAACTGTGCCCCCCCACCCGCCCGCTGTCTGCCAGGCAGTGCTGGGACAAGGTAATTTAGCGCCCAGGGCGAAGACACCAAACTGCGCCCCCCCCCCCCACACACACACACACACAAGATGTATGAGCATCATGTGTTAGCAAATCCCCCCCCCTCCAAAAAAAATAAAAAATTGAGCACTAATAGGCATACTTAGCCCCAAACACAAATAATACCCCCATATCATCCTCACTAGCATAAATTCTCCCACCCCATCCCCATTTCTAACATCCACAATATTTCCTATCCTAGCACAAATCCCGCCCCCCCCCCATCACCTCTTCTAGCACAACCCCCCTCCTAGCACAAACCCCCCCCCCATCTCCATGGCACAAATCCTCCCCCCATCTCCATGGCACAAATCCTCCCCCCATCTCCATGGCACAAATTCTCCCCCCTCCCCCCAACAGAACAAATCCCCCCTGCTGGCAAAAATCCTCATCCTCCCAGCACATATCCCCCACTTAGCACAAATCCTCATTCTCCCAGCACATATATTACCCTTGTCACCCCCCAAAATCCCCCTCCTAGCACAAATCCTCCCCCCAAATTTCCCTTCTGGAACAAATACCACCAATCATCCCTACTAGCATAAATCCCCCCCCCCCCCAATCCCCATTTCTAACAGCGCCAATATTTCCTATCCTAGCACAAATACCCCCCCCCCCCCCCCAATACCCCTACTAGAAAAAAAAATCTTATCCTGGCACCCCTCAAATTCCCCATCCTAGGAGAACCCACCCCCAGAATTCCCTTCCTAACACAACAGCACAAATACACCCCCCCATATCATTCCCACCTGAGAAGTAATCATTTTCTACCTACACTTGTGTCCTCAGTGCAGCTCTCCCTTCCCTCAGCTTGGCAGCAGCTTTCCTCACACACAGACCTCGGATACAGTGCAGCACAGCGCTCTGTGATGCCCATCTTCTGACGTTCCTTCTCATGTTGTCCTGTCAGAGCTGAGGAGGAGCCCATTTCTAAACTTGCCTGTGCGGCAGGTAGCGGGAGAGTTCCCGCTGCTGAAGGGGACCGGGATCACGGCTCAGAGATGCCCGCCTCCCACCCACACTGCTTTCCACTTTCAGCTAGAGCCAGGCTCCTCGGCTCCTCTAGGTTGCAGCACCGCCACAGCTCTCTCTGCGCTCCTCTGAGTCCTCCCACCCTGCCTCCGGCCGTGAGTGACCTCACGCCGTCGGCCGGAACTAAGAGGCTCCTCCGTAGGGGGAGTAAAAAGTGAAGCTGACAGGGAAGGGTGGTGAAGCCAGGGCTTGTTGTGCCAGATGCAGGAGCGCACTCGGCACACTTACAGGCAATGTTCCGGGTACAGCGAGACTGGCTAGTGTGTATAATGACAGGCGTTAAGCACATTGCCAGCACTTCACCTGCGCCCCCCCTCCTATAGAAAATCGTACCGCTCAGGGCATCCGCCCCTTCCGCCCCTGCCTTGTACCGGCCCTGCTGCCAGGCACTTACCCCATTGTGGTGGTAGGTCAGGCAGCGAGCTGTGGGATGTGTAGCGCATACTTGCCAACTGTCCCGAATTTCCCAGGACATTCCCAGGATTTAGAAATTTTTCCCAATTTTAGCGTTTCCAAGGAAATGTCCCGGGAAATAATTTTTTTCACGATTTTTCGTCGCCGCCGCTAGAGAAGTAACACCAAGAACAAACAAGAGGCCGGCCAGGTAGCTGACAATAGAAATTGAGCTGAATGAATGAATGACTTGTATAGCGCTGCCTATGCGAACTGAATCGCCTTAGGGCGCTTTTTAACCTACCAGCATGTCTTTGGAGTTGTGTTGCTGACCACCCCCCTGCCCTGCTGCCGGTCTGTCGGTGACAACCTGTTGTGGAAAGGGATGGGGGGTGGGCGGCACCGCAGCTCAATTTCTATTGTATCCACCCAGCCGGCTCCGCCTCTATTTTGTTCCCCCTCGGCCTCTGTTACTTCTGGAATTCTGTAATGGCAGTGGAGACTTCACTGGGATATCTGATGTTAAGGGGGTGCCACTGGGGGGATACCTGATGTAAGGGGGGGGGATACCTGATGTAAGGGGGGGCTCCGCTGAGGGGATGGAAAATAAAAAAAGCCCTAGAATCCACTCTCATTAATAAACATATTAGTTAGTGAAGTATCAGCTGATTCGTCAGTGTTAGACGGGATACCTGCCCAATAAGCAAACGCACTATATGAAAAACCAAAAGAGAGGGACAAGAGAGTCCCAAGAAAGCAAAATTGAAGGGAAGGATCAACCATGGCTTTATGATACAAAAATACAAAATAGGCTTTATTGAAACGTGGGGGGGGGGGGGGATTACATATACAGCAATTCAAGTATATGCAAGGAAAAATTATATCCTAATTGGCACAATATATCTCACTAAATTAAACCAATACATATAACCATGCTGCAGCATTAATGAATAAAAAATGCAGAGCGCTCCTGCAGGCAAAAAAGCACATAGTCTCCTGTTTTACCCAGAAAAAAAAAAAAGTGGTAACGTGATACAGTCTAATCGTTCTGAAGAAGTGCACGGAGGTGCAGGAAATGTTAACGCAGCCCTTGCAGGGTCTGACAGCAGGCTTCTAGCATGCCTTCCAGGGGGGCTCCACTGGGGGATACCTGATGTAAAGGGGGCTCCACTGGGGGGATACCTGATGTAAAGGGGGCTCCACTGGGAGGATACCTGATGTAAAGGGGGCTCCACTGGGGGGATACCTGATGTAAAGAGGGGGCTCCACTGGGGGATAACCTGATGTAAAGGGGGGCTCCATTGGGGGAAACCGTATGTAAAGGGGGCTCCACTGGGGGGATACCTGATGTAGGGGGGCTCCACTGGGATATACCTGATGGAAAGGGGTCTCCACTGGGGGGGATACCTGATGTAAGGGTGGCTCCATTGGGGGATACCTGATGTAAGGGGGGCACCACTGGGGGGATATTGGATGTAAGGGGGTTCCACTGGGGGTACCTGATGTAAAGGGGGCTCCACTAGGGGGATACTTGATGTAAAGGGGGCTCCACTGGGAGACACCTGATGTAAGGGGGGCTCCACTGGGGGATACCTGATGTAATTGGGACACCACTGGGGGATACCTGATGTAAGGGGAACACCCCTGGGGGATGTAAAGGGGGCTCTTTAAAGCCTCAACTGCACTGCAACAATTAAGCCTCTGTACACAGGCTCTTATTCATTCAGAAACTGTAGCAGCATAAACACAGTTTACTATGCTTGAGTGCTGAATAAACACAGGAGTGATCAGTACCAATCGCTCACTGTGTGCATTTAGGAAGTGGCTGGTAAACATGATATATTTACCAGCCCCCATCTCGCTCTCCATCCTGACACCGATCTCCTGCCCCAGCAGCAGTTGTAGCTGGCGGGAGGGGGGGGGGGGGAGGGAAGACGGCCAGCAGCGCTGCAGGGAGGTGAGGCAGTACAGGGGGAGTCAGAGCAGCTGGGAGGGATCTATTTGCAGAGTTAAGTCCCCCTGTGGCTCCTCTGCAGCACCCGAAGGCGGTAGGAGGGTAGAGGAAAAGTCGGCAGCTACAGGGGTGTCACAGGGAATCGTGCTGCGGGGGCATCAACGGTGCTGTAGGGGAATGGTGCTGGGGGAGGGGGAACTGGTGGCTATCAAACTTTCTGAAGAGATCCACACTGTGTAAAGTGCGGGGCGAGTAGTGTATTGCGAGGAAAGATCATTTTTTATTATCAAAGTGTTTTTGCGTGTGTTCAGTTATGCGCTGATGACCTTTTTGTACTGAGCATTACTGAGCTGTATGCTATATGTAGCACCCTTGTCCCTGGAACAGTGCTGCAGGTAAATTTAGTTATGCTGGGTGGTAATCAACCTGGCTAATGTGTAGTATTACATGGCTTCTGCTAATTCTATCCTAAGTTGTAGCTTCTCCCCTTCTGTCAGGAGGTGGTGCTGTTGCCTTTGACATTAGAGTGATGAGTTACGGTAGGGTTGCCACCTGTACGGTTTTCTCCCGGACAGTCCGGTTTTTGAATGATGTGTTCGAGTTTACTTCTGCCCCAGACCCGGACACATCATTCACACGGACTGCACCGAGAGTGACATGTCTCCCCTCTCCCTGACAGCAGCTTGGTTCAGCAGAGCAGAGCAGAGTGTCAGTGTATCAAAGCTCTTCCCTTCCTCCTCCTTCTCCGTTCTTACAACACGAGGAGGAGGGGGGAGCAGGGATGTACTGATATCAGGTCTGTAGAAAGTTTTTATTATGCTCTGTAGATGGAGGAGGGAGGGGAGAGAGCGGCTGGAAAGGAGGACAGGGTAGAAAATATGTGGAGTGGTCGAGGGGTTACAAGGATATGTGCTGGGGGGGCTTTGGCAGGAGGAAGACAATGCTAGAAGTGTGGATTGAATTTGAAAATCTGGCAACCCTCCCTTGCACTCTCTTCCTTCCCAAAGGACCACTCCAGCACATATTCTACCCACCTACCCTCCCCTTTGCACTGGCCCTCTTCTCTCACAAAGCACCCCCCAGCACATATCTGACCCCCCAGCGCCCCAGCACATATGGGCACAGGCTGCATATGATGAGCACAGAGGCTGCATGATTGGCACAGAGGCTGCATATGATGGGGACAGTGGCTGTATGATGAGCACAGAGGCTGCATATGATGGGCACAGAGGCTGTATGATTGGCACAGTGGCTGCATAAGATAGGCACAGGGGCTGTATGATGGGCACAGTGGCTGTATGATGGGCACAGGCTGCATATGATGGGCACAGAGGCTGTATGATTGGCACAGAGGCTGTATTATGGGCACAGGCTGCATATGATGGGCACAGAGGCTGCATATGATGGGCACAGCGGCTGCATATGATGGGCACAGTGGCTGCATATGATGGGGACAGAGGCTGCATATGATGGGCACAGTGGCTGTATTTGATGGGCACAATGGCTGCATTTGATGGGGCACAGTGGCTGCTTTTTATGGGGCACAGTGGCTGCATTTTATGGGGCACAGTGAGGCTGCAATTGATGTTTATTTTTCAGTTTTTTTTAGTTTGTTTGCGACCCCACCAAAATCTTGAGCACCAGCAGCCACTGCCCCCCCCAGCACATATCTAACTCTTCCCACCCCCCTGCTAGCACTACCCCTACCCCAGTACATATCTGACCCCTGCATTCCGTGCAGAACACATCACAATTCAGCCACGCGCACTGTTTGCTGTGGCGAGCTATGCGCCAAATTACTACTCTCTTTCAGGCCACTAAAAGTGTCCCAGGTCTTTTACAATCTTATAGCGTAATTCCCCCCCCCCCCCCCAAAAAAAAAGTATACTGCCGCTAAATGTTCGGGTTTGGCTTGAAGAAAAGGTGGCAACCCTAAGTTACAATGAAGTTCAGGTTATGATAAACATACTTTTCTCAGGCAATCATATTTGTGGCTAAGCATGCTGGGAAAGGTCATTTAATGGAATGAAGGCAGGTGATCAGGCAGTGTGTTTCCCCACCCAGGGTGTATATAGAGTTCCTGGCTGCTAGGCCCAAAGCCTAGGGGACTATCCAGGTGGTTTCAGGCTGCAAGGCCTATCCGTGTGTTTAGGTTTATGTGGAGGAAAGCCTGCCAAAGATTCGGTAACGATTCTAGAGGGATGGTGTTCTAAGGAAGCACCAGAGGGTGGAGGCTATGAACTGGCTGGGAGGACTTCAGAGAGAACCAAGGGAATCAGTGCATGAAGCAATGAGTAAAGTTTAGTTACTAGAGGAGACAGCTTGGCCTACAAAGTACAGATGTGCTGGTTCAGTTTAAAGGCTCTTATTCCTGTACTGCTGTCTGCCTTATCTCACCTATTTTTGTCAAAGAGTCTGCCGATCTGCCGGTTGCTGATCGTTACTAAGGGTGTCCTGTGCCCTATTCCCCTCTCCCATATTTTCCTGTTCTGAGAAATAAACTTCTCTTTTGTTTAAGCATAAAAGTGACATTCTTTTTGGTTCATATCCCACAATGCCCAAAAACCTGTACCCAGAGGATGTATGTCAGCCTTCCCTACCCCCGGTAGTCACCATTAGATTCCCGGAAAG